>JAQFVV010012468.1:0-716000 GCA_028023455.1 Epiperipatus broadwayi
CGTCTCTCACTGACTGGTCTATCCCGCCCAAATTTAAACTTTTTGGTATCGAATTGTGTGTGTAGCAATATTAAAAATGTATAAATATATGTAGAATTCAGCATAAACACGCACACATTTCGATCTCAAATTAAAGGCAATAAATAGGGATAAAATAATATAATTTAGATTTCTTTTAGTTATATAATTTTGTATAATTTTAATCATTTATTTTGGATTATAAAGTTCGTATTTATTGCTTTGTTTAAATTTCGTTTAATAATAATTCTAAAAAATCTGATGTAATATTTAATTAAAAGTTAAAATAATCTTATGTTCCCTTTTTGTCTTTGAAATTTAAAAGCATTGGTCAGTGATAGATAATAGATTAATTAAAGAAAAGTTCCCCAAAATATAATTAGTAAATGTAAAATGTAAACAATAGAACGGCAGCTTTCTTTAATTAAAAACCAACAAAATGCATTGATTATCCTCAGGGCAGATTAAGTAGAACCTAAAAATATCTTAACAAAAATGTGAAAGATCAAGATAAGAAAAGAGGCCATCTTAGACTTGCTGGAGACATTCACTAAAACTTTAGCTTTCCTCTCGATCACTGAGAGTATCCAAAATAATAAAAATAATTTGTTCCTGCCAATGTATGACCGAGTAAAGCACCTAGATTCTTTATCGGGAGATGGCCTATCGGATGCCGAACTTTCCATTGCCCGTCATAAATTAACCATGAAGATCTGCTGCCTGAAATAAATGAGAAAGCTGCTGCTGCTGTGAAAGTAAAATGAAACGTCTAAATACAAGAAAGAATTGCCACTCATGAACTATTTGCTACTTAACCAATGGACTCGGAAAACTTCTTATAAAACAGGTACCTGTCTGAGTTCAAACTCTAGAGTACTCTAATAATATGCTATAGCTCTTCTTCATACTACTTATCTAAATTATAAAATGTAAAACTACCATATGTATAACTAAAACTGAATAATTAACTTAATGTGTAAATTTCTCTACTAATCTAGCTTACCTCATTCTATCTTGGGTGCGTATTTTAAAATCTACATTTTATCTATATTTATTATTTAATTATTGCATGCTCATAATTATCTCAATTTTCAAAGTTTAAATCTATGATCGTTTGAAACAGTGAATGCGTGTCACATTTTCATTAATATGTACTTCGTCAAGCCAAGGCAGAGACCAGCCTGACATTCTTATTTCCTTAATAACTTCACTTTCATATAAATCAACACGCATTCAGTGCATCATTTATTGTAATGCAGGGTCTACTACTTCGCAAATGGCTGGCATATTAATTGTAATAACTCCCAGTTTATATATATTTTGTATTTATTAAATCTAATGAATAATTCTAGAAAATCCCATTTCTTTGAGAGTCGCCAGAATTCTTGAGTAAATGTTGGTAATGTAGGGCCAAGTCAAAAATCTATTTAAATCTCATCATAACCGTTTATACAGTATACATGTGTTATGTTTTAGAGACCGCCGTGAAATTTCCCGATTCTTCAGGGTTGAAATTAACCCGTCGTCCTACACAAGCAGGCATAATGGGTGCTCCCGTAGGATTTGACAATGTCATGCAGCCAGCCAGCAAACTGCGACACGGACCGCTTGTCCCTGGTTATGCTTATGTGACGCCTTACTTCGTCGGGCCGAGGCAGAGACCAGCCCGACATTCTTATAAACTCATTCGCGGCATTGCAGTTTCAATATACTGCCATTCCATATCGCCTTTCTAAAGTGTACCACGTGTTCCTTTACTTAGTTTTATTATTTTATATATCACTCCGCCTCTGCATTATCTTCATAATTCACTCTCAAATAAATGTTTGCCCTTAGACATAAAATAAATATTTTAATTAAATAAATATATGTCCACCGCTACTCTTAAATCTTACTTTAGACTCTTGCATTGCAAAGGTGTAAATTCCCCAAGGCATGCATTAGAAATACTTACTCGAGAATTTTAGGTAGCTAGATTACACCTTCAAATAAGTGAATTCCTTTTTAAACATTACAGTATCGGAAATACCGTTGCTGAAATCCTCAATATAAAATAATGTCTAAATAAATAAATGTATTCTTTAAAATATAATCATGTCGCAAATCCCGCTACTGAAGCTTTAAATCCACAAAATATTATTAGTAAATGATGATTTTATTAAAATGTATTAATAAAAAATTTTAAACTATATGTCTGCAGTTACGTTTCATTTGTTCGATACCCATTGTATATAATATTTCCTCGATTATGTAAATATGAATGTTTAATTAATATTAGTTTGATTATTGGCTAACTCGAGAATAAAATCATGAATCTCTTGCATATCCCTGACCACTGTGCCTAAGGAAATATTTACTAATGTCGCATCAGATGTGTTGTTTCATGGATTGTATTGTGGAACCGATAAACTATGTTCGAACTCAGTACCACGGGTAGCTTTGCTACTCGATGGTGCTGCTGTTCTGTATGGTGATCGAATTCTGCACTATGTTTATGAGTCACACGTTTTCTGACTGTTACATAGTTGAATTTTTTTTTTAGCATTTGGCACTTTCCAACGTGGAGCTTTCGATACAAAAAACCCATATATACCCTGAGCAAAATATAACGCATATAAATTTCTTTTAGCGTTCGTTACTCGAGTTGGCTAATTGTTCTATATATATACGATATTGTTTTGATAAAAATAATGAAAAAAAGTAAATTGAGTGAAATAATGTGGATTGAGTGAATGAAAGGACAGCAGGCGTAATAACAAATTTAAGGAAAGCAGGGATGTGTGTGTAATTTAAGAAGGAACGAAAATACTCGGATCTAATGAAATATTTTGCTTTATATATATATGTCCAAGAAAAAAAAAAGTAATCAGTCGTTAAATGAGAAAGCAAGTAGCATTGACTTTTTTTATTAAAACACCATTATATATATATAGCATAGACAGCAGAAGCTTGTTATATATGTTAACAGTAAATATTTTGTTAAAGTACAAATATATATATCATAGACAGCAGTAGCTTATTATATGCGTTACCAGTAGTTCGCTATAATATATATGTTAAATATGTTAAACACAGCAATATAGAGATAGGGCAATGTAGAGTAGGTGAGGGCAGCGAAAGAGTGTTATAGGGCCAATATACCGGTGGGGAGTAGTCAAATGCTAGTAGTATAAAATAAATAATATTAAGAAAAATGGAAGCAGAAAATGACAGAATAGCATCAATGAACTTCAGTCTAAGGTTACTTGAAATATTTAGACAGAGTAAAGAAGAATGGAGGAAAATACGTGAGGAAGCGAGAAGAAGATATGAAGAACCAAAAACGAGTCAGGAAGAGGAGGAGATATGAGTTAGGGAGCGTCAGAAAATTGATAGGGATATGTCGATATATCTTGAAATGATCAAAGAACATTATGGAATATCCCCAGTTAGTAAAAAGGAAGAAGAAATTAAAGATATGGAAAAGGAAAGGGAATTAGAAATACTTGACAAACCGATGATAGTAGATGAGCAAATAGACCTTATTCCAAGAGATGAAGGCCCACAAGAACCGTTGAGTGAAAGCAGTAAAAAGGAGACAAGCATGGACGGGGACAAAAGAATAGGACCAAAAGTCACGGAAGAAAACATGAAAATGGACAGTGGATACCAAAGCCACTTAACAAAGATGGTCCACGTTAAGATATTTAGAGTGGAAATAAGGGAAAAACCTCAAACCTACCTAGAGAGCTCACAGAAGTTCTTAAAATTTCATAAGAAAGAGCCAGATGTGCAGATAGCTATAGCTAGTTACCATCTGCAGGGATCTGCCAAAAACTGGTGGAATATGGGAAAGTGGAAATTTAGAACGATCCAGCGTAGCATGCCACTAACCATCCAACCATTAATGACAGGCATTCAAATAACAGATATAGGAGAAATAGTTGAATTTCTTACTACCGTGGATTTGAACCATTGGGCCAAAGAACCACCCGATAAAAGGCAATGATTAGAAAACCCAAAGCCGCAGTCATCGATGACAAGAGATCGGTATTATCCACCTGACCCGGGGTTGTAAAAATATTAGACTATTAGGACGGTTATTAAACATATATGAAAATATTAAAATGAACTTGATAATGAACTTGTTGAATGGATTGTAGTTTAGTCAAATAGGGTTTTAGATAGAAATTTTATTATATATATATTATTGTTTTAATTACTATTACTCTTAAAATTTTTTTTATATTATACTAACTAATCTTATTCTAAGAATTTTTTTATATATATATTCTGTTTAACTAATTATTACTATGATTTTAACCAGACACGGCCAAATTAGGCCATTTTAATTAAACTATAAATTCTAGATCCAGGTATATTAATTGTTCGTTGCTTCATGTAATCTCTGCTTTCTATATTTCAATATATCTGTAAAAATAATAATAATGTTTTCGTCATTAAATTTATGTAATGTAAAATTTTTTTTTCTTTCTTGCCTCCTTTGTTTTCCCTTAATTGTTCACAGGAAGTACGGGGAAATGAAACAGTAAGATTCGTATTCGAATCTTAAGTTTCACCTTTTTCTGTCGTCTCTCACTGACCGGTCTATCCCGCCCAAATTTAAACTTTTTGGTATCGAATTGTGTGTGTAGCAATATTAAAAATGTATAAATATATGTAGAATTCAGCATAAACACGCACACATTTCGATCTCAAATTAAAGGCAATAAATAGGGATAAAATAATATAATTTAGATTTCTTTTAGTTATATAATTTTGTATAATTTTAATCATTTATTTTGGATTATAAAGTTTGTATTTATTGCTTTGTTTAAATTTAGTTTAATAATAATTCTAAAAAATCTGATGTAATATTTAATTAAAAGTTAAAATAATCTTATGTTCCCTTTTTGTCTTTGAAATTTAAAAGCATTGGTCAGTGATAGATAATAGATTAATTAAAGAAAAATTCCCCAAAATATAATTAGTAAATGTAAAATGTAAACAATAGAACGGCAGCTTTCTTTAATTAAAAACCAACAAAACGCATTGATTATCCTCAGGGCAGATTAAGTAGAACCTAAAAATATCTTAACAAAAATGTGAAAGATCAAGATAAGAAAAGAGGCCATCTTAGACTTGCTGGAGACATTCACTAAAACTTTAGCTTTGCTCTCGATCACTGAGAGTATCCAAAATAATAAAAATAATTTGTTCCTGCGAAGGTATGACCGAGTAAAGCACCTAGATTATTCTCCATCGGGAGATGGCCTATCGGATGCTGAACTTTCCATTGCCCGTCATAAATTAACCATGAAGATCTGCTGCCTGAAATAAATGAGAAAGCTGCTGCTGCTGTGAAAGTAAAATGAAACGTCTAAATACAAGAAAGAATTGCCACTCATGAACTATTTGCTACTTAACCAATGGACTCGAAAAACTTCTTATAAAACAGGTACCTGTCTGTGTTCAAACTCTAGAGTACTCTAATAATATGCTATAGCTCTTCTTCATACTACTTATCTAAATTATAAAATGTAAAACTACCATATGTATAACTAAAACTGAATAATTAACTTAATGTGTAAATTTCTCTACTAATCTAGCTTACCTTATTCTATCTTGGGTGCGTATTTTAAAATCTACATTTTATCTATATTTATTATTTAATTATTGCATGCTCATAATTATCTCAATTTTCAAAGTTTAAATCTATGATCGTTTGAAACAGTGAATGCGTGTCACATTTTCATTAATATGTACTTCGTCGGGCCGAGGCAGAGACCAGCCTGACATTTTTATTTCCTTAATAATTTCACTTTCATGTAAATTGACATGCATTCAGTGCATCATTTATTGTAATGCAGGGTCTACCACTTCGCAAATGGCTGGCATATTAGTTGTAATAACTCCCAGTTTATATATATTTTGTATTTATTAAATCTAATGAATAATTCTAGAAAATCCCATTTCTTTGAGAGTCACCAGAGTTCTTGAGTAAATGTTGGTAATGTAGGGCCAAGTCAGAAATCTATTTAAATCTCATCATAACCGTTTATACAGTATACATGTGTTACATTTTAGAGACGCGATGACCCATTCTGCCGTGTGTTTCCGGATTCTTCAGGTTGAAATTAACCCCAGTCATCCTACACAAGCGGGCATAATGGGTGCTCCCGTAGGATTTGACAATGTCATGCAGCCAGCCGGCAAACTGCGACATGGACCGCTTGTCCCTGGTTATGCTTATGTGACACCTTACTTCATCGGGCCGAGGCAGAGACCAGCCCGACATTCTTATAAACTCATTCGCGGCATTGCAGTTTCAATATACTGCCATTCCATATCGCCTTTCTAAAGTGTACCACGTGTTCCTTTACTTAGTTTTATTATTCTATATATCACTCCTGCATTATCTTCATAATTCACTCTCAAATAAATGTTTGCCCTTAGACATAAAATAAATATTTTAATTAAATAAATATATGTCCTCCACTACTCTTAAATCTTACTTTAGACTCTTGCATTGCAAAGGTGTAAATTCCCCAAGGCATGCATTAGAAATACTTACTCGAGAATTTTAGGTAGCTAGATTACACCTTCAAATAAGTGAATTCCTTTTTAAACATTACAGTATCGGAAATACCGCTGCTGAAATCCTCAATATAAAATAATGTCTAAATAAATAAATGTATTCTTTAAAATATAATCATGTCGCAAAACGCAAATCTCGCTACTGAAGCTTTGAATCCACAAAATATTATTAGTAAATGATGATTTTATTAACATGTATTAATAAAAAATTTTAAACTATATGTCTGCAGTTACGTTTCATTTTTTCGATACCCATTCTATATAATATTTCCTCGATTATGTAAATATGAATGTTTAATTAATATTAGTTTGATTATTGGCTAACTCGAGAATAAAATCATGAATCTCTTGCATATCCCTGACCACCGTGCCTAAGGAAATATTTACTAATGTCGCAGCAGATGCGTTGTTTCGTGGATTGTATTGTGGAACCGATAAACTATGTTCGAACTCAGTACCACGGGTAGCTTCGCTACTCGATGGTGCTGCGGTTCTGTATGGTGGTCAAATTCTGCACTATGTTTATGATTCACACGTTTTCTGACTGTTACAATATAGGCACATATAATTTTATCTAAAATTATATTATTAAAATAATCGTTCATAAAAGAAAAACATAAAATTAAACGTTGAAGAGTTTATTACAGTTTGTTTTAGAAAAGGATAAAAATCAAATAGTTTTCTAACGTTAGTTTTGAAATAAAAAGCTACAATTAATTAATCAAAATGGGGGAGGGGGAGTCTTGGTTTGAGGAATGAAACTAAAGGTTTACAAAAAGGAAATAAATAGTTTTATTAGTATTCGTAAAAATATAATTTAAAAAGTTAAATCATACAAATCTCTTTTCATTCAAGTTTAATTAAAGCAAAAATAATGTTAAAACTTAATAGTAAATTGTATTAAAAATATATGTGCGTATATATGTGCGATTTGTAAATAAATAAAATGTATGCGAAATAAAAGAAGATTATCATTAAAAACCACGGCAATGGCTATTAATAAAACAAAACAACACGTTTTATTGCATGGCTATCTTCCAAAACACGTTTATCAAATGATTACCATTGGAATTTGACAACAGATCTTTGCTGGAGATATTAGAAAGACAACAAGGCGCAGGTATAAATAGACCTTTTTGTTATCGGACAATTCATTCCACAAATTAATTGAGTTGAGACAATCAGTTCACAAAGTTATTGAGAGAGTGCAGTTCGGAAATTAATTGAGTCAGTTAAGAAACAAAATGCAGTGCTGAGAATATTTTGGAACACATGTTCACCTCCAGCTCAGATGTCCGAGAAAACATCAGATCTGCCCATGAAATAATGTCAGCTTAACATCTTAGAAAATCTCCGTCAGTATCTATTTGTCTCCGATAGCAATAATCGTGAAAATCAGGAAACTCAGCAAGGAAACGTCCCAGCCGGCTGGTAAGCATTTATAATGGAAATATCCTCACTGAAAGTAGCCTCCAAAGAACAAAATTCTACATCAACATTCAAAAAAGCCTAGGTAAAAACATTTGCTTATTTCGTTCTATACTGTAATAGCCATTGCATTGCATTAATTCGTATGAATCTTTCAAGAGTCTAATTATATGAACTCTATATCATATAAAAATGAACTATTGATGTGTGTGATTAAATTTCAAATGCTATGTCATCCTTTATTATCATTATTATGTGTGTACATGAGTTAATATGTGCGTGGTCATTATATCAATATTTATTAGTTAAATTAGAGTGTTTTGTTATTAAATCTATAGGAATGTTTAAACTATTTAGAAATGTTAATTTAAAATATGCGTGTGTTTTATTAGAATTATAAAATGTTTAAATTTAGTAAATAAATGTTAGTTAATAAATTATCTTTAAAATTAAACTATATTTGTCGGTCAATTCTTTTTATCAATTCTTTTTAACAAATTCTTTTATTAATTCTTTTAATCACTAATTAAGTATAATCTATTAGTGATTACAAACAACTGAGCTAGTCATGGATTTAGGCGTTGAGTTAGTGGCCACTATTCAAAGTGCATTGTCTATTCTTTTAGTATTCTTTTAGAATAAGCAGCTGGCGCCCATGTTTATACACAAACAAAAAAGGGCTTTGAACTTGGTGTTGAACTCAACAGCCGAGAAGAAGCTATGTCCTGGAAATGTAACGCTAGTTATATACTTTATAGCTATTGTTTGGGCATACATACTCTCCGAGTATGTTCTTCTCTGCCTACGAGGCCGGTATTTCGAATACACATATTCAAACACGGTTCAATATATATATATATATAACTTCCTATATTTTATTAATACATCAATTTTTCTATCTCATTCCTTGCCACTATAACATTCAACAATTCTCCTAACACAATCATCCACCTTTTGTATAAGTATACTGACATAAATTCTTTATCCAAACCTTCTGCATACTGTATTGCCTTCCTCATCCATCTTGTTGCCTGCCCTTTACTCATAACCCAATTAAATACTATTTTGGCTATTCTTTTATTATCCATAAATTGCAATCTGCAGAACATTTTTCTTTTTGCATCTCATGTATAAATACTTGACCATCTCATTTCTATCTGAACTGCCTCCTTTGCTGACCACACATATGCATCTAATGCACATCATCCTACTTTTTTTTGTACTTTTTCTAAGCAATCTAACACCTTTTTACTAACACATAATGCATCATTACCATAAGTTAAACATACTACTGCCATTCCCTTCTAGACAAATTCTAGTTATCATATTTATTATATGAAAACACTGTTAATTTCATCATTTCCTTTTTTTTCTTTTCTTCATTTATCAATTTTTTCTCTTATTCATCCAAGCACTTTCTCTGATTACTTAAGACAAGTTCCTAATAGTTATATATATTCATCACATTCAATTTTATATTCCTACAATAAAAAATCTTTCTTTCCTTTCCCCAGTATTTATCATCATTAATTTTGAGTTTTCTTCACAAAGTTTAACTCCCATCGCTTTACCCACTCTTGCACATTTTCAGCATAACTTCCCTACTTTCTGTGCACAAGAAGATATCATCTGCAAATCAAAGACCCAATAATGTATATACTCCCTTGCCACCTATTAATGGTATCTACTCCTCTTCCTAGTCTTTCGATTGTTTTCTCCATTTCTCTCAAATATAACAACAAAATAGGTGACATAAGGCATCCTTGCCTGTTCTACCCCATTTTTAACTTTAACTGATTTTATATTTCCTAATTGATACATATAATAATTATTTTCATACAATCTCTCAATAAGATCCGCTAAAACACTTTTCATTCCAAAATTTACTAAGCTTACCCATAATCTATTTCTATTTATTCTATGATATGCCTTCTCTATATCTACAAATACCATATATAACTGTCTCCTTATATTCCTATTCATATATATAAGTTGTGTAACTACAAATAAATTATCTTCTATATGCACATCTGATTGAATACCTCCTTGCATTTCTCCCACTATATTATTTTCTTCCATTCATTTTGCTACCCTTTCAGTCACATATATGCAAAAACTTTATATTACGCTGATGTTACTGCTATTGGTCTATAATTGTTTAACTTTCTATGATTCTTATCCTTTGCTTTAAAAAATAACCTTAGTCTTGTATTATTCCATATATTTAGAAATTCTCTTTTCTGTACTATCTTATTAAAACATAATAATAGGTTTAATTTTGCCCTATTTCCTAAATTTATTACCATCTCTGCTTCCCATCCATCTAAATCTCTCACTTTTCAATTTCTTCCTTGCCTCATTCAATTCATTTTTTGTAAACCTAATATTCCCACATACTTATTTAAGTTTATCTCTATTTGTTCTCTAGAGCTACTCTATTCCCTTATCATCTAGTAATACTACTTCCCTCTCTTCTACATTCCTTCTTTTAATATATGTCCAAAATTTTTTACTCTCATCTCTTCTACATTTATTAATATTCTCCAACAATTTATTATTTAACTTCATTCTCTCAATATAATTATCTATTTTAGCCAACTTCTTATTTTTAAATACTTTTGCCATTTAACATCGATATCTTTTTAACTTTATTTTTTAGGCTAAAGTCTAGTGGCACCCTCTAGTGATAGATATTCTGTGTAGGCTAATCAATAGAATATTTAAACAGGCAAAACTCTCCATACAGTAGTGCCACCCTGTGCCAACCAGAGTAATTAATGGATGCCAGAAGGCTTGTGCTCCTCACTGATGAAGGCCACAAGCCAGAAACTAGTCTGGGGATATTGGATGAGTAGGCACTAGATGGGGATTTTATGCACAAGCCTTCTGGCATCCATTGATTATTCTGGTTGGCACAGGGTGGCACTACTGTATGGAGAGTTTTGCCTGTTTAATAAGTTATGTGCTAGCATAAGAGATGGTAATCATGTGACATTAGATGGTTTAATACCAATCCTGCCTAATAGGATAGTGGTGGCTATAGTTGTTAAAGAGCCAAAGACACCAGAATGTATGGGTGCTGAATTGAGTTCAGACCCATATGACTATATAAGCTATTGAGCTTAGATTGAAAATATTATTGTGTTTTCAATTTCATTTTCATAGTTTTATAGTTAAATAGAAATAAAATGTGAATGCTGGAGGGTTGCATTAGACCTTAGGATCTAGGTGCAGTGCTCTCAGATCCAAGGCTCCTCACTGATAAAGGCTACAAGCCAGAAACTAGTCTGGGAATATTGGATGAGTAGGCATTAGATGGGGATTTTATGCACAAGCCTTCTGGCATCCATTGATTATTCTGGTTGGCATAGAGTGGCACTACTGTATGGAGAGTTTTTCCTGTTCAATAACAGTTACGTGCTAGCATAAGAGATGGTGATCATGTGATGTTTGGTGGTTTAACATCAATCCTGCAATAGAATCTCTATGAAAATAGTTGAAATACTGAAAAATAAGTGTTTCAAATTGATTAGATTGGTATAACTTAATTATATATCAATTTTCAAGCAATTTTATTGAATTTAAATACACCTGGGTCTCGTTTTATGCGATAGATAGGACCTCAGAAAACATGTGCAAACGAAATCATGCAAAAGAGTCGTAACTTACCTAAAGCACCAATGTAAAATTACTTTAAAATTCACACACAAAAAAATAAGGAAATAAAATATGACTAATAAAAAATTTCAAATTTGAAAAAAATTGATACAAGACAAATTTTTTTTAACTATAATATTTAATTTTATTCAAAACAATATATTTTTATGCATAATTTACAGTAATTTACATTTTTTATACACATTTAATTATTATGGCTATTTGCCGATAAACAGGTTCGTTTGCAAACTGGTAAAAAATCAGATTCTTCATAAGTGGAAATACAACTAGCACCAACGTCACTCTCATGTTGTATTAATGGTTTTCTGGTGACAACGTAATTAGTAATTAATCTAACAACTAAAAATTAAATTTTTATTTTTGTCTTTAATTTTCAATTTTAATTGGGCCCACTGCTATTACTCACCTTTTAAAAATAAACTTGCAGACACTAAATGATTAATAATTGATTACGTTCTTTTTTAAAAAGCAAAAACAGAATGTGATTTAAAATGCAAAATTAACACACACAATGTTTGAACAAATTTACATTATAATCTTGTAAAATTTAATGTGTGTATACATAAAATGTGGAAATCATGATTTTAATTTCATTATTGCATAAAATCTTACTATTATAAAGCACTGAAAATATTGAAATTACTAAGATGAAAGTCGAATTCTGATAATGTGCTATTACATTCAGTATGATGTAAGTGTGCAAAATTTATTATTTAAAGTAATAGCGCATTATCGGAGTTTGACTTCTGGAGAAACGTGAATCGCGTAACTTCAAAATTGCATTAAATAAATCTGTGTAAAAAGAGACCCAGGTATACTTCAATTTTAAAATTTTATTCTAACTTGAAAAAGATCAAAATTTAACAATCAAATTGATTCTACAACTTCAATAAAAACATTTAATAAAGTTACCATTTGCATCACTTTATTCTTTTTTGGAAATACAATCTTAATAATTGTTTAGTTCATTTTCTTAAAGTATGATGCCTTCTTTCTTCTTCAGGACCTTTGGAGTCCAGTAGTGAAGCTTCTAAAGGCACACTTTGTTAATTTAAATTTGAATTGGTGTTGTCTAATATTTTATGCATTCTTTTCATAATAGAATAATTACTAAATTAATTTTATTGCAAGAGATATAAATTTTAATAGTCAATTTATCCAGTTCCCTGGAAATCTGGCTACCAAGCAGGGTGCAGATTCTTCCCCTTTCTTTCATCTTTAAATTAATTTTGTGCACAAATTAAATATGTACATCCTTGTTTTACTATTAGCCCTGAAGCCAAAACTTTTGTGCTATCTTTCATTTTAAGAGTCTAGATTATTCTATATTAGTTTCTTCTTCACATTCCTAACATATCATATTAAAATGTAAAATTTTTCACCAACATTTGTAACAGGGCGCAACATAACATTCTGAACAAACATTAAATTGATTATTGAACATTAAAATAAAAATTAAACATTAATATTTAAAAAAAAAAAATATGAATTAAATAATTTATTTTTCTTTTTAATTTTTTATTATTATCAAGATTAACTATTAATACTGCTAATATATATATTATCATAAAAATATTTTGATTTGTGTGTGTTGATATTTTTTCCTACATGCATACATACACCTCTATTGTTCTCGTGACCAGGTTTTCTGTGGGTAGTAGAACAGATAGGTTATACTCTGAAGATGGAGTCATTATAGATATAATAAACAACTCCACCTTCCCAATTCTTTTTAAATTTATTTAAATCAAGGTATAATAAAAAAACAAATGACCCCCATGATATATTTTGTGCTGATCCAACACTCATCAGTTGGCCCAGATCACTATCTCTCATATATCTTTATTATATAAAAAGTATTTATCTAGAATAAATTGCTAAATTTTCATTTACCATTGTGAGTAGAGGAAGTTTGACAATGGTAAATGAAAATTTAATAAGATGGAGTCATTCTGTGTTATAAATTGTTCTGCTTTTAGTTTTAAAAAAATATTTTGAAATGCAGACCCAAATACAAACTGTAGAAAAAATTCATATGCACTTAGACCTCACTTAGCGATATTTCACAATAGCGATCATCATCAATTTGTACCCACTACTTTCATTTACAATCGATTTTTTTTTTGGTACATCTTGAATTTTGCATCACTGATGATGTCAGAGAATAGGTATTTTAAAGTCATTTTACCCAAAAAACAATCGACTTATAGCAAATATAAAATAAAAGAAAAATAAACTTAGCATATGATTTAGAAAATTAGTACAGTTAGATTTTTTTTTCTTTTAAAATAAGTTGTTTTTTTTTTTTTAAAAAAAAAAAAAGTTAACTGATTTACGATACGCATACGCGTTTTTTTGCGTTTTGTTACTCTGGTGTACAGTAATAAGTCTTTATGTTCAATTAAATAATTTATAATTAAACATTGTTTTTTAATTTTAATAATTTCACATAAGTAATAAACATAAATGTATAGTAATATGTACTAATATATATATATGCGCTATTTGCACAGATAATGAAGCTAGAATAAAGTGATTTTTTTTTTTAAAAAATGCATTTCAGTATGGATTTTTTTTTCATTACGATGAAAAACTTCTGCGGAAGAATATAAAAACTTGAATTAAAATTTAGTTTCACTTTTTCTTTCTTTTTACTGTACTGTACTGTACTTTTTAAACAGAGAAAATATGCACTGGTTTTTAGTACAAGAAATTCATAAAAACACTTAGGAAGTTATTATTAAAAATGTAAATTCATATTAGATTTTTTTTGTTGTCTAGAGAAATTCATTTGTAATATTTTATATAAAATAACTTATTACCAAAAAAAAAAAAAAGAAAATATGCACCTTTTTTCTAATAATATAAAACTTTTCTTTTTAGACACTGTACAGTTTACATGTGCACTGCATTCGATAAATAATTTTTTTAATATGTACTTTATTTCCAAGTTAGTGTAATTTTTTAGCTTTAGGAACCGATCAATTTTTTCTCCATAGACACCCATTATAAATACGTATTCCGTATACGATATTCTTGCTTAACGATGAGTTCTGGAGAACCAATTGCCATCACTAAGAGGGGTAAAGGTGTATTAAAAAAAAACGATAGCTGTAAGAAGCTTGAAAGTCTGTGTTCAAATCTGTTTTAATTATATTAAGATTATAATTATAAATATTTATTTATTTGCGAGCAAATGCATATGCAAACATTGTAAATATATTCAATTGATTAATTTAGAAATACGTATTATGTCAGCACAATAATATTTTTTTTCTTTCTGTCACTAGCAAAAACAAGTATCGTTTTGTGTAAGGCAAAAAATTAATTAGATTAAGAAATAATTTATTTGTATTTTTTTGTTGTTCATGCAAGGATTTCGTAAATGGAAAATGATGATATTCTGTAAGTGTAATTAAATGTCCAGTAATAGATTAAAATACTTGCAAATATTCATATGGGTAAAGCAATAAATAACGCATTCCAAGTGCAAATGTTGTTTTTTTAATTAATGGCTTTAAATTAAGAAACATTCTAAAATAATAACATTTAAATACAATTATAGTATATATACTTAAGCTCAATGTAATTAGAGGAGATTTGAACCCAGACTTTTCAGATCCCTTCAGTCATCCACTCTATCCTAAATAACAATATATTAATCTTTTTTCACACGTGTCATATGTATTGGTTGTATAAGATAGAGTGAATGACTAAAAAGAGTTTGAAAGTCTGGGTTCAAATCACCTCTAATTAAAATAATATAAAAAACAAATTTAAACTGAAGAATTTATTATATTAAAAAAACTTAAAGACTAATAATTAATGATAATTATTACTTTAAAAAAACATTGTAATGGGGGGTAGATAAAGGCTTATTTTATCACATGATGGGAGATTATAAGAAAAGACTAGTTTATATTAAAAATAGAGACACTGAGAAAAAGGGTTCTCATCTGATCCTTCGCGTCAGCCGCGGGACGGCACTATTTCTAACCAAAAACACATTAATGTAATGTTCCCGGGCTAGCGATTCTCTATTAATAGACTTTTTTTTTTTGTTGTCTACAAAGTTTACTTGCTTTCGTTTCTGAATTATTTTTCCCAAATAATATTTTTGACAATGGTATAATAATAGTTTTTTTTTTTTTAATTTTTATTGACAAGAGGGTCATTTTTGGTGTGTGTTCAAATAGTAATTTGTGTTTTTTTTAAAATAGTATTACTATTTTTGTAAAATTGGATTGACAAAATTCAAGAGAGAACGGGTTTTTTTGATGGATCTTTAAATAATAATTGATGTTACTTTGATAGGTTTACATTTGATTGCCGACAACAATTAGTGGGAGGGGTGTTTTTGTGTACGATTAAATAATAATTTACGTTGTTACTTTTATAGGTTTACATTTGATTGCCGACAACAATTATTGGGAGAAGTGGGTTTTTTTTCATGTGTGTGTGTATGTTTAAATAAAAATTTAAGTTACTTTTATTGGTTTACATTTGATTGACAACCGATTTGACTTTCTTTCGTTTACAAATTATGATTTTTAGTTCTACAAATAAATATTTTTGACAATGGGACAATAGTTGTTTAATTTTTATTGACAAGAGGGTGTTTTTTAGTGTATGTTCAAATAGTAATTTGGGTTACATTTTAATAATAAGTTACGGTCTTACTTTTATTGGTTTACATTTGATTGACACTAATTATTGGGAGGGGTATTTTTTTGTATGATTGTAGACAACAATTATTGGGAGAAGGGGTGTAACCGTTTAAAGAATAGTTTACGTTACTTTTAGTGGTGTACATTTGATTGCTGACAATTAGTGAGAGGGGTGGGTGTTTTGGGTGATGATTAAATACTAATTTATGTTCCTTTTATTTTACATTTGATTGCCGACAACAATTATCAGGAGGGGTTGTTTTTTGTGTATGTTTAAATAAAAATTGGTTACTTTTATTGGTTACATTTGATTGACAACCGATTTGACTTTTGGTTTCGTTTATAAATTATTGTTTTGGTTTCCCAAAAACCTAATATTTTTGACAATGGGACAATAATAGTTGTTGTTTCTTTTTTATTGACAAGAGGGTCTTTTTTGGTGTATGTTCAAATAGTAATTTGGGTTACATTTAAAAAAATAATTGGTTTACCTTACTTTTAGTGCTTTACATTTGATTGCCGACAACAATTAGTGGGAGATGTGTTTTTGTGTACGATTAACGAATAATTGTATGTTACCTCTTATTTTTTACATTTGATTGCCGATAACAATTATTGGGAGATAGGGTTTGCGGTTTTTTTTTGTTTGTGTGTATGTTGAAATAAAAATTTAAGTTACTTTTATAGGTTACCATTTGATTGACAACCGATTTGACTTTCTTTTTTTTTAGTCTATAAATTATTTGGGTTTCCCAAATAATATTTGGTTTGACAATGGGACAATAATAGTTGTTTCTTTAATTTTTATTGACAAGAGCGGGTCTTTTTTCGTGTATGTTCAAATAATAATTTACGGTCTTACTTTTATTGGTTTACATTTGATTTCCGACAACAATTAGTGGGAGGGGTTTTTTTTTCTATATGATTAAAGAATGATCGACGTTCCTTTTATTTGACCATTTGATTGCCGACGACAATTATTGGGAGAAGCAGGGGTTTTGGGGCTATGTTTAAATAAAAATTTTAGTTACTTCTTTTATTTTACATTTGATTGACGACGACAACAATTATTGAGAGAAGGGATGTATGTTTAAATAAAAATTAAAGTTACTTCTTTTATTTTTTACATTTGACGAAGGCCATTTGGAATCCCTCAAACAAGCTGCCCTTTATGAAGTGAACATTTCCGTCGGCAACGAGACTTACAAATGAAAGTCAAAAGATGTTGTTGGACCTCAAATCTGCATATATTTGCCGCACAATCAAATCTTTTCTTTCAGCAGCAGGATTTTTTTTTTCTGCTGTAGAAATATGTTCCAGCGCTGGCTTCCATGTCCGGCAATTCCCATCTTTTCAAGTTTTCTGTGTTTGAATTAGCCATCTTCTTGGTCTCGGAAAATTTCTCGTAAAACGTGACTCAAAGCATGATTGTTAAAAATTTTACGCTACCCCACCCTAATCGAGAATTTAGGAGGCTTATAGCTTTATAAGGAACAATCACGACACTGTTAAAATTGTTAAATAGTAACAGTACATCAATTCGTCTTCCAAAAAAAAGTCACCAATGAAAATGTAAATGATTTTGACACGATCAAGTTAACACACCCTTGTATGATATTGTTACATCAAATACATAACACAGCATTATGATGTAGTGCATGACACAAACAACTACGGCATTTTCCTCTGCTTTTAGCATCGGAAAAAGCCACACCATTAGCCGCTAAGCTGAGTTAACACTCTAGGTTTTATCGTAGAAAGAAGACTTAACTCCAAGTTAACAGTCTACCTTTTAGCGTAGAAAAAAGACTTAACTCCAAGTTAACAATCTTTCTAGGATTTATTTTAGAAAGAATGCTTAAAGGCTTGGGTGCGGCCACGGAAACAGCATATTTCTAGAAATTTAGCTAGAAATAATGCCATCTTGCAGCTGACACGAAGGATCAGATGACAACCAAAAAAAGTAGTAGCAGCTAGAATAAGACATCCTAGAAAATAAGAACAGTGTGCTAAAAAAAAGAAAAATATAGCCAGATAAATATTTTACAAGCCATTAATTTAAGACAGTGGTCTTCAACCCCTGCACCAGGCAGCAGAAGTTTTTTACCGGTCTGCACTAGGCTAGCAGAAAAGTTTGTAATAAAATAATAAGATTTTAAATTTTTAATTAATATAAACAATTTTTATTTATTTTTTCATTGCATTTTTACCCGATTAAAAAAAAGAAACAGAACAAAACAAAATCTAATCAATCATACATAAATTAATTTGTTTTTCTATTTATCACAGATGTTTATGGGGGGGGGGGTTAAATTTTTCATTATTTTTCTAAAAAAATTCAAAATTAAAAAAAAAGTTTATTATTATACAAACTCCATATATATAACTTTATCTTATATATTTAGCATTAAATACAGATATTACATTTATCATAATCATTGTTATAATTACACTAGCTGTGATATTTCCCAACATTCAGGTGAATAACATTTTATTCTTGCATGTTTTAACAATGAAATAATAAACAAAGAAATGGAAGCACATTAATGAGAATGATTGTTATTGTACTGTTTTCTGTAGCAGTATGACTGCACAACTCGAGTGTTCAGCATGTGAAGGTAAGCAACATCATTACAATACACAATAACTAGTGTGTTGTTTTGGTCAGTTATAACAATTATGCTCATTTAAGGCTAAGTAGTTTACATCTTTAAGAAAATTTATCTGTAAACTTCTGCTGGTCTGCGAAACCTTATCCTTATTTTTGCCAGTCTGCAGGTGTGAAAAGGTTGATGACCACTGATTTAAGAGACATATTACATGTGATTGTGAAATTAATGTTATATACCAACTATAATACTGTAATACTAGTCACTATGAAATACAAATTCAATAACACTGTGAGTCTTGGAAAGTTACTTTCTAAATAATGCCACTAGTTTTCTATGTATTGTGCTTTACAAAAACTGAACACATGGTTGGCTAACTTGATAAAGTAAACCCATTTAACCCTGTAGTCATGTAGAACCTTTCAATATCTAGACATTTCTGCCTGAGAAGTACTGTGTCTAAGAGTTGGAACCAGTATGTTGATCTTTAGATCTACTAATCACATCTGACAGTTGTTTTAATCAAGAAGACTGTGAAACACACTGCCAGGAAAACTATAACAATGAAGAATCTTTTAGAAAAATAAAAAAAACTGCATTTAATTTAAAATACAATTATTTTTAAAAAAAATTATATTTTAAGAAAGAAAAAAAACAGAAAAAAACTAGCATGACAATAATATAATTTAATATGCAAAGAAATCTGCGATAAAAGTCTTTAGTAGTAGAAGGCTTTATTAATTGAAAACATTATTAATATGTATATAAATTATGCTGAACGGTTAATAACTATATGAGATGATTACTTCTTTACTATAAAACATTTATTATGTAATATTTTTGAGATAGTTAAATGATTAGTGTATTTATCTGAAATGGATGGCGTCAAAGTTGAGAGTGGAGGGAGTTTGACAATGGTCAATGAAAATGTAACAAATTATTTATGAACATTTTATTATTAGTCACATCCAATTATATTTTATTTGTGTATTTGTTCTCATTAACATAATAATTACATTCAATATTTTGTTTTATATTTATAAATTATTTGTAAATAGTATATGTTAGAACTATATTATTTACTTGTTTGAGTGTTTTTAATGAAACTTAAGTTATTAAACTTTATCTGTGTCAGACCTTCTCGATCACATTCAAACTGTATAGAATAATTTGTTGTATTTTCAATAGAAACAAACCTAGTCTTTAGCTGACATATTGACAAAGAATTATAATGATGCATAGTTAATGGCTCAGCCAGAATATTTTTTTTGTAGTAAAGTGACATCCATGTATCTATTACATGAGTGGTATAGCTGAATACCAATAAAAATAGATAGAATTATGTGTTATCACCATAGGTGTTGTTCATAATGTTATAGATTTGGGGAATGGGCAAATAGGTTAGAATTCATGATTGCTCCTGACTTATGTATCTCGGGCATGATTGGATTCGGGGTACTTTTGCTTAGATTCTAAATCTTGTTGGATGGACATACATTTTCGACAGGTACATTATTTCTATCACTATTTTCGATATTTTCTTTGAAATGAAAAATACATATTTTTTTTTTAATGTTTTCTTCACAGATTGCCTATAATTTTTAATTAGTATTATTATCTTTGTGTTTAAGCTTCAGAAATAATGGCGTTAACCTGGACATTCTTAGTTGTTGCATTTGGAGAAAAAATATTGACCTTTAAAATAAAATCATCTTCAACTCATTCCAGAATTTGTTCTTACATAATTTTCAAATTATTTCTTCTGGTATAATTGTTTCTAGTTCTTCAGAAAAAAGAATCTAATTTTATTTTTTCTTATATCACTTTTATCATTACTTGAGACTAAAGAACTTTGATTTGAGCAGAACATTTGAAGTAAACTGTCAAATGATTGCTATCTTGTTTTTTTTTTTTTTCCAGAAGTAAATAATTTGGGCAAGGACAACCTGGTTATATTCCTGCAATGTTTAGTATGCAAAAAAATTATATTTCCCAAGTAATTTATCTTTTGCAAACTTAATACAAATGTTTGATTTTCTTAAACATTTATTAAAAGACTTTTAAGCTAGAGCATCATATTAAATTTACTTGATCATGTCCCAATTCAAATTTCATTTAATGTGTGAATGCTTCTCTACAATACCATTTGGAAAATATCTTTAGCTATAAAATAAATATGAAGTCAATTATAAGCTTTTCTTCTGCATTGGAATGTAAAATGTAGCCACATTTCTTCTGATGGATAGCAAGACCATATGGTTGACATAATAAAAAAATTATCTTTCAATACACTTTAGCATTTGTTGTAAAAACATATTCAAGATATTTTTGCTATATATTATACAGAGTTATTACCAAAAACCATATTCACGAGTATTGAATGCATGACTCTAATATTCAGTCTTATATTAACTCTAAAAAGAATTTACTATAAACATTATTTATCATAAACATTTAAATTATATTCCCTAATTCATGATAAAATCACTCTTAAATGAATACACAAATCTGTATACTCTTTTTACTCATACACACTATTATACTATGTTTAAATTAGATATAAACAAATTTACTCCTATAAATTAGAATGAATTGAACATGAATCCTGTAATTGGTATCAATTTGTTTAGATATTTAATAATATTGATTTTTCCCTTAATTTGTATTTGTAATTTGTAAACATTTGTTCATCTGTGTAACAAAGTAATTTGTTTCTTTTTATAGCTTATTGCTAAGTGCACTTTCAATGAAGTTCACCATAATCAATCATAAAGCTAAGATTATGATAATTTTCATGAAAGTGTACTTGGCAATAGATTATAAAGAAAAAAAAAACACATTGTTACACAGATGAACAAACATTTGCAAACTTGAATATTTAATAATACCAGTGAGATAATGGGTAATGTAATAAAGTGTGACCACCTGAATAAGATTAGTTCCATTAAGTGTGTCATAGCTGTTTGCATTTTTCTGATGTCTTTCATTATTTTTTTTATAAAAGTAACAGGTTAATTTAGATCTTTAAACAAGTTTAATTTAATAATTCACATAAATATAAAATAGCCCAAGTTTATATGAATTAACTGATTATATATTTATTAAAAATTAAAGAGTATATCACAAATATTAAGAAATTTAATGTTTAAACCTAATATCATGATTTTCATATTTGAAAGCTAATTGTTTTATGTTTATGGATGATTAATATCTAATGATTTCGATGCTGAAATTGACATCTATAATATGGATTGATGTCCATTTATGTATGACATCTAATTAAGACTAGTTTAATTGAAATGCATTATGAGGAATGACCAATTTAAATACTTTTAGTTTAAAAGTGTTATATAAGTTATTTCCTAAATGAATATTAGTTTTTAAATGATTTAGTTTAAAGTTGCAGGTCCTTAACTAATAAAAAATGTATTCAATACATTTATTATACAATATTTCTAATTAAATTCCTTTAAAATCATTTTGAAGTTCATTTGGAAATGTTTTGTGTTATTCCAGAATTTCAGTTTAAAATAATTTATTATCAATCATTTATATGCATTCATAAAAAATAAACTATCTTGATTAGAATATTGCATTACACGTTTAAAAGATGACTACCAGATGGAATACAATTATTGTTTCAGACTTTCACAGCAGGTTCCTAATTGCTTAGTTCTCAATCAGAAGGAATGGATAAACTATCATTTTCACACACAGATTGCCTTGCCATCTAGTGTCTACTGGTTCATCAATGTCTACCAATGCTATGAATAGATAGAGATGTCTCATTGCATAATACAATGCAAGCTAAGACTTCTTAAGCATTTTTCACAATGATCGAACTTTATATATATATCCATGAAAAAGATATAGATCACACTATTAGTTTTGATGAAGCTAAGGTTATCTTCTTTGATAGAAATAATATATATATAAAAATTAAAGAATCTTTATTATTAAAAATTTATGATTCTGAAGCAATTAATTTGCTTAAACAATCTAATATTAAGGGTGTGTGGGATGTAAGTGGAATTGTGGTTAATATTTAGTATAAATTTATCTTTTAGTCAGTGAAACCATTGGTTGTGTTTTAGAGTTTATTTTCTTTGGCTAGCTTGGTTTAGTTGTGGATTTAGGATAATTTTGATATGCTCTTGAATAAACAAATTACATCAAATTCAGAATTGAAAAACTAGCCAAAATTTAAAGACTAAAATTTCACAACTAATTGGTTTCACAGTCAAAACAGATTTCTGAAGACTATAATTTCACAACTAATTAGTCTCACAGTCAAAACAGATGTCTCAAATGCAAAAAAACACAAACACGTACACTAAACTAATTTCCCATAATTTGCAATTACATATATGTATGTGAAGTCATGAATTCACAAATAATACAAATCATTATTTCTATTAAGTTTTAAATATCTAATATTTATTCTTAACTTACATATGCATATGAGCAATTAAAAATCTATATTATATTAACCATTATCAAAAAATGTAGGCTTGTATCTTGATGTTTCCATATAGTATCCACCTGATGTTAATGGGAAATTAACATGAATATTCTATTATGGAAGGCACTGTCATTTTGGCAATTCAAGTATCACTATTTCTTTTCCAACACATTTTAACAAAATAAAATTTAAACAATTATAAATATATTCTAAAAGCTGAAAATAAATTTACATTAATATATTTTTAAATACAAAATACAATTAATACAAAAAACCGTATTACTTCAAAAATCTTTATTAAAAACATAAAATTTAAAAATTACATCAACAATTTATAAATTTTTAAAATCTTCTGTAATATTTTATTAAAAAGATAACATTTTTATTATAAAAACGGTTTTATTTTCGTCAAATAGCACATACTTAAATCTTAAAACCTAAGATGTAGGCTAAACACTTGAGTATAACTCGTAAAAAAAAATACGGTATATATATTTATTATATATTAGATCTAGACTAGTTGATAATTAAAAAAACTCGGGAATCTCCAATTAAAAACTTATCAATAACCAATTTTTAGATAGCATGTATCAATAACCAATTTTTAGATAGCATGTATACCTGAACCAAGGCTACAACTACTTAGTCAGTAGTCATTTGTCATTGCTTACCTTCATTAACACAATTTATTGCACAATATCAGTTTTAGAACTATATCACAAATTTAATGACTCATTTAAATCATTATGGCAGAATCCAATTTTAACAAAAACATTAGTATGAATTATTATAATCATTAATTAAATTTTAATTCAAATAATAGAAGTAGTTCAATATGAATAATTACACTATACATCCCTAATCTATAATAAATATTTTTATCCAAAAACAAATATAATATATACATATACGGAATATTGAAATTAAACAGCTCTTAAGTAAATATATATTTTGGAGTGATGAAATCTCCAAGGACTGTCTATATGACAATTTAATTAAATGGAAATATCATATAAACAAGACTATATAAAATATCTACATAGATTACATATTGGATCTCAGAATTTTCATGTGTCTAAATTATCTTCTCTAATATGTGAATCAGACTTTAATTGAAAATGTATTTTGAGTTATTTAATTAAATTTAATATAGACAAAATTTCAAGTTCATTGCTCCATAGTATTATATGAGTTAGAATAGCAAAACACTCTTTAAAAAAGTCATTAGCTAATAAGACATTAGAGAGAAAGCACTTTGATAGTCAAAATATGAGTCATTGATCAATTCATAGATCACATGACCCTATCTCTTAAGCTTGTAAGTTATAAACAGTGAGGATTGCCAATTCCTCTACAAGCTTTATGATAAATGCCTAGCCAGAGCCAGCACTTAAAATATCTGTCAGGAACCCCTCCCCAAACCCCTGACCATCGTTTAAAGCACTTTGGTATTTCAATTTATGTATATAATGTGCACGTGCACTTATCCTACCATGATCAAATAATAAGATATTTTTGCTTATGTAACTGTGGTTTTACATTCCTTTTCCATCTTTTAAAATTATTCACAGCAAATTATTTTTAAGCTTCATTATAATTATATATAGATTTTTTGACAAGTTGATGCTCAAATTTTGGAAATGAGCTGGTTGGGAAAAACAAAAATTTTATTATATATTTTTAATGACTTATTAACAACTTAGTATTGCTTATACTATTTTAAATTTTTTTTAAAGTAATAGCTATATAATAAATTCCATAACAAAAGAATGCATACCATGGCACTAATTAAAAGTTATTCAAAGTTGATATGGATCCTTAAACACCAATAGTATTGGTAACTAATTCTATTTATGTGAAACAGAAATATTAAAAATAAAATATTCAAATAGGTAATAAAAAATGGTATATTTAACCAGCTCTTAAAAGGATTACCAGGACACTGAATAAGTCATATTAAAACAACAAATTTTTAAATTTATCATTAAGATATAATGTACAAACAAATGGAGTAATTATTTAATATAATAAACTGATTCATTTGGAGGTTAGATAATTGATGGTTTGGATAGTTAATTTACTAAAAACAGAAAAAAAGGTAATCTTTTGTATAAATTGTATTCCACTCTTAAATAAATGTGTGTATATATGTCTACACATGCAAACATATACATTACTTCTATAACCGTTCAAAGTGGCTTCTCTGTATTATAATATGCATAATTATTAAATTTATATAAAAATATATATATTAAAGCTCTGAATTAAGTCAAAATTCGACATTTTGGATAATTCTCCTGCACAAATATCAAGTAAGAAAATAAAAATGTCTACATTTTTAGACTTTAACTTTGCGATGTAAATATGTTATGCGTAGTCTAATGACGGATGACCAAATTTGGCTACGGGTAGCTAATCACTTAGATTTACATTTCCTAAAAAAAAGAAAAAAATATCTGTTAAGAATATAGAGAGATATAAGTTTCAGTAATGATTAAAATATAAAAAGATGTTAATTTAAAACAAAACACTTGCAAAGCAGTCGGTTAGAAAACAATGGAATTTTACAAATTGTATAAATATTTAAAAAATAATTGTTAGACTAATTTTTTAAATAGAAAAAAAAAAAGAAACTTGCATTACAAAAGTTAATAAACTATCTCTCACACATTAGAAATATAGGTTAACATACAAATTAACATAGGATTTTCTCCTAGAATACTTTTTAAATACTCTATCAGTAATGACACTTACCTAAATTTAAAATAATGAGTAAATAAATCAACATCATAGGTTTAGATTTTCAGAGTATTATCTTATAAGTAGAAGAAAATTCATTTAAAAAAACAATCCAATGGTTTGTTAATGAAAGAATATTAGTCATTTTTTTATTAGTCATTTATTAGACTAGAGATTATCCAATATTGAATAATATTTCATTTGATACATATATATATATACTGATCAAATGATAAAGATATGTATAAGAGGTTGTGGTCTGGGCCAACTGATGAGTGCTGGTTTAGCATGAAATGCATATCTTGGAATCATAGATCTTTTTCACGTCACATTTTCATGATTACATTACTCCATAACATGTTAAAAGCAGATAGAAACCAGTCACTATCTTGCATGAGAGTGGTGTAATGAAAATTACATTACAGAAATATTATTCAATGGTTTGTTGTTTGGAAGTTTCAGCTCTGGGTTGTGATCCATGAACCTCAAATTCCAGAATGCGCCACTTTATCACTGCCCTAAACCATATCAAAAAGAAATATTTATTTTTTCCATAACATTTTTATTGTTCCACTTTAAAATATACTTCATTAAGACAAATATCATGACCAATTATTGATCACTAAATTACTATCTAATGAACAAAATAAAAATCCACCAAATAATCATATTAGTTTTATGGAAAAACATATGATGCTCAAGCAAAATGAGATTTTTTTTTTTCAATTACTCATTTGAGAATTAATTCAGAAATCTATAGCAGTTTAAATATTATGTAAGTTCCAAAGTTTCACGCTAACTTAAAATATTAAAAAGTATTTCATATTGAAATAGAAAATTATATTGAAGCACTGGAATGATGAAGAGATGCTTCACACCTAATTCTACTCATTACATGTTTAAAAGAGGGTCTTTGCTTATATTTCTTTTAGCCCTATATTAGCGTTATATTTTCAAAATTATTAAATAATTTTTTTTTCCTATACATAATTTAACTAATGAAGGAAGCAACTTTTCGAAATTTCACTCAATTTTCATGAAAACAAAGCAAAACCCATACAGGGTAGTGTCAAGAGATATTAATTAAAAAGCCAAAACAAACTATATAACTATAGGCACACACATCCATGTGTTAAATACATAAGTTTAACCCTAAAATCTGAAATGGATTTAGCTTTCCATTGATTTGAAATAAGTTTATTAATTTGACGATTTTTATAATTATATAGTTTATTTCTTAGGATTGTACTAAACTACACAGAGCAATATAAAGGTGGTCTTGGATTTCTTTGTTATGCCAAGAGCAGAAAAAACGTGTTGAACTTGTATAACTATTATGATCACATTTTAATAAGCCACTGATTTAGGCCTCCTATTTAATCACTGCTATATATCTCATGACTTTTTAATCCTTTGGGTCTATAAGAGAATATACACATATGATCCAAGGAGTGCGTTTAACGTTAGAATTTTTTTTTTTTTAAAATAATAGTTTAAAACCAGGATGGTCAGAATTTCTTATTGCTAAAACGGGATGGGGTGAAAGTGGGGGGGGGGGGGGGGAGGCTACTATTTTACTATATTTTCATCTTATCTATTAAAACAAATAAAATCTGAAATTCTAATAGGATATTTTATTAAAGGAATGAAAAAAGATGATTCTTCATCATCATATTTATTCCAAAAATATTTTTCAGATGAGCGTATTTTCTGCAATAAATTTTATCTTTTACAACATTGTACAATTTGTCAAAATCCACACTATACTTTTGTCTTATAATTAACAATATTTTCACATTTAATCTTGATTTCTTTTTTAACCACATCATATTCATTATGAAAAATATTCTCTCTACAGAAGCAATACTTCTAGGAAGACAAGAGTTTTACTATATTATTAATATCCTGAAAAATAGCTATTTTTCACTTATCTAAGGGAATATTTGTATCTCTTACAATGTTCTGATTAGCAATTAGGAATTTTATAAATGCCCACTGATCAAATCGTTTGTGTAATAAATTGTTTGTCAAAATTATTCTGAATTTCTATTCATTTAGTTACTTTTTTCAATATGAACTATTTAAATTTTTCTGCATTTCTCAAATTATCTTTCCACCAATCTAATAAGCTGCTTTTATAGAAATTCTTGACTATTTAAATTTGATCTTTTGCAAATAGAAGTATAATTTTAAAAAGGGACCTTCAAATAAATTTTTTAATATTATAAAGTGTTTTTCTTCAAAAAGAAAATATGAATTATTCATTAAACAATATCAAATGTTAAGACAAACAGCGTGTTAAAGACAATTATTAAGAAAGTGATTAATAAGTATATATAACAATCTCTTTCATCAATTTTCAATGTTTTGCCAATCTCCAAAGTTTGTATTTATAAGCTTTTTTGTTTGTATGGAAGATTTATCTATTTTTTTTTTTAACACAATACTTTGTAATTCAGATGTTTCATAAGGTAAGAAAGTAAAATCTCTAAAATCTTAGCATTAACACTACTATTAAGCTAGAGTAGAATATGAAATAGTTTTATAAACTTTTAAAATTTGATGCATCAAGAGATATTGTAATAACTTCTTTTATTCAAATCTATTATTACTTTGTTCAGTATATATAGTGTGAAAATATTAGTGACAATTACTTTTGACTTCTTATGTACAGAAAAAAAATTTTGATTAGTAAATCTTGACAATCATTAAATTATAAATTCTAATATGAGCATAGTATGATATGCAAAAAGAACACTGTTCATAAGAATTTTATTCTTTTCTCTATTTTATTGTGAAGTAGGTGATATTTTGAATTAAAATAATTTGTTTGGCATTTTTAGGCTTCTAACTAAAATCACATTTGGTTTATCATTACATGAAGCATTCAACTTAATGAATTAGAATTATTTTTGGACTTCATTATTAAGTCCAATTTCATTTATTCAACATTTAAATTTTGAGTTTTAAAATTTTTGAAAAACTTCAGTGAAAAAAACCATACTAATGAATAAATGAATGAGAAATGACTCTTCTGAGTATATGTTTAATTATTCATTTATATTCATAAAAAATAATTAAAACATTTTGAATATTGAGGCATCTAATGCCATTTATTGATATATATATACATTTATTTTGTTAATTTTGAGTATTAATTTTGCTTTAATTAATAAATTTATTACACTACAGTGTATTTTTTATTTTAACAGATTCACTTTTTGCAAAAATTATTATTATAATTGGTATAATCAATCAATTCATGTTTGATTAAATAATAGCTGTAATGAACATATGATAATAGTTGGTGGCCAGGGTGAAAGTTCTAGAGATTGTTATATAGGTTAAAAATTATAAGAGAATTAAAAAACTTAAATATAAAGTAGAATACAAATAAATAAATTAGAAGCATCTTTAAATTGAATAATGTTGTTAAGTAACATCAATAAACGATATAAATTTTATTAATTTCTCAAGATAAAAAAAATAGATATGGTTAAATAATATAAAATGATTATTGAAGTATGTATAGTAAATTTATTCTTTTTATCAGAGATATTAATAATAAAAACCTTAAAAAGAATATCCAATGGATCTCAATTAAAAAAATAAATATAGAATTAATGGTGCCCAAATAAATAATGTAATAAGTAACCTTCAAGGTAAATGATTTTTTTTCATACATTAGACTAATAAAAGATTATAATTTATTACTAATGGTATAAACACCAAAATAAGTAACTTCCTTTAGTTATATTTATGGAAATGTAAATGATAAAAGAGTAGTTGTTATAAGTACAATCTCCCTCATATTATTATTATATAGACCATCCCCAATATAAGCTATGATCATGGAAGGAACCTTTTAGTATCTCATACTCTTAGAATATGCACTTGTTAACATTTTGTTAATACTTCACCTACCTTCCATTATAATACCAATATAAAAAGTTTTTGATATTTGAATTAAATAACATAAGTAATAGATGTAAAAAAGTGGATGCATCCAGATAAATCCACAAGAAGACAAAAAAAAAAAATATATAGATAATTTTTAACAAATATTTCTATTTATAAATTCACCACAATTTATAATAAACAATTTGATTAGGGCATGTTACTCCATTTTATAATGTTCTCAAGAGAGGTCAAAGTTATAGCATTGACCAAGCAGTTATTTTAATATTAGAACAGATGCAAGTAATAAAATAATCTATTCCTGATATAATTAATTATTGAAAAAGGTAAAATCCATAATAAAAAATTCTATGATAAAATGGTTAGAGGTTTTGCCTTCTATATCCCCAACATGATGTTCAAATCCAAATAGAACTTTTTATGATATATGAAGATTTCCATGAAAGCTTAGGAATTTTTTAAGATGCCATCTCACAGATAATGAAACTAGGCATTAGTAGTTAACTCTTCTAAGCAAAAAAATAAAACAAGGGGAAAAAATTCATATCATACCTCGAAATATCTTCTCTCTCACAGTCTAAGAAAGAATAGTAGAAAAACCTGGAGTAGGATATCATGTGTGTGTATATAAACATGCATACAAACACACAATTAGCAGAAGACTTCCTCCAAATATTGAGCATTTTGTTTTGTTGATTACAATATGCTTTGTCAAGAAACTCATTTAGGATTCATAAATATTTTCCAAAAGATTAACTAACATATATAATACACATAAATAGGTAAAAATAACATTTCTTACCCCAATGATACTCCAAGAAAGCATAATTAAATATATTTTTGTTTAATTTAATAGAACAGAGCGAAAATAAACTTTAAAATAACTACTATATAGACTTATATTTAAAATAAAACTCAATATAGACTTAAATCAAATAATAAATGTATGCTCACATACAGTTTAAAATCATTCAAAGGGTAAATATTCAACAAATAGGTAATCATAGAACTGGCAACATGAAAAGAATAAAAGTTTAATTAACTTCATTTATTATGTATCTGAAAAAAATATTGAAAATTCCAAAGTGATCTGAATTTTCCAATCAAATCATGGTCTCATTAGATGCCCCAGAAATCATATATTGGAAACTTTACAAATATACAGATAGTTAAGTACATACTTATGTAATATGAATGTGACACTTCATTTGTGAAGACGAAAATTTATTATAGCTCAGTAATTTAATATTACAAAAAATAAATATCTAATAAATGATAATTATGCTATTCACACATTCTGTAGAACAACACAAAAATGTATTTAAGGATTTTATATGTTATAAAATACTTTCATCATTATATTATAAGTAGATATATAAATCAACAATGTCTGAGTATTTGACAATTTTCAATGTTTGGCTTCGGGACAAATGACCATTCTGAAATTAGTCGAGCAAATTGAGATCATGTCAATCTTTTAAAATATAATGTTCTTTTCACATTAAAACCAATCAAAACTCTCCTTTTTTCTTTCTAAACACATTATTTTTTTCCATCACCATATATATACATTTATTTGTTTACCACATCCAATGTTTCGACCACCTTATTTGTAGTCATTTTTAAGGATTTGCTTCTTTCCTCTTCAAACTTTTTCCTTATACATTTCCTTTTTTTAATTTATTATTGCATAGTAATTCTTACAAGATTAATGTCAACTGATATTATTTTCACACTGTGGCACATTTATATTATTAACAGACATTGAATTAAATTTGATTAGTGCTTAGATATCAGAAATTATCTCTCCAGTAATATTGCACATTATTAAATTTACCTTTAATATTTAATAGTTTATTATTGGCTTACAAATTTATTAAAATGAAAAGTAGGAAATGTTGTCTTTGTAAATCTGATTATTTGAATAGTCTGCACAGACATCTTTGCTGATTTAAATTTCATACTTGCTGGCTATTGTCTAGTTTAAATATTCACAAGAGCTTGGAAAATATATGATTCATTTTTATTCTTGTTTATAGCTTTGATACAAAGGGGAATAGAAGTTAGGAGTTTATATTTCTGATATTATATATACACATTCAATTAATTTAGCTAAAGTTTGAGTAAAATTTTAATTATTTTCCTTTTATTATTTTCACGTTTATCATTTGGATTTATTTTCATCACCTATGGGAAAGTCTATATATATATATAAACATGAAATTAACATAGCTTAAAGTATATGCAATTAAGAGAAAACCAGTCTGCTTTACATTAATTACATATGCATTAAGCTATGATAATTTCATGCTTACATTTATTTAATTCTATTTAATTAGTAATAATATGATTATTAAAAAAGAGATTCTATCTCCATTCTTGTATAATTGACTATTAATCTATTAATTATTAAATGACATATTTCAGTTGGCTGATATATTTTCACTCTGAATTTTCACCAATAGTGATAAAGGTAACTAAGAGTGGGAATTCCTTCAATTCTTGATCCTTTTTGTTCAACATTTAGATTGCTATTTATCCATAGTCAGAGAGAAACTAGTTTTTCTCCCTTAATTTATGTGTATAATGCATTTTTATTTTTGTGTTTACCCTTTCTTGTTTCTGTTATTAAAACACTGAACTTTTTTTTTTCAAAATTCCTAAATTTTGACTCTTATAAGCAGATCTTCAATTACATTAAACACACATCTTATAATTAAATAAACAAAAAACAGTGAGAACTGAAAATCAGATTTTTATCATAACCTATATAAATATTATATCCTATACATTACAAATAAGCAATTATCTATTATTATTATTATTATTATTATTATTAATATATAAGTAGAGGATTTGAAGTTAGGATTTTTCCTCTTGGAGGCATTAAAGGAACCGAGCAGGGCAAATTCCTAATGTCCACTCCATACGTTCTTGCCGTTGCAGCTGTTATTACTATGTGATTATTCATATAGTATACGAACATGGATGGGCTGCTCACCAACACGCATTAGCCAGCGTGGTGAGTTTATTGGCTTTTTACCTCCGAGTTTAAGATCAAGAAACACCATGGTCTTTCTTCTCAGTGCCTGATAAGGCAGAATGAATGTTTGTGTAAATGATAAATATTTTTCCAATACATATATACAATTATGACAGACAAAAATAAAGCATGGCCCTTATTCCCAGGAGGCTGTAAAGTCACCAACCAAGGCAGCGGTTGGTGGCCGAAGGCGGAGGGTGCTAAGAATCCCCTGATTGCGGACCCAGGCTGCTATTTGATGACGACTTTTTATTTAGGTACTTACAACTGCAGATCACTTTCAAGTGAAGGAAGATTGCAAGAATTAGAAGAACTGTCTTATATTAAATGGGACATTATTGGACTTTGTGAAGTTAGAAGAAAAGGAGAAGAAACAATTGATTTAAAAAGTGGACATATACTCTATTATAAAGGCACACATATTGGAAATACAAGTGGAGTAGGATTCATTATAAATAAAAAGTGGAAGAACAATATTGTGGAGATTGATGGTGTATTGGACAGAGTGGCAAGATTAGTTATACAACTTAATAGCAGATACCAAATGCAGATAATTCAGGTTTATGCCTCAACAAGTTCTCATAGTGATGAAGTAGTAGAAGATTTTTATATGGATGTACAAAAGGCTTTTGATCAGAGTAAACAACATTTTAAAATTGTTATGGGAGACTTTAATGCTAGAATTGGTAGACAAATGAAAGATGAAATTGCTGTATGTAATTTTGGTTATGGTAATAGAAATGAGAGAGGACATAGACTTGTGGAGTTTGCAGAAAAAGAAAAACTTTATATTATGAATTCATTTTTTGAGAAAAATGTTAAAAGGAAATGGACATGGAAGCATCCAAATGAAGGTACAGCAGAATTGGATTATATTTTGACTAACAGAAAATACATATTTCAAGATTGTAATGTTCTTAATAAATTTAACACAGGAAGTGATCATCGATTAGTAAGGTGTAAGTTACGTGTTAATGTAAAACTAGAAAGACAAAAATTATTAAGAAAAACAATATTTACAGTTGATATTCCTAATCTTCAGAAACATTCTAATGAATTTAAATTAGAACTTACAAATAGGTTTCAAGTGTTAGGAGATTTTGAACATGATACAGATTTGAATGAAATTAATATGAAAATAACTGATACACTTTTAAAAACTGCAACAAACATAGCTGGTAGAAAAAAGAAGCAATTGACTAATAAAATTTCTACTGAGACTAGAGAATTTATGAAGAAAAGAAGGAATATGAAGATATACAAAAATGATGTATTAAAAAGAATTGAATATCTCGAATTTTGTAAAATGGTACGGAAAAGAGTTGAAAATGATATAAGAAAGTATAACTGAGAAATAGCAAGGAAAGCTGTAGAAAAAAATAAAAGTCTCAAAAATGTTAAACGACATTTTGGTATTGGTAGGAAATTTATATCTGCAATAAGAAAAAAAGATGGTATTATTACTAAAAAGAGAGATGACATCATGAAATTGGTAGACGATTTTTATCAAGAATTATATAGTAATAAAGAACAAGTACCTCCTATATCTATTACATCTTCCGAATTGCCCAGAATTTTAAATAAAGAAGTGAGACATGCAATTAAGTGTATGAAGAAAGGAAAGGCTCCAGGAAATGATGGAATTATAATTGATATATTAAAAGAAGCAGGTGAAGAAATAGAAACAATTTTAGCAAAGTTACATACCAAATGTCTAAATGATAAAGATGTACCGGAAGATTGGAAGAATACAGTAATAATATTATTTAAAAAAGGTGATAAAGATATTAGAAATTACAGACCTATCAGCCTTTTATCAGTTTTATATAAAATTTTTACCAAGATAATTACAACTTGTCTACAGAGAACTTTGGATTTCCACCAACCAAGAGAACAAGCTGGATTTAAAAGTGGTTTTAGTACAATAGATCATATCCAGGTATTGAGAGAAGTCATAGAAAGGACAAACGAATATGAGTTGTCATTATGTTTTGGATTTGTAGATTATGAAAAGGCATTCGATTCTATACACATTTCTTCAGTGATTAAAGCATTGGATCATCAAGGTATAGATCCAGGATATTGTCATATTTTAAAGAATATTTATAAAAATGCAACAGCAACAATTAGATTACATAATGATACTGGAAAAATCAACATTGAGAAAGGTGTAAGACAAGGTGACTCCATATCTCCAAAACTCTTTACAGCAGTGCTGCAAGAAGTATTTTGTGGATTAAAATGGGAAACTAAAGGAGTGAAAGTAAATGGAGAGTATTTAAGTCATTTAGATTTCGCAGATGATGTAGTTGTTTTTGCAAATAATGCTTCAGAGCTGCAGGAAATGTTGCAGGAGTTAGCAGATGAAAGTAGAAAAGTAGGACTAAAGATAAATGTTAAAAAGACTAAAGTAATGTTTAATCGATTTGCTCAAAATATGAAAATAAAGATTGATTATGAAGAATTAGAAGAAGTTAACAGTTACAAATACCTTGGTCAGATTATTAATACAGATGGAAACATAATGGAGGAAATTAATCATAGAATTAAACTTGTTTGGAGTGCTTTTGGTAGAAATAACTTGATACTAAAAGGAAATATGCCTATGTGTTTGAAAAGGATGGTTTTTAACAAATGTGTTTTACCAGTTCTTACTTATGGATCTGAGACTTGGACACTTAATAGAAGAGCAATACAGAGACTTCAGACCACTCAAAGGAGTATGGAGAGATATATGTTGGGAGTAACAAGAAGAGATCGAAAATGCAATGTATGGGTAAGACAACAAACAGGTGTTACTGACCTTATTGAAAAAATTAAAAGATTGAAATGGAGTTGGGCTGGACATATTGCTAGAAGAGATGATAATAGATGGACAATTGAAATTTTAAACTGGATTCCAAGAGATTGTAAAAGACCCAGAAAGAGACCACATGTGAGATGGCTGGATGAAATAAGAAAATGTGCAGGGGTGTTGTGGAGAAGAGAAGCTAAAGATCGGAGAAGATGGATTAAACTTGGAGAGACCTTCATCCTGCAGTGGATTGATAATGGTTGATGATGATGATCCACCATCCCCTCCATCTCAAGCAACTGATACACATGACCACATATATGTGAAAAAGATAGATGATTCTCCAATGTATGTATTTCGTGTGGAAAATACATATATTGGGAATCATCTATCTTTTTCATATTATGTGGTCATGTGTACTGGTTACTTGAGATGGAATGGAGAACGAATATAGACTGAAAATCCTAAGTTCAAATCCCTCTACTTACATATATAAGAAATATTCACTATACCAAATGTGTAAGCAAATTATTATTAATATTAATTTTCCTACATTTGATATTAAATTTTTTTATTTACTATCTTATTTTTAATAATAAAACAAAATTTGTCACTTATCATTCTTAAAAAATGTTTTGATATATTTTCAAAACATACTAAAATATAGTCACTAACATCAACAGCAACCACTTGTAAATGAGTATGACCATTCCAACTCCAAGGAGAAAAAATAAAATAAAAATAACTCCAAAGATGAGTTTGCAATGATATAGAAAACGATCTGTAAATCATAAATATGTCCACATGTAGAATATGCTAATAGATAATTGCATATTTTGTAATGCATAAAAACTATATATGTATATGCTAGTATTTTTAGAAGTAGTGATAAAAATCTGAGTTTAATGTTCTTACTGTTTTGACTGATTTAATTACAGGATGTAGAGTTAATATTCTTGAAGATGGCTTGCACGGAAGAGATCAAAATGTAGGCATTGTGAAATAAAAACTATATAAAACATCAAAAAAATTAGATAGAAACATAAAATGCAAATTTATAAACTATATTAAAACTATTATTGAAATGAAAGTGAACCAATAGTTTCCAGCGTATGTGAAAAAAATAAAAATGGTCATCATTTCAGCACAATACAAATCACTAATAATATTATTTCTTTTAGAAATATCACTTTAAAGGGCATTAAGAAATATCTGTCGGTATAACGATATACATTTCATATGCCTTGAACATTATTCAAATCCTAGATGAGTTTTAAAACAGATCAACTTATGAGTACGAGTACATGAAGTATTAGTTCCAAAGCTGCCAAAATTATTAAGGTTTCAAAATTAACAATTTTTAGGGAAAGTGATTTTAATTTCATTTTAAATGGACAAATGGGAATTGGTAAAAGTATTTATGATGAAAACTAAAGAACTCTCATGACTTGCACAATTATAATGAATCTTTTCACCATGAAAAATTGTTTAATTTCAAGTGCTATATAATCTTATCCTAAATAAAATATTAGCAATTGATGCAATATCATTTGCCCAACTGCTGTACTTTTGAATACAGTTAAATGTGTTATTAATCATTATAAATAATAATAATTCAATTAATAATTGCATTAATAGAGAAACAATAAAACATGAGTTAATAGTTTAAAAAAAAAACAAACACCATGCACTATTAATAAAAAAAAAAACAATAAGTTAAGAAGATAAATTTTTTTATTACCTTATAATGTAATACCGGTGAAAGTTTTAAATACCCATGAATTATTTTTTTAAAAAATCTCTTAAAGAAGTGAATTATTATATAATTTGTATAAACAATTAAAATACAATCTATTAACATTTAGAACGTTGGCTAGTGACAGAAAATGAGTGCGCTTTTGGCTGGTGAAGCCAGATTCATGGCACTCAAGGGCAGCTGAGTATGTTATAGCATTTAAATGTGCAAAGCAAGCTAAAAATAACTCAGAATATAAATCCATTTTCTTTGAGCATGAGCAAAAACCTGCCTAAAATTTTTTGATGCAATAAATGTTAAAATTGTATGCACTGAGAGAAATGATATAAAATGTAAAATGAAAGACACTTGGTTTATTGCTAATAGCAACCATGCCATTAATAAAAAAGAGAATAGCATCCAACTTTCCAACAAATATAATATTTAAATCTTTAATTTAAATAAATTAGCATTGTACATTTAAATACTATTACATATCCAATCACCCATGAGTACTATATATCTGGCTTGACCAGCCAAGAGCACACTCAGCTACTATCAACAAAATTAATATACATAGCCAACATTTGAAATGTTAAGGCAAACTAAAATATCTGTAAATATAAATAACTATACTAACATAAGTAAAGGAGATGTATACTATATTATATATATATATATATATATACACACAATATCAAGAAAATGGCAAATAATAATAAAAAATGTAAGACATAAAAATAAATCAATTTAAAATGCTTTTATTCAATTCTTTCAATATATTTGTAAATAGATTGTACAAAAACTTAAATTTTAAGCTGTTCGAATGTGTAACAAATCTTGATTGGAAAAGATCTTCAATGTCGTTTGGTAAATGATATGATCATAAGATGTGAATCAGAGATGACTCCTCGGAAATGGTGGGTGTCTTAAAAAGTGCAGAAAAACAGATCTTAAAAAATTTGCAATGTATAAAACTCGAAAAAATGCAATCTTAATTTTCAGAATGTAAGAATAATACACAAAACTTATATCTATAAAAGATTATAGTTCTAGGATGTTTTTGAGACTAATAATAAACTATTATAAGCTCCTCTTTAAAAACAATCACAAAGAATTTTAGGAGTTATAGTGAATAAATAATCATAAAAAGTATATACAATGAAGTTAAAATTGAATTTTCACACATTTTCAATATGATAAACACATAACACTAAACAAATATCCTATGATAGCAAAGGTATGTATGCTGTGGGGAATAACATGTAATATACCAACCTAAACACAGATCTACAAAAAAAAAAAAAAATCATTAGACTTCATTGGCAATAGACAATAGACTGAATAAACAATAATCTTTGCTTATTATGGCAGCTGAATGCTCAGTACATTCCAATTGCTAACATTACAGCTTTTAATTCTGAATTATCAATCTAGTCACATCCCACTAACTGTGCAACACAAACAAAAAGCTTCTAGATCTTTTATACATTAATCCGTATGATAGATAATCATTATATAAACATGAACATACTTATATGATAACCCACTTAATATTAAAAAGCAAATAGGCATACAAGTAAACTAAAATTTACATAAATAAACCAACAATCCAGTTAATAAATATACCTATTCGATAAAACTTTCAAATTATTATATAGTACAAAAATTCAACTAATCATTTCCCTCTCCCAAGACAATTCCAAGTCTATATCATTTTTTCTCAGTTGCACAATAGTAATTACCAAACCTCCACAACATAGTAATAATCCCTCAATTTCCTATACAGTATAATAAACAAAAGACTAATTAGATTTTAAAGTGTGAATCAATCACAACGCCATCTTTAAATATTAAATCATATAACACAATAACAAATATACAGTAAAATAACTGAAGTTTATTAGCATCTTATAAAGAAATTAATTGAAAATTAATATCCCACTTAAAATTAAAAATCAAATAAGCATACTGCTCAACAAAAATGAAATAAATTACTTCTCCAAATATCTTTAAATAATATGGATAATAAACTTTCTTGTTAAATCAAACTTTCAACTTACTGTAAAATGTAAAAAATCAAATAATCATCCTCTCTTATCCTTTTAAAAACAATTTTTTCTCATCTTATAACACTCTTTCTCAGCTGGTTATGGATCATTGCCAAACCTCTACATCATAACAGTAATCATTCAATTTTATAATTACATCTTACTCTACAACTAACATACAAATACAGTTCGAGTTAAAGTGTTAATAATTTTGAATTACTTCAACTCTCCCTTAACCATATTTATTATAATGTTTAATATTAATAGACTGTGTCGTGATTTAAAATCTAATTAGTTTTTGGTTTGGTATTTATGAGATTTAAGATTACTAATATGAAAAAATAAAAGTAGCTAATTAAGCATAGCCTTCTGAAGAAATGTTATAGACCCTGAAACAATTGTCCTGAAAGGATAATTGATTGAATTTTTACATTATACTATAATTTAAAAAATTATTAGCTGGATTGTTTAAAGTTATTTGGAAAAATGGTGGTTTATACCATATATAAATGTATAAAATATAGTTGGAAAGAGAAACTCCATTATAAATATATTTAGTGCTGTTTAATGTATCCTTATATATACATATAAACTCATATAAAAATCATTAAAAACCAGTCAACACTTAGACAATGCCAATATCAATAACAATTAATAATTTTCAAACTGTTGTCAAGGCAACTTCTTTTTAATAATAGAGTTTGCCTTGACAACAGTTTGGAAATTGTTATTAATATTGGGATTGTCTAAGTGTTAGTTGGTTTTTAATGATTACTTATAAAGCCATTTAGCCTTGAGCATTATTACAATTATTACACATATAAAAGAAAATGATAAACAGATATAAAAATACTATAAGCTAAATACTTTTTTAGGATCTTTCCATAGAAAAATATTAAAAAAGACTCCTTACTCAAGCGTTGGTGGTCGAGTGGTCAGCAGTTGTTCCGGGTTTGCGGGTTCGCTTCCCTGTTGATGTTTTGATACAGGGGGGGAAGGAGACTCTTTAAGTTAATCAATTTTTAGTTGGTAATGATTGATTCATCCTCTAGTTAAGAATAGATACCCATTTATTGATGCAATAGTAGAATATCTAGCTAAATTAGTGATAAATGACAATCTGAAAAAAATTATAAATTCATAGCTGTATAAAAAAATTTCAAAGTTGCATTCAGATTCAAATATAGAATTATGAATGTGGTAGGCAGATGCACCAACAATGAGATCCTTTGTGTGTGAGTTCATATATGCAGATTCATTCAACTCATTGAATGATAAAAATATAATATATATCACAGATAGCAGTTGACATATTTATAAAGGTAAAACAATAAAATATCATATTAGGGTTGTTGGTTTAGTAATAATAAAAAAAAACAATGCAATTTCTCTTTTGATTTCCAGTTGTACGATTAGAAACAAACTGAAATGGATACGATATGCAATCAATTGCAAGTTGGTAGAATCTATACATTTAACTTTATATTCCGTCTAGATGATCAGATGGTTTAAATCTATTCAGAAAGTTTCCTGATTTACAAAGTTGCTAATTAAATAATATGTATATCATAACTAAGAAGCTATCCAGTTTAATAATCTTCAAAATTTTATGAATCTTTTAAAACGTGAATCCTCGCAACTCATAAGATCATTTGGTTTAACAATTTTTTAATAAAAGTTCTATTCCTAATTATAAATGAGAAAGTAGTTATCTATTCAAGTGGACTATTATTATATCAAGCTATTTGATGTACATTTTTATCAAAAAAAAGATATTTTTGAATAAAACAAATTAAAAAAGACAAGTCAGAATTGATTCTAATAGAAAAGTGATACAATCAAATGACGGAAATTAGATGCAAAAAAATCATACAGACAGAACTAAGGATGTCATGTCACAATGAATAATACATCTCATCTATCAAGCAGATATTTTAAGGTTCAAGTCAGGAAGAAATATTAAATTTTTTCACATTACAAATAAACTTATTATTTTTCTTTCTAGTAACCATCCAGTTACATAGGTATCTAACTTTTATGAACTAGAAAAGTCATAGATTAATCTTGGTTGGTCAGATGAGTATAAAAAGTGTTAACTTTAAAATTAGATTACAATTGCAATATAAGATAATCTTCACTATTTGTAAAAGAAGTGCCATATTCCTATCAGTGATAAGCTGAATCGTTACAGGGGAGAATTATGGAAGCATTATCCTTATTCAATAAAAGAACTACTTTAACATTTTTATTCCTGATATTACAATGCTTGATCAAATTCTTAAGTTAATATATAATTCACCACTAAGTTATCATTAGATTGTGCTGCCAAAGAATACGAAACCTGGATCTTTCTCTACTAATTTAGAAATTTTTAAAATTATCAATTTTTTTTTTAAAAAATGAACAAATAAATAAACCAAAGGAATTAAGAAGAATTTTATCTTACTAAATGAAATGGCCAATGAAATGATTAATATCATTATTGATAATAAAAAGTATGATGATAGTGCAATTATAAAGATGAATATTAAAGAAATGAAAAAGTTCTTATCCCTCAAGACAAACTTTTCCTTTTACTACTAAAAAATACTTTCTCTTACATTTTTCTTAATAACATGTGCATATAAATACAGTTTTCAGACTCCCTTGTATTTGTATTTGAATGTTTGCTATAATAATATCAATAAATAACTAGATAAATAGAACTATGTGAAAATAGTAGTCATATTTTTTGCTTACAAAAAACATTTTAACATATATAAATATAATGGCTCTCTAACTATTCTTAGCTAGAGGATGAAATAAGAAAAAAAAAAAGAAATCCCCCATCAACTGATAATTGACTATCACAGTGTCTAATGCTTTTTCTTCACTGTTTCTTTTATTTTTAAATAATAAATTGGCAAAAAAAGAATCAGTGATGTGCAAGAACTTTTAAAATACCAAATACTTCTATATAAATATAAAGCAATCAGTTATATTGAAAATAAAAGCCAAATATTCTATGATTCAAAAGACTAAAGTGCTTAATGAGATCATTGTGAAATAAAATATCAGAGAATATATTACCATAATTATAATTCAAAAATTACCAATGATATTAACTAATATTTCATGATGAACTCAATAGTATTTTTATGATTTATATATAATTCAATAATGCATAAAAAATATGTAGTGAAATCAATCATCATTTACAATACATATAAATAATAAATACTTTTATCATGAAATAAATAATTAATTCTACTATTGCTTCACACCATTTTGTCAGCTGCTCTCAAATTAAACTTTCACAATTCACATATGGATTGCAGTCGAGGATTCATCAGTTAAGAGATCTTATCAACATAAAATAATATTACTTATTTAAAAGCTTGAAGAATATAACAAATCATACATATATATACTTAATTGTGCTATTTAATCTCCCTATATAGATAACTAAATGAGTATTGACTCACAGTGTATAATAAAATTCCCACATGTACACATGATTTGTTAATCTTTCAATAAAGGAAACATTATTTCATATTTATATCTTTTTGTTGCTATCTATTTGTGAATTACTATAGCTTGGCTTATAGCAGCTGATGATATGGGGTATTCACTAAAGCCCAAAGTCTGCATATATATTTAAAAATACAATGGGCTAACTAATGAAAGCCATGTATATTCAAGTATCAAAAGATGAACACCATCCAAGAACCTCTAAATTTATCAGAAATGACATTATATATGGCACATTAGTAAATGTTATTAAAACAGGCAAAACTCTCCATACAGTCATGTGACATTAATAAATGTTATGTATGTATCTATATTTTAAAATAAAATAATATTTCATTAATAATTGTAAATTCACTAAAACAAACTATTAAATTTTTAAAAATGAATGAATATAAGTGAATAAAAAGAAATAAAAGTTGTAAAATATTTGTTTTAATTTCGTAATATTTACACAAATAAAAACTATAAATATTACAAGCAAGCTTAATAAAAACCTTTAGAAAAAGCTGAGTACATTCAAAGGCACAGAGTAAATTATTAAATAATACCTTAACAGTTTAAACCTATTTCTTTAAGTATGATTAAAAAGCTAAATAGAAAATATAAAAATACAATTTCTCTTAACAATATCTGCATCTTTTCATACCATAAATTTAAAAAATACATTAATTTACATAAAATATAACAGAGTTTTAAATGATTTAACATATTATTTAGAATTAACAAAGCAATTTACAACAAATACAAATATCACATATTTTGAACTAGATTAACAACAATTACATTTTCAATATAATTAAACATATATTTAAAATGCAATAAAGTTGTTTTTCATAAAAGTTTCTATTGTCAGGATTTTAATTTGTACTCATAAGCTAAATAAATAATTGGATACAATCTACATCTATGTGGCAATACATATATGAATGTGCTTTTTTTTTTTCCATGGCCAAAAATGTCTAATTTTCATAAGCAGAAAGTTTTTGTTAAATTCACAGAGAAAGCTTTTTTTTTTTAGAGACTTTTAGAATGTTAAAAAATATGGTAATACAACATTCAATAATTTGAGAAGATAAAACAAAATTCAATATTAAAACTACATAGAATTAAAAAAAATTAATTGCATTGGCTTGAGAGGAGAAAATACTCTGGAAGAAAAAAAAATTCACTAGCAACTAAACAAAAATAAAATTTTGTTTAAAAAGTTAAGAAATTTTTAGAAAGATATTGAACTATATATTTGTATTGCGTATGCATATGTACACAATAGTAAAATTTAGTTCTTATTCTAAAATAAGCATAACATCACCAAACTGACAATAAAGTAACTGAGGAAAAGAGAGGGGAGTTAATTAATAATAATCACCAGAATTGTATACAATTATAAAAAGTACATTATATTTGACATACAGATCTGAATTTTGAAAAACTGAATGATCTTATGTATATATAAAAATGCTTAATAATATTTATACAGGCTGTCCAGGAATTACTTACAATATTATATAATTCAATAATTATGAACAGATATGAAAATTAGAGATAAATCATACTGCATTTAAAATATTAATTCAAAAATTTTATAGTCACATTCAAAATAAAATGTTCAGGTTGCAGTTTCAATATTCTAAGTTACAAACAATTTCTTTGAAAACTTTGTATTAAATGCAAAATATTCATTCATACAATTTTAAAATTTAAAGTTTTAAAATTTATATAATGATATATTAATAAAAAAAATCAGTCCTACAGGATTATGGTTTCAAAGATCATACATAATCTCTTCATTATTTGTGCTAGAACCAAATATCTGTTAAAGAAAATTAAGACATCTCCCTGACATTTCTATGATCCAGATTTGTATCAGGGATGGATAAAATTTTCAGGTTCTAACCAGACTTTTTTTCCATATAGTTGGCTATAGCTAACCCAGATAACTAAATAGTATTGATTAATAAATAGTTATATAGCTATTTTTAGTTAGACAGTTAAACTCAAATAACACAATCCAATCTTATACTGCTTGGCAATTGACAAACTCAGATATTAATCTTTTCTTCATTATTATAAAATGAGAAGTTCTAGGTAAGGTTTTGCAATTAAAGACTGTTTTTATTATGCCTTTTATCTTTCAAATAATACCCGCAGTAAAAAAATGATTAAATAAATAATCGATTTTCTATATATTTAGAAAACTATCAGCTATTAAATTGTAATATAATTACAAAAGTTTGAACCTAACACAACTAATTGAATATGGCAGCTTTTGATACAATGATTGTGTTTATTTATTTATAACTTTTTATTTAGTTTATTAGTTTGGGAGATAGGTTAACTTTAAAATTTGATATTACAGATCATGTACATTGTTACAAGTGGTTTGCTTTTAAAAGTTTTATATACATACGCATACATAGATACTAGTTTAATATATCCAATTATGTTAAAACTAATGAGCAGCTATATACATTCCATGGTAACGCAAAAGTGGCTATTAATACAAATATTTTATTTTATTTTTTTTTGTCACCGGTACAACTGTCATTAACAAGTAAATATAAATAAAAAATTCAAAAGTATTTACAATAATATATAATTCATTAACATTCCGTTTTTTAAGTTGAAAAGCCTGAAAAATATTGGCACAGATCAATTTTCAGAACATTTTAAATATAATAAAAAAATAATAATCAATTAAAAACAGTAAAAATGATTATTTTAACTGAATTATCAAATATTTAGATCATGGACATATATCTATGTCTGTGTGTATGTGTGCATTCAATGTCTTTAATACAAGATGTTTTTCACATGATCTTCATTCTGCTCTAATACTCTTTTTCACATCAAACTAATATAAAAGTTCCCCCTTAAAATTGACTAATAATATCTTTTTTTTAAAACATACATTAACTTTGTGGTGAAAGACATTTCTAGCTTCTCTTTTCTTTTTGCTTTCAGCCAAACCATGATAGTAATAAAAATTAGTGACTTCTAATTTCAACTATAATTTAGGGCTAAAAACAAAGTTTTCGTGTACATTACATTATACAACAAATAATGTTAAAAATACAAATGACTTTTTTGTTTATATTTTATATAATTCTTATTATTTCTAATTAAAAAATATTAAGTATTTAACTCTACAATAAACTAAAATTGAAATCTTTACGTTTTCTAGCTTTTATCATTGCGAAATTTTTTTTTTTTTGCCTGCTTGTGAACTTTTGTAAATCTGGAGATAAAGAGATTTTTCTTTTATAGAGTTCTAATTATTTGATAAAGAATCTATAAATTTGGGAATAAATATGCAAATAATAGATTTCTAGCATATATATATACACATAATGTGTGTCAGTGAAGTGGTCCCTAGTTTGTCACTAAAGTGCCTTGAGCACCATCTCTGAATTATGCCTATAATATGTAGTGATATAGTTTATCACTCACCACAAAATTTTTAAGCTACTAGCATGTCTCAATCATTTTGTACTTAATGATTGATGGGACAATGTGCTAAGTTTTGTTTTAAATTAGAAAAAATTGCTACAGAAACATTTAAAATGATTGAAACTGTGTATGGCAGTGAAACTTTGAGTTACAAGAATATTTTCATATAATTTATAAAATTTCATGACAATAAGTAGAAGACAATCAACAAAGGTGCAAAACACATTATCATATGCGAAGACTGTAAAATTGTTGTGACAAGAGTAATTAAATTATATCATTACATAACGTGTTGACTTTGTTGCAAGAAGCATGGAGAGAAACCCATCACCTTAAATACTGGGATACATTGTGCATATGTATTGCAATATTCAATTTACATATGCTAAAGTTCTTACAAACATTCAATGAAAATTATTTTTAGATAATTATACTAACGATTAATAATCACTCATAGAGCTATTACAATTTTCTGTACTAAAATAGTACAATAATCTCCAGTTTAATAAATGATTATAAATAATTGCTAATATATTTATCTAGTTGAAAACATTTATTACTCATTCTTCCTTAATTTGATGTTTAATGTTATATATAAATTATTTTCTAGTAGTAACATTAGAAGTTTTACATACTTAAAGATAATACTGATTCAAAGTAAATATAATGGGGATCATAATTTCTTGCAGGACTAGTCTATTATGTTTCTATTAAGAGAAAAAAAATTATTGAAAAAAAGGGAAATTGTTCTGTTCCTTTATTTTAAAATAATTACTTTTTCAAATTTTGTTTATACATACATACAAAAAAATTCCTTTGTGTTATATATGTATGTGCATATTAAAAACTACAATGCAACTGCAGTTCAATAAATAATATATATTCTATTTTAATCAATGTTTATCAATAAAAGGTGAGCTATTACATGCTATATACACTGAAAGGAAAAAGACTTGGAATAAAATATAGCATAGTTCATGGCTTCACTGTATAAACATAAATAAACATTATAAAAAGCAATAAAGTTATCCGAAATAAATTCTGACACACAGCATGTATATACTTTAATTTTACAATTTAATTCAAAATTACAAGATATAAAAATAATTGGACTGAAATCATCTTAAAGTTAAAAGTAAAGTTTTCTCCAAGTGTCAGCAGATCTGAGATTCTTAATTGCATATCAATTGCTCGGGAGATCATATGATATTTGTGCACACAAGTGGCAGATTGAATACAACAATTCTTCTTCAAGTAATCAAACTGAGATTTTTAATTTCCTCATCTAGAAACTTTTAGATCTTGAATCAGTCATTTACCCTTTACACTCAATAATGCAGAAGAGTAAACGTGGTCCTGGCATGCATTAAAACTATCTAATTTTATTTTTCTATCAATTATCATAAATTAGTAATAATAATAATAATGATTTCAAAAGATTTATTTCTTTCAACAATCATAAAGAACTATGTAGAAAACATTCCAATAACTTTTATTGATATCCTGAAGGAAAAATTCATAAGTTCAATCAAAAAAATTAACATGGGAATGTTGGATCATAAAAGCACTGTCATATATCATTTGGATATTTCTTTTGTAACTAACAATGTTTTTATACTAAATATTTAAAAATCTTCTGTTCAATTTTAAAGTTAATTGCTTATAAATTTACCCAATCAATAAATCTAAATTTTCAAAGTAGAACAGATGTTTTGCATTTGCTCAGATTAAGGATGACTAATATTCAAATAAATTTTTAATAAAAGATCTGGTTGGGTGATCAAGTGAGTTAATCCAAACAAACAGATTTTTATTTGTATAATGCAATAATGATACTTATTATGCATTTATATCACACACACATTAATACACAAACAAATAAATCTTTAAAATAGAATAAAATTTATTTAAATTATAAAAAATGTCAAATCATAGCTAACATTCAAGTGACACTGACACCAGGAAATCAAAATTATTTAAAATTGACTGATTGTGGATTGCTTACTAAGGATAATTAGCAATAAAACATGCCTTCTTTATTTTCTATTTACAGTAGTCTCCTTCTTTGCATATAACAATGAAATTATTTAGGTCAAACATGTGAGCATCTTTTCATAATTAAATTGGATGACATACTGTCCTGCTCATATTGAGATTAACTGATTTAATCATCACATTCAAGATTTTATATTTCACAGTACTATATATAGTACCTCCCTTTTGTCACAACTTTTATCTTTCAAGTCATTAATCAGTTTATTAAAACTGATAGATGAACAAAAATCAGAAATGTATTCTTGATCATTGTTGTATTTAATAGCTTGAAGATTTAATGCATGGTATTAAAATAAATTTAGCATTATGATTAAATGATTCTATATACTTTTCTATGTTACTTATATATATATAATTATTATATTCTTTTACAATATGGACTTATTTTTGTGAATATGAATTCAGTAATTTATTTTTTTAAATCTATAAAATATGTAGGCATAAAGTGAAAGGGTGGAATGAAGACAAAAAAATTGGTAAATATAAATTTAAAAAATGTAAATGGTAAAATAATTAATATTACAGAAAAGAATAATAATAGAGATAGCAGATTAATGAAAGAATTACTGATTAAATAATATATATATATGTAAAATTAGACCTTAACAGTTAGATTAGAAATTGAATTATAACTACATTAATCTTGAAAATTTCTAGCCAAATAATCAGTTAATTCCTAAATAAACAATTATTCATATTGATATATAAATATTAATTTTTAATTATTTATTTTGTTATTGAATTAAACCAATCATTTGATTAAAAATTTTTAAAAATATATATATTACTTCTAATATTTTCACGGATAAATGATGTCTTCATATTATGATTATTTTCGGGATATTCTATGTAGTAAAATAGCTAAATAGCTGATGTTTCAATACAATAACATGTACCTTCCTCAGAGTGTCCTCATTCTCAGATCATAGGAATGCGTGTGAGATTTAAAATCATTAATTTTTCTTTCTCCTCATATTTAAATTCTATTGATTGAGAAGTTTTAAGAATTATTTTGCCTTCCAATAGCTTCTTCCAAATGTTGTTGATTTTCTTTAATTCACACTTTTCATTTATGCTCTTGGGTCTTTTAAAAATCTCTATTGGAAGACTAAGCTATAGAGATTTTTAAAAGACCCAAGAGCATAAATGAAAGGTGTGAATTAAAGAAAATCAACAACATTTGGAAGAAGCTATTGTAAGACAAAATAATTCTTAAAATTTGTCAACCAATAGAATTTAAATATGAGAAGAAAGAAAAAGATAAAAATAATGATTTTAAATCTCACAAGCATTCCTATGGTTTGAGAAAAAAGACACTCTGAGAAAGGTACATGTTATTGTACTACACGGAATATCCCGAAAATAATAATAATATGAAGACATATATATAAAGACAATCTATATGTTTATTATATTAAGTAATATAAATATAATTACTTGTAATATAAATTAGACTTTCCAAAAAATAGTTAATAAAAATACAGACTTTCTTCCATATTGCATATAGAGATATATACAGACATATATAGCGAAATTAATATAATTATTGTTTTGTTCTAGTTTTTTATATATATTTAAAAAAGCACACACCCACAAATACACACTTTTACAGCATACTATGAAGTGTATCAGAAGTTACAAGGACTATAAAAAATTGCATAATTTCAAGTCCACGTTAATTATAACATGGCGAATAAAAAGAAATAAGAAGTGAAAGAAAAAAAAAAGTCTTTATAAATAGGCCTACATGTGTTCTGGATGGTGACGAATGAAGTTGACCATCTGAGTAGCAGGAATTTTCCCTTCACAAATTCGATGAATGGAATTAAATAAAGGAAATCTAAAATTGAAGATATTTTTTTTCATTATTAAAATAACACTTACATGTAGCATTATATGTATATATATAAAACCATGAACAATTATAAACTATTTCTAAATATAATAATAAATCATGACGAAATATAATGTAGTGAAACTGAAAAGAGAAACAATCTTTTAATAATTAATTTTATAAAGATGAATCCAGATATTAAGCAACCATCTCTAATATTTAAAAGAAATTCTTAAACTACTAAGAATGGTTGCTTTAAGTAATTACAGACAACAGGCTTTAAATTGACAATAATTATTTCTCTTCTGATTTTTTTAAATATATGAATATTCAGTTCTCTACTTCCATATGGCAGAAATAATGAAAACGAAGGAACTATGACAAATAATACCTATGAAATATAATGCCATCTAGTACTATACTAATAATCAATGTAAAATTAAATAGCACAATCAAAATTTTCTTCATCTCGTGGCCATTATTTACGTATGAGACAAATATACCTTCTCAAGAAAAAAACTACAAACAATAAACAACTAATATATATTTAAATATATTTATTCAAAATTCAATGGCAATTGCCTTTAACATTAAAGCAAGTTACTATAAGATTGATGGTGAAAAATTTTTACAATGTTAAAGACATTAACTTTGAAGTGTGGATAATTATACACATATATTGTAACCTTTAGCTTTGCTTGAAGCTAAATACTAGATCATGTTTTATCCCAAAGTTTCAAAAAAAAAAAAAAAATTAATAAATTAATTTTGTAATAAATAGATTTTGTTGTTGCATATAAAAAATCAATATATATAAATACTTTTGTAATTTTATAGCTATAAAATAATTTTAACAGCTTGAGTTATAATATTTTGCCTTAAATAGTGCTTGTCATGCCAAAGTATCTAAATCTTTAACAGTTGATAACTTAAAATAATTAATAATGTATTTTCAAAGTTAATAGTGTTAATGTAATCAAAATTTAACTACTAAAATATTTTAAACTCGGTTACCTCGCTATCAAAGCTCTGATTGTCATTGTTGGGAAAGGTCGCCCTTCTCAATGCCATAGTATTGCCAAAAATCACATATTTTCTGGCTGGGTTTTCCCCTATAAGGGCATTCATTCGCAAGATGGAAACTCAATGTAGAAGACTATGTTGGGGTGGAAAAGCCCCAGTCATAAGTCTCAGTCTTCTCCAAAAACCGAAGGCTCATAATGGGTTTGGACTACATTCAATCTCCACATTCCCATTTCAAACGACATATAATAATACTAGTAAAATTATTTAGCCAAAACCCGTGTATGGAAAGCCCCTTGCCATTGGTGAAGGTAGCACCAACGGATCATTCTCCGCCCAAACAAACAAGCATTTGGCTGCAACAACAAGTGTCAATGATTGTAGGGAAAACTAATATATCAGCGACTATGTTTGGCTTCAAGCTTAAGTATTGGGAAGCATTTAGTATGACACAAAACAATGAGTCGACAGTGGAGAGTCTTCTCTCAATCAGCATTCCCAGATTTGCTAGGTTGGCAAAAAGGATAAGACTGGAACCTAAGCTGGTGGATTTCCTGATAAAAGTCAACCTCGGAGCCCTCCCAACATGCACCTTGCTGTGTTACAGGCGGAGATATAGAATAGATCTAATTTGCCCGATGTGTAATAAAAATGAAGAGACAATAAGCCATATCCTAGATCAATGTGAAATATGGAATAATCTTCGTTATTGTGCCCTTAAAAGATTCCGGGAAGCCGACATTACAGGTACAAATATTGCAAAGGGTGGCCTTTATAGTAAAATTAGACTGGCCACCTTTATAAATTTTGCTATATGGATAGTGAGAAATAAGAGAGTCTTTGACAATGGATTGAATTATAATCCAGAAGAGCTTTTTCTCAAGTTACTTGGTGAGGCCAAAGAATACGATTGGAAAGTATGCCAGCACTGGTTAGCCAATCAGACATGGGACAAACTGGAGATCTGAAGATCAAAACACTTAGGTACTTAAAGTACTGTCATGGCAAAATTAATAAACTGGACATAATGACTCCTATGCAAAGTCTAAAAGTTGTCACATTAATATAATCCAGCCCTTTCCATTTAATTGTTATTTATTGTTAAAACTCTGAATTTGGTAGTCAACTAATTGACCCAAATAATTCCTAAGTAGCTTATTTTTATGTAATTTTTTTATTGTTTTCTTGTAAGAGCCACTGCACATTGTAAGCATGTAACCTATAATAAGAAAGAGGTTAAATGATATCCATATGCATCTTCTTAGTGTAAATAAAGTTGTTATTTGAAATAAAATATTTTAAAAAGCTAATACTAATTTTGAGCTTGAAAACCAAGTTTAAACCCTATATTTAGGTTTATTAATAATTAAATTTATAATGTATTAATTTAATTTTAGTGAAGAATATTAGAGGTATTTATTCATTAAAAGTTATAATAAAGCTAATAACAATAAGATAGGATTTAAAGTAGTAGATAAGTGAATGCCTGGATGAATAAATAAATATAGTATTTAACATTTATTTATTTTAAATTACTTATTAAATGTTTAATTTTAAAAGACAATTTAATATGTATTCTGAACAACGTTTTTAAACTGAAGTTAATGGTAAATTAAATGTATTAGATATTATGGATATTTTTATATTAAAACAATGTAAATTTCATTTATGTAATATATTTTACTTTATTCTAATGTTTAAATTTGTAAATAATTATTGTAACAAGAAATATCTTTAATTTTATTGTCTAGACAGGAAAAATAATTTATTTTAAAAGCTAAATATTAAAATTTTTATTAGCAACTTTCCTTGATTTCAGTAGAACATGGATTCCAGCCAATAAAAGGGGGTGTGCATTTAAAAGTTAATAGTCAATGTTTTAAAATGGTCACCTGACTCAAGATATAAATAGGTGAAATTAACATTTGCACATACAATTTAAACATTTTTTAATCATATTCTTACTCTTGAAATCATGTTTATTTATTAAGTTTTTTTTTAAACTTTAGTATTAATTAACAAGGTATAACTAAATGTGAAATTATCTGGGCACAACATCTGAATAGGAATTCAAGGAGAAGGAATATCCATTTCAGCCAACCTTTATTGGTAAAAAAAATAGTTAATTGTTACAATGCTTAAATTTTTACATTTAAAATTCGTGCAATTGGAAACCTTAAGAGACATTATTATTATCACCATGACTACATACAGATTGTTATTAATTTCAAGGCATATTTCAAAGTCTGTTTTATATTTCTATTTGCTGTAAAACATTTGAAATTATCAGCAACAATAATATTTTTAAAAGTATTGAATAACTTTAACATATTTTAGTTCATAGAAAATATTGTCTAACTTTGAATTTCATTTAATAAAGATTTATTGTGCTACAATGAATATCTTTTCAGTTGTGTGTAGAACTATTTTCTTATCATCAGGAAAAATATTAGATTTAATAATATATTGTGAAAATAGACAAGGTTTGCGCTGTTATATTAATAAAAACATTATAAATTATTTAGGGCAACATAAAAGGAATTTGTTTATTATGTCGAGTTCTACCAAAAGGAAAAAATCAATTTCTTGGATCCCAGAGAGACAAAACAATTGATATATGAACAAATGGTTAATAAATATTATAAAGCATTGGAATAAATTACTTACATAAAATAGAAATATTAAATTACTTCTGAAAAGTAACATTAAAGTGAATTTAAACAAACTTTGCCTCCATTTAATTGTAAAAACCTGCATATATTCTCTCTTTTCATCATTGTTATGAAAACCACTACTATAGTTTTAAAATGTGATATTTGAAAAGAAGTCTTTTTTCTGCAGGATACTCTTTTATTATTGCTAATTAATAAAATAGACTTGCAAGATTACTTGGATACCTAATTTTAAGTATGAAGAAATATTTTATTGCAACTTAATAAATATTTATCGTTAGTTAAATCCATGGAAACTTATTCAATGAATGGTCATATCTTATAAATTTCTAGCATAAATTTAAAGATAACTATGAAATGCTTTTATATTTCAATTGTGTTATATTTGTGCATTTGATAACTTTGCTGTCAATAGAACATTATTGCCTAATGAACTGTTCCTATTAATGATTCAATGGTGGAAGAAAAGAAGAAACAGAAGGACTTTATTTTGTTTTATTTACTTTAAATGGTAAAAGAGTTAATGTTTTATTTATGTTTATGATTTTGCATACGTTTTTATTTCAAATACGTATTATTTTACCTTGTTTTATATGCTAGTTTTAGAAATAATTTTTGGATTAAAGTTTTCAAAATATCAGTGTAGAGAATAAATATCAGTATATAATACTGGAATATTTTAAAATAGTATGTGTTCCCTTTTTCATATGAATTATTTATAAAAGGTATATTATTATGCTGAATGCAGTATAGGTAGAAGTGTTTCTATTATTTCATTTTTTGTTTATTGCCTAATTTTAATTAAGCTATGTTTAGCATTAATTATATTTATTACTTTTCACATCCGTTAGTTGTAGTATTTTGGCTTAGAGATTGTGCTTTAATCTCTCTAATTTGTGAATGCTTACTTTGCCAGTGTTGTTAGAGATAGCAGCTTACACTCTCTCACTAGTTTATTGAGATATTTTGTATGAAATTTTATTGATCTTATTGTATCCAAAGCACGATGCTTTATTAAAGCAACCTATTTAGTATTATTGTCTCTGATGTGCATTCTCATCATTTCTTGAACTAGTGACAAAGTCCTAGATCACTTTATTATTGCCCTCAAAGGTAGGTGCACTTATTTATGAGCTATGCCATTATTTTTTTTTTTTTTTGCCATTTCTCAGTTATTTCAATATATCTAGTTTGTTGGTGGTAATGTATTTTATAAAACATGTAATATTTTACTATGGCTTTATTCTGGCAGTTAAGTTGTTTTTATTAAGGTATTGAAAAATACCAACCGTACCTCTTGTAGCATTCTTGGGTTAATTAGATGTGAATTATATATTGTCAATATGTAGGTCCTGTATTTAAGCTCCAAGTTAGGACATAAATATGACAATTAAAGTCAAAATTTTAACTGTATCTTAAGCATAAATAGACAATATTTAATTTATAAAGCACAAACAGTATTTGAAATTAAACTGAGAGACTGCAAACCTCTCATGCTTATTAGCCAATCAGGTGTTATTAATAGCAATCAAATCGTAAATACAAGACAGAGAATTTACAATTTGATCACTATTAATAACACCTAATTGGCTAATAAATAGACAATATACATCTTTTTTATCACTCCTTTGTTGCTGGATTGGTAAGCTTGTATTTTTAAGTAATGTTAAAAATTCATAAAAGGGACACTATTCATGAAAAGGACACTATCATTATGTGAATGCTTTAATATGTGGGAACTTTTGAGAATTAAAATAATAGAGTTTATTTTGACCTCCCAGAGAATTTTTACCTATCAAATTTATTTATTTTTCATAAATCCATTTGTAATTTTAACCTTCTAATACATATATTTTTTTGAAATAAAGTAATGTTTGAGAAAGCTCTTGGCGGGCTTTGTGGTCTTAAAGGATATGTTATATTTGTGACTTATTATTTACCCACTCTTAATATCTGAATGTCATCCTAGTCTATTATTTATTTTATTTTAAATTAAAAGATGATGATATGTTCTATTTTAAATTAATATTATGCTTGTGATAAGACATTAACTTAGGGGTGTATGTCTTACTTATTTATTAGGATTTCATTCTATGTTGAATAGATCTTAAGAGCTACAGAGAATTTATTTTACGATTAAAATCAATCATATTACTGTGAAATATGCTAATTTGTTTTGTATCCATCTTATTTAAAGATTAATTTGCCAAAGAAGAAGCTATTTTCAAAGATGATAATCTTTGGTGACAAAGATTTAAAAAAACACTTTCAAATTTTATAAAATTAAATATAATATTGCAACTGATCATAGCAATGAGATATTTAAGAGATGGATAAGAAAGATAGTAGTAGATATTTTTAAAAGAAGGATTTTAAATGTAACCTCAATGGCACATGTTGCAATATTAAGAGTCTTTTATTTGTACTAAAGCGAGTTGAGAGTTCTCCTTAAGTTATTTAAATATTGCTTTGTATTTTAATATTTATTATAATTGCTTATTCCTGCATCTCTTTTTTTGTAGCACATAACATTTATATGTTATAAACCTTCTGAGATTGGGCTTACAAGATTATTTCACTTACATGGTATCATTATTTATTTTTTCTTTATGATTACTGATTCGGTGATTATTAGCATCATGATATTTTCTTCTCTAGGTTACAATTTGGCTTGTCCAATGTGTTAGCCTTCAATCGGCTGGAAGTACCGATTAATTATGGATAAGAGTTGGGATTTACGTTATCAATTTGTTTTTCATTTTCTAAATTACAATATATATATATAATATAATGAGTTTGCCAATCGCTCTAAACAAGCTTTTCCGATAAATGCCACAAGAGAAAGCATAAAACATTTTAAATGCTTTCTCTTGTGGCATTCATCAGAAAAGCTTGTTTAGAGCTATTAGCAAGGTCATATTAGATTTGTAATACAAGCTTATTAAGTTAAATCACGTGATGTATGACTTGGATTTTCTTACTCTTATAGTTTTGTTTTTGTGGCTTTGGTGATGTTATATTGCTAAGGATGAAAATTATTCGGATCCATATAGCTATTTAAATTAGATATCTGAATTTGAAGACATATAGGTGTCTGAAAATTTCAGTTTTTTACTTAATAGTTAAGTATTAGATAAATGCTAGGATCGAGTTGGTATTTTCGATCTAGTATTGGAATATCCTAGTGCCTCATTTCCTATTACCCTAATACCCATTCTTGTCATTGACTTTGCTTTATCTATCTATATAGCATAGGTTCATAGTGATGAATGCTCAATCCGATCTGCATAAGATGAAATTTGGACTAGTCCATTATTTGAAAGAAGGGTGAGATATGACACTAGGCATATATATGCATTTCACACATAATTTCACTAATTATAAAAATAAAATAAAAAGTTAAAAGACAAATAGATTTTCATGATATCACTCCTATCTTTTCTTGCAGAACACATCAAACTGAATCATTACAATAACTCAAAATCTATATATCACTTGTTAGAACATTAAGATGAAAATAAAAGTAATAACAAAACTATTACAGAATAGCGAGAATATAAAAATTAAATGGTAATGAAAAAAATCATACACTAAAAAAAAACAAAAATTGACTATAGCAGAGCTGCTTTTATTAAGCAACAACAAAAAAAACTACATTAATATACAGAAATGCTCATTTGTAAAACCATATAATAAAATATTCCATTTTTATTATTCATCAATGCAAATTATTCCCTACAATACCTTTAATTCTAAAATTAATTTAAGTACTAATGTTTTTTTTTTTCTTTTACCTTTCTTCCAATTTACTTTGTACCAACATGACATTGACTTCAGCAGCAGTCTGAGGACCTTGGAGTCTCTGACCATTTAGTAGTTCTTGTTCGAGTTGAGCAATAGACTACATATATAATTAAATGCATAAGATTATAATAAATTAAACATTACTCCACTAATAGTTAAATCCTCTAAACCCAAACAATATTTTAATAGTTATCTTATGAAATGCAAAAAATAAACAGACAAATATTTCAACACATTACATATTTCAACTCAAACAAAACTTCTTTAGATGGTCTTGAATAAATAGTCATAAATATTTAAATTAAGAAATGCATTATTATCTTAAATTTCAAGAGTGAAAAAATTTCAAATACTTGAAAATGTAAATTTTACAATATATAAATAGAAAGCTAGAGGGACATTTTATTATGCAAACTGCATTAAAAACCTACCTCTATATATGTATAACTGAATTAAATGCATATGATTAAATTAAATGTACAATGCTAGTATAAATATCTGTCATTATGTCTATTTAATATTTGGTGCTGATTTTGAATTTCAAGAATCAATTGAAGATATGTGCTTAGATTTATAAACCAACTATTTGATTAGAGGATTTAACTGTTAATTGGATATTAATATATGTGTATGTAACATATATTTATTCATAAGCAACAAATAAAAACAAAAAATTTCAAAACATTTCTGAGCTACAATTTATTCTAAATAAACTATTACGTATTTGTAATATTTAAATACAAGTATATTATATATACTTCTAAATTAGTCATAATTATAGGGGATTTGAACCAGGACTTCCAAGCTCCCTTTCATCATCCATTCTTTATACAACCAATATACATGGCCACATACATGCAAAAAAGATAAATGATCTCCAATATATGTATTTCATGGGGCACCAGCATTCGTCAGTTGGTCCAGATAATTATCTCCCACACACATATATAATAAGTGCTCTGTTTATATTAAAATAGTGAAAGTGGAAAGGATTAAAGCCTGTCCATTAAATTTTGAAGATTTGCTATCTTAATATAAACCGAGGACTTATTATATATGTGTGTGGGAGATGATCTGGACCAGCTGACGAGTGCTGATTCCACACGAAATACATATATTGGAGATCATTGATTTTTTTCGCATGTATATGGACACGTGTATCGGTTGTACAAAGATAGAGTGAATAACAAAAGGGAGCTTGAAAATCTGGGTTTAAATCCCCTATAATATTATGTATTTGGAAGATCATTTCCATAGATTTTAAATCTTGAAATGAGTCCATATTTACTCTTGCAAAATAGATGCCCTGAGTTTTTGCTTAGTTTTTCAAGAATAGTTTGTGATGACATAAGCATTTATCATATTTACTCTTGCAAAACAGATGCCCTGAGTTTTTGCTTAGTTTTTCAAGAATGGTTTGTGATGGCATAAGCATTTATCATATTTCATAAAATACATGATATGCTGCACTGATGTCTTTAAAACATAAATAGTGTATTAATCTGTTCTTATTTCTGTCTTAGTTAATAATGGATCTTTGTCTAGAAATAAAATTAAAGTTGTTAAAGATATATTTTTTATATTGAAAGATTCTATGTATTTTATTTATAATGATTAAGTATTAAAATATTTAAAAACGGTGGATAATAATTATACAGTATCTTTAATTTGTTCATTTTATATTAATTGTATGAAAAGAAAAATTATTGTATATTTAAAGTTTTTTGTTAGATATGTTGATGACTGCATGTTGCAAAGAATAAATTAGAACATTTAAATAAATTTTAATAGTTTTAATTCTTCTATAAAATATATTTTAGAAAGCTGAGGGAGTTAAATTTTGTTAAAAGATTTTTTTTAAAGTAACTGACTGACATGTAGTCAGTATTTTAAAATTGGAGAATTTAAGATGTCTTGCATGAAATAGCTGCTTTAAGAAATTTTTGCTATGAAAATTAAAGATTAAATAAAGATAGATTTGTTTTAAAAAAGACAATTTTATAAAGATTACTTTTATATGGTTCTGATAAATTTGTTAAGAGAATTTTGTTTAATAGGGAATATAGTACTGATAATAATGTGAAGATAAAAGAAAAACAGAATTATATTTCTTTGCCTTTTACACTGTCTTTTAATGTTTTAAAAAATAATTGTAATTTGTTTGGGAGTGAAACAATAGCATAGGTGAAGAGTGTTATTTGAAATAATTTATTGAATAATGCAAGAGACATTTGATAAGAATACCATTCCTGGAATAGTTTATATTATTCATTCTTTTTGTAAGAAATTGTATTCATATAGCTCAAATGAAGGAGTATAAGTCATAAAAATAGAATAAAGCCTTACTTCTGCATTATATATCAAAGAAAGAAATACATGACATAAGATTATGTATGAGTAGGCTAAAGTTGTCTTCTTTAAACAGAACAAATTAAAGAATCTCCATTATTAAAGATGTATTATACTGAAACTATTAACTTATTTAAAAATTATTTTGATATTAAAGATAATTGGCATGTAATTGAGATTTATGAAAAAATTATTTATTATATAATTGTGATGTTTTTGTGTTCTTTTGTACTTGCAGTCAAATCAACTGAATATGAAATGTCTATGTTTAAATTTTGGCTAGTTCTTTTAATTCTAAAATTGGTATAATTTATTTATTTTTATTGACTGATTTAGGTTTTAGCTTTTGATATATAATATTAGTACACAAAGCATTTAAACACACTTTACTAATTCAATGTTATATATAACATCTTATTTATTTATTTAAACAATGAATAAAACACCCAAAAGTTTTCATGGATAATAATGTATAATAACCAACTTCTGATTTGCAAACTTTGCAATAAAATGTTTGCTAGCACCATTTGCATTTTATTGTGATAGTTTCAATTCAAAAGTTGCTATTATATACACATATTTCATTAAAATCACTCTAAATGTTGAACAAATGATCAATAATAGAATAAATCCATCATCTATTTTTGGAATTCATGTTTATAAGCATACCTTTGTATGCTTATAAACATCAGAAATTCAAGAATAGATGTATTCATTCTATTCGTGATTTTTTGTTCAACATTTAGAGCACTTATAATTCATAGCCTGAAGAAGAATGGTTTATTTACAAATACAATAAACTATATTTAATTTAAATGTTTATATATTTCATTAATATTTTATGGTACTGGTTTAGTATGTGTTCTCCACTATTTATTTTTTAATTATTGATGGAAATTGCCATTTTTAAACAAATGATCAAAATAATTTGAACACTACCTATCTTCCCATGGTAGTTTTACTTTTTTTTTATCACTTGGTTGTGTTGGTAGTGAGTTCAGCTCCCCTTAGAAACCAAAATGGCAGTGAATGCGTACTAAACCAATACCTACATTTTATTTCCTATACTCAAAAAACACACATATTAAATAATTATAATTAATAAAAAAATATTTTCATCTCTATCATTAAAAAAAAAAATGTTAAAAATAAATAAATAAAAGTATATATTGTATATATGTGTAGAATTTTTGTTAATTTAGATTGAAAATCATTTTTAGATCCCAGAACTAACAAAAATCAATTTTAAAAAACTATCTAATGATCCAAATCTTTTTGTCAATAATTTTTTACACTGAATTTCATTGCCTGATATTTTTCATCTTATATCTAGTAGTCCTTTCAAAGTAAATGCAAACAAATGGCATATTAAATCTTACAAAAGATTAAAAGAATGTTAATTTCCTGATACTATGATAGTAGAATTCCTTTATATTATTTTTTAATCACTTGCATTTGTTTCAGTGATAAATTTTTTGGATAAATAAATCGTTAATGATTCCTTGTTGTTGCATTTACTCAAATGACAAGTATAACAATCAAACAGTCATACAATCAAATACAAACTAAAAAAATTTAATAACCTAACAATTTTGTAATTTTTTTTTTTTTTTCTAATTATAAGTAATAAAATATATTTTTTATTCCTTTTGTTATATTTTGGTATTTCTGAAAGTGGGAAAAAATATATATTTTTTTCTTCTAGATTATTCCACATGATTATAAAACTTTACAAAACCTATATCAAAATTTAATTTTTATTCTCTTAACATATGAATATATTATGGAGTTCTAAGACTGAGCAATATCAGCAAATTTCAACTGCATTTTCATTTGAACTTCTATAAAATTATGCAAGGGACTTGATCATAATTCAAACAAACTAAACCTTGAGTATGTTACTATTTTTTCTTACTACCATTAAAAAACCAATACAACTTACACAATATTGTACAGATTAAACATTCAAATCAATCGTTAGAAACATATTATACTCACACTCTCTTCTAACAATGATCTGCAGTTAATTCTCTTCCACTCTAAAATTCTATATAAAAATTTCAAGGAAAAAATATATAACTGATCTTTTTAGATTTACCATCTATCAACAATAATCAGTTGTAGAAATTAGACAAATTCTTCTGTAAAATCTAAATCAGTTAAACTTTAATGAATATAATATTAATAACATATAATCACAATTGATATATCCTTAAGTTTTACACATACATAATTTGTATATTTTTCACAGACTTTATATATATGTGCATAATAAATGATTCAAGTATTTTTCACTATGTCATTAGTTTCTCTAATCCTTTATTTCCCTTCTTTACATTTCTTCTAATAAACATCTTGTCTACAACTAGTGTTTCAAATTTAAATAAAGCATGAATTTTTTTTTGATAGCTAATGATTTCTGAACAAGCTTAAAATTATTTTGAATAATCTGGTTCACAATTAACACAGCTACTCAATTTACCTCCATCACCATTTCCAACATGATCATTTCATTGTAGAATGAAGATCTCTTCAATTTTAGTTTCTTTAATTCAAAGCCTCTCTACATCATTCCAGCAAGCATTCTTAAACTATCCTAGCTATCTCACATGGCTACAGTCTCTTGAGGTCTAGTTTCAACCATCAAATGTCCATTTTTTTTATCATTCTAATTCTAGTGATATGTCCATGCTAGCTTCATTTGAATCCTTATTTCTTTCAATGACACAATATTTGTTTTTTTTTTCCATCCATATTTTATTTTCAATGCCTCTTTGTTAATCCCAATATACTTCTTACTATATTTTGCTTTTAATCTACAACTTTTGTATTGCTCTTTTATTAAAATTCCAAGTCCCTTTACCACATATAAGCATTGATAAAACAGTTATTAGAAATGACCTTTTTTTAAAAATAATTATAGGCATAGTTCCTTTTAACAGTAAGTTATTTCTAATGAAAGTACTTCATTCTAGTTTAATTCTATGATTATTTTCATTCACTATGTTTCCAACTGTATTAATAAACTAATCAAGGATTTATAATTTTTCTTCCTTTTACTATTACTAATTTTTATTTTCTATTTTGAAAGACCAGTTAACATTATTTTCACCTGATAGTTGTTATATTTCCTAAATGTTGGAAGCATTAATTTCAAAAACAATCACATTATCTTCAAAATTTAGATAACTTAAATAAGATCTATTTTTATTTCCTTAACTTTCCATATAAATCTCCAAAATATTTCTTATAAAACAACTGTCCAATTATTAAAATAGAATCATCCTGTCATAAATACCTTTCAGAAATTGAACCAACTCCTGAGTCTATCTTGATGTTCTGAAGTGCTAATTACTGCAAAAATCATTAATCAAATTTTTTTTTTTTTTGTAATTCATAAATCCAATGCACAATGGCAATTCATAATCATTAGTCCTTTTTATAACTTCTCTTCAAATTTTGATATTATCTACTATGCTAAAATCATTTTAAAACTAAGCTTGTTCTTTTGCTTAGTTCAAATCCATTGTCCTTTACAGATAATTTATCATGATCTTAGTAAATATCTTATATAGAACTGATATAAATATTAAAGATCTATAATATCTTATAATATTCTTCTTCATTTTTCTTAAAATTTCATATCACTACTGCATTCTTTATTTAATACATAGCATTGCCAATAATTTCCCCGGTTCTTTGAAAATATCTATAATAATTCCATTATTACTTGGAGCTTTTCTTTTCTTCATAAATTTAACAGCATGTTTCAATTCTTCAAACAAAATATTCAGTATTCCAAAAGATATTTCTATAAATGTTAGAAATTCTTAACTTTTATTCTTTTTCTTTAATACTATATAGTTCTTTGCAGAATTCTTTTGCACAACTTACAATGTCATTCTTTTGTGGTGATATAATTTTTCTTACATTACTTTATATTCATTTGAAACTTTTCTTGCAATTTTATAATTTCCTTATGTCATTATTAATTCTTTTTCATATTATTTTACAAAATTTCAAAAATTCAGTCCTTCTAAATGGGATATATACTGCTTTCTTATTCATACTCTGCATCAATTGAAGATTTTTTATGAATTGCTGCTTTTTGAATCTGTATAGCAATTCGTAGAAGAATTTCAATTACTTTCATAATGATTTCATTTAATATGAGATATCTTTGAAATCTATTAATATTTTAAAATAATTTTCAAATTATACTTCTACTTCAAAGCAATAGAACACTGTGTTTTTTTTTAATAGTTCTATTCTGTCTAGCTTTTCCTTAACATATATCTTAACCTCATTAATTGATTATATCGTATGTTGAATCTATTAAGTATATTACAGTCTTGAAATAAATATTTTCTGTTAGTCAAAGTATAACTCAATTTTAATATTCTTTCATTTGGATACCTCCATATCTACTACTGCTTTGAATTTTTCTCAAAAACCAAACAAAACAACAAGCAATATAATAAACAAGTTTTCCTTTTCAAAAAATCCCATAAGTCTATTTCTCTCTCACTTCTATTTCCATAAAGTTGAAACATTTTAAATTTTTAATTATTTTTCAATTCTAGCATCAAAATCTCCAATGACAATTTTAAAATGTTGTTTGGTCTGATCAAAAGCATTTTGTTTACATCCATACAAAAATCATCTACATCTTCATTTAACTGCTGATGATATGACCTAAAGTTCAAATCCGTCTCAAGTGAAGTTTTATGAATTAATAAGGAGGTGTAAAGGTTATTTCTGGTAGCCATCCTATAATTAACCTAGGTGTTAACTAATTATTGGTCAGTAAATGGGTACTTAGTTAGCTAAAAGGTAAAGACCTGAAATAATCTGGATTGGCCAAGAAAGTATAGAGCATGGATTATAACATGATACAACCTTCACCACAAGATGGGGAAGTGTCCTATTTCTATGGATAATGATCCCATGGTTTCCTTTCTGTTCATCTCAAATAAGACTTTTCAATCATTTTCTTTATAATAATTCTAATTTTTGCTTGCCACAAAGCTGCACTCTAGATAGGCTATTTAATAAGCTGCTTAAATCAATTTCTATGATTACCAAAATAAATTATTAAAAGCTTGCTTATACTTTTATAACTTTCTTTTCAATTTTTATCTCACTTCCTTCAACATTTTTTAATTTTGTAACATATGCTACAAATTGCTTTAGCTAAACATTTAATTTCTTTTTCTATTTTTATTATTTATTTAGTACTTTGTATTGGTATATTTTTAATTCTTTCATTCATTCTTTATTATATATGATTTCCTGAGTTACTGATAACATCAAATTTGAAAGAAACATATATATATAGAAGATCATTGATTTTTGTTATCTGACTTTGCTGATGAAACATTGGAAAATTTCTACCGAGGACATTAGCAAATAACATTATTAAATATTTGTTATAATTTAATTAATTAATTATATATAATATCAAATGCCAAAAGCAAAACTAGCCAATATAATAAGCCAAGTACATTAATTCATAATTAAATCATTGACCATGAATTCATTTCTTGAGTACAAAGTACACAAAACAATAATATCATGTATTGGCCAGTGAGTTTTCATTGTAAGAAGGTAGGATCATATATATTTGTCTTGTGTTGTAAAACTTTGTATTTGAAAAGACTGCCTTATTGAGGAAACTACAGCAATGATTATGTAATTTAATTTTATCTGGTGATTTAAATGTGAATTAGTATATTTGATTTAATATATATATATATATAAGGAGGGGGGGTAAAACAAGGATGAAAAATGTCTTGACATCCATCTGGAAATTGGTAATTGTGGTGAGTAATGCTTTCTTTTTTGGTTTTGTAGGAAGAGCATTTTAGTGTGCAATTGGTTATTTAAAAGCTGACTATAGTTTCATATACATATTATAAACAGCAGTGAGGACTTTTACATCTTCATTCATTGCTTTAATCTCAAATTAAGACACACTGAATATCCATTTACTTACTAATAATTAGATGTCTACCTATAATATATTAAGTATCTGGGGTAAAATGTGAAGATTGTTTGTAAATTCTGATCTATTTAAAGAAATTGTCCACACTCGTCTTCTTTGTGATAAAAATTATTAATCTTAATTATCAATGTTATTTTATTATTTGTTGAAGCAAGTCAGATTATTATAAAATCTATGCTGTTAACAGTCTCCATTTATATGCAAGACTTTATCAGATTATTATAAAAAAGCAAGTTAAATGAATTTTTTTAAAAAATGAATGGTAATTATTTACAGTATTTAATTCTAATAATTAACAAAGAATAAACCAATATGAATATTCTGTTAAGAATAAAATATAAGAATTATTTTCTAAATAAATAACATCTCACTTCTTTAGAAAATTTCAAATTTCTCATTTTTACATCTTGTATACTTATATTTAAATACTGTTTGACCTGGGTGTATGCACACACACACACACATATATATAATCCCTTTCATTAATGACACAGAGTGCTTGCAAATATCTTTTGTCTAAGTCTGATGGTTACGTTGAAGGCCATTTGCTTTAGGAAATTCTGCTCTATATACAAATACATCTCTAGCAATTTCTTGGACTATTAATAATAAAATTATTAATTACAAGCTTCCATTATTATAAATACTATTAAAAATATAAAGTTTGAAACATTTTTTTATTTATTAATAATTTGGACTTTTATAAAATGTTTTTTTAGATATACTTTGTACATATGAGTAAAAAATGTCTTTAAATACTTTTCAACATTATTAATTTATATCTTTTTTCATATGTGTGTATGGATAAAAATTGTATTCACATCTTTCACCTGCAAAATTCTTTGCTTTAATGCAACATATAAATATATGATTTGTGCAAACATACATATAATTCTTACTTTTCCAGTTTTGACAAAGGCTTCACCCACTTTTCTGTTCCTTCCACCATAACAGGTAGTGATTAGATCCGCGACACCACAACTTTCAAAAAACGTACTCAATTTTGATCCAGTATAAAAATGTTCTATAAATTTGATCATTTCCATTAGACCAAGGCGGATTATAGCAGCTTTAGTGTTATCTCCATAACCTAAACCATCAGCAAAGCCAACACCAACTGCTACAATATTCTGTAAAACAATTATATTAGTTATAACAAATATTTAAAAATATACATAATTTGATTTCTTTTAAAAAAAGTACTAATACAAATTTAACTCATTGCAATGCATCAAAACAATAATGGAAGAAAAAATCCATGACTATATTGTTTCCCCATAATACTTTAATGAAATATGCATGCATTTAAAAATAAAGACAATGCTCTATTAGTAAACTCAGAATCAGTTTGAAATTTAGAAATTAATATTACAAATTATCAAATTCATAGCAGAAACGTTTCATATTTTAATACTAAAAGATTAACATTTTTCCTATATAAAACTATAATTAACATGAATAAGATATACATGTGATTTTAAATTAATGTGCATGCAGAAAAAAAGATTAAAACATAACAATAGTCACGAAAAATAAAAACTACTTTACATTTTGTTTTGCATATGCACATGCACACACATAAAAGAAATACATTTCACAGTTCAGGATTTAGCTCTGAATACATTTCAATCATTAAATAATAAAAATCTAAACTTATAGCAGGCATATGTTATTTAATTCCAATCAATAACAATAAAAGGTGATATAAACAACAACGAAATTTAACAATACTAAAAGATTGAAAATTAAAAATAAAATGCTTTTCTACAAAAGCTACAAACAATGGAAATCAAATGTATTTATAAATAGCAGTATTTGCTTTTGAAACCATTTTCAAGTACAAAGGTGAAAAACAGTAAAGAATATATAATATTACTTTAAATATTTATTTTATAAAGCGCAGATGGTATTGAAAGTAAACTGAGAGACTGCAACCTCTCAAGCACTTATGACTATCAATAGCCAATCAGATCGTAAACACTGAGACAGAGAATTTAACAAGAAAAGGGTGGTTCCACCCTCTTCTATACTTGTCTTTCTATATATCCAAGCCATTCCAAAGTACTTAGATCTGAAAGCGTGAATCTTAAATATCTTCACATTCAACTCACTGAGTTCAAATTACAAACATACAGCGTGAAATCTTTCGATTTACTACGCAGTAGTTTTTCAATGTTATAACTTGCAGCGATATATGTAAATAATATTTATTTTATAAAGCGCAGATGGTATTTAAGATTCACGCTTTCAGATCTAAGTACTTTGGACTGGCTTGGATATATAGAAAGACAAGTAAAGAAGAGGGTGGAACCACCCTTTTCTTGTTAAATTCTCTGTCTCAGTGTTTACGATCTGATTGGCTATTGATAATCATAAGCGCATGGGAGGTTGCAGTCTCTCAGTTTAATTTCAATATTACTTTAACTAAACAAACAGAAAGATATAAATAACATTAATAATATATATAAAATAAAATAAAAAGCAATTTATAAATACTCACAAATATGAATTAACTGTATTTACAAAATCAATCAATAGTATTCTGTCATATAGACAGATCCAAAGACAGTCGCATCACAACCTCATCCATTTATTCACTCCATTCTCTTCACTGCCCAGCTCAATTCCATTTATCCATCAAGGTCAATCTTTTTCATCATTTCGTGTTTCCATTCACTATTCCCTTCAAAATATCTTTCATTAAACTATTCATTCTTAATATATATATCTAATCCCGTTTCTCTTTCTAACTCTAATTTCTTCAATCAATATTCTTTTTTCATTTACTCTTTTCAAAACTTCATGTCATTTTATTCATCCAACTGATTTTTACCATCCTTCTCCATGATCACATCTCAAAGGCTTCCAATCTGTTCCTAAATTTTTTACTTAATATCCACGTTTCACAACCATATAATAGTACACTCCACACATAATATTTAACTTTTCCTTAAAGATCCATAAAATATTTTCTTTCTCTTAGTAAATGTCTCCTTTGCCAATGCTATTCTTCTTTTAACTTCATCTTCACTTTTACTATCCTCACTTAACCAGCTATCCAAATATCTAAATCCATTTACCTGTTGAACTACATTATCATGGATTTCAACTTGCAGTCTTTTTGTATTCCTCTCTATCTATAAACACTTTCAACATATTCTGAAAACTCTTTTTATCATCAGCTATAAGAGCCATCTCAATTTACAAATTTTGTACATTATTCTATCTTCAATATTTGCTCCTCCACAATCTAAATATTTATTTAATATTTCCAAATATATATTAAAAAGCACAGGTAATATCTGCATCCTGGTCTCACTTCTCTTTGTATATTCACTTCATCAGTATCATTATTCTCCAATCTAATTCTTATTCTTTGCCAAATATACATATTCCAAATCAATATTCTCTTTCCAAAATATTCATAAGTTTATTCCAGATTGCTCTATCAAATGCTTTTTCCAAATCTATAAAACATATACCAATTCCTTTACCTTTTTCAATATATTTCTCTGCAATTATTCTAACAACATCTCTTGTACTTTTTCCTTTCTGAAATCCCAACTGTCCTCCAATATAATATTTTACTTTGTCATAAATTCTTCAAATTAAAATCCTCAATAAAACTTCACAAGTTTGAGATAACAACTTATTGTGCTGTAATTTTTCACACTTAACAGCATTCTTCTTTTTAACAATTGGAGTCATTGTAGCCCTCAAAAAAACTTCAGGCCAAACTTCACTATTATATATCAAAAATGCAAAGTCCAACTATTTCCTTCATAATAATTTCATCATTTTTTCCAAAAATTCTATAGATATTGTATCAAATCCAATAGCTTTACCATTTTTATTTTTTTCAATTGACTTTATCTGTCAATATGTCCATACCTTTGTCATCTAATTTAACATCTCCATTTTCAAGTTCATAATTATTTTCTTTCCTAAATAGATATTACACAACCCACCACTCACCACCCTATTTCATATCACTGATACACATATATGTTGAAATGATAAATAATTACCAATATATGTATTACATGCTAAACCAGCAATCATCAGTTAGTCCAGATTATCATCTCTATACATATATGCAATAAGTGCTAAGATAAATATTAAGATAGCCAATCTTCATACTTTAAGGGACAGGCTTCAATCCACTCCACACTCCAACTTTTCAACCGTCCACCCAATAGAAAATCTGATGATAGAACGCTCAAAGGCCACCCTGAAAAAACTGATGATTGCTGGTTTAGCATGAAATACGTATATTGGTGATTATTTATCTTTTCAACATATATGTGTTCAAGTCTGTGCTCATATACCCTATATATTACAGATATCATCATCAACCATTATCAATCCACTGCAGGATGAAGGTCGATCTTTTCCTATCTTTAGCTTCTCTTCTCCACATCACCCTGCACACTTTCTTATTTCATCCATCCATCTCACACGTGGTCTCTTTCTGGGTCTTTTACAATCTCTTGGAATCCAGTTTAAAATTTCAATTGTCCATCTGTTATCATCTCTTCTAACAATATGTCCAGAAACTCCACTTCAGTCTTTTAATTTTTTCAATGAGTAACACCTGTTTGTTCTCTTACCCATACATTGCATTTTCGATCCCTTCTTGTTATTCCCAACATGCATCTCTCCATACTTCTTTGAGTGGTCTGAAGTCTCTGTATTGCTCTTTTATTAAGTGTCCAAGTCTCAAATCCATAAGTAAAAACTGGCAAAACACATTTATTAAAAACCTTCCTTTTCAAACACATAGGCATATTTCCTTTTAGTATCAAGTTATTTCTACCAAAAGCACTCCAACCAAGTTTAATTCTATGATTAATTTCATCCATTATATTTCCATCTGTATTAATAATCTGACCAAGGTATTTGTAACTGTTAACTTCTTCTAACTCATCGTAATCAATCTTTATTTTCATATTTGAGAAAATCTATTAAACATTACTTTAGTCTTTTTAACATTTATCTTTAGTCCTACTTTCATCTGATAACTCCTGCAACATTTTCTGTAGCTCAAAAGCATTATTTGCAACAACAACTACATCATCTGCAAAATCTAAATGACTTAACTAATCTCCGTTTACTTTCACTCCTTTAGCTTCCCATTTTAATCCACAAAATACTTCTTGCAGCACTTCTGTAAAAAGTTTTGGAGATATGGAGTCACCCTGTCTTACACCCTTTTCAATGTTGATTTTCCTACTATCATTATATAATCTAATTGTTGCTGTTGCTTAGGATTTGTAGACTATGAAAAGGCATTTGATTCTATAAATATTTCTTCAGTAATTAAAGCATTGGATCATCAAGGTGTAGATCCAGGATATTGTCATATTTTGAAGAATATTACATATATAGATACAGGTATATAATTAGCCTGTATTTCAATTACTAAATAGATATTGAAAATATTCTTCCCATCTTTTCAATATATCATCATTATCAGTCAACTTCCATTCTTATCAGCTATTTCACTTTATAATCACTTCTTTCTAATTCTATCAAATACGAGACCATATCTTTTTATCCATTGAAGCACTTCTATCTCTCTACAGTCTCATTTCAACCATTTTTTTTTTTGCTAATTCTGTTTCTCTTGTTAATTCATTATTAATTTTTCTATATGCTCTTTACCCTTTCTCAGTATTGACATTCTTCTATCTTCTTCAAACTTCCATCTTTTCCAACATACCTTCTGTTATCCAAGATTATTTAGCTTTTTTTAACTGAATAGTTTCTATTTTGTTTTTTGCTGTTTTTAATATAATCCTTCTTTAATCCAACACCAGAGCTTATCAGAACTATTAATATATTACTCATCTTTATCAATTCTTTTGATTTTTCCACATACTAAACCAAACTTTTCTTTCTCCATTTCTCTCAATTATCTAAGCCCCATCTTACATATCTTTTCCCTCTTTTTATTATTATTGAACTCAACTTTAATTTACCATATAAGTAACATTTTAAGAAAAATACTGCATACGTCTGATATATTATAAAAATAAATTTCATATAAGTAATAAATTTATAACTTAGTCAATTAAAATTGTGAAAAAGATAAAAAGGGAATACAATAATGGGAATTCATAAGAAAATTGAGTATCTTATAAATAAGACGTGATGCTCCAGAATATGCCACTCCACCTGCACAAGCAGAACTACACAGTAATTGAATAATTATTACAATCTGAATTATCACTTTAGTCTGTCAAGCAGCTGTCAAATTTATGTAATAATTAGTCTCCTAACTTCAACAATATTAAATTAATCATTTTGATTTCCACTTGAATATGTCATTCCAATATTAATTCTTTCTTTTTTTTTTAGTTATGCTATGAATATGCTGAGTTCAATAAAAATAATGTATGCATACAAATATGCTTACAATCAATATCAGTAAAAATAATCCACTGAATTTACATCAAATACTGCTCAGAAGCTGAACTGTTACTTCATTTAAAATTTAGTCGAGTTATTTCCAAGCAAATAAAAATTTATTATGAGCATCCAGCAGCAATTATCTTCTTATAAAAATAATCATTTTGCTGTGAGTGTGCAGAAGAATGAATGTGTCAGGAAAAAATTTACAACTTTTTGTATCATGATTCAAATTTAAGAATTCAGAAAATTATAAGATAATTGCTGAACATGTAATCATTAGTAGACATGTATGTATTTATGGATATACATTTATAATAACACAAAAAGAATATTATCACTAGGAAGAAAATCAATCAAGCAAATACAAATAAAGTGATAAAATAAGGGCATCAGAAAATGAGAAAAAAATAGAAAAATTAAGAATGTAAAAAAAAACTGATAAGTTTTTTTAAAAAATAAATAAATAAGAGAATTTAGACAAGAAAGAAAATAAGATGAAAATTAAAGAATGAAAAAAAAAAGATAGAACAAAAACAAATCAAAAAAACAAAAGTGAAAATAAAAAACAGAAGAAAAAATAAAATAAAATAATGAAACAATAAATAAAACCAAAAAAAAGAATGAAAAAAGAAGACAAAATGGAAAAAGGATGGACAAAAAAAAAACTAATGAAATGCAAGAAGAAAGAAAAGAAAATAGTCTGAATACACGTATAAAAATCAAGATTAGGAAAAAAAGTGGGCTACACCCATATAAAAATGAAATGTCTAGCATATTTTCTATATCCTGAATATTAAAATTAATATTGCAATTACTTATCCTGATAAGAAATAAAAAAATATAAATCAATATCATCAATTTCCAAGATACTAAAGGATACTGAGTTAATGCATTTACCTGAGATAATACACACAAAACAACTAGGTCGAAATATTACTATGATAATTCACAAGTAGATTCTCAAAAAATCATTTAAACACATAAATAAAATGCATTTTTTTGTATCACTGTTAATCTATTGGCTAAACATATAATGACTACTTTTATCTAACATTTACATTGCTATACTGAAATAAATCAAGTACTGACATTTTGAAGTTAAACCTTTTACTAATGGTGATTTTATATTAATCAAGCCAGCTTACAATTTCTGTTAATGACTGAAATGAAATTCTAATTTTAACAAGCCAGTAACAGTGATAATTAAGTTTATTCATGTAACAATTAAGTCTACAAGTCAGATTAATATAAAATAAAAAACCATTAATAAAAGTTTTACTCACTTTGAAGTATTATTGTTTAATTTACTACTATATAACAATCTGAATGTCAGATAAAAATGGTTGGCCATCTTTTGACTGACCAATAGATTGATATTAAGACAATTATTTTCAAGTTTGTTTAAATGATTTTTTTGGAATCTAAATTGTTATTGTAATAACATTTTTAGAATTTGTTGCTCAATGGACAAGTTAATATTATCAGCATTATATTACTGACATGTTAAAATTATCAGAATTTCATCTCAGTTGCTAATTGAAATGATAAGCTATCTTGATTTATATAAGACATAAAATTGTTAATAATAAGGGTTTGTCTTCTTGAAATATCAATACTTAATTTATTATCATAAATAATGTGAATGTCAGATAAAAGTGGCAATCTTTTGCTTGATTTAATAGATTGGTATTGATACAAAAAAGTTGCACATTATTTGCAACTTTGTCTAAACAACTTTTTGGAAATCTGACTTGTAAATTACCATAGTAATATTTTTCAACTTAGTTGTGCCATAAATACATTTATGTTATTGGCATTACACATTTGACAACCATAACTTAGTTAATGTAGTTTATCAAAATTATTAGTTTATATATATACACAATCTATCATGCCTGGACTTTGGATTTTAAATTGACGTAAAATTAAATAATATTTTCTCAAGTAGGTGAGAATTTCCTAGTAAGCTTTGTATTTTTTTTGTACCAGACACCTGCTCCATTACCAGTGTAGCTAGCCCTTCAAATATCAGTCAGTAAATAGACATCAAATTTTTAACCAGAGGGTAAAATAAAAAATGAAAATCATAAAATCCTTCACCAATTAACAACTGAATAAACTTGTAAGGCTTTCCCTTTTCCTGTTGTGAAAAAAGTCTTTGCAAAACCATGTAATATTTGGGAATACTTTTCTTTATATTTACCACTAAAACATCAGCAGCTGCCTTTTTTAGTATTATCTATAGTAATCTTGAATAATCACTAACTACTACCCATGTTATTTATTCCTTTTAAAACTTGTGCAATAAGTTTTGATTATAGAATTTAAAATTTTAGCTATGAAAATTCTGAACACGTATATATGAAAACAATATTAATATCACCATCATATCGCAGTAGTAGAAAAAAACTTGTAGTAATTCTAATATTCAAGCTACAAAAATAATTGATAAGAGTAATATAACTAGATTTGGAGAGAAGATATATCTTTTTGCAAAATGTTAAAATAAGACAATACAAAAAATAACAAAAATATATTTAATTATATGTAAAAATATAGCCTTTAAATAACCAAAGAATATAGTAGTCTAAATAGAGTTGCTGGTGGATAATGATGGTTTAAATGTTTTTCTAACTTTGTTTTATCCTCATTTACCAATTGAAATTGATCTAACACCTCTCTTTTCCACAAGAGATGAGAAATACTACAAAAGACACCCAATTCACCAGACTAGTTAATTAAATGGCAGTTGGCTTCCTTTCTTATTTCCATCTAAAAATGAACAAACTCTCTGATGCTAACCAATATCAGATAGATAAATAGACTGACTATCAATTACTTATCTTAAAAAAAAAAAACTAATTTAACTGGGAAGCTTTCTCAATAGTCTGAAAAATTTCTGTTTCATTCTGCTTTTAAATACCAAATAATAAGGCTTGGAAACTAATGCTCATACACTACAAAGTTCTGTATAAAGTTAACTAAAAATATTCTTTATTATATTACTAAGAGTATTATAATATTAGAAAAGAAAAAGAAAAGGGATAGGTTCTCCTCCTCCCTCTTTGCTCTCATATTAATTTCTCTTGTCATGATATTGACATTTGTAGTTACAAATGGTCATCAAGAAGGTAGTAATAGTAAGAACTTAAATGGCATTAAACCAATAAAATGTGGTCTCTATTTTTACATTAATGTATTTATATAGTTTGAGAATCTGTGTGTGTATAATAAAATTAGTATTGATAAAAACAGTAGCCTTAAAAAAATAATAATAACTGCAAGTCTAAAAGTTAAATGAGGTCATTAAAAAAATTACTGCAAGAACATATGTGAACTTGAATCTAAGCCAAAGTTTAAATAAAAAGATCCAAACAATTTAAACAATAATAACTACAAGAAAATTTATTCCAAGATATAAAAAGTACAAAGCTCCATCTAATATTCAGGGATTTTCCTCTTCACTTCATGAGTAATCAGTAGGAAAAAAAAAAGACAAATTAATCTAATATCTATATGTGAATGTATGTTTGTGCATATATATATATGATATTCTAAATGCCAAGCAAAAGAATCCTATATAAGTGAGAAAACTGATACACATATATATACACACACAGCTACAGGCTTAGTGCCAAATCTATAAAGTGTTTAAATTTTAAGTGTTTAGATCTCGAAGTGTTTGGATTTCCAATAATTAATTTGAACAGTGTAAGAAAAGTAAAAGATGCTATTAGCTATATGTAAATCTAATTCCTCTTACTAATAAAGATTAAAAACAAAAAACGAGTATGGAAATTTAGTTGGCCTTAAAATCTAATATCCAATGACTATCTGGGCTTATAATAAAACAGATTTGGAGTAGACACTGTTCCTAAAGCATTAATTAATAAGTTACGTTTTTTTTAATGATCCAAATGAACAAAACGATAATATTTTAAGAGAAATGAAAACTTTTCTTTTTGCTTTGTGTCTGGAAGCAGAACTTACAAAACAATATGATGAGGCGTTGGGATGGTTTATACTTAAACACAAGTTTGATCTTTGACTTAAAATAACACTCACAAATAAAACAAAGATAAATTAAATATATCCAATCACAAGGCATTAAAAACTGGATGTAGCATTATTTTAATCTCAAATTTTCAAACAAATACAAACATGAATAATCAAATTGTAAACATTAACAATCACAGATCAATCTTAAGTAAATTTTAAGATTTGGATTTAATTTCTAAAGATTTGTATTTATATAACAGTATAAAACTAATATAGCACTAATTCCAATTTAATTTTTTTTTATATACACATAATATCAAAATATTATACAATATGCAAAAAAATTAACAATAATTATAAATTCTAAACAAATTTTGATATAAGTTTTGCTTTCAGTTTATATTTTAGAAGCATTTTTAATTAAAGTGTAATAAGAAACAAATAATAATCTTAATTTTTTTGTTCAAAAATAAACTATTAAAATAGCCTTATGTTTTAATCATATACTTAAAACCAATGAATTTGGATTTTGAACAAGATACTTAATAGGCTATATAAAATTGGACACTAAAAAAAAAGTATTTAACTTAAAATATTTTAATCTCTTTAGATAATTCCATTTTTATGTTTGTATACCAAATTCAGCTTAACATAATCCAGATGATTATTACAAAAAACACTGAGTTAGATACCTGTGTGTGTTATTTTTATTTATTAAAACATAAATAACCTCATGATATTATGATTAAATTTAATTCAAAAACTTATTTAGCTTAAAGACCCAAATTTTATTTAACTCAGAAAATCAAGAGTGTCCTAATAGAACTTGTTTTCATGACAATAAAAATAATTATCAATCTTTAAAGAAAAAAAACCTTTCAAATCATATAAGTTGGGAATCATATTTTTTGTTGTTGTTTTATGTTATAATCAGTTTATTCTATTAAAATAGGACAATGACTCCTCCCAAATGTTCAACCTCTTTTGTTTGCATATATCATTCACTATGTAATATGATTATTGGAGTGCAATTCAAAGTGTTAATTTATCTTTATATATAGAATTCTGAAATATAAGCATTTAAAACAAGATGTAAATATAAAATTTCTTTTGCCTCTTACTACATAATTTTTTAAAAAAAGTATTCAAGACTCAAAGCAATTTATTAAAATAATCAAAAAATTAGAAAACCATCTAATAAGTGCATGGGCAGGTTTTTTTTTTCAAACACCTTAAATATCTTTTCATATTCCTAGGATACAAGTATTCCAGATTGAAAATCACTGCCCTAGTTAACATTTAATATACACTGATAACTGCAATCAATATTCCTTTATTCAAATTCATTAACGTAAGTATATCAATGAATATCAAGCAGCAATGTCAAAATGATCCACAGACTAGATAATGACAATTGGCAGTTCCATACAGAATCAGAGATGGAAAAAATATTATTCATCTGGTTAAATTGGATGATAATTATTAAAATTTTCCTTGTTTTATACTCTAGTTTAAGAATAACAAGGTAGTCACTTAACAACAATTGGATAAACCGTTAGATTATTTATGACTAGCTACAAAAAAAACCCCCACAAACCTGCCCTAACCTAAAAAAATTTTAAGTTTCATCCAGCTTAGATGGTGAATCCAGGTCATGAATAGTAGATCTTTTATATATTTATATAGTGGCAATCCTTGGCTTATATAACTAATCTATTCACTCAGTGATTTTCCGCATAAAATGAATTTTACATAAATCAGATATTATTCAGATGTATGTTTATCATTGGATATGGTACAGAATTTGAAAATACTTATATTAATAACAAGCAACCACACATACAGAATCAAAAAATCTTTGAAAACTCTTAAGCACAGACATATAAATATATATAATGAGAATGAAAATAATTATTGAGGTAAAAGGAATTCAACAAATTAAGAAAAAAAACATACATTATCTTCTAAATCTTTCAGTATAAATTTATAGAGACTACATTAAGTTGTTTTTTTTTTTGTTTTTTTTTTGTTGCCAAATTTGTGCTTTCTGCCAAATCTAGAATTAAACACAAAGATTTAAAAGATTGAACAAAAACAACAAGTAACTGGGGCATTCTGCCATTAGTTATTAACCAAATCTTTACATAGTAAGAAAATAAAATATAGAATGTCATGACACGTAAAATAATTTTCAATTATATGTTGGACTATTTCCATAAATATAATTGAATTACTAAATATTTAAAGCTTTTATTTATATCTTTTCAAATATATTTACATGTTAGTAATAACACATAGGTTAGTATAGAATAAGAGTTCAAATATTATTTGTCCCCTCTCTTTTTCAACTGCTGCTGATGTGATCAATGATAGGGATTGAACAGATGATCTTAGACTCTCAAATACTGAATTTAAAGTAATGCTCTAACCAACTTGGCTATTGTGCTAAAGGCAACAATCAGTAGAAATTTATATATTTATGTATGAGGTTCTTCCTAATTTCTTTTAAGATCACGATCAATGAGTGTTATTGTTAATTTAACTGTCATTACAAACAATTAAATATAATTGGAGAAAAAAATGTAGTTTGAATTTTTCTAAAAACATTAACAATTCAACTAAATGATAGAAATAGTCCATTATATAACTACAAGATAAACAACAATAATAATAATGCTGTAATAAATAAAAAAAATTACAATTCATTTTAATAATTAATTTTTAAAAAATATTTTAAAAATTAATGTTAACTTTTACATACATTTATGACTATCACAAATATTATTAATTAAATAAATTTTCAAGATTTGAAAGATTAATAAAATTAAACCATGATAAAAAATAAAAAAAGTTTATATTTCCAATGCTAAAACATTAGCAACTCTCTCCATAAAGTAGTGCCACTCCTATAGTAATAAAAGGATGCTAGAATGTTAGTGCATCAAAATCCCTATTGAAATGGAAACCTTCCAATCTCTTTCCGTTTGACCATCAACCTAATGACCTACTCGTCTGAACTAGTTTCGAACCTATCTTAAATGTTAAATGTAAAAATGTTATATGTAAGTCGAGCGGGTAAACTTTGCTATAATGGCCGCTTGAATTGCATCATCCATTTACATACGAAACACGCTATAATTATACAGGTTTGATAAAATTATAGCGTAGAAATGCTCATAAAGTATTATAAAATGTTTTATTAATTTTCAGTCAATTCTTAATTATATTCGCTATGACATTCGTATGTGGATGGATAATTTAAACCTTGGAATAACGGCAAAATGATATATATATTTAAGTTTAAATAAAAAGATATAATGTAAAACATTTTCTTTAAATATATCTAACGGTTTTCTGATTTAATGTTTTACATATATAATTGAAACTAAAGTATTTTCTTTAAATTTGCTTTTTTTTTTAATAAACAAATAATATTGTAAAAACAAATATGTTAAAAGTTATTTATTTCAGTAAAATAAAAATCATCCGTTTGTAATTAAAAATGAGAATTTTGTGTAAACAAGATATCAATTAGTGACCGCACCCCGGGTAAAAAGTAAAATCTAGTTTACTGATTGATTTTTGTTTGCAACAAAAGACTTTATCATTAAATCAGAATACCGTTCCTTCTGCTAAGCTTTAACATTTCTTTAACACCTAGAAAGGAATTTAATTAGTGAAATCTGAACGAATTATATGATTTATATATTTTAATAATTTTAAGTAAATTAAATATAACACCTCGGAGACGTTATCTGTCGTAGAAATTGGATTATATTATTTTGTTTAATTAAAAGTCAATTGGTCCCGAGGCAAACGAAATTCCAAAAAGGTGTTAAAGTTTAGTCGAAATGTATAAATAGGGCTTATTTTAAGCGGAAATATAGACTCCATCTTGCTTTTGAAGAGCTATTACTATCCAAGTTATAAATTGTTTAATTTTACCATGTCCGGCTAAAGTCAGGCAAAATTTTGCTGCCGTTCCCGTGATGGAACGCCGAATTTCAATCCATCCAATGCCGAAGCAACAACCAACAAGCTTATACCAAATGAAAGATGCCGTACGCCGCTAAAAGGGACTTGCTTTCGTTCCAACATCATTTTAAAATCGTCTCCCAACTAAATTGAAGATGCTACAAGCCGCCAAAGAACTCACCTTCGTTCCAGTTCGAATATCTCCAGTCCAGCTATAGGAGAACTGTTTTAATATTACTTTTAGCTCTGTGTGAATTTCAAAAACAATCATTATTTCTTCAAAATCGGGTTAGCTAACCATATTATTGTAACTTCTGTCTAAATTGTTTTCCAAATAATATTTAAATTCTGTAAAATGAAATACTTTTGCAAATTTCTTTATTAATTCAATATAGTAAACTCTTTCTAAATAGTATTTGAAATCTATAAATGAAATGCTTTTGTTAAATTTCTTTGTTGATTAATATTTTGCTATATAAATTAATCACTGCAATATATTTACCTTTCTGTTGCTTATTTTAATAATTATTAATTATGCCTATGTTTCGAAACGGCGTGCATTTAATTATAGAATATGTTTTTAAAGATATAATTTAAAATCCTCTTATTATTTTATTATAGCGTCATTTAGCGTGGTTTCGAAACCTAAATTTATAAATAATGGTGACCCTTTTTGCTCGTTATTATTTTGTTATTTAGTAAATTAATTAATATAAATATAAAATGTGGCTTTTCAACCTTTAATTATTATGTTACTAAAGATTAAACTAGCCTGGAGTGCAATCATAAGTATATTTTTAGTAAAGTATTCGTAAGTCCCTTATTAAATATACTTTTCCCCCCTGTTTAAAAGTTTAGTAGTTATAAGTAACTAAAGAGATTGAACAGGATAAAGTAAAGTTTGTATAGATATATATTCCCGTCAGTAGCATATCGTATTTCTCATGCTACAGAATAGTTGGCTCTTTTGATCAAACTGATGTACTGGTGTTCATTTAATATATGATATTTAATTTATAATATCCTTCGGTTTGGTGGATGTGAAACTTATTAATATTTTCTCGTTGTGCTGTTTTATATATATAAGATGGAGCCATGGTAAGTCCAGCCCATCTTCCTCTTTTATGGGTAGGGCAGTAGCAAAGTCTGAGCTACGGGCCAGATTAGCACGTAAGTCCCCCCACTTCATTGAACCAATAAAGGTTCCCTTTTTAGCAGCATGACACCGGTTATTGGGTAAACCGTTGTTTGTCACAAAAACCCTAAAACTATTTTTCCATCCGCAGAGCAACTTTATTATTATATTTTACTTGTGCCTAGCATATTAGTAAAATCATTATAGCCAACTCTTTCCTCACTAATATGCAATCTTCGGCATTAAACCGAAGCATTCTTGAAAACCCGTTCGATCTAAAGCTATCTGGGATGCTTTATATGCCCATGTTTAATATAAAAACTTATTATAATCACATGTATTATTAAATTTCACTCCAGACTTGGTTTGATTTCATGTAGAATAGCCACTCGAACTGATTATAAAAGGACATAACTAATAAGTTAATGTAGTGATTAGTTGTATAGCGTGATATTTGTTTCCATTAAATAATGGCCACAAATCTATTTGCCAACATATCAATTATTGTTTAAATGGCCTAGAGTAATGTCACTTAATAAATAAAATGCCTGCGTGCTAAATAATGTTACATCAAGATACATATGAAATTTGTCAATAAATATATTTTATAATTCATTATCTATTAGTTTCTGTCTCATTATTAGATCAATCCAATTCACTAATTGCCCATAGCTTTTCATTAGTAAAACCCCTATTAACTAATTATATTAGATTTTATCTTTGGAATGTCTAGTATTTACGTTGTTTATATATATGTTTAAGTCCATGAGTCTTATTGTTTCTCCGATTTGCTAGCGGGCCGGATTAAGAATTAATTCTCGTGTGCCATCATTGTTATGTTGTCCATTGGGTGTTTGACCTGGGGCTTGGAGAGTGGGTTCGAATCCAGGCTGGTCCCTGACCAAAATCTCAGGCTCGATTGGGTTTGAAGTACATTTTGTGAGTTCCAGCTCGTGTTAGATGGATAAGCATATTTTGACCGGCACACTATCTAATGCCTACTCATCCAATATGATACACAAACCTATTGTTTTAACACATTGTGCAAGCACAAGAAATGGTGATCGTAATGTATTAGTAGTTTTTATTTCCAATGCTCATTAATTTTTAACAATCTTTTAGGAAAAAAAAAAAAACTCTGCACCCAGGGAAGTATTTCATTGTTACTTTTAAGTCATTGAAATAACATTCCAGAAATTAATTTATTTTTTGACATAAGCTTTTACTGCAGAATAAAAAAGCCTGTCAAGTTTAAGATACAATTCCAACTACCATGTTAAAATATCTGCAAAATTGATCTGCTAAAAATGTGTGCAGTACTCCAAATTAATACAAAGATGTATTGATGAAAAGAGATTATCTTGATAGGGATTAATGGCAGCAATATCTACTTATACTGCATTCACTTAAGTTATCTTATTTCTGCTGCTATGTAGCATCTTCTGTGAAACACCTTATAATATCTATGGAAGAAAATATGAAAAAATAGATAGATAGTAAGGACATAAGAATGCCAGTAATATTTTTCAAGGAATGTATTTAATTACAGATCCAGAAATTTTGTGTGAGCATTTTTCTCCAAACAAACACCTAGTATTTAAATCCCTACTATCCAACAATAAATACGCTAATGCTAAAAAAGCTATTTTTAAAATATTTGTATCACAATCCAAATGATGTCAGACTCCCCTTTCCAATTAAGTATAATCCCAATAAATGAGTAAAGTTACACAATGATTTAAGCCCATTAAAAAAAAGCAATAAATCATTCAAGATTGCATTCAGTGTACAGGATTCTTCCTTATTATTTAGACTGAAAGTTGAACATTATTTTTATAGGAATAGAGTAAATGCTAGTCTTTAAAAAAATATTTCTAATCCTTTTATATTCCTACTAATTTTTTTTCCTATTTCTGAGAAGAATCTCTTTTATGAAGACATGGCAATGTCAGTAGTATCTACAACTTTTTCTGCATTCTGATAATGGAAGAAAACTGATATAAACAAAGTCAGAAGTTTCTATGCATAGGCTATACGTCCATAGATCCATTCATTAGTCAAGTTAAATATTTTGTTTCTTCAAAATTCTTGTATATTATAATAAACACATCTATTTCTTCCTCCAATTATTCAATAATTTTTCCAGTTTTGATTCATTTTTTCACTAATAACCTCTTTTAATAAAAGCTATTTCGATAATTGCACTACATTGTCCTCATATTTAGCAATTCCAATATAATGATCTGAACTAATAATCATAAAAATCTCCCCTTTCTTTTTCTCTTTATTTTTAAATTTCTTCCATTCTTCATACAATTTATTCTGAATTTCTTTCAGAATCCTATATTTCAAAAATAAGTATTAGATATTCTCTCTCCATCTCCATATAAATTACATCTACAACTCAAATCCTTATTCCATTTATACCTCCTTTTCCTTATATCTAAAGCTCATGACATGGAACCAAAAACAATAAGCTCTAATATATCCTTTCACATTTCGTATAATTTTTATTATATAACTCCAAACTAATTTTTACTCTTATTCATTTCTCATAATTATAATTTCTTTTTTTGATCATCTTAGCTTTTTTTTTTTTTTCTTCCGTTCTTCGTAATTATGTATTTGTAATACACTGTCTACACATTTATTCCATTTCTTATATAAATACATGAAAACAAATTGTTTAAATATTAACTTTGCATATTGTAATATCTTCACAATACAATTAAACACTACTTTTACTAATTTATTTTCATTCATATATTGTAACCTTCCAAACATTTTAAATTTATTCTTGATTTCTTTCATTAAAAAAAATTTCCATCCCATTTCACAATGAATAGCTTCATTTGTATCTCAAATTACTTATATCTACCTACTTCTTTTTGTATCTTATCTTAAAATTTCTGAGTTCAGTGACCAATATAAAGTGCATCATTCGCAAATGTTAAAGCAGATACCATCACTCTTTTCCAAATAATTCTATGTATCTCATATTTCTAATGTGAAAAATGTGCCAGGCTTTTAATCAATTCCATACTGTTTTTTGCTTTTTTTCTTAACTCCAAGTCTGAATTATTTGTATGATTTTTTTTTTCCATTTAACAAAGTACTTATATAAGTATACTCCATTTCTTCAAAAGGGAAATATCTCCAATTTTCTATCTTTCAGTTTTATTCTTTTCATTAAACAACTCCCTATCTTTTATACTGTTTGTAAAAAAATTGCCATATGAACTGGGAGAAGGGGGACAGTCACTATAAATAGTATTCTCTTGATTCAAAATATAGCAATCTCTACTCCTGTTTCTAAACTTTCTACCTCTCAACCTCTAATTCTCCTAGAAGAAACATAATAAAATAAAAGATGATAAATGGACATCCCTGTTTCAACCCATTTCATATTTAACTTCCATTGAATCTATATTCCCTCAAATAGTAATTATAAAAATTATTCTCATAAAGATCTTAATCATATTTAATAACTCTTAAGTCTATCTCCATATTTTCAAACTTTTCCAACAATCTTTTTCTATTGACCTTATCATAAACTCTCTTCTATATCAAAAAATGCAATAAATAATGATTTAATTAAATAAAGTAGGCATGAGAATTACAACCTCTGGTGAATATTCTTAAAACTTTCTATAAAAATCACTTAAAGACATTCACAAATTTATCTATTACTGGAAACATTATGCAAAAAAAAAAAATATTTTAGTTATCCTTAAAAATTTTACTTTTATAAAATTAATACAAATGAAAAAAATAGTTGCATGTAAAGCAAAACATAATTTTCAAAAACGAATAAATATTAAAAAATAACCACAAAATTTAACATTGACGTATATATAATACATTAATATTTATCTTACCTCATTCAGCTAAAATATATTAATGTCATCCAAAAAATTTTTTAAATAATATACTTGTAATATAATATCTACTAAAATTATATTAAGTAAAATATTACTTACTTTAAGAGCACCGCATAATTCTACTGTGGCTACATCTTCAACAACAACTACTCGAAAATAATCAGTTTGAATTAAAGACTTGAGTATTTTACCATATTCTTCATTTAAACAACCTATGTAAATTATATATATTTATATACATCTGTTTACATGCACACACATACATAAATAAACAGATAGATAGCCAGGCAAACAGATATAAAACCAATAATAATATAAATTACTGTATGGCTCACATAGTTTATTGCAGAGGTAGAGTTGTCGTTTCTGGAGATTCAATTCTGTCATTTCTAGGGTTTGAACCATTATTATTTTTAATTTTATTTTATTTAATGCACAACTTATTAACAGACACTATAGATAGTTGAAATCTAATTATATTGTACATTTTGTATTTATTTATTTTTATATCACCATTATTTGTAGAAATTACATATTAATACATGACTATATGCATTTGAATAGTTTATTGGTTCTCCTGCATGTGTAATTGTTTATTTCTATTATAGCAATGATATTTTGGTATAGTTTGGGGAAGTCTAAATAGATCAGTAACTCACAGTTTTGCTAAACATCGGTATTAAAAAATTCTGAAAACTATATTCACATCATAAACACACAAAAACTTTAAATAAAGCACTATAGCCATCTTCCTAACCTGTGATTAATGTATTACTGGGAGGAAGTGCAATGTTCACACAAAAAGTCCAAAAAGAATTAATTTTTCTTATTTGTTTGTGCAAAACAGCTATTTAGCTTACTGTCATTGTTAAAAACAAATAAAAGTAAAAATCATCTATAAAACTAAGTATATGCTAACAAAAAAAAATATTGAGCACTTAATATTTCTGCATGCATAGACAATTTGTGAATGAATGATACTCAAAGGCTGAGAAAAAGTTCATGACAGCCTGGAAAATATGCCTAAAAATTGTTTTAAAAGAAACCTAATTTCTCATTATTAATTACTTAAAGACGAGTCTTAGTGTATTTGAATCCCCAAATCATAGGCATGGCAGGCATATAAGCAATCCTTACACTATGAGTATACCTTTAAATTGGCTGCAAATTCTAATGGTAATAAGCATTGTCATCTCAAGCTTCATTAACTGCATTATTGTCTAGAAAGTTTCTTCTCAATGTGTTCCTATCTTCAATTATTATTCTCATTAATATCAAGAAATCAGTTTCAAAAATAGAATTGCCAAAAATAAATTATCCTTTCTCTCTCATTAAGATATAAAAACTATGAATTGTTAATCCAATCTGAAATTTATGTATCAATAAAAAACTTCATACAATAGTTAAAGAAATCTAAAGATTTTTCAACTAAGCCAATTTTTTTTTTAGATAAACAACTCATAGACAATCATTTAATCACTCAATTGTTTCTTAATTGGATATTTAACTATTTTTATTTATTAAGTAAAACACAAAAGAAAAAATATCATGAAAACCTAAATGACTAGCATTTAAAAGGTAGCATTTTTTATTGTGGGGAATTCTGGAATGGTGATAGCATTTGCATCAGAGATTATTATAGCAATCTAAAAAATAAAAGTTCATGTTTAATTTTGAGCTGAGAGAATAAAAAAATGCAGCATTTTGAGATAGAATTAAATGATTTAATTATCATGAGGACTATAGCATAATGATAATTAAGAGAAACACTCTTCGGATTCCACTAAGTGATTTATATATAAAAAAAATTATCTGTAATCAGTAGTAGAAAATAAACTATGCAACTATATGAACTAAGAGTGAATAACGTTAGCTAAGAATCATATCATTAAAAACAAACAAATGGTCATTAAACTGCTATCAAGAAAATAAAGAGAAAATCTATGCAATATGCAATGTCATTAAGACTTATTAAAGTTTTATCTTTCAAATTTAACACTAAGATACCAGAATAAATTGGGTTCAGAGGATGGAAAATATAGCAAATTACCATTAAATGATGAACAGGTATTCACCGACCTGTCTTTGGATTGAAAACTTAACATGAATATTATTCACAATGTAAATTTAATAACAATGAGACTTGTCAGAGATAGAAATAATTTTACATTTTTCTTGTATTGCGAACAACATGTTTAAAGAAGTAACACAAATGTTAGTATTGACATAATATTAGTATTGACATTTCAGAACTAAGAAGCACATAGAAGTAACTAAGCAACAGAGTACTATCGAATGATAAAACTTGATTACCATTCATGATAGTTTGTTTTTCTAGTTACAAATATTCCCATCACTACACTATTTTGTTCATAGATGACTGATGCTATATGGCTCCCACAAATTAAATAGAGAATCCTTGTAAACATCTGCAAAAAAATAAACCTCAGAAATTGCATTTTAAAATATGGTTTCCAAAATTGCATCTTCATAAAGTGAAAACAGGATAGGCAAAAGCTATCAATAAAAGCAGTTTTGGAAATATAATTTCACAGAGGATAAAAAAACTACAGGAGTTATTGTTTATGATAACATATAAATATAAAAACATTTTTGATTTTTCAGAAATTCATCATGCATTTAAATTTAACATTGGTTATCATTTCTGGTTTACCTATTGTAGTTTCACAAAATTTTTCTTCGGCAACTTCATGTGCTAAATTGGCTCCCATTAAAACACTGACATCAATTCCTAATAATCTGTGAATAATATTGGAAATTAGCTCAATTCCACCGTGATCATTTACATCTAAGCCCTACAATAAAAATTTTGAATATATATATATAATAAATAAAACAAGTATTAAAAGAACATACTCATTATTGATTATAAAAGTTTAGATATTTTCAATTATTTTCATAACTTCCTCTAACCGCTAGACATTTTAAACTTGCCAAAATTACATTAACTTACTAAAAATACCTATTAAATAGATTAATATTTATAGCAATTGTAAAGAAAACCATTAAATATTAATGGTAAATATTCATAGAATTTAACAATAGAGAATAGCTACGAAAGTCATTGAAAATACTTAAAAATGTTTATATTTGTTATTATGAATAAGTACTTTTCATAGTTAAGTTTTATTTATTTTTATTATAGTTATTAGTCTATAATTAATGTTTTTATTTGATTTACATATTTTTCCATTATATCAAACATGTTAGTAGATGGTGATAAAATTATGCTAAAGGATTCTACAATACATTTCAATCAATCATATTTTATCATTTAAGATCTGCTCTACATAGTCCTTCAAACACCATAAAACATTATTTTATATTACACAAATTTATTTTATCAGTGCATATTTCTTGATATGAATCTATTCACAACAATCACCACTTAGTAAATAACTGATTTTTTTTACAAAGCCCAAATGTAATATTTGAATACAAGTATGTAATACAGGGAACACACTCATTTAATACATAACTATTGAGAAGAAAATCTGAAATTTTCATACACAAAAATGTCTTTAAATCCAGCTATCTAACTCAAATAGCTATATGGGACTGAATCAAATTCAGATTTATCATATATTAATAGCCTTAGCACCACGAAAGCTTTAAGGGTAAAATTATAATCAATAAAGTTGTAATTATAAATTTATTTAACGCACATTGATTACGTAAGTAATATTTACTAAGGCAATAAACCTCAAGAGTGTGCGCTTGAAAATGCGAAGGTAGGGACCTCTATAGGTCTTAACCACAGCTTGAGTGTGCACTTGAAAATGCGAAGATAGGGACCTCTACAGGTCTTAACCACAAGCTGTGGTTAAGACCTGGAAGCTCCCTACTGGTTAAGACCTGTAGAGGTCGCTATTGGTTAAGATCTGTAGAGGTCCCTACGCATTTTCAAGCACACTCTTGAGGTTTATTGCCTTAGTAAATATTAATAATCAATAAAACAAGTCAAATAGAATGTGACATTGCTTTTAAAAGTTTGTATTTACAAATATGTAATATAGGGAGCATACCAATAGCTCAAACAAGCTCTTATTTAATAAATGCGATAAGAGAAAATATTTAAAATCTCTATCTAGAATATTCTTATCTCCAGACCAATTGGTTTGGAGCTTATGGGCTCACTTCAGTGAGGAGCTAGAATATTCAGACCCTAGATCTAAAATATCAACTGAAAACCCAGCAGTTATTTAATACGTAACTATTAAGAAAATCAAAAATTTTCAGACACAAAAATGTCTTTAAGTCCAGCTATCTAACTCAAATAGCTATATTGGACTGAACCAAATTCAGATCTACCATATATTAATAGCTTTAGCATCGCCAACTAGTGTCTGAATGTTCTAATTCCTCAATAAAGTGAGCCATAAACTCGGAACCAATTGGTCTGGGGATAAGAATATTCTAGATAGAGATTTTAAATATTTTCTCTTACCACACTTATTAAATAAGAGCTTGTTTGAGGCTATTGGTATGCTCCATATATTACATATTTGTAAATACAGGTTTTTAAAAGCAATGCCATGTTATATATGACTTGCTTTATTGATTACTTAATACAAGTATAATTTATATACTTGAAGTTTAGATATAATTATAGGGATTTGAACGTTGACTTTTAAGCTCCCTTCAATTATTCATCTATCTCATACAATCATTACACACGACAACACACATGTGAAAAAGATATACGATCTCCAATATATATACTTCATGCTAAACCAGCACTCATCTGTTGGTCCAGACCATCATTTCCCACACACATATATAATCAGTGCTTGGTTTACATTAAGATAGAAAATGTGCAAACTTTAATGGACAGGTTGTATTTTTATATTGAACTATTTCCATAATCTAATATGAGTATTGAATGTCTTTAGAAAAATTTAATTTTATTAGAAAAATTTAATTTTATTTAAATATTCCAAATACATTCAACTATTCACAACTAACAGATGAATGTATTTGGAATATTTAAATAAAGTTACATTTTTCTAAAAACATTCAATACTCATATTAGAAGATGGAAATAGTCCAATATAAAAATACAACTAAAACACCATCATCACAAACCTTCAGGAAAACATATTTAATGGACAGGCTTCAATCTACACCACCCTCCAACTCTTCAGTCAACCATAACAGTGAAATTTTGACAGTAATGCCCAAATCCCCTTTTTTTGATACCTATATTATTGTCATGCTTGTCCAACTTAAAATACACAGAAGAGAGATGGGCAGGACACAAGCTGAATATATAATATTTAAATACAAGTAATGTATGTGTAGCAAGTTGTATGAGATAGAGCGAATAGCTTGAAAGTCTGACTTTAAATCTCTTATAATTACATCTAAACTCTAAGCGTATAAATTATACTTGTATAGTACAGATTCAGCCTGTATCCTGCCCACTCCTCTTCTGTGTATTTAAATAGACAAGGTCCTATATGTTATAACGGTCCGAAAAGAATGGAGTCTTACCGTATCAGCCGTACAGGGCGCCACCAGGCATTTGAACCTGGAAAATTTATAGAGTAGGCAGATACGTAAGTTAAAAAAATTTTTATTTTATATATTTAGACCGTTAGCCCCAGTCACTAGCTCAGCAGAGCAGTAGAGATTTATGATAATGATATATATTCTCCAAATATATTAATATTAAAAAATAAAAATAAAATAAGCCACTGCCAGTAATTAACACACAAACATTTATTTACGCACATATAAATGAAGAATTATCATTTTAGTCTAACTTTTATTTTTTTACAAAACATTATTACGTATTTTACTTTAGATGTTAATTTACAATTTAACTGTCTTTATTTTATTTTAAAAGTTCGCACAGATGAAATTAATATTTTATTAGAGCGTCGAGTATGAATAGACTACATAGATAGCATTTGGAAAAAAAAATTCTATCCCTTATTTAACCTTAGGCCACAAGTTCGCAGTTAAACCAACGCCAATTCATCTGATACATCGATGTATTCAATGTAGCATGAATACGGCAGCACAATACCATACTGTCAGGAATGTACATCTGAACAGCATGGTTAAGAGAAGAAATTGTTTCTCGACCAGTACAGGAATGTTACATCTGTCTGGAAAGAAGAACAATAAAAAAGGAAAACTCCATAGAAAGGGATTGCAGTCCTTTTTGCCGACTTACAATCCTATTCCATAGGCAAAAGGGGTGATTCACGGAGCAGGAAATACCGTCTGTCTCCAATGGTCAATAAAAAAATAGGCTTATTTCGCCCAAGTGTGGCATATCACGTGATCCTGCCTGTAGCGGACCTCATACTACATTTACTAATTACACCAATATATCCTATCGATTAACCCAATTTAACTATGAAACAAATAACCCAAGATTTACCCTCCCTTAAACTAACATAACTTTGTGAATCTATGCAATCATTCACGCCCGACTTAAGTTTAGCATTTATTTAGTTTAGTTTAACGAAAAACAAAAATCATAATAAAAACTTAAAAGAACAAAAAAAAAAATGGAAATGATTTTAAAAAATACATCAAATAAAATTACTTATTAATAAATTAAGTTGGTCAGATAGGATTCTATTTCTATAAAATAGGGAATAAGTTTTAGAATTTAAAGTTCTTATTCTTTTCATATACTGGAGTTTTAGAAATATAATTAAAGTTTATTAGAATTCATAAAGTTCTTACGGTTTAAAAAAAGTTCATCTTTATCAGTTGCTTGCAGTTTGGGATCCAGCGTTAATTCCCCCGATGTCATGTGGTCCATAATGTAAGAAAATGATTGGTCATTTCTCTTTCCTTCCCTTTTTTTTTAACAAGCAAAACTGAAGGGATTGAAGAGTGCGTCTTTTCAGTCCTTTCTCCTGCAACACATATAGCACACCTCTGCTGTCATATCTCTATCTTCTCTCTCAGCTCTTTCTTCGCTAAAATTTATTTCCAAACTTTTTCTTTTTATATTAATTTTGAGGATTAACTCAACATTACGTCATGATGATGATGACCCTTTCGTTGAGGTCTGTTTCCCCGAGGGATTTCTTTCATTGGCCATTCTGTTCCTATTGTTTTTCCTCTCCTATCTGACCTTTACTTATATATTTTGAAATACCCAAGGGTTAGTTTACTTTTAACTAATTAAAATAATCAGTTCCATTTTACAATAGCATTAATTAATTTATATACATTCTTGAAGATATATTTTTATCTTTAATTAAATCTTTTAAGTTCTTTTTTCTGAAAATTTAGTTTTAAAATACCTTTTTTTCCCTTAATAAAGTTTTCTTTTAATAATTTTTTTCATCTGTGCGATTTTATATATACACCTGGGTCTCGTTTTATACGATAGATAGGTTCCTCAAAAAACATGCGCAAATGAAATCGCGCAAAAGTAGACGTAACTTACCTTGAAAAAGGAGGGAATACAGACTGAGATTTTTCAAAAATCGCGTAAAAGCAAAGCACCAACGTAAAATTACTTTAAAATTCGTGCAAAAAAAAAAAAAAAAGGAAATAAAATATAACTAATAAAAAATTTCAACTTTGAAAAAAATTGATACAAGACAAACTTTTTTTAACTATAATATTTAATTTTATTCAAAACAATATATTTTTATGCATAATTTACAGTAATTTACATTTTTTTATACACGTTTTAATTATTATCGCGATTTGCAGATAAACAGGTTCGTTTCAAACTCGTAAAAAAATCAGATTTTTCACATGAGAAAATACAACTAGTGCCAACGTCACTCTCATGTTGTTAATGGTTTTCTGGTGACAACGTAATTAGTAATTAATCTAACAACTAAAAATTAAATTATTTTGTCTTTAATTTTTTAATTTTCAATTTTAATTGTGCTCACTGCTATTACTGATTAAAAATAAACTTGCGGACACTAAATGATTAATAATTGATTACGTTATTTTTTAAAAAGTAAAAACAGAATGTGATTTAAAATGCAAAATTAACTCGCACAATGTTTGAACAAATTTACATTATAATCTTGTAAAATTTAATGTGTGTATACATAAAATGTAGAAATCATGATTTTAATTTCATTATTGCATAAAATCTTACTATTATAAGGCACTGAAAATATTGAAATTACTAAGATGAAAGTCGAATTCCAATAATGTGCTATTACTTTCAATATACACGAAATTTATTATTTAAAGTAATAGCGCATTATCGGAGTTCGACTTCTGGTGAAACATGGAATCGCGTAACTTCAAAATCGTGTTAAATAAGTCCACATAAAAAGAGACCCAGGTGTATACGAGTTTAAGATAGAATTTTAACTTTCAATTTTTAATTCTTAAAAAAGAAGTTTTTATTTGCAAACTTTTATTTTTCATGACTAATATTTAGAAAAAAAATTAAAGTAACGGCGTATGTGTTACATATCAGTAAACTTGCTTAAAAAAAAAATCAACAAAAAAAAATTTACTTAGGGTGAGTAATTACGGTACATGATTAACGAAGACATTTACAAAAACATTCGGTTAGTAATTTTACAAAAAGACTATATTCAAAAAAGAAAAATGTTGACCATCGCTTTCCTAAGGACCATCTATGTTTACACCTGGACTCCTCCCCCCAAGAATTCTATTTTCTCTATATTTTATTTCTAACAAACGGCACGACAAGCAAATTATTTATTTAAGGAGGTTGCATTGAAGTAATTATGTTTTAAGGGATAATGGGTTTATACGTGTATATTTGCAGCACAATTCTATATACCACCAACTTATTTATGATTGATTGAAATGCTTAAATAGGGTTACTCTGAAATAAATTCCCAAAAAGTACTCATCGTAAGGTACCACATTTACAATCATGAACTTATGTGGCTGTGCGCGCCTATACACATCAAAAAAAAAAAGAAACATTAATTCCAACCTTTTGACTTTTTTTTTTTAAAAAAAATTAGTTTTAAAATTATTAATATCTTTTCTTTCTCATTTTTAATATATGTGCTATTTCTTTCTGGCAATGCTTTTATACAAGATATTCAAACTATAGCTTTATATAATATAGATAAAAAATATTTCACTTTAAAAAAATTTGTCAGGGTATTCGTGGTTTATTAAACACCGTGCCACGTTGGGAGTCCAATTATAACGGTCCGAAAAGAATGGAGTCTTACCGTACCTGCCATACAGGGCACCACCAGGCATTTGAACCTGGAAAATTTATAGAGTAGGCAGATACGTAAATTAAAAAAAATTATTTTATATATTTAGACTGTTAGCCCCAATCACTAGCTCAGCAGAGCAGTAGAGATTTATGATAATGATATATATTATCAAAATATATTAATATTAAAAAAAAAAAAAGCCACTGCCAGTAATTAACACACAAACATTTGTTTACACACATGTAAATAAAGAATTATTATTTTAGTCTAACTTTTATTTTTTTACAAAACATTATTACTTATTTTACTTTAGATTTTAATTTACAATTTAACTGTGTTTATTTTATTTTAAAAGTTCACACAGATGAATTTAATATTTTATTAGAGCGTCGAGTATGAATAGACTACATAGATTGCATTTGAAAAGAAAATATTCTATCCCTTATTTAACCTTAGGCCACAAGTTCGCAGTAAAACCAAGGTCAATCCATCTGATACATCAATGTATTCACTGTAGCATGAATACGGCAGCACAATACCATACTGTCAGGAATGTACATCTGAACAGCATGGTTAAGAAAAGAAATTGTTTCTCGACCAGTACAGGAATGTTACATCTGTCTGGCAAGAAGAAAAATAAAAAAGGAAAACTGCAATCCTTTTTGCCGACTTACGATCCCATTCCATAGGCAAAAGAGGTGATTCATGGAGCAGGAAATACCATCTGTCTCCGATGGTCAATAAAAAAATAGGCTTATTTCGCCCAAGTGCGGCGTATCACATGATCCTGCCCGTAGCGGACCTCATACTACATTTACTAATTACACCAATATATCCTATCGATTAACCCAATTCAATTACGAAACAAATAACCCAAGATTTACCCTCCCTTAAACTAACCTTTGTGAATCTATGCAACCATTCATGCCCGACTTAAGTTTAGCATTTATTTTAGTTTAACGAAAAACAAAAACCATAATAAAAACTTAAAAGAACAAAAAAAAAAAAGGAAATGATTTTAAAAAAGAAATACATCAAGTAAAATTACTTATTAATAATTTAAGTTGGTCAGATAGGATTCTATTTCTATAAAATAGGGAACAAGTTTTAGAATTTAAAGTTCTTATTCTTTTCATATACTGGAGTTTTAGAAATATAATTAAAGCTTATTAGAGTTCATAAAGTTCTTACGGTTTAAAAAAAGTTCATCTTTATCAGTTGCTTGCAGTTTGGGATCCAGCGTTAATTCCCCCATGTCCTGTGGTCCATAGTGTAAGAAAATGACTGGTCATTTCTCTTTTCTTCCCTTTTTTTTTAACAAGCAAAACTGAAGGGATTGAAGAGTGCGTCTTTTCAATCCCTTCTCCTGCAACACATATAGCACACCTCTGCTATCACATCTCTATCTTCTCTCCCCACTCTTTCTTTGCTAAAATTTATTTCCAAACTTTTTTTATATTAATTTTGCGGATTAACTCAACATTACATCATGATGATGATGACCCTTTCGTTGAGGTCTGTTTCCCCAAGGGATTTCTTTCATTGGCCATTCTGTTCCTATTGTTTTTCCTCTCCTATCTGACCTTTACTTATATATTTTGAAATGCCCAAGGGCTAGTTTACTTTTAACTAATTAAAATAATCATTTCCATTTTACAATAGCATTAATTAATTCATATACATTCTTGAAGATATATTTTTATCTTTAATTAAATCTTTTAAGTTCTTTTTTTCTGAAAATTAAGTTTTAAAATACCTTTTTTTTTCCTTAATAAAGTTTTCTTTTAATATTTTTTTTCATCTGTGCGATTTTATATATATATGAGTTTAAGATAGAATTTTAACTTTCAATTTTTAATTCTTACAAATGAAGTTTTTATTTGCAAACTTTTATTTTTCATGACTAATATTTAGAAAAAAAATTAATGTAACGGTGTATGTGCTTGTAACAATGTGAAGGGTCAGAATGACTTAAAGTCAATATGGGCATGAATAATATTCACATCAACAAGAGATTTGGGTATTCCATCAACAGATTTTCAATGGCAAGAATGGCTGAACACTTGGAAGGTGAAGTAGATTGAAGCCTGTCCATTAAAGTATGAAGATTTTCTATCTTAATATACACCGACCATTGATTATATAAATATGCGGGCGATGATTATCTGGACCAACTAATAAGGGCTGGTCCAGTACAAAATACATATAACGGTCAGAAAAAAACCACACAACCCTATCTGCCATGCCAGGGCACTGCTAGACTATTTGAATAGATTATTTATAAAGGTGGCAGAAACGTACAAGTAAGGCTACTCTTTTATTTAACTGGAAGCCCCAATTGCTAATTCTAGGAGAAGCTAAACTTGATAATATAACATTGTAAATTTAAAATTTTTAATCCTTAATTTTCAAAATATTATTAATAAAAATATAAAATAAGCCACTGTCAAAATTAATTAAACAAAATATTTTTTTATTATGCACACACACATTATACAAAAATTCCGAGGACTGAATTAGCTATTGAATATATTTAATTTAGATTATATGCACAGATAGATCAATTCAACTTATTAGACATTATTTTAGTATTTTGTTAAGCATAAATTCATGACATAGACTATGCATTTCAAACTAAAATTTTTTTGCCATAGCATTTGATAGTTATTTTTTATGTTAGTTTAATAGACTATGCATTTCAAACTAAAATCTTTTAACTCCAAGGCAAAAGTTCACATCCAAATCAACGCTAGTTTACTGATATACCAATGTGATCAATGCAAAATGAGAATGTTAGCATAAAACAATCATGCAATGACCCTCATCCAGTACAGGAATGTGCGTCTGTCTGGCGAGGTAATCATCTGAAATATATTTTGAAAGAAATGCTCTATAATGGGAGAATATCAGTCTTTGCCGGCTTACTGTCCCAACCAGTGTGTAAGAAATTAATGGCATAGGAAATACATCTATGACCATGAGCAAAGTGATGGTTATCATTTTTCCAAGCCAGACATTCAGTTAGGTTATACACCCTGTATGCTAACACAGTACAAGGGAATGAGAATCCAATGCGCCTCCCCACTCCTGGATTACATTAACATAAAACACCCATACATCCCTCCACCAGCACCAATTAAACTACGAAACAATTAGCCCAAAAAATAACCTCTACTTAAACTAACAAAATCTTAAACGAATCTATGCAGCCATTTACATCTATATCTAAATTTATTTATTTAAATTTAATTTAACGAGAATGGAAATGACAGAAGCAAACATGATTTCCTTTAAGAGTTATTTGAGACTTAGAATTAGAATTTGAAAAGTTTGTATTTTAGTTTAAAGGTTCAAATCTCATTTTAAAGAAAAAAGTTCATACTTTCCAAGACGGTTCTTGATGCATTACACCATTTAGTTAAAAGTTTCATCCATCACAAATTAATATTGCTTTCGGTGGAGATGAATCCATTGCTTGCCATTTTCTGGGAATCAACACTCTGGAGATCGCCTCGGTGCAAATATGGGAACTGAAATTTATTGCATGACCCCTACATTTTGGAGGTCCGCAATACATGTATAAAATATTTTTAATCAAAAACAGCAATCCAAAAAAAACTCTCAAAAGTTTTTTTTCTTTTTATATCATTACGAATTGCTTATCATCGATTTTGCCTGGCTTGGTGCTGTTCTTATTGGCAATGATGATTTTTCTCCATGACCATATGTTCATTCAAATTGTTGTTGGCCAGTTCGTTTTAGAGCAGGAAACACCAAATTTTATTACTAGTCATTTTTAATTTATCTCTTATTTGACTTACAATTGGTTAAATACCCGAGGAGCTTGTTCGCTGTTACATCATTACATTTTAATAGAAAATTGTTTACATCCTATTAAGATTAAAAATAACTTTTAACAGAAAATAAATTAACAGCTTTTGTTATTTTCTTTTACATTCCTTCAAATAATCTTTTATCTTTAGATTTTTAACTTTAACTTACTTTAAGTAATTATTTAATTAGTAAAATTTACCATCTGTGCACTTTATATATATTGATTTAAATAAAATGTCATTAATTAATTTTTATATTTTTATTTTAGAATTATTTTATTTATCGACCTTTTCTCCTTTTATTTGAAAGTGATGTAACAACACATATGTATACCATTACAATATATTGGAGATCATTTACATTTTTCACATGTGTAATAGTTTTATGAGATAAAATGGATAGCTAAAGAGAGCTCGAAAGTCTGTTTTCAAATCCTCTATAATTATAGCCCAAATATAGTAAATAGTTATCGTAAATATAATATATGCAATGTAAAATAGCAGATAGTGATATCACGTTATACACGTCTCTCATAAAGTCCTATGTTAACAGTTTAAATCAATGGTCTTCAACCTTTTCATACCTGCGGACTGGCAAAAATAAGGATAAGGTTTCGCGGACCAGCAGAAGTCTACACATAAATTTTCTTAAAGGTGTAAACTGCTTAGCCTTAGATGAGCATAATTGTTATAAATGACCTAAACAACACACTAGTTACTGTGTATTGTAATGGTGTTGTTTATCTTCGCATGCTGAACACTCTTTCTTGAGTTGCACAATCATACTGCTACAGAAAACAGTACAATAACAATCGTTCTCATTAATGTGCCTGTATTGCTGCATTTCATAGTTAAAACATGCAAGAATAAAATGTTATTCACCTGAATGTTGGAAAATATCACAGCTAGTGTAATTACATGGCAATGATTATGATAAATGTAATATCTGGATTTAATGTTAAATATACAAGATGGATTTATATATATATATATGGAGTTTGTATAATAAAAAACTTGTTTTAATTTTAATTTTTTTTTAAAAAGTAATAAAAAATTTGATTCGACCCCCCCCCCCCATAAACATCTGTGATAACTAGAAAAACAAATTAATTTATATATGATTGATTAGATTTTGTTTTCGTTCTGTTTCTTTTTTTTAATTGGGTAAAAATGAGATGAAAAAATAAATAAAAATTGTTTATATTAATTAAAAGTTTAAACCCTTATTATTTTGTTATTACAAACTTTCCTGCCAGTCTAGTGCAGACTGACAGAAAACTTCTGCGGCCCGGCGCCCATCTGTCTGATGAACTTCATCTATATCTATCTTAAAGTGATCGATACATTTTCAAAATGTGAAAATATTAACATATAATTGCACAGTCACATATACATATATTATGTATAAATTGGTCATGTAACATAAAATATACACCATGCAAAGCAAAGACATAATTTCATTTATAATACAAACTAGTAATATCTCTTACTACTACCATAAATATGTAATATAATTATGACAAAAATATATATATAATAATTAATAAAACAAGTCATAAATTTCGTAATCTGCTTTTAAGCTTGCATTTAAATGATCACTAGATGGAGTTTATATTGCAGAGGCTTTTACTATATGGTGAAACTGAGCTAAATTCAGACCCATACAGCTATCAGGTTTGAAAAGCTGGATTTGAAGACATTTACGTGTCTGAAAAGTTCAGACTTTCAAATTGATAGAAACCTGTTTTACAAGTGCTGACTTTTGAGTTAGTATTTTAGATCAAGTTTCTAGAGTCCCAGCCCTCCACTGCGGTGAGCCATAAGCTCGAAACCAATTGGTCTGGAGGTAGGAACTTAACGATAGAGATTTTGAATTCTTTCTCTTTCAGCACTTATAAAATTAAAGCTTGTTCAGAGCTATTGATAAGCTCCATCTAGTGATCATATATATATAAACAATAGATTAACACTAAGGAGTAGTAAAAAGCATCTCACAGAAATTGTAAAAAAAAAAAATGTCACTCTTCTGAATTTAAAACAGATCAAATTATTGTTATCTGATCAGTTTGATTTATCAGTCCAAAACTGCAGAACTGTTTGAAATTTGAAGACTTTCATTATATGTGATGACTTTATCCATTATAGATGGGTAGTCAAACTTTCTAGAACCAATTATCATTGAAAATCATTTCTTACTTAAGGAAAATTAATGAATATTTCAAAAATTGTAACTAAAAAATACAAACCATCACAGCTGAAAAAAATCACAGCAGAGATCAATAACAATCAGAATGCTCCAGCATTCATCAAATCAATTCATCACACAGTTGAACTACCATTTCAAAACCAATGGTTTTTGAGAATGAATACAACACCATACGAAAGATCATTAGGGTAGGAACTAGACATTAGATGATAAAAAGTATGTTACACAAATGAAAAATCATTTATATTTTTCTTTCCATTGGAAGAATTTATATCTTGTGACTGCTATAAAGAAATCTATTAAATAGACTGCCATCTCCAAAATATGACATATGATAGTGAAACAGTCATATATTAGAATAGCTATATGATATTTTCCTCTATCATTATTCAGCAGAGATATATCATAATTGTAGACTGTTTGAACTTTTTAATGCCATAATCTACACTGCAGACATGTTTTCAGACAATAATGCCATCTTTTAATAGGATAATGTTCAACTTTTAATAGGATAATGTTCAAATTCTTACAGTGCAAGATATTCAATATTGATGAACATGAAAATAACATTAACCAATGGATTACCCTACTGTCTGATTGAAATATTGAGACACTGATAATGTTTGTGAACAATGAATGAGACATCTGTTTTTTACAAATAAAACTTTTCTTTGAAGAGCAGCTTGATATTTACTTTAATCGCTAAAATGTAAACAGACACCTGAAGCAAGGTTTTAAAGGTGTAACGTTCTAATAATCTTAATTTTATATATTACAGTTGTGTGATATTTTTCATATATATAAATAAAAAATTAAAATATTGTATGTATGTATACAAATTCAGTTACTACTGAATTGTCAAAGAATATGTTTGTTATCTTTTAACATTTCTGACAATTAAATTAGATTATCAAAACTATGATCCTATATGCCTGTTCTTATTTTAGCTTTTTAATATTTAACTATAATAGCACCTGTTCTTATTTTAGCTTTTTAATACTTAACTATAATAGCAATATAATTACCCTATATACTTAACTATAATAGCAATATAATTACCCTATATACATATATACACAAAAATGCAAAGTATTAGAAAATAAATCTTCATTTGGGTAATATTAATAAAAATAAATGTAGGTCTACATTTGAATGTCAGACAATGCTTTGAAAGAAACAGGTAATCAAATAAACAATAAAAGAAAGTAAAAAGGAATGATAAAATAAAAAAAAAAAGGATTAAATGACTAAACTGTGGAGATAAAGTTTTGTAATAAATTTGTGGTTATTTTTGCAGTTTGAATGATAGTTAATGGGATACATTTTAATTTTTCTCAAGAGTAAATTACTCAGATAATCATGTATCAATATAATGAACACTTCTTCATTACTTCATCATTCAAAAGCTGTATTATATAGCTAACGGTCATAAATATTTGAAAAACCAAATTAAAATAATTATCACCCATATGACAGATCAGAAATTTTAATAGATGTTCCAAATAATTAAAAATAAAATGTATTAATATTACATAATCTTAAATATTTCTTTATATAAAATATATATATATTTCATATTCAAAAGTATATTTATATTACATATAATGAGCTAATGAAAATTGTAGCAAAATTAATGACAAATTAAATCATATGCAGATCCAAATATATATATAGTGTATATGATGTGATAATAGGTTGGACTATTTCCTTCATCTATCATTACCTGTTGAATGTCTAGAAAATTTTAACATTAATTTAAACTTCCAAATACAAACAACTGTTAGTAATAATACATGAGTTAGTAGATAACAGAAATTACTAGACATCTATTAAAATCTAAGGAAAAAGCCATTCCTTTAGATGTGTTAAGTTAAACAAAATAATTAATTAGTAATAATAAATAATTATAATTGTCTTCAAGTGTATATATTTTTTACAAATTACAATTAACTTCAGTTAGACCAAACTTCACATAGTTCTCCAAATATCATACATTACAGTTTAGAATTTATTAAAATACATTACAAAATTTGCTCAGCAGGCACTATTCTTTAGTAAGCAGGTGTTTACAACACCTTGTTAATAAATATTTGAATGACTATACCAATTATTCTTTATATCAACAAATCTGCTTACATTTAGCAGTCCTCTTCATTCCATTCCAAAGCCATCTACAATGTATCATCATTTTTTAAGATATTAAAGATTATATTTTGTTTTATCTATCATGCATCTCTATAAAAATACAGTTGATATATTTGCATTTGATTATTTTTAAAGACTAATCCAATGTTAAATAAAATATAATTTCTAATTTAATAAAAATGATTAATAGTTTTATTCAAGTATTTATTGATAAGTGATTGAAATAAACAAATACTTGATAAAGAATAGTGATTTGAAATAATATTATGTATTTCAGTGAAATTATAATTACTTGTCTCCACAAACTGCCTCAAGAGCCACCTCTGAATAAACACATTATATAGCAACATAGTTTAACTATTTACTATAAAAGTTTTAGGGAGCGAGTGTCTGGATCAATAGCTATACCATGAGTTATGATAGAGTGTTTTGAATCTTAACTCAAACAACATGCTAACATTAAATTTTGTTTTAAACTGAACAAAACTGCTACTACAATTCTTGGAAAAGATTCATACTCAATGTGGCAGTAAAGCTATGTGCCAAAATAACGTTAAGTAGGTTTCAAGATTTCAACAGTGAAAATGATCTAAGAAATTTATGAAACACAATGTCACATTTTGTATCATAGCTTGGCATGTAGACATAGTAGTGCTTTAAAATTTCATGAATGATTAAATTAGACATAGACCATTATGTAACACTTGCACTGATTCAGAAAAGGTATTGCAAACACCTTGAAGAGAGAACCATATAATAATCTTCCTGTATCCATGATTTTCATATCTACAACAGGCAATATATCTTCATATCTATGTGTTATTCATGTTTTCAACAAATATAACATTTATATGCATACCTATACAGTATATATTTCATATATTTGTATAAAACACATTATAATGTGATTTATTATTATCTGCAAATATTAGTATTTACAACATAGTTGTAAACCAAACATTATTATTTTTAAATACAGCTAAAAATGAAACATTGTATATATATATATATCATTATTTGGCTAAAACTAATATAAAATATCATTCAGAAATCAGATTTTTTTTTAGTTTTTTCATAAATGAAACTAATTTTGAAATAAATCTTTTTGTTTTTCAGTAAAAATTCCTGATTGATTGAAAACGTTTTTATAAGCAATCAATGAAATAAATAAAATCATTCAATTTTATAAAACTTTTTGTTTATTAACCTGCAATTATGTGATTAAAAAGTTAAATATTATACTAAATATATCTGTTAAAACCTGTTATGTTAAATTTTATTACAAAGAAAGATAATTAGCAAAAAGAAAATTTAAGAGATGAATATTTATTTGAGCTTGCTGATATGAATTAAAATAAATAAAAAGAAAAAAGACTTGGTGGTATTACTGTCTGGAGAGTTTGTTATTGCTAATAACAGCTTATGTAAGCATAGAGAATGATGTTTTGTTGGAGAAAAATTATAATGGTGTGGAATGGAGGATATGTTCACTACTATATTTACATTTTAAGTCTTTATGTTTAAAAAAAAAAAATAATGCATTTGCTTTGAGTTGAGAAACAAAAATTCTGAATTCTATGTTGAAATAAAAATTGTTGGTGACACAATGTATTAGGAGTAGCAAATGAGGTAGAAATAAAAAAAGGATTATATCTCAGACAGATAATATTATAGTAAATAATAATTAGAAAAAATGGGCTGGGCACATACTGAGAAAAGATAAAGAATGAATTAAAAAAAATTCTCAATTGGATATCAAAAAATAAGAAGCTACTTCACAAAAGACTATGAGATGAGATAATGAGTTAATGAGGAAATGAAAAATGGAAGATATTTGTTGAAAGAATAATGAAAAGATCTTTTCTGTATAATTAGCTATATTGTAACAATAGATTCCATATATGAAAAGTATATAAAAAATTCATTAAAATTTATAATTTAACTAAGAAGAAAGCATCATCTTGTTATTCAATTTGCCCTTAGGCAAAGAATTTAACATACACATATAATACATTAAAGTGTAATAGACAAAAGTATCAAGATTCAATTAAAGTAGTTGGTGATCCAAATTTAGTTCAAAAAATTAAATTACAGCTCCACAACAAACATTTAATATATTAATCTATACAACTTGCATTCAATTTACCCCAATGTCATGACTTTCCAAGTAATTAACTTATTATTTATTAATTTAACATTATACTCAAATGGAAAAAATAAACTGACTAAAAAATAATTTGCTTTTACCCCAATGTCATGACTTTCCAAGTAATTAACTTATTATTTATTAATTTAACATTATACTCAAATGGAAAAAATAAACTGACTAAAAAATAATTTGCTTTCCAATACAGTATACAAAGCAAACATGAAAATCAAGTTAAACAAACCATGACCTTTAAGTTCTACATAATTTATACATGTATCTGTTTGAAAAGTTAGCAGATGATCAGGTAATATATATCACTGGAGATCATAATAAATAACTAATTCAGAAAATATAACATGTAGATATAAATGTATGAATATATATAGTCATAGATAACCTACTATAAGGCATCTTCAGCATCATCAGACCAATTAATGGTGATTTGTTGAAAATTACTTCCATCTAGCCAAATGCTTATTTATTAATCTAAAAATGATTGGCTGGCTATATTAACTATTGTCTAGTTGATTTAAAAAATTGAAGCAGGCTTGCAAATTCTCAGTTATTTGAAAATCTCAAATATACTTCTCGATAGAAATTGATGTAAAGAAATGCTGAATCACTTCATTTCCATACTCATCTTTATCCTTATATAGTACAATATATGGTCTTTTACATCCATAAACATTTATATATAACAATTTTTCAACTGATATTCTATGAATTTCCAAAATTTTTCTATGTTATTTTTATTAAGAATTTTAAAAAGTTTGACATTGGAGAAAAATCTAAACTGAGGCTGGTTCGGATTAATATTGGGAAACTGACTATGAGGTATCTCCAGCAAAGGCCATAAGAAATGCTCAACTTCAATACTCATCTTTATCCATATACAATAGTATATAGAGTAGTTAAGAGGAATGTTTGTATTAATAAAATTGCTGACCTTTCTGATATTAAGTTAAATGATAAAGAATTAGAAATTCTTGGTAGGTCCCAAATTTTGCTCGGTTTCATTCAAAAAATAGTTTTTGATACAATTTCATCTACTGAATCTACTTATTTGAGTGATGAGCAGAAAATTGGCATTCAATTGGTTTTAAATAAAAGCTTTAAAAAAAGAAAAAAATTGTTATTAATCCTGCTGAGGTTAGACTCCTTAGGAATAGATTAATTGTTGATGATGTGATATTTCTCATGAAGACAAAGCTAGCCAGTTTGTCATTATGAAAGGAAATGAGTTTAGGGAGAAAATAGATAAAGAATTAAATATTGGTAAGTACATGTTTTTAGAAAAAGATCCTGATAATGTGATTAAAAGGAAGTTAATAGGAAATAAAAAAGTGGTAAATTTGATAATTTTTAATAGAGTAGATTATTTAAAATGTTATCCTAATGATATCAGCTAAGATGTTTATGAATATTGGTTCTTACATAATTTTTTAAAACAGTTTGTTGATTTTTGGTCATTTTACAGTTTTTTCCTCTGTTGAGACCTTGACAGTTAGATACTGAGAATCTGTATTAATCTGTTATTAGATTCAACTGTATTGATATTCTTATGTCTGTGTTAATTAAAAATGGATCTTTGTCAAAGGATAAGATTAAAGTTATTAAAGATTTGCTTTTATTATTGGAGGATTTTATGTATTTTATTAATAATGTAAAAATGAAAGAAATGTAGACTTCGCAATTAAATAAGTAATATGTCTAAATAAATAATATGTCTAAGTGCGCTGGAAGGCAGTTAATGGTGAAGTTAATGTACAACTTGTAATATTAAGTGGCTGAGCCTCAAGTTTTATCTTCACATAATGATAGCAAAAAGATCATCTGACAGAGATGGAGTATATAGATGACAAATAATGGTAATTTTTATAAGATTAGGGAAGAATGGATGAAAAGTTATATTATTTCTGCTTTAATTTGCTCGTTTACATTATTTGGAAGAAGATATTATTATTAAGAAGGATTGTATATATACAGTATATCAAGTTATTTGTAAGATATGTTATCGATTGTTTATTTATAGGTGAAAACGATAAATTGAAGGATTGTATATATATAAAGTTATTTGTAAGATATGTTGTTCATTGTTTGTTTGTAAATGAAAATGATAAATTTTTATATCTATCGGTGATTAGAAATGTAAAGACATTGTTTAGTATGTAGTCATTATGTTAAAAGTAAAGAATTAAGGTCTATAATTAAATCATAAAGTAGCTGCTTTACAGAAATTATTGTTATAAGAATAAGAAATTAAATAATTCTAGTGAACTAGCTTTGTTTCAAAAAGGTCAATTTTATAAAAATTATTTGAGTGTTGGCTACTCTGATAAATTTGTTAAAAGCATTTTTATTTAATAATAATAATGTGAAGGATAAAAAAAATATGATTTTAGCCTATTCATGCAATATATTATTATGTGAATAGAGGTATTTGAACTAAGAATTTTCAGTCTATATACATCCTTCACTCCATCTCAAACAAACAACTAATTCACATAACTACACACATGTGAAAAAGACGAAGTGCAGATCCAGCATTCATCAGTTGGCCAGATCATTATCTCCTAATCATATACAATCAGTGCTCAGAATATCAAATCCATCTTTCACTTTGAGCATTCCATCATTGATTTTTCAATGAAATGGATAGTTGTGGAAAGCAAGAAAAGATTTTGAAAAAATTGCTATCTTAATATAAGCCAAGCACTGACTGTATAAATGTGTAGACGATTGTGATCACAATTTTTTCAGACATGTGGTTATGTGTGTCAGTTATTTGAGATGGAATGGAGGATGAAGATAGACTGAAATTTTAAGTTCAAATCTATTTACTATAGTAAACATTCAGCATACTAAATGAATAGGTTACGTCATACTATAAGTCTAGCTCATCCCCTCCTATTAATATAAATTAATATGTAATAGAGCAATAATGAGGGATTAGATTGGTGTAATGCCTACATGGATATGACTACAATAGGCAAATCCACGAGTTTTGAGCATTCCAGTTGGTTTTGTAATGAAATGGACAGTTGAATTGCTGGAAGCATGAAAAAATTGAAGCCTGTCCATTAAAGTTTAAGGCATTGCTATCTTAATATAAGCCAAGCATGATTATACATACGTGTAGGAGAGTATGATCTGACCCAACTGATGAGTGCTGATTCAGCACAAAATATGTATATTGAGGAACACTTAGCTTTTTCACATGTGCATGGTTATGTGTATTGGTTGTTTAAGATGGAATGGCTGATGAGTATAGTTAGGATTTTCAGTCTATACTCATTTCCCTTTTAAACTGTCTTCTTATAAAATTGTATGTAAAAATAATAATTTGTTTGAAAATACGAAAATTGCTTGGAAAAGGGGCATTATTTTGAATAATTTATTAAATAATACAAATGAAATTTTTGATAGAAAGATTATTTCTAGTGTAGCATATATTCTCGTTTTTGTAAGAACTATACAGTATATAGGTCAGAGTAGTTCAAGTTTAAATGAAAGAATAAAAGTACATAAAAGTAGCGTCAGAAATAAATATCTCAGTTCTGCTTTATATATATCCATGAAAGAGATACAGGCCACACTATTAGTTTTGGTGAGGCTAAGGTTAAAAAAAAATGAAATAGAAAGAAAAAATTTTTAATTAAAAATGTATGGGATGTAAGTCGAAATGTGGAAAATATTTAGTATAAATTTGTTATCATTTAGTCCTTTATTCTTGAGAAGTCTGCTTGTAGCAGTGAATCATTGGTTATGTTTTACAGTTTATTTTCTTTGGCTAATCCGATTTAGTTGTGAATTGGGAGTAATTTTGATTATTTTATTGACTAGTTTAGCTTTAGGCTTTTAATGTTTACTTATATACATACATACACAACATAAAATCTCAATTGATATTCATTATATGTTTCAATCATTTTTTCATAAAATGAAATGAGGCTAAGATTATTAACTTAAGATTATCACATTGACCTTTTTTTTTGTATAGACTTATCAAATACTATCTTAGATACACAAATCAGCTGATTTATGTCATTTATATAAAAACAATGTCATTTTGGAAAAAAATCCATTAAAACACGTGTTATTTCCTGATTAATTTAAATTATAAAATCAGTTACACACATACATTTTAAAAATACATTCATTTATATTATCTACAAGTATTGTTTTATTAGTATATTTTCAAAAAACTGACCAAGTAAAGTTTTATCACTTATGTGAGTTCTTAAGATGGAACTCTGGAAGAAACAATGACCATGCAGAAAAGGTGAAAACGTTGCATATAGTATTAGAGTATAATATCTGGATATAATTTTAAATGGTTAAAAAGTTAAACCATATTCTGATTCAAAATTGTATGGTAACACTGTGCATGCAAGCAGTATAAGGTAGTATTTTAGAAACTAGAATCTGTATTTTAATATAAACTATAAATCTCTATAATAGAATTATTATCACTATTTAATTCAAAAGTATTGAATTAATAAAATCTCAACTATCAAAAGCCAGCTTGCAATGTAAAAACCATATTCTTTCTTCTTCATTTATGATAAAAAAAATCCAATAGTTTTGTTGCTTAGAACTTCCTAAGAAATCTGAAATGCTGGAAATGCCAGAAGTGTGCACTAAACCACATAGAGCTATCCATTATACTAAGCAATCCTCTCATTTACCAAAAAAAAAAAAAAAGTAAACCACTAATACACATTTCAGATCAAGACCTTTTCTGGTTGTTCAATGCAAGAAACCTTTCAATAATCAAAAAAAATATGACATAAAAAATAGGCTTCTTGAGAAACCCAATCACAAATAACTGGTCCTCCCAGATCTAATAGTAAAATTAAATTCACTTGATCTTTTTAGATATTAATGATTGCCCATTAACAGATTCAACATAACCCACAGTAACAGTCTTTAACAATTTCAAAAAAGGAATCTAATAATCTCTTTTATATTGTTGTAATCAAACACAAAACTGCCTGCTCTATACATTGAATGGCAGAAATAAAGACCACAGTAAAATTTGTAAGTTAATCTTGTGGTGGCTAATGTCTACAGATTTTTTACAATGTTTATAAATAGATAGTCAAAAAAATCTAATCCATATGCTTAACAAATAAAACACTATTCTGAAGATAATTGTTAAATAATTGAATACCTAATGGTTGAAAATGTCTCTGACATTCAGACAATATAATACAGGCAAAACTTTCCATACAGCATTGCCACTCAGTGCAAGCCAGAGTAATCAATGGATGCCAGCAGGTGTGTGCATAATATCCCCATCTAGTGCCTATGCATCCGATATCCCCAGACTAGTTTTTGGCTTGTGGTCGTTGAGGAAGCTTGGATTTGAGAGCACTGCACCCTCCAGAAGTTACCTTTTATCTCTATTTAACTACAAAACTGAATCTTAAATTTATCTTATTAGCTAACTATAAAGTTTTAAGTCCAAAATGAAAGCACAATAATGTTTTCAATGCAAACTCATTACCTTGTGTAATCATATAGATCTGACTCAGTTCATAGCTAATAAGGTAAAAGGTAGCTGCTGGAGGATTGCATTAGATCCTAAGATCTAGGTGAACAGCCCTCAGATCCAAGGCTACTCACTAATAAAAGCTACTGAGAAACTAGTCTGGGGATATAGGATGAATAGTCACTAGAGAGGGATTTTATGCACACAGCTTTCTGCCTACATTGATTACTTTTGTTTCAACTGCATGTTCAAAGCTCTTGTTTTCCAATTTTATTCTCATACACATGTTGACTATAAGTCATTCTGACCCCTCATATGAAGGACCTTAAGATCATATAAATACATAGAAGAAGGATGGGTAGAATATAGATTGAATCAATAATATATAAATACAAGTATTCTATATATACTTGAGCTAGATGTAATTAGAAGGGATTTAAACCCAGTTTTAAGCTCCCATCAGTCATCCATTGACTCAATAATATATAAATACAAGTATTCTATATATACTTGGGCTAGATGTAATTAGAAGGGATTTAAAACCAGTTTTAAGCTCCCATCAGTCATCCATTCCATCTTATACACCCGATACACCTGATCACATGCATATGACAAAGATACATGATCTCCAATATATGTATTTCGTGCTGAACTAGCACTCATCAGTTGATCTGAATCACATTTCCCACACATATATACAATCAATGTTCAGTTTATATTAAGATAGCAAATCTTCAAGCTTTAATGGAAAGGGAAAGGCTTCAATTTTCTCTACTCTCCAAATTTTCAGCCATCCATATCATTGAAAATCTGATGATAGCATGTTCAAAGCCCTTGTTTTCCAATTTTGTATTTAAATGGTCTTAAGTTCCTATATATGAAGTATCAGAGTAACTTACAGTCAACATGAGTTCGACAACAAAATTGGCAAACAAGGGTTTTGAACATGCCATCATCAGATTTTCAATGATATAGATGGCTGAAAAATTGGAGAGTGGAGAATACTGAAGCAGTTCCATTGAAGTTTGAAGATAAACCAAGCCTTGATTGCATATATGTATGGAGTTGATAAACCAAATGATGAGTGTTTTTCAGCACCAAATATGTATATTGGAGATCATTTTATTTCTTTCACATGTATGTCGTCATGTGTATGGATGACTGAAGGGAGCTTAAAAATCTCGGTTTAAATCTCTTATAATTACATAGAGCTTAAGAATATATACTATACTTGTATTTAAGATTCAGCCTATATTCTACCCATCCTCCTACTGTGTATTTAAATGGTCTTAAAGTTGTATATATGAAGGATCACAGTGACTTACAATCAACATGGGTACAACAAAATTAGCAAACTAAGAGATTTGGGCATGCCATCATCAGATTTTCAACGATATGGATGGCTGAAAAGTTGAAGAGTGGAAAAGATTGAAGTCTTTCCATTAAAGTTTAAAGATTTGCTCTAATATAAACTGAGTGCTGAGGAATCAGCTGATGAGTGCTGGTAGAGCATGAAATATGTGTATTGGAGAATCATTTATCGCTCTCATGTGTATGTGGTCATGGGTATGGGTTGTATAAGATGGAATGGATAACTGAAGGGAAAATCTGAGTTTAAATCCTCTCTAATTACATCTAGCTTAAGTATATATACTATACTTGTATTTAAATATTTTACTTTATATTCTGTTGGAAAGACTGCAAACAAAACATTACTAATGCAGGCACTTAGTACAATGTAGAGATTATATCACTATTAATTTCTAACCAGAAGACTGCCCTGTAGTGATTATAATAGACTATAGAATTTGGATTGATCAACATTTGCTTTCAATATTCCTCAAGATTTATCAAGTGTAAGCACCTAACATCTTAGCTTTGAGGGGGGGGGGGTATATTAATTTCTATATCATATGGACATATCTTTTTCCTTTTATTTTTGTTAACTATTTATTCATATCATACAAATTGTACCTACTGTCTGAAAAATTCTTAACATACCATGCGCATATATACATAATTAAATCTTGCAATATAACGTGATATATAATGAATCAACACACCACTTGAAAGGTGTAAACTACTTAGTCTGTGTGTAATACTAGTAGTTGGTTATATTTGAAAAATTAAATAAAGTTTAAATTTTCTAGACATTCAACATTTAATGATAGATGATGGAAATAGACCGAACATATTATCATATCAATACTATTATCACAAAACTATTGGAAGAATACCATAATATATTCAAGCCATCACAAAAAACATGTTACACAAAATGATCAATATGTGGTAAAATGAAAATACAGAAAAAGTAGGTTTTTTTTTTATTATTTAGCTTTATAACGGCCTAGCATGTTTTCAATATATTTTTACCCATGTCAAGAATATGATGTAGCAAAAATATATTGAAAGTATGCTAGACTGTAATAAAGCTAAATACTAAACAAATCTACTTTTTCTGTAATTTCATTTTATCAATATCATGTTGGTTCAGAAAAGAAAAAAATTAGTAACAATTGAATACAAAAAATTATCAATAATAGAACATCCAATATTATGATTTAAGTAGAAAATCTATTTGTCTTTTCTGTACCTTGTATGAAACTTAAATAATCAATTGTAGTTCTTAACAAATTCAATGCTATCCGATGCTTAGAATAGTTTCTAGTTTACGGCATTCATCAGTGAGTAAGTTTCAGCTTTGGATCTAGAATGTTTGGATTTTTTTAATGCATGTAACCTTGCTATACCCGCTATCATTTACTCCTTTTTACTATCAATCTGAAATTAAAAAACCCTTTAATGATTTGAATATAAGCTAAGTTGCTTCATAGTTATACAGATCTATTATCAGTTCATTATCTATATACTTCGGCATCCTCAGTTTTTTTTAATAATTGTAGATACCTACCTTCCATGACTGTGATTGTCATAACACCATCAAAACATCACATGACCTCTCAGTATATTATTTTAAAGTAGAAAATCAAAGAGATTCAAAAGCATTAAGTCATTTTTTGAGTTTCAGGCTGATGAGCAAAAGAAGACGAAAAATGATAGCTACTAGAGAATGACATTATCAGACACTGCATTAGCTCCAGATCCCAAACTCCTCAGTGTTAAAAGTCACAAGGGAGAAACTAGTTTTGGGATAGGGGTGTTATGGCATTGGTCAGAAATTTATTAAGTACTATCATCTGACATTTACTGGTCACTCAAGCTTATGCAAGTTGGCAGAACTTAATTAGGGAAAGTGAATTTTGTAATTAAAAGTAATATGCAGACAGGAGAGATATTATTTAAATTGCAAACATTCTCAAAATCTCACTTATGAAACACTACCAGCTTTTTGTAAGCTATTAAGCTGAAATAAGCTACTGTATATCCAATCTCATTTTCCAAAACATGCTATTTCCAGTAATTTTTAAAAATAACTTCAAAAAATTTGTGTATATTTGAAAGCTTTTTTTTAAAACAATAATATTAAAACATTTTGACTACTTTAAACAGTTACTTTTGGTTAAAAAAAATTATTTTTTAAAAAATTATTATTATATTGAAAGTAGACAAATGTTTAAAACAATCAAATACTTTAATATCAATAAAAACAACATTCAACATAAAATGGGGTTTTTTTTGGTGATTATATTTTCGAAAAAAGTATTTAGTAATGAATGGATACCAAATGACACTGAGCTTAATATTTCTATCAAAATCCCAAATAATTTCTGATTAACTATTCTTCATTCAGGCAGGAAAAATTTTAAGACAAAAAAAATACACTGCTATCCAACCTAAAAATTGGAAAATTTTAATGGGATTAAGGTCACTGAAAGAATGCAAGTCATACTTAGCAGCCCTTCCTGCCAGAATAAAAATCAATTGACTGCAATCATTACCATCTAGTGTCCATTTGTAAGAATTTGAGGGAATATAGATGTTAGCCCTTGTACATTGCAAAAATATAAGTTAATAAAGAAATTACAATCAGATAATACTGATATCAGTATTCACATTTGTAATTTTTCATTTGTGTTATGTAAAAATCAATCTAATTAAATTTACAATTATTCCAAATTAAATATTCTTAAATGCATAAAAATAAATTTAATCACAGAATTTTAGTTTTCTTTTTGGACACACCAAGGTTTACTGGCTATAAATCAATTAAGCATGAACTTAACTCATAGTTCCATGACAGTACTCTATTTAAAAAAACAAGTATTAAGAATAAAATCCTTCACAATGATGTCAGCATATTCAAACTCATTTTTTTACATTTAAGAAATTGTAAACACTTCCCAGACTTTAATTTGGCTGTATAAAAATAATTTTCACACCTTGTGTGATTTAGTGCAATGGTAGACATACTCAGAACTAAAGGTCCTAAAATCGATTTTTAGCTAACATAATGTAACGGTACAAAAATTTCCCTAAGAAAACATCAAGGCAGTCGCATCTCACTATGGTCAGATTTTGGGTCTTCAAATAGGATGCTGTGAATAAGATGATCTAAATTTAATCCAAAATTTGAATCTTACTTCTATAGTTATAATTTAATATTAAATATCTAATATAGATCCAGTATAGAATAAATCATTCAACCTCCACCTTTACTAATTGTTCCTTTAGGCTCTGAATTCAAACTCAGGGAGAAATTGCAGTTAACTCTCTTCAGGGATTTCCATCAATTTTACAGCAATAACCAGACTCAATATAATCTCAATATATTTTTAAAATTTATTTCAACTAAGTTATGAGGATATTAAATAACTATAATGTAAGTGTGTGGGTATATGTGTTTGATTTTATTTTGGTTTTGTAAAATGAATAGATAAATTAAAAATAAATTAGAAATTTCTTTAAATTTAAAATAAACAATATTTATTAATGAATAACAATTCAAATTTATTTAATATAACAAAAGTAATTATAAGGATTTGCTTCCATCTCGACTATTTTATAATATTAAATAATTAATATCTTTCCATAGTAGATGTTTATTATAATGCAAACAGATTCTAATAACATATTACATAATAAAGACATTTTTATAATTTACGAAAAAGAAATTATAAAAATGCTAAACTAGCTAATATTAATTTAATATATATACAAATAAATATTATTTTATACGATCCATATGAGAGAATTACAATTTCATGAGACCATTCCTATGTTAAGTCATCATTAAGAAATATAAAATCTTTCATACAGGATATTAGTCATTTGCACAACTAATAACAAACAAACATTATTATGTTAATTAAATTAGTAACAACAATATTCTGTCAATGTCATAAATAAATCCACTATGAAGAATGATAAACTCTTACTTTCATATTAAGTTTACTTTTGTACCTCAGTTGAAACCCCTGTCAAGTTGCTTTCATAGAAGAACTAAATTTTATTAAATATAAAAAAAATACTTGACTTCATGATCTTCATTTAGTCTTTCATAAATGAATTATTCCAAAGGCAAAAGATTTTAGTAACAAAGGAAATAAAATTAAATGTTTTTAACTGACACTTCACAAAGAGGATGTAATATAATGAAAGTTCATATAACTGTCCTATTCATTTCCATGTTTGAGAAATAATGTTCATTAAGAATAAAGTTCTTTATTCCTTGGAGGTCAATCATTGGAAAGCTATCCAGGTATCCGATTGTCCCTAAACATTCTTCTTGCATGATGTTGACATCTTCTACAAACAATTTCATTACCAAATGGAGTTTCATTTAGATTATATAGATGACATTCATATAACTTTTAGGCATTTCAGTAGGAATAAGCAATTACATTTATCTTCGGTTACGACAAGTGAAGTTTAGTCAAAAGGCATGCTTTTATAGATATAATCTTCTTAAATTAATTTTGGTTTGCATAATGTTTTCTGAAAAAGTTTAATTGTTTCAGAATATCAATTTAGAACAATTTTATAAGCTTTCTAATTGGTAAAAACTATATATAATTTCATTTAGAAAATATGAATAATATTAATAGAGAGTAATTTATTTACTCTTCTATTTGAGTAATATTAGGGTTTGTTGTCTAATAAGACTTTTTTTCAATAAGCAAATCGTTCAAATTATCGACCTATCTATATTCGAACGCAGTAAAAATTATTGTACAAAGTAGCTAGTACATCGGCAAAAGATAGAAGATTTTAATAAAAATTTTGATTCAATATTTATAGCAGAATCAACTGGAAGCATGTACTGCATATGTCATTTGATTTTCATGATTTTTACATTCTATAATAGTTAATTACATTTAATAATGAATAATTGAATTTTTAATTTCATTTCATTTGTGTTAATTGCTAAGCTGTGACTTGACTTTAAGGGTTATCTCTATGTCAATGTTTTGGTTAATGAATTTTATTAGTTTAAACAATGGTATTATATCAATGAATGAAAAAGTTATTTCTACTTGTTTTAATTTTATTAAAACAACTATAAAAAATAATAAAGTATATACTAATCATATATACTTATGTGATAGTATTGTGTACTCTCACATTTCCCCTCAACTTAAGAGATTAAAATAAATTGAATGTTTTTTTTTAATTTTAAATCTTGATATAAATTTTTAAAAAAAATCTTAGTTCAGTCAATTGAATGAAATTGTTGTTCCAGTTTGCCATTAGAATGATAGTCACATGATCACCCAAGCAATTATTCATTCAAATGTGTAAAAAATGAATGTTATTTGTTTTAATGACATAAGGGACTGAGTAAAGATTAATAAGTGGCTATAAATGGTTAAATATTGGAGACAAAAAACTACCAATTATCAAATAACATTTCATTTATCACATTATATAGTTAACCAACCTTCCAGTAAAAAATCTATTATATTTATGTTATGTAAATATATAGCTACATCTACATTGAATTTTTCTCATTTATGTTTAGATGCATAAGCATATAAATCATTAGGAAGAGCCTAGATCCATGAAAACAAAGTTTGTAATCTGATCATTACAGCTAGCAAAAAAAATGCAATTTATTGCCCCATGTGGTTTAATTGAGAGGAAGAGAAGCAAACTTTAAAGCTGGATGTTCATGAATCACATCCTGCCACTTTCAGCACTTTATATTGACTTCATATCAACTCACTAGTGATAAAGTTCCAATTATTATTTTAATTATTAAATTTATTACAAGGCAATTAAAAATATGTCAATCTAAATGATTTTAAATTAATGTGTATATAAAACAGCAAAGGAATAATAAATTTTCTATATGAACTTAAATTACCATATAATTATATAATCCCTATTTTAGCTTACATCCTTGCATTTATCAAATTCAATTAAAATTATCTGATCATTAATATTTATTTATAAAACAAACCTTAATAAGTGAAAGTCCAATGGCATCTTTTTTTATTTTTCCCACTAATTGCTGGCATAAACCTTTGACAAACTGATGAGGCACTACAAATATCAAAATATCAGCATCTTTGGCAGATTCAACAATATCTGGAACAGCCACCTAAAACATCATATATAATAGAGTTCTAAATTTACTAAAAAAATATATATATAATTTTTTTAAATATTTATTTCATTAAAAAACTATACATTTAATGATGATATATTAAACCTATCCAAGGATAATTACATAACTTTAAATACTGAGAACCTAAAATAAATTGTCTTACAACAGAGGACACAAATGGGAGCAAATTATTACTGACAATCATTATATTATTAAAATTTTGTATATATATGCAAGTGTGAAATACAAATGTAAACACTTATAAAATATTTAAATTATAGACCTTTAAAAAAAAGAAACTATGTAAAGTTTCTGTATATAGATAAAAAGGTATATGGATATGAGGAGATAATATCCATTAAATAGAGAAACACTTTAATTTTTGGTGCTAACTAAGAAAGTATCACATACTATTAATTGACAATGGGCGAAGCAAGTTTTTCTTATAATAGCGCTTTTGTTGGAGTCTTTAAACTCAAGTTCTTCTATAAATTTAAACCCATAAAGCTATTTATTATAGGTGTAAAAATGTGAAAAAATAAAATCTTCCTTGACATTCTGCAAATATTTTTAACTTCTCCAGAGTTGTATATGTTGAATTAAATTTTATACGGATTTTATTATAGATAAACATTTGATTCAACATATACAATTCTCTGGAGAAGTTAAAAATATTTGGAGAATTCAAGAAAAATGTTATTATTTCACATTCTCACACCTATAATAAAAAGCTGTCTGGGTTTAAATCCATATAAGAACTTGGGCTTAAAGTAAAAGATAACCCCTTTTACTTTAAAGACCCCAACAAAAGAGCTATTGTGAGAAAAAAAACTTACTTTGCCTCAGGAATTGTCAATTAGTAGTAATTGATAATTTCTTAGTAACATCAAAAGTTAGTGTTTCTCTATTTAATAAATATTATCTCCTCATATCTATATAATAAAATCCATATAAACATTTAATTCAGAAAAAGGTATATATATATGATACATATATCATACATATGTATGTATATTTGAGAATATATTTGTCAATCACAGCTCTGAAGAACACTTATAGATGATCGATACTGTAAGAAAAACTAATAAAATGCACTGATTAAAAAGTACAGAAAAGAATAGTATACTATTTTATTGTACATAAAAGCCATCTGACAAAAGAAATACTTAAAAGAATATTGTAGAAGACTGTGCTGAAATGCAAACTCTATTTCTAACTGCCATATGTTGATAAACATTTTATGTAAGAGTAAAGTAGGAGTAAATATATATAAATATGGCACTTCTGATCATTATTTATTTATTGATATGAATAAGGTATTAACTCAGTTTGCAATTTATGATTGACCAATGATGATAATCAAACCATGTACTTCCATTTTGCAAGGATCATATGAAAGAATTCTAAAATAAATACAGGTTATATTTCATGAATAGGATATATCAAATAGGTTCCCGAAATGCCATTTCCTTTTATGGATGACTATTCTCATATCACAATAACCTAATTTCATTTATTAACATAAGGACATATTTGCCAGCTTAGAGCAGAACCATGTCAGGAACTCAAGCTATTTAATTAAATATACCATGGTACAGACACTAAAATTAATCTCAAGTAACAAAAACCAATAGAGTTTGATTAGTAAAAAAAATATTCATGGCATACTCTTTTCAAATAAAGAGAAAAAACCCATTAATTTATAAGGGCTCAAATATCTAGCCTTCATTTTTGATCTGTCATATATCTTGCTAACACACCCAAATAATTATTATTAAATATTTACATTTCTAATAAACAAAATCAATATGTATTATAATAATATACTAATGAATAATGATAATAATTGTTAAAAAAAAGTACTTATATACATAAAAAAATATTACTGCTGAATTAATAAATTATAAGTTGGTGCCTTTCTAATAATTATGATTTTTTAATATTTCTTTAATCCATTCTTTAGTTTCTTAATCTCCAAGTTTGGATCTCATTGAATTTAAGCTTATGTCTTTATTTCAAGATAACAAAACTTTTCAACAAGAGGAACAAATTATTATTAGAATATTAGAACAAACAACACTTCACATCATCATCAGCTTCAGACTATTAGTTGCTATTAATTCATGAGGCATTAAATCTTTTCATCACTGAAAGATTATATTTTCAAGAAGCTTGAATATTATATTTCTGGCGTATTTTGCATTTCCATAGAAAAGTTTTTCATGATAATCAGAATAAAATCAGCATTAAAAAGTATTTTCTACCTATGTAATTTTTTTATACTGCAATGCTGTGCCACAATTATAATCAGTTCTTCTTTAACTCAGGATTTGCAAAATAATATAGTTTCATGCCTCTTAATATGACAGAACGAATCTATTTCTAAATCCATAAAAGAATGAATCCAAATCAATGTCTTTCTGAATGAAACTCCAAAAGAAGGTGATTTTTATTTCTTCACATGAAAGAATCTAAATAAATTAGCATTTTTAATTTCATAGTCTTCTTAAGTCTGACAAACTAGTCTACAAATTCATGTTTTTATTTATTGAAAGCTGCTTTTTTTACAAGTTGTTTTTTCTGTTTCTTGGAGCTAATACTTTAATTAAATATAATTAATTATAGTAATTTTTTTAATTAGCATGTATTTTATTTTCTTATTTAACTATGCATAAACTAAATTTTTCATAAAAACTTCTTATATTTGTCAATAAGTTTATTAATGCTATATTTTATGTTTAATTTTCTTACATGTGGTTTTACTTTTCTCTATGAAAAAGTATAAAACTTTTATGTATAATATATTCATAAGTTAAAAAAATACAAATCCGTATTAACAAATCCTCTTGGATCTTAAATGCAATGATTAAATACACATTTTGCATTTAAAAAAATTGCCTACTTATTAATTTATAAAATTTTAACTTCACATTTCATTTATTTTTGATTTAATATTTACAAAATGGTGTAACTATGGGTAATCATTGTCTGTAAAACTACTTTTGGTCTGATTTTACATTCTGAAGTATTTATTTGGTCACTCATATCTTAACTATTTAGTATAAAGTTTTTATCTATGTTAAATTCTATAGAGCTCTTTGTAGAACTGAGTGAATTCATTACTGGATGGGATCATATAATCATAGTATATTAAAAACAAAATACTACAATAATTTCTTAAAAGTATATCTACATGTTATAATTATGAAACATGAGGTCTGCTTTTAAAAATGAAACATACAGTGCAAATAATACAAAGAAGTATAAGAAAAGAATTGAGTGGATTCAACCCCAAATTAAAGAATCCAACGGAGATGAAATTATATACATGTCAAGATGTATGCTGAACTAAACTTAATTTAAAACAAAAAAAGATGGAAAGCATTTTAGGAAAAGACCTAATGTTAGATAAAAAGATAAAATTTACAAGTTTAATGATTACCATAAAGGAAAAAAGTTTCTGATTGTACACTTGTGGAGAGAAACTGGACAGATATTTGCTCTACTATTGGCTTGTAGTGACAACCCCCAGTAGAATTGATGCAATTAACTTATAAGACTGCAGTCGCCTCTATCACCAAAAATAAGAATAGCATGAAGTTTTATGGAAAATCATACTCAGCCCAAATGTTACTTCAAAATTAAGTGTTGAAAGAAGATTGTCTCCCTGTCGTTCTTGAAATAAATAATTATGAAGGCAAAAGGTTTTCTTGGAATAATTTTATTCAAGTTGTCTTGCTCATTTATTTGGCAGACTAAAATTCTTTCTGAAAACAAACCCAATACTTTAAATCAATTCAAAAATTATAGTTTAAAAAAGATGTTGCAGCAATATATTATTCTAACACATACTTCAGAATTAAAATTTTAGCAGGCTATATTCTACAGAAGCCTCATTTTCTGCCTCAAATTTCTGCAAATAGTGTGAAAATATTATTTCAACCTATGCAATTAGGAGAATGGTGAAAAAAAAAAAAAAGATTATGCCATCTAATTCAAAAAGCTAGTACTGATCCCTGAATTCAAAAATTTCCTAGGATGCCAATAAGATAGTTTCAACCGAGGTACAAAAAATTATAATTTATATTAATTAGTAATAGAAGCTAGTATTACATTTGATTCAGCAGTTGTTTAGCCATCTTTAATGGAATTAGTATCTTATTAGGCAATATAATCAAACATTAAAAAAAAAAAGCAGATGTTTTTGATAAAAAAAACAAAAAAACTTGAGTATTATATGGCCTATCAAATGAGAAAAAAATCTTCAAGCCCATAAGGATCATGGAGAACATTGATAATTGCATTATGTGCTACCAAACTAAGCAAATAAGCTTAATAAAAGCACCAAAATTCTATCTTATGCATTAAGAACATTTAAACAATTCCTGTATCATGAATGTTGTAATAAAAATGCTATGTAAAAATAATAGGATTCTATTAAAGCAGGTATTCATTTAAAAAAGAAATTTTATGAATTGATGACGAATCAAAGATCAAGTAGAGATAAAAATATAAATAATAAGAGCAATGTTTTCTGAATTGTTATTCCAACAGGTATTTAATATTTTAAAAAAGGAAGCAGAATAAAATGATTATTCTAAGGATTAATAAATAAGTTGATGGATAGTAAACTAAAGAATGAAATTCATGTAAAAATAACAATATAATTAAAAAATATATCAAATATATTAATAAAAACTATAAATCAATGATGAATTTTAATCCAATGTGTTAAAAAAAAGCAATATTTTAAATAAAAAGATGGAATAAATAATCCCCCCCCCCCAGCTATGAATTAAAACCACCCTATTCTTGATCCTTTGTTCAACATTTAGAGTGATTTTAATTCGTAGCCTGGGGGAGGTTGATTTACTTCAGTTATTACATATTGACCTATGTTTAATTTAAAGATTAAATAGTATAAATATTATGAAGGACATTTATAAAATAGAATGCACAGACTGTAGCTATGAGAATATTAGAAGCAAAGAACAAAATTGGAAAGAGATTGAAACAGCACTTAAAAGATAAGAATTCTAATGGTTTTGGTTACTCTATGGAATTTAAACATTTTAATTATGCCTTTCAGATAATTGAAAATGTTAATTTTTATCCAAAAGGATTGATTAAAGAAGCCATTCATAAAAAAAAAAAAAACACAAATGTCTAACAAAACAAATGTTTTTGATTATTCTATGGAATTTAAATATTTTAACTATGACTTAGATAATTGATAATATTGAATCTTATCTAGAAAGATTGGCTTAAAAAGCTATTTACATAGAAAAAGGAATTTTTTTTTTTTTTAAAACACAGCAAATGTTTTTGATTAGTTTATGGAATTTCAACATTTTAATCATGACTTTAAGATTGGAAGTATTGAATCTTATCAAGAAAGGTTGATTAAAAAAGTTATTTATATAGAAAAAGTAATGGCTGTTTAAACAAAACGTGTGGAAGGAAAATGATAAGTAAATTAATTTTATTTTTTTTACAATTAAGAATAATTGTTTAATAGTTGTAAATTATAATAGAAATTGAAAAGTAAATATTTTATAATATTAAAATGTAATATGGAAGAATATGAGAAAAATAAATAAATGTTTTAAATATAAAAAAGTTTTTTTTTTATAAATGTAATTAAAATTTTCATGGGTTTCTTGTTTTCATTTTGTATATATTAGATATTATTTTGATAATGACTAAATAAAAATGGTTAAAATACTGGTAATTTATTTAAAATATTTGTTATAAAATTACAAATAAGATTTGAAAAGAAAATACGAATAAAAAAGTATAAATTTGAAAAGTAGATGGCATTTAACATTTAATTTTTGTTTTGTTTTTAATACTATTTCTAGTTTTTGTATCTGTCTCCAAATACAACAGAATTAATGGATGATGCTTATTCCATACTAAATTTAAATACATGAAAACTAGAAGAGGAAAAATGTAAAAATTTAATAATACCATTTCCATTGTTGTAATCATTAATGTAAATAATAGATATTTTTTTTTAGCAGAGAAACTTTTATTAATTTGATGAATTTCAATCTTTGATTCCAATGACATTTCCTTTCTAAAACCACTTTTATTAACATAATGTTGCAGTATTATTTGAATATTCATTTAGTTAACAAAATTTTATTTAACAGAAATATTTCTATTAATATAAACAATTCAAAATTCATGAAAACCGAGTATAAAAAATAATCTATTTATATCATAAAACATTATAATTTAGTACAATTTATAATGTATAAACTGTAAGATCTAAAACAAAATATGTTGAATAATAAATATAAGTGAAAAACTATGGAAAGGTACCTCCACTGTTAATGATTATCTTGACATAATTCCTGAGATATTCTTGACTTCGTTTACAGAGCAGCCACAATACATCACATCACATCACATTACTTGATCATAGAATTTTATTTTGCAAGTACCAATCTCACAAAAATTTCTCCTACTTAAGAGCAATTCACATGACCTATTATACGATTTCAGCTAACATATTACTTTTTTAGCAACATGCTTTTTTAACCTTCTTTATGCCATTTATTGTAAGCTTTAGTAAGCAATGATAGATACCAGGGTGTTTAATAAATTTCTATCCTGAGCTACCCTATCCAAAATCTCCAAACTAGCATCAAGCTTATGGCTTTCATCAGTGAGAAGCTTTAAATCTTTAAAACAGTACATTTGGACCTTTAGGATCTATTGCACCTTCCTTCCAACTATTATCATTCACTATCAATCTATCAGCTGTAACTGAGAAACATAAATGTTTTAAATCTAAGCCAACTTGCTTGTATAGTCATATAGACCTAATTCAGTTGTTTATACAAATTATGATATCCTTAGATTTTTTAATTACTACAGGAATCTCTATCCTGTGGCCAGAATTTGATATAAACCAACAAACTATCACATGATTTCAACTTACATATTGCTGTTTTAACAGCATATTTTTTCACTTCTACGCCACTTACTGTTAGCTTCAGTAAATAATGATAATGATATATGCCAGATAACACTACTTAATAATTAAAGTTAATGATAATAGCTGGAAGGAAGATGTCTTAGATCCTAAAAGTTCATGTGTATTGTTCCAATATCCAAAGGTCCTCATTCACAAAATCCATAAACATGTAACTAATCTGGGGAATTTGGATATAATAGCATGATTGGAGATTTATTAGGCATAGTTATCTGGCATCTATCATTACTTGTTAAAGCTTAGTGTAAGTAAAATACAAAAAGTATGCTGATAAAACAGCAAGTAATTCACTGTAATGAAATTTTAAATTTGTATGTGCATTGAGCACTATTTTCTTTTCAAAAGATATGTCATGCATTTTAAACAATTTTCCAAATTTTATAAAGTTATATGGGTGTATAGTGTATATATAATTCTCAATGTTTAATTCAATTTTTCCAAAACCCTAGCCTCTCTTGTCCATAATTCACTAGTAAACTTCCTTATTTCATCCTTCCAAACTCACATATGAACTTTTATTAGATCATAACAATCTCTTGGAATCTACTTTTAAGAATTCAATTGTCCATTTATTATCACTTCTAGCGATATATCTTTCATAGTATTCAAAATTGAATAATATAGCAATATTACAATTCGTGCTCTTAATATCATTACTTTATAAATATCCATGAATATATATGCTGCATTTAATTGATTTAAGAGTGCACTCTGCAAAAGTACAAATCACCACTAAACAGTTAATATTTAAATAATTTAATGAATGTTAATTAATAGCATGTCAACTATTTACATATATACAATTATTTTATATAATAAGGCTCAAAGGTGTACATAAATAATAATGTAGATCAATATGACCTATAAGAGTCTTAGTTGGCTGCTCCCACATTTAGAGGCCAGCTCTCTGCACCTGAAGTCGCTGTGCCAAGGCATAAATTCTGCTCCAACTTATGTTCATGTGTACAGGTGAAGCTCCAAGAATCAAATCATTTTCTTGGTCAAATTTGCACTGAGATCATTCATTGTGTCAATCCCTGAAGTTGATTGGCTCTTCCCATCCATTCGTTCAGGTAATTCTTCCTTTCACTGCTCCACACTGGATACAAGAATTTAAATCATTATCACTCTATCTTTAATTACTGAGTTATTTTTTAGTTTATCTCCTGAAGGAAATCTAAACTTGAATTCCTTTAGTTGTTTTATATCTCATTATCACACTGAAATCCATTCTCATTAATTAAACTGTTTTTACTTTTAGAAAAGTTATAAATAACTTTTACTTACTATTTTAAAAGAATTAGTCTTTTAAAATTCTTTAATTTATTTAAAATTATTATTTTTTTCCATTAAGTTTATAACTATATATGAACATGCATTTAAACATACATACCACTATTTTCCCCCAAGTTCAGAGATGAAGTTTTAATCTCTGATCTTACTACGAGTTATTAAGATATGTGTGCTTTTTTTATCTTCCTTTTAGCACGCTGTTGTAAATTACGTTTTGACTCACTAGGTGCATTCTCTAGAAATGTAGTTGTTTGAAAATCACAATCATTATTTTTATTGACTAAGAACTAGAGTCTCTGCTGATGTCCCACTGACTATTATGCAGTCACTTTACTATATGCTGCCTACCTTTGACTGGAATCAGTGTACAATCACCTTTCATTTGTATACCAACAGTTGTTTCTGGGCATTCTATAGTTCTTTGTGAAGGAAACGGACCATTGCTTTGGCCAATCTTCTCTAATCTGCTTCATAATCCATTGGTAGCAATGGTCTTTGACTATTCAACGAGCTATAATTTTTATGTTTTACTCTTGATTTCAGTACGTCTTTTTTTATGTTTCTGGTCATCATGGACCTTCTTTGACCTGATTTTGTTAATTACTGGCTGCTGGAAATATTTTTTCTCTCTGTCTTTATATCTATTTTACCCAAATTCCCCTTAACACCTTTGTAAAGTTTTTTTCTCTTGGGGCATTAATTTTTTTAGTAATTGTTATTTTTATTCCCATTTCATTGAACCACTCTTGTCCTAATATGAGGTTGATAGAGGCATGTACTACATATAGTGGTAATACATTAATTCTTCCTTGACTTTCATGTATTGGCGCTTCAACTATGCCCTTTATTCTAATGGCATTACTGTTCATATCTAATGTCTTTAGATTAGTTTTTTGAATAATGGGGCTTTTCCTACACTTGGAAGTAACAGTATACCAATCGGGAACTGATATCAATGATACTTCCACTATTATTGTCTACCTCCATGGCAATAGGCTAATCACATATTTTAATTTTGATATAATTTTATCATTCTCTGTTATTGCAACTTTTTAATATTAGTTAAGTGCATTTTCTCACCCTTCATTATATGGTTACTACCAGTGATGATATCCCAAATTTTCAAGAACCTGTTCTCTAAAGGTAGGTTGTATTTAAGAACCTATTCTGTTTATTTTTCTGCCTTCTAAGCCATGGAAGCAAATCACTTCTTGGTTTCATAGCTAAATGTTTTTGGCGACTTCTCAGAAATTTTGCATGACCCCCCTACACAAAAAAGTGCAACAGTGCACATGCACACTATGATGTACTTTACAATCTCACTTATGGAATCAAAAAGAATTAAACCATTTTTATAATTGGAACAAAACTTATTTATTTGGCAAGATATTTCCATATTGACATTCTATTTGCATCATATGTCTCTTCAGGTTAAGGATGCTTTTTCACTTTAGCATCATCAGCTGTGTTGTGATTTCTTAGCCATACTTGAACTAAGTCACTGCAGTCCCAACATTCTAATGGAAGACCTATATAATTTATTACTAGAAGATTTACCACATTTTTCACTTCAAGATGATTTCTTTTATCTGAATAAATTGCGTTCACAGAAAACCTTCATTCAGCCTCTGCGGAATTCACAACAATGGTTTTAATTATATTTTTAACTCTTTGGATAGTTTCAGGTACAATATGTATCTGGTGATTTTTCATAACATTTTCAACATAATCATGGAAATCATTAACTGAAATCTCATGAGGAAATACTTTGTAAAAATCGGGTAATTTCTCTTCAAATTTTTTCCAGGGAACTATAACTTCTTTCAGATTCCAAGCATCTGAATTCACAATTTTAAGTAATTAATGAATTTTATGATTTCTATCTTGAATATCATTACTTATGCTATTTACAATCTATTAATCTTAATGTCATATTTGTTGTCACTACATTCAGTACTTTTTGATGGGGAAGACTCGCACATTTGTTGTCTTCAACAAAATTAATATGCTGGAATTCCTTAGAAGAGCTAGTTTCATTTATTATTTTTTTGTAAGTACCACTCTTCTCTCTGATATTCAAATGCTTTAATTGTTCTCTTAATCAATTGTTCAGTATGCAATATATTTACATTTCTTCCTTGAAGAGTATCTGCCAACAAAGACATTTCTTCTAGTATATCAATTATTAAAGCCAGATCTCTCATAAAATATTTGTTGGCAAGATGTTTAGCCATTCCAGAAAATTTATTATTAGTAGAAAAAAAATAATAGTGTTGGATAGGCTCACCATGTTGCAACTGCTGATCTATGACTGCATGCTGCCCATCTTGGGTCAAAAACTCTACCAATTTTTAGAATTTCAATTCCCAAATTAGTTGAAATTTTATTCAGTGCCATTTGGTTTTTATTAAACTGATGGAAGATTTTGTATATTTCATCAATAAATGCTTTAAAGTGATTCATTTGCTTTATGTCTTTGGTAGAATCCTCCAGCAGAAGCTGAAGGCGATGACTCAAAAAATGGCAAATAATAAACTCAGGATAGTGATTTTTTATTTTAAGATTCACTCCTGACCACCTTTCCAGGATCATACTTGCTCCACCTGAACAAAATCCAATCAAATTCTTCTTTAAATATGGATTATCAAATCCTACTAAATGCAGACTTTGTAGTAGAGCAGAGTAAATGGTTTCAGCATCTTTGTTTTGTAATTCCATTAAATCTACAAAAATCGTTGGTAAAAAATCTATATCTTCAACCTTAATAAAAATAATAAGGACTGGCTTGTATGATATTGTTGATACCTCATTAATTATAACACATCTTTAAATTCTGATCTATTATTTTTCTATACACTTTATTTTTAATGTATTTTGCAGTATGTTCAACAATTTTGACAGCTGCAAATAAAGAATGGAGTCCCACTCCCATACCTAACCCATTCTTTTTTTGTAATTCTATCAAATGTTCAATATCAGAAAATGATCAGTTTAGTTTTGCTAAAGTGCAAACCATATTGAAAATTTTATAAGTGGAGCTCATAAACTTTTCATGAGCTTTGTCTATGGATTTGGAAATTGCATTTTTTGCACTTTCTTTTAATTGCAACACACATATCTGGTGTGCTTTTGATGAAAAGTGTTCCTTTATTTTTTTTTGAAGAGAGGCTTGTTGAATCATTTTATTTTTTCCACTTGGAACAATATTACATCTTCTCCATTCTTTTGACACATGAACTGACTTTACTTTTATTGACTCGATTTTAGTATAGATATCACACTCAAGCTTTTTTCCAATAATAAGTAAACCACAATATTTTTCTTTGAATTCATTGGCTTATTTCCTATTCCAACAATCAGGAAGCTCACTATCTACATTTATTTTATGTGCATCTTATGTACTTTTGGAACTGGACAGCTTCTTTGTGTTGTCAACATTATTTTCTGTTATATCAGAAGAATCAGAAAACAAAACTTGATTCAAAATATCATCCTTTACTATCGTTTTCGATTCTGTATCAGTTTTTGGATCTTTTATGAAGAAATCTGATATGGTTTGGCATTTTCGTTTCATTTCTTGTGAAGGGTTTATTTTTATTATATTTTCGTGTTACATTGGCCTTAGAAAAAAAAAATCTAATTAATTGATTTTTAATACAAATGAGTGGTAACAAATCATAAAACTTAAATAAAATAGTAAAATTAAAAAAAAAGGGGGAAAAATATTTGAAAACGAGTCACGCCATTTGATGAGCCATCTTCTTGCCAAGTTATTCTAGAAAAAATATGTTGAACTCATTGATAAAAAAAGACACACTGTTATACCAGATATAGCAAACTAAACGAAAATAATGTACTATAAACTTACTACAGATGGTCATCCATTAAATTTACTAATCAAATAAAAACAAATCTTGCATAATAAATATGTAAGTGACGAAATAAAATATTTAAATAAAAAATAAAAGTTAAATAAATATTTAAAACAACGGCGGTATAACAAAATCATTGGAACAATGGTTTTATGTTACTATTTATTTTCGCAATGATATGTTCTTTTGAATGAAGTTATTTTATCTTTAAAGTAAAATAATTTCAGCAAGAGTAAATTTCTAATTTTTAATTTTAATAACGCCTCTGTTAAATGTAAGTAAACTAATAGTTAATTAATTTCTTTTTTACCTTCTGTAAAAATTAAATATGGATTCATTTATCAGTGATAAAATAACACTTTTTATTTGTATACTTTTAAAGAAACTAATTTGAATGTGATAAATAATGGATTTAATTACTTAAAACAAAACTGTTGTGAATTATTACTTGCAGAATAATTCTTAATCACTCAAATTTCTTCGCACATATCACACGTTCCAAGAGGAATGTCGTATAGTCGAATTATTCTGGTGAAATCATTTTGAACCTAATAAGTTCAAAACGAATCATTGCTACATTAGATATAACAAAAAAAAAAATACAAATAATGTTCTAGATTATTGTTGGAAACAATTAAGTAATTTGTTAATTCAACTTTTTTTTAGGATAAAAATAATAAAATTTATTTTCGGATAATTTAACTACCAGTTCGCTAATTTTTTTTTATTTTAAGAATCGGTTCGCGTGAACCGGAGCAAACCGGTTGGATATCATCACTGGTTACTACTATTAGTACCATTTGTGTCTATGCTAAACTCTTTTCTTGCACATTTTTTCCATGTGTCCTCTTAAGTTATAGCATTTACATCTGTAATAACAATTAATGGCCTTGTGCCCATTTTTCCCACAGCAAAAGCATATGAGTTTTTGCTGTTATTAATTTTCTCTTTACAATTTGATAACTCTTTTTTAACGGTTTTACAAACATCTATTTGTGATTTGCTATCACTCTTGAACTCGGCGAATTTTTGAGATTGATCAAGCAAGAGTTCATAAGCTATCCCATATTTTATAGTCTCTATATAATTTAAATTGCTAATGGTCAATAATTGTTGCCATAAATAATCATTAGACATACCAGTTAGAAATTGTTTCAGAAGAGCTTCATCTAGGAAAGAGCTGTACATGCAACTCTTTGCTAGATTACAAAGAGCACTATCGTAATCTTTTATACTTTCATCCTAACCTTGGTTCTGGGCTTGAAATTGTAGTCTAGCGACATGCCTAGAAGGTTGGGGGTTAAAGTGGTTTGACAAACCTTTAACCTGATCGTATGTACAGTCTTCAGGAGTTAGAGGTTCAGTGAGCCTGTTGACTATCTCAATAACTCCTTTCCCAGCAAAGCATAATAATGAAGCAATCTTATGCTTATCATCTTTAACTTTATTAATGAATAAGTATTTTTTCCAAATGTTGAACATCTAGGGGCCAACTACTTGCCTCACTGACATCAAATTCACCGATTGCTACTTGCATTGCTTAATTGTTCCTTTACCTAAATTTAACCATTTAATATTAGTTAATGGTTTGAATCAAGACTGTCACTGCGCCAATTGCTATGTCTAGCTGATTTAAGAGTGCATACCCCAAAAGTACAAATCACCACTAAACAGTTAACATTTAAATAATAAGGCCCGAAGGTGTACATAAGTAATAATGTAGATCAATATGACCTGTAAGAGTCCTAGCTAGCTGTTCCCACATTTGGAGGTCAGCTCTCTACATTTGAAGTTCCTGTGCCAAGAGAGACATTTTGCTCCAATTTATACCATTTTGTGCACAGGCAAAGCTCTAAGAATCAAGAACTTTTTCTTTATCCAATTTGCATGGAGTTTATTCATTGTTTCAATCCCTGAAGTTGTTTGGCTCGTATTCCCATCCATCTGCTCAGGTGATTATTCCTTTCACTGCTCCATCTGGATACAAGAATTTAAATCATTATCTCTCTATCTTTAATTAATGAGTTATATTTTAGCTTATAGTTTATTATCTGGCAAAGAAAATCTAAACTCGAATTCCTTTAATTGTGTTATATCTCATTATCATACTGAAATCCACTCTCATTAATTAAACTGTTTTTACTTTTAGAAAATAATCTTTTTTCTAATCTTAAAAGTTATAAATAACTTTTACTTAGTATTAAAAAAAAATTTGGTCTTTTAAAATTCTTAATTTATTTAAACTTATTACTTTTTCTCATTAAGTTTATATCTATATATGCATATGCATTTAAGCACACACATATATATCAATATACTATTTCTTTAACATTACCAACAAGATTTATAAAGAAAATAATTTATGAATATGTAGATGATAATATTTGTAAAATGAAATTAATTGGCCAATTAAAAAAAAGGAGAATATTTTAATACATTCAATTTAGGGATATAGAAAAAAATCTTTTATTAATGACAAATCCATTTTACTTTTAGCAAACTATTTTATTTTTTGGTTCCATTGTTTAAAAAAAAAAGTAATTTTTATAGTAGAAAAAAAAATAAGAAAGAAGAATTGAAGATAACCTTTTTTTATTCACAAAATCACAAAAGTAATTTAATTTCTTTATCAATTATCGTTCAAACTTGAATAATAATTCAGATTTTCTTTCTTTCTTCTTTTTTTAAAAAAAGATAACTTAATTAAAATAAAATATTCATTATTATGATGTTTTCTAATTATATAGTTCTTTCATCATTAAAAAATAATATAGGCTTTAGATGTTTTCAGTAGCCAACACTATAATTTAAAAAAGACATTTTTAGAGCATTATAACAATCATCATCATTATCAATCCACTGCAGAATGAAGGTCTCTTCAAGTTCAACCCATCTTCTCTGATCTCTAGCCTCTCTTCTCCACATTACCCCTACACACTTTCTTATTTCAACCACCCATCTCACATGTGGTCTAATCCAGTTTAAGATCTCAATTGTCCATCTATTATCATCTCTTCTAGCAATATTACCAGCCCAATTTCACTAATCTTTTAATTCTTTCAGCAATGTCAGTAATACCTATTTATTCTTTTATCCATGTACTGCATTTTCAATCTCTTCTTATTACTCATGACATGTTTCTCTCCATATTTCTTTAAGTGGTCTGATGTCTCTGTATTGCTCTTCTATTAAGTGTTCAAGTCTTAGACCCATATGTAAGAACTGATAAAACACATCTATTAAACATCTTTCTTTTCAAACACATAGGCATATGTCAGTTTAATTCTATGATTAATTTCATTCATTATGTTTCCGTCAGTAGTAATAATCTGACTGAGGTATTAGTAGTTGTTAACTTCTAATTCATCATAATCAATCTTTATTTTCATCTTTTGAGAAAATCCATTAAACATTATTTTAGTCTTTTTAACATTTACTTTTAGTCCTAGTTTGTTACTTACATCTGATAACTCTTGTAACATTTCATGAAATTCTGAAGCATTATTTTCAAAAACAATTACATCATCTGCAAAATCTAAATGACTTAAATAATCTCCATTTACTTTTAATCCTTTAGCTTCCCATTTTAATCCACAAAATACTTCTTGCAGTGCTATTGTAAAAAGTTTTGGAGATATGGAGTCAACCTAGCTTACATCCTTCTCAATGTTAACCTTTCTAATATCATTATGTAATCTAATTGTTGCTGTTGCATTTTTATAAATATTCTTCAGAATATGACAATATACTTTGATGATCCAATGCTTTAATCTCTGAAGAAATACTTATATAATCAAATGCCTTTTCATAATCTACAAATCCAAAGCATAATGGAAATTCATATTCATTGATACTTACTAGAACTTATCAATATTAGGATATGATTTTTTTTTTTTGGTTGATTGAAATCCAAAGTTTTCTGTAGATGAGTTGTAATTACCTTGGTAAAAATTTTGTATAAAACTGATAGGTCTTTAATTTCTAATATCTTCTTTATCATCTTTTTTAAATATTAATATTAATACTGCATTCTTCCAATCATCTGATACATCTTTATCATTTAGACATTTGGTATATAACTTTGAAAAAAAAATTTCTATTTCTTCACCTGTTTCTTTTAATATATCAATTATAATTCCACCATTGTCTGGAGCTTTTCCTTTTTTCATAAATTTAATTGCATGTCTCACTTCTTCATTTAAAATCCTGGATAATTCAGAAAATATAATAAATATAGGAGATACTTATTCTTTATTACTATATAATTCTTGCTAGAATTCTTCTACCCATTTTATATCATGTCTTTTATTATAATAATAAAAGTTTATATATTTTTCCTATGTTGTAAATATATGCATTAGCAAGCAAACAGTCACCACATAAAAAACAGACTTTATCTTGAAGAATTCCTGGTTAAAGATGACAAGTTAAAAAATTACTCAATAAAATTATTAATGTAAACACTAACATTATTATGAGGAAAGCCATTAAAGAATTATAGAGCCCTAAGCTCTCAAATTGACTAACACTGAAAATATATCAAAATCAAAAATGGAGACTCTTCATAAATTAATTATTGAGCACAGTATTGTTGATGGTAAAACTAATTTTGTTTCAAACCTTCTTGCAAGGAAATAACTTCCACTGACATTAGTTCAAATGATATTGCAATCACAATTTGAATAGATGGTTTTTATGTATCAATATTTAATTAATCTTCCAATATAAACTGTCTTTACTCTTTTCTTCTAGATTTTCCTTCACATTCTAATTATAAGAGATTTCAATTCTTAAATAGTAGTCTTTGGAAATTTGTAAATGAGAATCAAACAAATTGTCAACTTCTAACTACAGTGGGTGAATTTAAACAGCATGCATTTACTTTAGAATGCCAAGCAAGGAAGTGCATTCCATTCAAGTAGATGGGGAACAGAAACAACTAATTTATGTTTGTTTTAATATAAAATGTTTACTATTCCTGTTAGTCAAAATAAATCAAGTCATCACTATTGGAATCCACATTCCTATAGTTGAAAGTTAGCCTGTTCCAAGATGGAATTTAAGAAAAGCTAACTGGAGTTAATATGCTAGATATCTTTAAAAAATATATCTCATCAATTCTCTCATGTTATGATAAATTTAACAAACTTGTAACAGCTCCCAGAAGATCATCATATCAAAACCAATTCTTTGCAAGTTGGAACAAAATCAGCAGTGATTTTTATAATCAATCATTGTCTAAAAATGATCCAGAAATTAGATAAACTTGTAAAATCACTGAATGATGTCAAGTGAAAAGTGGAGGCTACAGGGAAGAAAAACACTGCAAAATTTAGTCATATGGCTTGGTCACTGTTACAGAATTTTGATGGATGTAAAACTATTAAAATAAGTTCTAAACCTAAAATTGATAGAACAAGAAAAAGTATTACTAGCGGAATTGTAAACTTCTTTCACTATCAACATGATAAAACCTTTAGATAATGAAGAAGTTATCCTTGATTGTATTACACCAGGTGAAGCCTGAGGAGCAGCTAATACATTTGGAGAGTTTGATTGGCAAAACTATTCAGTAATATTATTCATATATAAATTATTGCAAAAATTTGGCATAAAAACAAAACATAGCAGTCTTAAAATTAAATAAATTCTAGTAATGATTCAAAAAAATTATTGCCCAATATTATTATTATTGTTTTCTTGAAAGAATCATGTTAACAAGGATTTTATCAATAGCTGAAAGCCAGTGTCAGAAAGAATTTGGTGTAAATAAGTTTTGCCTTTAATAACTTATAATGAAAAAGACTTTCCAAATAAATTAAAGCTAGTATAACTTTTAATGATTTAAGCTCAGCTTTTGATTCTGTTAAAAAAAATGGTCTGAAAATTATTAAAATTCTTAAATTCAGCAAATCATTAATTTACTTGCCAAAATGCATTCCAATGCAAAAATTCAAGTGACACTAAATGATAATTATAGCAGATATAAAATTTTAGAGAATACTCTTCCCTCAGGGTTCTGTTCTTTCATCTACTTCATTTAATGTATTCATTAGTGATTTCAAAACAAAATATAGAAAATTCATTTATGTTGATGATACCACTTTGACTTCACTTCTCAAGAGATCCTTTATGAATCAGAAAAATCAACAAGGATATGAAAAGACTGGGATCTTTATTCCAAATCCAATGAAAACACTATGATCAATTTTGTATCTAAACAATAAGGAATCATCTCTTAATCTGAATATAATTTTTTTGCAATAATAGTAACAAACATACTACCCTATGCTATTTAAGAATTTCCTTGGATTATCACATAACTTTCCACATTAAGCTAAGGTTAGATCAAAATTAAATTTCTAGGAATAATTTCCATGAAAAACTAGCTAGCTTTACTTAAGATAGTCTGCTGTTAAATACTGTGCTTTTATAAAAGGAAAAATTCTCTTACTAAACTAAATATTCAATGAAAAATTATGACAAGAAATATTACCAGTACTCTCAAGACTACTTCCCAATGGTTTCCTATTCTTTTGCACATTCTCCATCATATATTGCTTCACAGATGGTGCATAAAATCTGTTATGCAGATTATCTTTGCGAGTAATTCGAGATATAGCTTCACTCGTGCTCATTTCAAATGAAGATTGCATTTTGAAGGTTAAATCAAATATCTATAATCAAAGAATAATGGTATAAAAATGCAATTCTTATAATAATCCAACTAAATTTCTTTTCCCAGATGTAACTATAAAACCAATTGGATTTTATTTTCTTAGACAATTCATGGTTGTTGCACCAATCTACTTTATAAATGAAAATTATCAGCACACATCTATGTAAACTGTGAACAAATATGAACTATGAACCACATAGTTAATGATTGCCAAATCTATGGCTATTAACAGAATTGAAGGATTTAATAAAGGCATGATAACCCTATCTTCTGGTTTTGTTAGTAGTCAAGCTATTATAAATATCCATATGCTAAATAAATATTTCAAAGAAATTTGGTGACATAAAAATTTTACTGTATTATTATTATTTTTTTTTTTTAAGGTTCTTTTAAATTTTGCTTCATGTATAACATTTAACAAGTTTGTTGCCTGCATACATTTGTGAAAAAAAGAATTAATTCCTGTTATGATGATTTTTTCTTAGCAGTGGGGTTTAATTCCCATTCTGTAAATTATTGTATGGTGTTATTGTATAAATAAATACTAAATGCAACTGATTATAATTCATACCTAGCCAAAAAATAATTACTATAATAAAGAAGCACATTTAATATTTACATTTCATCATTCACTCTTTCAACTAAAGCCAATAAAATCTGCTTTATATAAAAAAAAATTCTGGTGACTGGTAATTTGTAAGGAATTTGCTTATGATGGGGGTCCCCAGAAATAAGTCCTACAAACCCTGTAATGTCATATAACCATGTATAATATTACAGTTCTTTAATATAACAAATTATATATAAAAATATTCATACGTTTAAACATATTTTGAAACCTAAAAGTGTTGGTATTAATTTACTGATAAGAAAACTCTGGGTAAGTGTCCAAAGCAATTATTGTTAAGCTGTATTGTTTTTATTCAAATAATCTTGAAAAAGGCAATACACAACTTTAATATAAGTTTGGAAATAAAATTATATCTGTATATGAGTGAGGAATGTTTTGAGAAAAACTATAACTTATAATTAGTTCAGCAGAAAATAATAAAAGGTGGCTAATGTTTCAATAATCTCATAAATATCTCCTTCAGAATCATATAAGATACCAGTGAGAGTATTTATTTTTTATACAAATTTAATTTAGGAAAACAAAAAATTCTCAATGTTTGCTTTACTTGAATATGCAGATGTTTGTAAAAGTATCTAAAGATGTTAGCTATCTAATATTATTTTCTGCTAAACTAGTGATAAGTATTTAAATAAATAAATTCTTTTTCAAACTTATTATTGCTTGCATAAATTGAATACAAGGTCATATATCAGATAAACATCTTTTTCAAGACATTTTGTATACAAGCAGCACTTCTTAACAGCTCAACAACAATTTACAAATGCTCACATAGAGTACCCTGATCAGAAAACTTATGTGATGTTTATATATAAAAAATTGAATCAACCGTTAAATCTTCAAAGTATGATCTATATTTTATCATAAATTGTCATATGATGTAAAAATCCAACTAATCTCTATAGAATAAATGTTTTGGACAAACCACAATTATTTAATTGCATTAAAAAAAAAGGCATCTCCACATTAATATAGCAATGTCAATATTATTTAACTGCAATTAACATAATCCATTTGATGTTAAAGTTTGAAGATCAAATTTAGCAATCTTTATTTATATATACATAGATATTAATGATGTAAAGAGCTTGTTAAATCTTATGATAGTTTCAAAACAATGATAGGCTAAAATAAATCTGCAGGCGTTATTGTCTGATTTACATTCTTGTTTATTGACCTTCATATATCTTCAGATAAAGATCTTAACATACACATGTATATACATAAGCTTAATACTAGTAAAATCAAAGCACACATAAATCTATTTTCACTGTATATAGGATATTTAAATATCACAAATTTAAATAGCAAATATTAACATACCACTGTCTCTGGAATTTTATGTCCAAGTAAATATTTGACATTTTCATGTTCTGTATTTATAATTTCTGTCAATTTTTTACCATTAATAAGTTCTTCATATACATACATTTTAACAGTTTTATCAAAATAGTCAAATCTCTGAACATTTGCACCAACAATCTTCGCAATAGCCGATCCCCTATAAAACCAATGACAATGTAAATAATTATTTAAAAATTTTAGCAAGTAAAAATATATATATATATTATTTACTACATTTTTATCAAATTAAAGTTATCTCAGTAGCACACAAACTTTTCTAGCTTACATTTAATCTGCATTTCATAACAGGAATCCATGTCACATCTCTATTTGCAAATGAAGATTAGATGGAAGAATCAAATTTTTGATTCCCTAATGAGAAAGTTAATAGTGAAAATTGGTTACAGAATCAGTTTGACATTAATGTATGATATTCATGGATTACTCAAATTTTCATAAATAAATCATGAATGATAGATATAAAGTGGATTACTGGTGGGGTTTTTTTTTTTAAACTTTGTTCAGAATAGTTAGTTCAATGTAAAGCATTTAAACAGAAAACCAAAAGTTCCTGCTTTGATTACCAAGATGGCCAATAGAATTGACTTATCTTATTTTTCTGTCAATGTAATACTCCCATGTCTCATCTCTGATACTTCATTTATCTACTTTTTATGTTGTGTGGTTTAACATAATAGTTTGGATAACAAATTGAAGAAGTAAAGATTTCTGGACAATTCCCAGTTGAGAAAAGTAAAAAAACATTTTCAGTTTGGTTAATTAAATAAAACTTAATCTGCCATTTGAATGTCTAATGGGTCATATGACCTAACAAGGAATTAACCATAAAAATATTTTATTTACATTTGTTGCATTTTCTTATTGCAGAGATGGATTCAAGAGCTAAAAGTTCTAGTATTGATATGCAACCTATCACTACTTTTGCTCAAACATCATGACCTCCCAAGCAACTAACCATTCAATTATTTTATTAAAAATGGTATAAAATAGAAAATTTTTTTCTAATGGGCCATTAAAGATCATTTTACAACATTGAATCATACTAATGTTATTATTACTAGCCTTCGCTGTTAATAATAACTTACCTTTTTTGAATGACCAATTATGAATCTAAAACATAATTGGAAGTCACTTGCTAATAGCCAATACTATTTAAAATATCCAGATGATTTTTTTTTCTCACATCTCAAATGAACTGGTTGTTGCAGTTCCTGGAAAGCTGCTTGAAACCACAAGGTCAATGATCCCCCCTTCCCCATTACTAATGCAGTATATTGTAACATAAGTTTTTGACAGAAATGATATAAATTTAAATTATAAGAAATTGTTTAACTTAAAGGCATTTAAATATTACCAGACATTAGTTCAAACATGCAAAATTATAGATGATACTTGTAGTATTTTATACTAATACTTTTGAAAATCTAAATACTATGATGACACAGTCTAAACTCAATGTAGTTTATAAAGTGTGGATAGTAATTATTCTCAATATTTTAATTAGTACAAGAGACAATATTGTGAAGGATTGTCATCAATCTTAATTTTCAACCATTATTGATCCACTACAAAATGAAAGTCTCTTCAAGTTTAATTTAGTTACCCTAATCCCTATGTTCTATTTAAAACACTAGCAAATCTTATTTTATTCATTACACATGAGATCTCCTTATAAGTGTTTTATACTTTCTTGAAATCCAATTTATAACTCCACATGTCCAGCTATTATTTCTTCTAGTTACATCTATCTCAGCATCATTTTCAGTCTTAATTTTCTCAATAGTGTCAGGGTTACCTGTTTATTTTTTCAAGTAATTCATTTTCAATCTTTTCTTGTTATTACTATCACATATTTTTTCATACTTTCTGTATTGCTCTTCTGTTAAGTGTCTATGTCAAAGATCTATAAGTAAGATTTGATAAAACACATCTATTAAAAATCTACTTCAAATACATTGGCATATTTCTTTTAATATTATTTCTATCAAAAGCACTCCATCCAAATTTAAATTCATCCATTATATTTCCTTCTATGTTAAAAATCTAACTAGGGAATTTGTAATTGTTAATTTCTTTAATTCATGATTATTAATCTTTATTTCCTTTAAGAAATTAAATTATTTTAGTCTTTTCAGCATTATTTTTATTCCTATTTTTTTTTTTTTAACTTTCATCTGATAACTTGCAATATTTCCAAACGTTCTGAAGCATTATTTGCAAAAACAACCACATCTATGTGAAATCAAGATGACTTAAATAATCATTTATTTTACTCCTCTAGTTTCCTATTTTAATCCAGAAAATACTTATTGTAAAACAACTGATGCAAAAGTTTTGGAGATATACAATCAACATAACATAGAGTTTTCTCAATGATAATCTTCTAAATATCACCATGTAATGTAATCACTGTATTGCATTTCCATAAATATTCTTCAGAATATGACACCTTCTTGGGTATATATCTTGATGATTCAATGCTTTAATCACAATAGAAAATGCTTATATAATCAAATGTCTTTTCATAATCTACAAATCCAGAGTATAATAGTAACTCATATTCATTAGAATTTTCAATAATTTTTCTCAGTGTCTGGATGTGACCCATTATCCTAAAACTACATTTAAATTCTACTTGTTCTTTTGATTGATTAAAATCCAAAGTCCAGGAGACAAGTTACAATTACCTTGGTAAAGATCTTGTATATAATTGATAAGTTTGCAATTTTTAATATCTTCTTTATCATCTTTCTTAAATATTATTATTATTACTGAAATCTTTCAAACATCTGGTACATTTTTATCATTTAGACACTAGATATATAACTTTGCCAACAATTTTTCTATTTCTTCACCTACTTATTATTGCATCATTTCCTGGAGCTTTTCCTTTATAATTTAAATATATGTTTAACTTCACTTAAAATGCTGGTTAATTCAGAAGATGTAATAACTGTAGGAGATACTTTTTTTCTTATTCTTTATTATAGAACTCTTCCACACATTACATCATGTCATCTCTTATTTTAGTGATAGTTCCATCTTATTGTAAAAATAACTTTCCTTCCAATACCAAAATATTTTACAACTTTGAGACTTTTATTCCCTTCTATACCTTTCCTTGCCAGTTCACAATTATCTTTCTTATATTAACTCTTTTACACATCATTTTAAAAAACTCTATATATTCAATTTTTCTTAATGGATTATTTAAAAAAAAAAATTCATATTCTTTATTTTCTTCATATATTCTCCTCTTCAGTAGAAAATTTATTAATAAATGGCTGCCTTTTTATACTATTATCTTGTTGCAGTTCTTAATAGAGCATCAGTTATTATTGTATTGACTTCATTCAAATTTGAACTATTTTCAAAGTCTGATTAATATTTTAAAACAATTTGAAAGTTCTAATTTAAATTCAATGGAGCATTTCTGAAAGTTAGGAATATCAATTATTGATGGTGACTTCCTTCATTTTTTTCTAGTTTTGAATTAATGCATATCGTATATCTCACTAATTGTTGATCATTTCCTGTGCTGAATTTATTAAGAACATTACTATTTTGAAATATACATTTTATATCAATTCTACTGCATCTTCAATTGGTTGTTTCCCCATCCATTTAGTATTTGTCTCAAAAATAAAAAACAATTCATAATATAGGTTTTCTTTTTTTGCAAAATCAATTAGTCTATGCCTCTCCCATTTTTTTCACCATAACCAATTTATTTATAGCACTGCCATTTTTCAATTGTTTACCAATTCTGACAATTCTTCCACAATAATTTTTAAAATATTCAAACCATCAATAGTGAATATATGAAACATACTCAATTAATCAATGAAAAATTAATTTCTTTTTTAAATTGATACAGTTGATGACTTTAATTTAATTATATCATGAAAGCTATTAATAACCATACTAAAAAAGTCACTTGTAAATAAGTATGCCCATTCTAATTCCCCCCCAAAAAAAACAAAGAGAGAAAAAAACCTATTCTAGGAATAAATTTTGCGATGATTATACAAACGAATCTGTGAAACACAAATACTTCTATATGTACAACATGCTGGTTCATTTTACTATTTACTTGATATTTTATGATGTTTTTTTAGTTTCCTTAACATAAAACTTATTTCTGAAATATCCATGCCTAATTGTAACTCTCAATGCATTATATTCTCTGTCATAAACAAATGAAAAAAAGTGACATTAAAATGTTTTCAAAATAATCCTAGATGGAATCTAACTCTGTCATAAAAATCATGCTCAAATTCAACCTAAAACGCCCTTTTAGGAAATCTTGTATTGATCAGTTTCATTTTACATGTAAGGTGAAATTATGTCTAAATTAGGACTTAAAACTAGCAAAAATAACTGATTACTAATTAAGGAAATTTTGTTGGTCAATGAAAATTTTATATTGTTGCATAATTTGAGTGCTTTATATTACAATTTACAGCTATTTTAATCCCTCTAAAAAATCTAATCGAAATTTATTAAAGAGTTTCATTCAAAACTCAGTTTTTATATCAGGTAAAGTGTTGTTAACCTAATACTTTTCAGAATAAAAACACTTCATTTGTCTTGTATTTTTATTTGTCAATTTTGGCAATCATAAGTTGTTGGCTCACTATAATGCAATGTAATATCTGAAAACATTCTTATTTTGCATCAATATGATGACTACTAACCCAATCATATTTCATGTGCTGCAGCCTTGATAAAAGCTGTTTGCTAAAGCAATAAACACATTATGTGTTTTGAAATATTATTTTAAAAATAAAAATTTTTCTTTGTGAGTGAATTAAAAATCAAATGTTAAAAATAATTAACCATGTTGCTATAAGACTTACATACCAAATGCGAAACTAATCATAAACAATACTTTTTTATAATTATTTTTTTGTAATAATTATATATTATTTTAAAAACAAAGATTTTTTAAACAAAACAAATTTTGAAACAAATTGTATTTTTTTGCTATATAATATGTTCAGCTTTATGAAAAATTGATTATTAACTAGTTATAAAATTCCGGGTCATATATTAACAGATTTGTATTTTGAGATTAATTTGAAGATAAAAATTATAGTAATAGGAATAACTGTTAACTTCAAAATCTATGAAAATAAAAAAACTGTTACAAGCTTTTTGTCCACTTGAATTTTTTTTAGCAACAACAAAGAATCAAACAATCAAGTACTCATCACAAATAGTGGATGGAAATACTAAAAAGACTTGTGAAGATTAAGGAATGTATATTTAAAAGATAATGGAACATTTAAAAAAAAAAAAAAATCAGAATTGTTCAAGCTATGGTATTTCCTGTGATTCTCTAGAGAAATGAAAGACACTGAAGAAAAAGAATTAGGAAAAGTACTGGTGTTTTTGAAATGTAGTGTTGGGAAAGATTATTTTGGGCAGCGGGAAAAAAAAATTGATCTGATTAGATTTAAAATTTCACTTGAAGTACTCATGAGAAAATTGAGAAAAACTTATTTTGGACATACTATAATATGGATCTAATGCAAACGAACAATATTTCAATGCTTTAAATAGAAGAAATAACTGAATGGCTTATTTTGTAATTCATAAAATGTTTGAACATTGAAAGGATAAGGCTGAGCTACAATCAATGGATCTTGAGTGTCAGAGTTTGTTAATAATAACTAGGACATATATTTAACATCTTCAACAGTATAATTTAATAATCCCTGACCTTAGAAGTCGTAATATAAAATATGCATACATATTTGTCTGAAGGTTTGTAATGATGGTATAAGATGTGATATGTTGAACTATTTCCATCATTTATGAGTGAATGTTGAATGTATAGAAAATTTTAAACTATATTTAAACTTTCAAATACAAACAACTTTTTAGTAATAACACACAAATAGACAATACAGGTTAGTAATTACACAACGTTTTGAGTAGTATTATTCTCCACTCTTCTGACAATATTCGCTTAGAAGTTGAACTCGCACCTTTAGATTCTTGAATATCGAATTTAAAGCAAACGCTCTACCAACTGAGCTATTCTGTCAAAGGCAACATAACAAATTTCTACTATATGTTGTCTTTGACAGAATAGCTTAGTCGGTAGAGCATTTGCCTTAAATTCGATATTCAAGAATCTAAAGGTGCGAGTTCAACTTCTAAGCAAATATTGTAACTTGTGCATATAGGTCAGCAACACCTGAAGAAGAGTGGAGAATACTACTACTCGAAACTTTGTGTAATTACTAACCTGTATTGTCTATTTGTGTGTTATTACTAACAAGTTGTTTGTACTTGAAAGTTTAAATAAAGTTTAAAATTTTCTATACATTCAACATTCACTCATAAATGATGGAAATAGTCCAACATATCACATCTTATGCATACATATGCTTGTGATATTACTTTAAGCAGCAAATCATTCAATTATGCAATACATTAATGCAGGTATGTGTATGCATGAAACTAACAATTTATCTTTGTTGATTTATTGAAAACAAGTTTATCTTCTTAAATAAATATTATTTAAAAACTAGTTTCATTATCATATTGTTATTTAAAAATTAAATAATTCTTTTATTCATTTTCCAGCACAAAATAATTTTTTTGTGATATAATAAAAATCTTTTCATAGTTCAGTGAATTATAACATTTTTCACCTACTAAAATATATAACTGGAAATATCATACTGATTTAAATGAAAATATGGTTGATAAATCAAATTTTGATATTATGCAAATTCAAAAAGCATCAAAGAACTGTAATTTAATCTAAAATCAATATTTATATTCAATAAATTTTCAAAATTAAATTAATAGTTTAATTTCATATGTGAAAAATGTAGACTCTTAGCAAATATTTTATCTACCAAATTATGTAAAGCCTAATACAAGGGAGACAACTGATTACAAAAAAAGATTAGTTATTGTATTAATAGAGGTTTTCTTTAATGGTCTACTAAGATTGATAAAGAAGAATATGAAGTATGTAATCTACCTATATTTGCAATATTGAGAACATAGCAATCAAAATTATTAGTTGTCTATTTGAAAAAGCACAGCAAACTCATCTTAAAATAAAACATCAATTTATTGACCAATTTAGAAGGCATGGCAAACTTATCTTAAACTTAAGAAAATATTAAATTTAAAAAATAAAAAAAATGCTTAATCAACTAAAAAAATAAAAAATAAATTATCTTCAGCTCACAAATAAAAGTGTGGGCGATTATGTATAAAAACTCACATATTCCATAGAATCATGCCCACATTCTTGTACCAATGCTAATCTATTCAAAGTGGGCATTTGTTGTAAGTTTATTTAAATTATTCTTTGGAAATTCTAAACATGATTTTTACATGCTTTCATTTATAAAAGTTGAAAAAAATATATTCATTACCTTTTAGTGCTTTTTTTTTCAACTTTTAATACATTTACGTGAACAAAAGCTCTTTAAAAATTTTTTTAAAATATTTTTTATATTCTATTTTTTAGTTTTATTTAAATCCAAAAATTATGAATGAAGAAGGTTTAGATACATATTGCTAATTTATAAAATTAAATATTTAAATTGTTCATTAATTTGTTTTTATGATAAAATTGTTTGCAAATATATGTATGCAATGTTTCAACTAGATTGGAAATTGGTTGAAAACTGAATTACAGTATTTCATAGATATAAAAAAAAACCTACAAAATTAAATAAAAACATATAACAAAACACTAAGAAAACAAAAATGAGAATTAACAATAATATATCATAAAGATGGATATGTTTCACTATGTAGTAAACATTAGTAAAATTAAAAAAATTATAATTGAGATATGTTTATAAGTTTTCTGCAGGTATGAAAACCTATAGAACTGAAATCCAAAGAAAAGTTGATCTTTAGGAGTAATGGAAATCTACTCAAACTTGGATTATAACTGACTGGCTGATTCAGATACTAATAAACATTTATCAACAGATACTTCAATGACATTTTAAATACGCAGTAACCAAAAATGATATCAAATAAAAAATTATGGAAAAAAATCATATAAAAAAAATTCACCCAATTAAAAATTAGAATGAAGATGGCAGCAAAAGGGCCACCTACTTAAAAGGAAGACTCTAGAGTTCGTATTACATGGACGCTGAAATAGAAACAAATCTGAACAAATGAGGGGGGGGGTTATATTCTGGAAACTTAAAAAATCATGAGATTAAAAACATGCAGATATAGCTGTGTTAAATGAATTTAGTAATAATAATCTTGATTCTTGAGCTTTCCTGCATTGGTGATTTTTCTGAATAATGAATAATTCAACAACATGCTTTTACTCCTGCCCTTCCCCAATTATAAACCCTCCAATATCTTTAAAATACTTACATATTGATAAAAACTTATATAAGATATATATTAATTTCAATATATACTGCCTATACATATATTGGCTATACAACATTATCTCTAATAACAATGCTAGTTTATAAAAACTAATCTCTAATAACAATGCTAGTTTATAAAAACTAATATATTTTAAATATTCCCATAATAAATAAAAAACTATATTGGTTTCTTATAGTAAAAAAATTAATTCTTTATCAATGAATGAAAATATATCATGAATTTTGATAATCTTATTAAAAAAAAAAATTTGTAATGAGAATCAATGATTGCTAATGCGTAAAGTATTTTGACAGCAACAATAGTATATATGTAAATATAATGCATAAACTATTTACTAATAAACACATATGTGCTTTGGGAATTGTTCATTTTATTATTAAACTGATGCAGTATCCTATTGCAATTATGAACATTTTAATAAAAATAAAGTGAGTAAAAATAATATTGTAATGCAATGCCCATTTTATATTTTACTTTTAATGCAGTTTATCGTGATCAAAATGTTTTAAAATTACAAAAAGAATAAACTTTTCATTTTTCTTGACCATTATCACATTTCATTATATAAAAAAGGCACATTGTTTTAAATGATGTAGAAATTCTGCTATCATTATAAACATAAGTAAATAAAATAAAAAATAAATAAAAACATATTTTAGCTAACTTAATATATATTTTAAATTTATTTATTATGTAGTTGACTTTATTTTTTAGAAGATATTTAGTTTTAGTCATTCATTATTAGCTGATTATAATTATTGGGGGAAAAAAAATTCAACTGATATTATACATATTTTTTTTTAAATGTTTTTGTCATAGGATTGATAGAAACTAGGAATCAGAAATATCTGGTTTTAGAAAATTAAATAGGATTAGTTACATAAAAAAATAAGTTTTTAAATATATAATGTAGAAATCAAAAATTAGAAATTAAATTTGTACAACTTTAAGAAAGTTATATATGTGTGTGTGTTTGTATGATAAATTTAAAGCTAAGTATTATAGTGACATAAACGAAAATGATATCAAATCTTCAAAATGCTGTCTAGAATATTTTGTCATCACGATATATGGAAAAATTTAATTCCTGCAAGATACACATGAACCAACAATCTTTTCAATGCCTTGATAAATGATCGATTCCAAAATAGTATAAAACTTAATTCTTATTTAAATACTTTTAATACAATAAAGTTTGAATATTTAATTTAGTAGTCTTATTTTAATAGAGCCTATTTTGCCATAATTCAATAATGCACAAATCAAAGCAACACATCTTTATCTAAACATACAATAAATAAATAGCAGAAATATAACTATATATAATAATAAAAAAATCAAATCAATTTCTTTAGAATAAGATATTATAGGGATGTGATTATCTCTCAAGAATAGTCAAAAAAGGTGAGAACCCAAAATACATCAGAGATTGGTTTGACTTTTTCATCATATAGTGACTGACAAAATAATATATAAGATAATGCTTGAAGATTTGATATTATTTTAATTTATTAAATATATTAATAGTGATTCTATTTGCTTATTACATGCTGGAATATTACTTTGTGGAAAATTATTTGGAAAAAAGGTTACGTAAAGGAGACTACTAAATTAATATTTAAATAAAAAGGAAGTTAATATATTAGTATGTAAATCTCTCTTCTTTGAAGACATGAAAAGAATAATGGATCTAATCATGTTCTGCAGAGATTAGTTCTAATTTTTTTTTTCATTTCTGCCATAAAATAATTAATGAAATAAGATAGAAGGCACTTTGAAAACTTAATAACATTTCAATTTATTTTGTATTTCACTATGCTAATATTTATAAAATACTAAATATACTATTTATTGTATATAAAATTATTATATGTATACATGTCCATATGAAATTATTTATCTTTATCTATGTTATGTCTTTTTTTTTTTTTTGCTTTTGCTTATTTTTTTTGTTATTATATTTGAATTAGCTTTTATCATTTTATAAGATTCAGCTGCAGTTTTCACACATTATCATCTTACCTTAACATGAAGTTTGATTTTTCTTTTATAATTGTTTTATCAGCTATTAAACTTACAAGTGTTATATGTGAATCAAAGCATTGATTTCTATTCAACTAGCATTGAAACTAAGACTGTTTTAGAAGTTACATAATTGCATATTCTATAAATATAAACAATAAAATATAACAGCCCAGAATAAAGACCTTTAAATTCAAGTAAGATATCTGACATTTGGATCAGAATTATGAATGGCAATACCGAGAAAATATTCTAGTAATGTACTAGTCAATAATGAGATGCTATTGCCCTGAAATCTTTAATCCTGGCCCTGTTCATTATTTCTTCATCAGGAATTAACATAACATCTAAAAAAATTTTCATTTATTGCCTAAGTAATTATAAAGTACATTAATACTATGAATTACATATAATAGTCCCTCCAAATTCATAACATTTGGTTCCAAGCTTTGTCAAAAATACCAAAATTTATGGATGGTAGCAAAATATATTATCAATAGCAGCAGCCATTCACAAATGAGTATGGCCATTCCAGTTCCAGAGAAAAAAATGGAAAAACAAATCAATTCATGAAAGACAAATATATCCATATGTAGAACATGCTGGTCCATTATTCTGTTTAATTGATATTTTGAAATTTCTTCTGCAGCAAACTAATCTTTCTGAAAAATTTTAACATAATGTCTTATTATAGCTCTCCAATGAATTTATCCTTAGCCATATTTTCCCAATGAAAGCAATTAACATTGCATTTCTTTAGAATGTCTTTGAAATAATTTTTATAATGTAAACATAATCTATTTCTTCTATGAAAGCCATATTCAGGTTTACTGAAAAATATTTTTTAGGAAGTTTTGTATTGCTTATTTATTTCTATTACATGTATAATATAAAAAAGACATGATTTAACAATAGTAGACTATAGTTTAGTAATCTAAAAAACATAATGATCAGTTTTACAGCTCTATACACAACTAATTTACTTGCAGTAGTTATGAAATGTGTTGAACTTCAGTATACTTAAAAAATTACATTCTCAAACTCACAACCAACCAAGCTAAAAATTATTGAAGATTTTTCTTCCAACAATGGTTGATAAAGAATTTGAATTATTTTAATATTGTTTAAACAAAAGGTATACTCAGTGTTTTTCTGAAGGTTTGTGATGATGGTGTTCTAGCTGTATTTTTATATTGGACTATTTCCATCATCTAATATGTGTGTTGAATGTCTTTAGAAAAGTTTAATTTTTAGTTAAATATTCCAAATGCATTCAACTGTTAGTAATATCACAGCAAACAGGTTAGTATATGCACCAACTGTTAGTAATATCACAGCAAACAAATGTTAATAATATCACAGCAAACAGGTTAGTATATGCACTAACTGTTAGTAATATCACAGCAAACAGGTTAGTATATGCACAACGTTTCGAGAGGTATTTTTCTCCCCTCTTCTTCAGGTGTTGCTGGCCTGACCAGTGACAGTACTAGCATGGGATTCGAACCTGGGTCCTTAGATTCTTGATTATTGAAATTTAATACGTTCAATTGGGAAAATACAAAAATATTGGATAAAGAAGAAAAGGTACAAAGAAGAAAATTTAAAGAAGCTGCTCACATGACAATGGCAAAAAATCCCATAAGCCAACCTAGTGTGACTATACATAATGTATGGAAATCACTAATCAACTTTGCTCTGAGGAAAAAGTGGAGAAATCAGGAGGAACCTCATAGATAAGTATATGAAATTACTACATACTGTTGCCTTTGGCAGGATGGCTCAGTTGGTTAGAGCGTTACCTTAAATTTCAATAATCAAGAATCTAAGGACCCAGGTTCGAATCCCATGCTAGTACTGTCACTGGTCAGGCCAGCAACACCTGAAGAAGAGGGGAGAAAATTACCTCTCGAAACGTTGTGCATATACTAACCTGTTTGCTGTGATATTACTAACAGTTAGTGCATATACTAACCTGTTTGCTGTGATATTATTAACATTTGTTTGCTGTGATATTACTAACAGTTGGTGCATATACTAACCTGTTTGCTGTGATATTACTAACAGTTGAATGCATTTGGAATATTTAACTAAAAATTAAACTTTTCTAAAGACATTCAACACACATATTAGATGATGGAAATAGTCCAATATAAAAATACAGCTAGAACACCATCATCACAAACCTTCAGAAAAACACTAAGTATTCGGTATGGACCCGATACTATATTAAACTTTAGACATTATGAAAAACTACGTCTAAAGCTGGCCAAAGTAGAAAATCATTTAACTTTCCTATGTAAATGTAAATCGGAAGGGATAATTCCTAAAGGTTTGCAACTAAAACCTCCGATTCACTCTCAGAGAGCTGAGAAAATTACTCAAAGAGCAAGTGAAGCTCTGTTAAGAGAAAGAATAAATGCTCAAAGGTTTTCTAAGTATCAAACAATGCATTCAATTAATACTGTAGAATGTCTTCTAAAAAATAAACTTACTGATGATGACTACATGAGAGTTTTTCAAGCAGTAAGAAAATCATATTCTATATTACATGGAAAAATAAAAGAATGTCAAAAGAAAAAACTTGCTAACCTACATGGGCATATCAAAAATCATAATGTACCAAGCAATGTAACAGCTTCATCTGTTAAAAATCTAAGTTCTAAACATCTAACAGATACTGAAATTTCTGTTCTTGAAAGAGGATTAAACTTTGCTGTAACACCATCTAATATCCCCTTATTAGATATAATGGCAGCCACTGAGGAAGTCACTCAAAAATTGCCTTTAGAAGAAGCAGCAGAATTGCGCTGGAGAATAAAAAGAACACTTGACAAGCAACAAAAATTGCAGTCAAACATATCCTATGGGGAGAGGAAAGCAATTAAATCTCTCAAAGCAGATAAATCTATAATTATTCTCCCTGCTGACAAAGGCAATGCAACAGTTGTAATGGATACAACTGATTATGACAACAAAATACAAGAACTCCTCACAGCTGGCCAATATAGAAAAGTGGCAAAAGATCCGATACCAAGTACGGAAACAAAGTTACAAGCATTACTCAGAAAGCATCGCAAGTACTTCACTGATTCAGAAAAAGTAAAATAACATCATATTTCAGCAAAATTCCTCATCTTTATGGTCTACCTAAAATCCATAAGGATCATGTTCCATTACGACCTATTGTTAGTTCTAGAGATTCACCTTGCCAGAATTTGGCAAGATTTCTTCTCAAAGTTCTAAGTCCTTTGGCATGCAAGACCCAATCATTCGTTAGGGATTCTAGACACTTTGTAGAATTAATCAAGAACATGAAAATTGAAAGAACTGACTTACTGGTAAGCTTTGATGTGGAAAGTTTATTCACAAATGTACCATGTGAAGAAGCATTGTCTATTGTAAGAAAAAGGTTAAATGATGATAATAGTTTACAAACCAGAACAGCTCTTCCTATTGATAGCATAATGGAACTATTAACTTTCTGTATAAAAACAACCTACTTTCAATATAACACAGAGTTCTTCCAACAAAATCAAGGAATGGCTATGGGCTCACCATTGTCTCCCCTGATTAGCAATATTTACATGGAAGAACTTGAAACCACAGCCATAAAAACTACTCCTTATCCACCTAAAGTTTGGCTTCGCTATGTGGATGATACATTTGTTGTATGGCCACATGGTGAAGCATTGCTACAAACTTTCTGGACACACATCAACAACATATCCCCTTCAATTAAATTTACAATAGAACCAGAACAAGAACAAAAATTGGCATTCTTAGATGTTCTTGTAACAAGACTCCCTCATGGCAAAATCAAAACTACAGTTTACCGAAAACCTACACATACAGGAAAATACCTAGCCTATACATCTAATCACACCAGAAACACAAAACAGTTATACTATCACTGTGGAACAGAGCAAAAGAAGTTTGTTCAGAAACTGGTGATTTGGAAAAAAAAGATCTATATAGAACAAACTCTTAAGAAAAATGGTTATCCATCAGCTGTTATTAAGAAAACATTAAACAGACAACAAAAAGAACCATCAAGAGAAAAGACAATTATTGGTACTGTAGTGTATCCATACATTCCAAAAATAGCAGACAAATTAAGGAAAATCTGCAATCAGTATAACATCAGAACAGCTTTTCAGAGCCATACCACACTACGAGGAATTCTAACATCTACAAAGCCTAAACTTGAAATGCTGCAAAAAAAACTGCATCTATGAAATACCATGTGAATGTGGAAGAAATATATTGGTGAGACCAGTCCCATTCAAAAGCGCTTGCAAGAACATAAACTGATGATTAGAAGAGAGAAAACAGATGTGTCTAAGGTAGCAGACCAGTATGGACCAATGAACATACGTTCAATTGGGAAAATAAAAAATATTGGATAAAAAAAAAGGTACAAAGAAGAAAATTTAAAGAAGCTGCTCACATGACAATGGCAAAAAATCCCATAAGCCAACCTAGTGTGACTATACATAATGTATGGAAATCACTAATCAACTTTGCTCTGAGGAAAAAGTGGAGAAATCAGGAGGAACCTCATAGATAAGTATATGAAATTACTACATACTGTTGCCTTTGGCAGGATGGCTCAGTTGGTTAGAGCGTTACCTTAAATTTCAATAATCAAGAATCTAAGGACCCAGGTTCGAATCCCATGCTAGTACTGTCACTGGTCAGGCCAGCAACACCTGAAGAAGAGGGGAGAAAAATACCTCTCGAAACGTTGTGCATATACTAACCTGTTTGCTGTGATATTACTAACAGTTAGTGCATATACTAACCTGTTTGCTGTGATATTATTAACATTTGTTTGCTGTGATATTACTAACAGTTGGTGCATATACTAACCTGTTTGCTGTGATATTAATAACAGTTGAATGCATTTGGAATATTTAACTAAAAAAAGGTATACTCCATTCAAAACATTAAATTATTGTCTTTTAAATGAAAAAGCATTGCACAATCATCAGCATACTGTAAATCCAGAAGATATTTATGTTTTATTTTTAATTGATTCAAATTAAAAATTCCATCATCAAACTTGTACCACATCTTGATTTTTAATATATTATGCAGTCTATAAACAATTGCAAAGATTATAATCATAAAAATCAAAAGCAATGTTGGAGTATGTTTACATGTTTGTTTAACCACCAGATTTTCTGTCTGTAATAATACTTCCTCTCATTCCATCTGTAGAAGCTGACCAACCAGCTAATTTCAATGCTATACATTTGTTAGATTGAGTTAAATACCTTGACTAAATCAATACAAGTTACATATCTTTTATATTCCTGACACATTTCTTGCAATTATCTGGCAATAAAATCCATGTTTATAATATTTATTGATTCTCTAAAACTACAATGAATCTCTGGTAATTATTCATCTATGACTAGAAGAAACATTAAATAAAATCCTCCAAAGTGGATAGTAATGATATCCCATAATAATTCTAGTCTTGCCTATAACATTATTTTTAAAAATTGGAGCAATAGAAGAAACATTAAATAAAATCCTCCAAAGTGGATAGTAATGATATCCCATAATAATTCTAGTCTTGCCTATAACATTATTTTTAAAAATTGGAGCAATAGAAATTTCTTTAGTTCAGGTGGCACAACTTCATGAATCCATATATTCCTAAAAAAAATTCCAATATTTTTGAAGATATCAAATCAATAATAAATTTTAAGACCTTCAGGTATTTTCAACAGGACTAATAACTTTTCTATTTTAAGATTATAAAGGGTGTTTTGACTTCATTAAACTGAATGTAAATAAATAGATAAAATGGATATATTATTAATCATCATTTCAATTTTTGAATCATTATTTAAAGATGATCAAAATATTCCCTCCACCTACTTAAAATATCATTGTCATCACATAATACATTGTCTTTGATGGATTTACATCATTTATCAAGCCCATAACATATTTTCAATAGTTCAAAAAAGATATAAAGTGACCACGAACACAACGTTTGTATCTCCTTTGCACACATATACATGTCTATGCCAAAATGTGATAATATTTTGACTATTTCCATCATCTATTATTAAATATTTAGAAAATTTTAAACTTTTATTTAAATTTTTCTAAATGTACAAACAACTGTTAATAATAACACACAACTACCTGTTATCTACTAATTTGTGTGTTATTACTAATAGTTATTTGTATTTGGAAAAGTTGAAATAAAGTTTAAAATTTTCTTGACATTCAACATTTAATGATAGATGATGGAAATAGTTCAACATATCATATCTAAAATACCATCATCATAAATCTTCAAGCAAACTATGTTAAAATATGTATGTATGCATTGTGTAAACATACATATTTAAAAATAATTAAAAAAAAAACCCCAGGATTAATGTTGTAATTCATTTAAAATGCTAAAGAACAATTATTTAAATGTTAAAAACTTGAATTAGTGAAATACCCTTATTAACATTCAGATTTGTTTCTGATTATTTCCTACTAAAACTAAAGCTCTAGGGTAAACATTGACGAATATCAACTAAATTTATTTCAATACAAGTAAATTATTGCATTAATTTTTGCCTTTTATAAACATTGTACCTACACAAAAATAAGATTATATTATTAATATGAAAAATAGCTTACAAACTATTGATAATAAAATGAATGATTATTTAACTTTTCAACGGATTGGTATGCTTTAAAAATACAACTTTGAACTAAAGAGGTAGGTTCTAATGTTGCCTCTACCATGTGAATATGAAATTGATAAAACAACTTAGTAGCAAAATCAGAGCTTGCAAAGAATTATCAGCAAATAAGTTCATAATATTTTGAATGTGTGGTTTACTAGTAAAATCAAATAAATAACTATGAAAAACTGTAAAAATCTGTCTAACTGAAAAAAGATATTAAAAATGGCAATGGATCGGTCACTTTGAAAAACAAAAATTACTGCAAGAAAGCTGTAGAAGGATGCTGACATAGGAGCACATTTGGGAAAAAAATTATATATATATAAGTGAAGAAATTCAGAATCTTGGAAAGTTATAATGGATCATATATAGAGCGGAAGACAATATTATTGCATATGTCAAAATTCTAATGACTTACATTAATTTTATGATAATAAACCATAAATAAGTTATTAGCGAAATAATGTAACATTTTAGTATCAAACTTGCAGTTATATCAATTGACCAAACTGAAATATATATATATTTTTTTACACTAAGTCAGAATCAATCCAAAAAATGTGTCCACTAATTCCAATTCTGGCACTTCTATCAATCCAACTTCTTATAAACTCCAGATTAATATAGCCATTCAATTACTATGATTTTTATCATTGACTTAGATTTTAATATTATTATTTTAGTAACCCACATGACTTTTAATAAGATCGTAAATGCCTGCCATACATTTGACCTGCATTAATCTACAACCTGATAAGTCTCAAATAGTAATCAATTTTAGGATATTTCTTTCAGATAGCTTATAGCTATTCTTAGTTAGAGAATAAAGCATGTAAAGCACTTTAATCCTTACCAGCTGGAAATTAGCAAATCTGATAATTTATGCCCTGCAGTGGGTTATTTAAAAACCATTTTACCTTTATGTATAATGCAGAGAAGATAGAATAAAAAGTATTAACAATAATAATGGTTTTGGGAAACAATAAAAGATGCTTAATAACTTTTATGTAAAGGTAATAAGTTTAAGTACTTTGGTATAAATTTTGGCATATTATTAAATTGATAGGTGGGAAAATGGTTAAAATAACTCAAGAACTCATAGTTCCAGTGCATACATAAGCATTTGTAAATATGCATGGCATTTTCGAACAAGTACTGAACTCTTTAATGTTAGAATACTTATTTATGTAAATTATAAGCTACGAAAAAAGGGCATACTGCTGGTAGTATATGAGATTCTTTGCACAGTCCAGGCTGTATAGATGTAAGTTATGGTGAATCTAGGGCCAATATTTCAACCACAATAGGGCAGCACAAATGTATAGGTGCACTAAAGACAACCCCGAATATGTCTGTTTGGGAAATCACGAAAAACAATATGGTTATAGCTTCGATTCATGGTCGGTCAATTTAATATATGAAGAGAGACATGACCGGAAAAAGATCAAAGAGGCTTGATTTATTGCCAATCATAGAAATGTAAAAAAACAAAAGAAAAAACAGGACCCAGCTGTCTAATGAATGGAACATTTAAATGCTTCAATTTAAGTAGCATGCAAAATTAGATCTTGGTATAAATAAAGTAGCAACAATAGTTAACATGAACCGAATTTTAAGATAAACAATAGTTAACATGAGAACTATGATTATGGAGCTCGTCGGCTGTATGATATAAAGAAACTACTCGTTACGGATTCGGACTAACGTACGCAAAAGTATTACATTCACTTAACGAGATTTTAATTAATAAAATAAAAAACCATAAATGCGTTTATTAATTGTAGTATTTCGTGTCAATCTAAATATGTGAGGAGAATGCAGACGATATTTCCACGAGTGCAATAATTCATTTTAAAAATAAAAACACAAATCGTATAAAGGGAAAAAATATTTTATTAACATAAAGTCCAATATTATTCCCAAATGAATTTCTTTAGGATATTTACATTTTTATAAGTAAAATACTTTAAAATGTGCAAAGGTCGAGGTCCAGCTAAGTTTAGATCAGATTTTCGTAAAAAAAAAAAAAATGTATAAAAATATATAGATTTATAAAATAACATTAACCCTTACCAATTTCCAGATCCCACAATGCAAACTTTTTTAGAGTCAGACATAATGTTCGAGACTGCTGTAGATAATTATTAATTGCTTACTTCGAAGACCTCCACTTTCAAACGTGAGCTTCTCGATCAAACAATTCTAGACGTCACTCAAATCGCTTTAACTTTTGCATTCGAAGTTATAAACAGTACTGTATTTGTAGCTCGTTAGTGCGAGGTTTACTTTAAGTAATGTCTTTTTGTAATGACAATTGTGCTATAATTTTTTTTTCAAGTTCCGTTTTAAATATATAAACGATTTCTTATTAATTAAAAAAATGATTGTTTCTGAAATAAAAAAATAATCGAAGCTACGAAATTCAAGGGGGAGGGTTGGTGATAAACGTCACAATCATATTGCAAGAACCGGCTTGCGCCGATCTAGCGAATAGAAATTCATCTTGTCATAACAACCCCTTTAATTAATGATTAAGTACAGCGGCTTTCATTTTGTTTGATTTCCTTTTGTTTATGTATATATATATTTTTTGTTTACCCCAGTAAAAAAAAAATTGCTTCGCTTTTGGAAATTTAAGGGAATAAGGAAGGTTGGTATTTAATAATTATCGTAGAAATATGCACGTTACGTTATATTGGCTTGATCTTAATTCTTATTTTCTTTAATTGTTGATTATTTATCGAAAAAAATATATTTTGTTAAATCGGATTTTTCTAAAAAAAATTGGAATTGGAAAAGCAAAATTTCACTTTTTCTTGTCAAGTTTCAAATTATTAGGTAAGTATTGGGTTTTTTTTGGGGGGGGGGGGGTCATTTTTATTTTACGATGTCTTATGTTTAAAAATAATTGAAATTATTTCACAATTACGCAGAAATTATCAAAATTCCTTTCTCTTAAAGTAGATATGCTTAATAGTTTTATGTAATTGCGCAATGTGAACTTAAATCTGTTTTTATCTTGTATTGTTTGAGCTCTATTTAAATTCATTATGCCACTGTGCGTGTGAGTAAATCGCAAAGTTTACGTAACTGTTTTTCTTTTGTTGTGATTTATTTGAACTTTTCACCTTTTTAAATTTAGAAAAGTTTTCCAATGTAATTAATTTTGTTTGTTGATATATTTTTAAATAAAACTTTCCCCCTGTCGTCATAATGGTGTTTTGATCTCATTTGTAGCGTCTGCCTTCTTTCACCAGTCCTTTATTTTTGGGAGCTTTTTTTTTTTTAAAAAAAAAAAAGATCTAAAATTAAGTTTACTTTAATTAAAATGCGCCTCAAAAGGATTCTGATGTCTATATAATTTTACATGTTGTTATTATAATTATTAATTAGTTTAATGATTATTATTGTTGTATATTTATACATATGGAAGAAATGAGTCATGATAATAAAATTAAAAAAAACAACGTTTTGTTATCAGTTTTCAGCTATTTGATGTCTAAACGCTATCCAAATACTATTACTGTATTTCTCGCCACAGTTACCTTACGTTTTATATTATATACAATTTATTTAATTGGATATTGATTTCTTTTATGATTTATTAATTTTTTATTATCATCCAGAGTTGCATTTTGATATTTTAACCAGAAGTGATAAGGATAATAAATAATTTTAAAAATCATTTGGTCAGTCTTACACAATAAATAAAGATCAGTTGCCGAATACTTATATATAATAAATAAACTAAGATATAATATTAATATCATTTATGTTCATTATTACTTTTTGCTATGCTTTTTTAAAAAATAATATAGATCATCAATGATATTAATATTATATGGATTTGTCAATGAAATAAGAAAGATAAACTAAGATATAATTAAAATCCTCACTTTGCACTAATTATTGTTGCATCACTCCAAAAGAATTATTGTATCTTCAATAAATATAATTCATTTTACATCACTGCAGAGGCATCAATGCAAAGTCCCAATTCTAATCAGATTCCTGTTTAATAGTATCTGATTATTGATGCTCATTTTGAAAAAAATAAATTGCATTTATCCAGATCACTAGCTTCAATAGCATTATAGAAATAAAGGAGACTATTGAGTAAATAAGTCAATCCAGTTTTCCTCATTGATGAGAGCTACAACTAACTCTATTAGGTTTATATTAAATGCAATTTAATAATAAATATTCTTAGCAAGATCTAATTATTATATATACATTATAAATATACCTAAGCTCATAGGCATACATAAATCATATTATAGATCAATACAACCTGTAAGAGTCCTAGCTGACTTCACATATTTGGAGGCCAGCTCTCTGCACTTGAAAGTCCCTGTGCATATGGCGATGTTCTGCATCAGCTTATATGTACGTGTGCACAGGTGAAACTTCAAGAATCAAGTGTCCTTTTTTTGATCCAATTTGCACTTTCATTCATTTATTGTTTCAACCCCTGAAATTGATTGGTTCGTATTCCCTGTACATCCGCTCAGGTGATTCTTCCATTCCCTTCTCCATGCTGGATACAAGAATTTAAATCATTATCTCGGTCTTTAATTAATGAATTATTTTTTAGCTTATAGTTTATCTCCTGAAGGAAATCTAAACTCAAATTCCTTTAATTATTTTATATCTTATCATACTGAAATCCACTCACATTAATTAAACTGTTTTTACTTTTAGAAAATAATTTTTTTTTCTAATCTTAAAAGTTATAAATAACTTTTCTTTCCTAGTTTAAATGTATCAGTCTTTTAAAATTCTTTAATATACTTAGACTTACTTCCCCCAAGTTCAGTGATGAGATTTTAATCTCTGAACTTACTACGAATTATTAAGATACATGGTTTTTTTAGTCTTCCTTTTAGCCTGCTGTTGTGAATTATGTTTCAACTCGGTACAGTATCTTGGAAATGTACTTGTTTGTAAATCGCAATCATTCTTTTTATTTTTCATGTTTACATGTCTCGCTGATTGTTATGTAGCCAGTTTTTTGAAGTATTAAATTTTAATCCATTTCTTATTAGCATTGCTTAATTATATGTACTATAATATACCATATACTCCTTAATTTACACTTTACAATGCAGTTAACATAAGATTTATTTTATTTCCTTTCTTACAGTTTCAACTGTCCAGCAGTCATCATCAGAGCTACAACATTTAAACATATACAATTAATATAAATTTAATATCTATTCATACATATATCAACATATATATATACATACACAATATATAAATATAAAAATAAATAAAGGAGTATATGGTGTATTATAGTATATATGTAGCCAGTTTACTATATGCTGTCCACCCTTGACTTGTATTAGCATACAATCACATTTCATAATGCAGCCTTTGCATGCCAACTATTGCTTCTGGGTGTTCCATAGTTCTTTATGAAAGAAACAGACATTGTTTCAGCCGGCCTTCTCTAATCTGCTTCATAATCCATTGATAGCTCTTGTCTTCGGCTATCCAATAAGCTACAATTTTGTTTTACTCTTGATTTCAGTACATGTTTGTACTTCCTTTCTGGTCATCATGGACCTTCTCTGATCTGATTTTGTTAATTACTGGCTGCTAGAAAGGGTTTTTCTCTCTGAGTATATCTATTTTACTCAAATTCATCTTGATCTCTTGGGAAAGTTTTTTCTGTCAGGGCTATTAATTTTTTTAGTAAGTATTATTTTTACTCCCATTTCACTGAATTACTCTCGTTCTATTATGGGGTTGATAGGGGCATATACTACATATAGTGGTAGTACATTAATTTTTCCCTGACTTTCATGTATTGGCGCATCAACTAAACCCTTTATTCTAATGGCATTCACTCATATCTAACTTCTTTAGGTCAGTTTTTTGGATAATGAGTTTTTTCCTACACTTGGAAGTGACAGTATACTAATTGCGGACTGATATCAATGATGCTCTGCTACCATGGTTGACCTCCAAGGTAATAGGTTGATCACAGTTTTAATTTTAACATTATTTTGTCGTCATCGGTGGACAATTTTTTAATATTGGTATGCTGAATTGCATGGCCCTGATATGAATGTTTCTAATCATTATTTTTCTTGTTGGGATTGTTAAGTTTTTGTTTATACATTATTTTTATGTACTTCTCTTTTTTATACTTTTTGCAGCATTCTTTTTTATAAAATCAATTGTGGGCTTTGTAGGCCTTTTTCACCCAGTAAAAACATATAAACATTCTCATTACTCTTAGACAATTCTTTCTTTATGGTTTTACAAACCTGTATTTCTGATTTACCATCATTTTTGAACTCTTCGAATTTTCAAGATTGATCAAGCACGAGTTCATAAGCTATCTCACATTTTATAGTCTATATAATTTAAATCATCCATGGCTAGTAATTGTTGCCATAAACTATCATTACACATATCAGTCAGAAATTCTTCCAGGAAGGCTTCGTCTAGGAATGATCCATAGACGCAATTTTTTGCTAAATTACGAACACTCGTAATCTTTTATACTTTCATCTCTACCTTGGACCAATCACGGAATTGCAATCTAGCGACACGTCTAGAGGGTTGGGGATTAATGTGATTTGATAAACGATCTTTAACCTGATCGTATGAATAATCTTTAGGAGTTAGAGGTTCTGTAAACCTGATGGCTATATCAATAACTACTTTCCTAGCAAAACATAATGATGAAGTAATCTTATACTTATCTGTAATTTTATTAATGAATAAGTATTTTTCGACATGTTGAACGTACAGGGGCCAACTACTTGCCTCACTGATGTCAAATTTACCTATACTCGATAGCATTTTTAACGAATCTTTATGCATCAATCTAACCTTAACTTTTGATTCCTTAATTTGAATCAACTGAGGGCATGTTGATCTGAGTGTAACTCTTAGGGTTTCAACTACTGTACATTTACTTGCAGTTTCAAACTTTGAACTGCTTCTGTACTGTGTCTCGACTGGGATACTTTTGACTTTCCCTATGGACTGCTATTGTTATAGTGCAGGCCATTGAGGTTCATATCAAGATTGACTGCACCAATTGCTATGTCCAGCCTTCTATATTGTTGGACACCTTGTCCGCGAACTTAACTATTCCAGATTTATTTAACTATTATAATTTCCCAGTAATTACTCAATTCTACTAGGTTTAGATTAAATGCAATTTAATAAATATTCTTAGCAATATTTAATTATGTTATAAATTATATATACATCTATATACATTATAAATATACCTAAGCCCAGAGGTCCTAGCTGACTGTTCACATGTTTGGAGGCCAGCTCTCTGCATTTGAAGTCCCTGTGCATATATCAACATTCATCACAAGCTTATGATCGTGTGCACAGGTGAAGCTCCAAGAATCAAATGTTTTTTTCTTTAGCACTGAGTTCATTCATTGTTTCAATCTCTGAAGTTGATTGGTTCATATTCTCCGTCCATCAACTCAGGTGATTCTTCCTTTCACTGCTCCATGCTGGATACATAATTGAAATTATTATCTCTCTATCTTTAATTAATGAGTTATTTTTTAGCTTATGGTTTGTCTTCTGAAGGGAATCTAAATTCAAATTTCCTTTGTTTTATATCTCATTATCATACTGAAATCCATTCTCATTAATTAAACTCTTTTTACTTTTAGAAAATAATCTTTTTTCTAATCTTAAAAGTTATAAACAACTTTTATTTTCTTTTTTGAAAAAATCAGATTTTTAAAATTCTTTAATTTATTTAAACTTAATACTTATTTTCATTAGTAATTTATACCTATGTATGTATGTGCATTTATGTATACACATACATATCAGCACTAATATTTGATTTATTGATTATTCAGGCTTATGTAAATGATGCTACAACAAGGTGATGTCTAGATTAACTTGGTATATGTGAAATAATAATAGCCACCCATAAATGGATATAGCAACACCAACTTCAAATAAAAAAATACCATTATAGAAATGAGTTTTGCAACAAATATACAAACCAGTTTGTGAATCACAAATAAGTTTACATGTAGAACATGCTGGTCCATGTTGCTTTCTAATTTTTTCAGCGGAAATTTTTTCTTTCTGAAATACTTCAACACCATATCTAACTAACTCTCTGAGGTATTCTCTGTCTTAGCTTCCAAATATAAATAATTGATATTGCACTGCTTGAGAATGTCTTTGGGATAATCCTTACAATGGAGACAAGGTCTATCTTTCCCACGAAAAACATGCTCAAGTTCACCATTAAACAACCTATTAAGAAGTCTTTCATTATTCATTTGTTTTCTATGTCTAGTTCAATGATATGATTTTATAATAGTGTTTTCAATAATATCTCATCAAGCACAAGAACATATTGATCATCTTTATGATTTTGCCACCATATTATTAAAATTTTATGGATCATCCTTAAATGAAATCTTTATAATGACTTTATATTGCATCAATAGGGTTTCCAAGTTTCGATTCCATATAGGTAAAATAGCAGTTTTATAAACAGCTTAGTTGCAGTAGTTATTTCCCAGAAATGAAATTCTTTATTTTTTAACTTGTTAAAAACAGGAACAGCACATTAGAGTCTGTGTTGTACTGTAACATCTAAATCAATTTTTTTGCTTATAAAACTACCAAGACATTTAAACTAATTTACAGTCTTAAGTTGATAACTATCCAAGTTAAAATGTGCTGAGGATAGCTGATAAAGAATTTGACTTTTTTTTTAACATTAATTAATAAAACCCAAATTTTTATGTTTTGTTCAAAATGTTGAGAACATTCTGTAAATTATATTTTGAACTAGCAAAAATAGTACCATCATTAGCATACTGTTAATTGATTCAAATTAAAAATTCTACCATTAAACCCGTATCATAACTTTATCCCTGTTTGATTAAGCTGTCTACTAACAATTTCAAAAATTATAAAAATTGAAAACAATGTTGGAGCAAATATATTTCTTTGTTTAACACCAATTTTCATTAACAAATGCTTCAGATTTTCCACCTGTCATAATATTTCCTATCATTTTATCATATTGAAATCATGAATAAATTTTGGTGGATAACCAACTAATTTCAAACAATGTCATAGATTTGTTCTATTAATTGAATCAAATGCCTTGATCAAATTGATAACAAAAATCATATCTATAATGCTTACTGATTTTCTAAAATTACATTAGTCTGGTAACCACCAATAACTATAAGTAATATATTCAACAGAATTCTTGAAAATATCTTTGCTTCAACAGAATTCTTGAAAATATTTTTGCTGCAACAGATAATAATTATTGAAATTTTATCTATTCCCTTTGTTTTTAAAAATTGGAACAATAAAAACATTTTTAAATTAGGTAGCATTACTTCATGGGTCCATATATTTCAGAAAAAATCCAATTTTTTTTGCAGCTAACATATCGCCACCATATTTTAAAACTTCTCTACTTATTTCATCAGGATCTGCTATCTTCTCATTTTTTTAAATTACAGAATTGTTTTGATTTCACTAAACTGAATATCTTTGTCTAAATGTAAATGAGTAAATAAATGGATATATCATTAAAAGTTGTCATCTCAATTCTTATATCATTATTCAAAAGATGAGCAAAATACTTTTTCCATGTGTTCAAAATCTCATTGTTATTGTGTAGGAGTGCCATTGCTGTATTTAATAAGATTGTGATACCATTTCTCAGATCCATGTGTTTCTTTTAATGTCTCAGAAAAAACCCTAGAATGACCATGATTAGAAAATGTCTATTTTCTGTGCAATTTTAATTCAGAAATCATTTTTAAGCCTTTTTGTCAGTCATTGAACTTCTGCCACCAGGTCTTTTATATTTATTATGAAGTTTCTTGTGTTATCTATTATTCTGCAAAGCAGAAAATATCATATTTCCTTTTCTTTTTAGTGAACCCAAGAATAAATATATTTGTATTCATAACACCCTCATTAAGAGAATTTTGTGATTCAGTAATATGACAACTCTGAAGATCCAAATTAGCAGTGATTAATAGCTTTTGAAATTTAGTTAGTAAATTCATAATATCAATATTCTTATGAATGAAATATCTTTTTTTAATGCAATTGTACTTTGAATATATCTTTTTTTAATGCAATTATATCTTGAATATATCAGTAACATCTATTTGTTCCTTTACCCATGTACATGTAAATAAATGGACAGTTGAAATCTTGAACTGGATTTCAAGTGATTGTAAAAGCCATTGAAACAGACCATTTATAAGATGGGTGGATGAAATAAAGAAGTATACTGGGGTGATTGGAAGAAGAGAAGCCAAAGATTGGAGAAGATGGATTGAACTTGGAGAGATCTTCATCCTGCCATGGATCGGTAATGGTTGAAAATGATGATAATCCTTTTAATCTTGGAAGGTACTAATCTGTGATCTGTTCAATGTTTGCTTTTAAGTGCGTTTATAATATAAACTTATTTTGTATTCTGTCACCTAACTAGTGTAATTTATTAAATGCCATTGTTAAACTAGGATAATCTTATGATGTTTTGTTTAATATAACATTGCATATACTGCATTATATATGATTCATTATTTTCATTATCCCTTTACTTTTTTATTTAATACAATAATATAACCTCTTTTTTGCATTTCTCAAGCAATTTTATTCTGTTTCAGTTGATCTTAAGTCTTCATTAGAACTCAAATATTTTATAATATATTAGTAATATTATATTGCTTTATATATTATATAAAAATTTCAAATGCAAGTTGATATTCATCATCTTATCTTATAATGCAATGTAATATTATGAAGTGCTTGAAGTTGAAGCAAGAGGAAAATAGTTGCTTGAAAAATAAATAAAAAAGTGAAGTTGTGTATTAGTAAAATAACATATTTTAATCAAATTATTATTTCAATATTTTTTATTTAAAAACAAACAAACAAACAAGATTTTGAAATTTTTTGAAAATTTTGATAAATTTCAAAAAAGATGTGTCAGTTTAGCACATTGCCAATTAGTATTATAATGTAAAATAGCTGATAGTAGTTGCTAAATGTATATTCCATACATAGTGATATGCTGGAACAAGGCTAGGTATTAAATTTCTAGGAATTTTCAATATAATTATTAATTATAATCTAAAAATTAATTTTAAAAACTCAGTTATATGTTTAAATTAAGGTTTTTACTGACAAAAAATGTTTTACAAATTACATTTTTGAGGGCAAATATGTTTAATGAAAAATAAAATAAAAGCAACATGAAATAATTGTGACCAGTGTTCCAACAAGTTTCATAAAACTGTCATATAGAATTTAGTCAACTCATTATAAAATATTTAAATGATATGCAGATTATAAGTGGTAATCATATGTTTATTAAAATCTTAATGTATTAAAAAAAACACAGCTTTTTTAAAAACATTCTATTTATTCTGAATAAATCATATACACATTAAATAATTTCAGCTCCCATCAATTAGACTCATTATTATTTTTTTCAAGAGTGTATTTATATATTTTTAGTACAAATACATGTTTGAAAATTGGAAGTGGATAGATATATTTTAATAACTTGATTAAAAAATAATTTTACAGTGTAACTAACCATAAAATTTTTTGTGAAATTTGTCACAAAATATGAACAATATAATTTAAGTTTGAAAGCAAATTTTTATTCAATGTATTTTGGGATTAGCGCTGTCATGATGTAATTGTCAGCAATAATTATTCTAACTTTGTGAATTATTCTAGCACTTTAGGTTTTCATAATAATTTTGCTGCCCATATTTGCGATGGCAGAATGTTGTCCCTTTGTCCAGTAAAAGGTGTGTGGTTGCAATGGCAAAATGCCGTAGTTGTGATTATTATGAAAACCTAAAGTGCTAGAATAATTTACAAAGTTAGAATAATTATTGGGGGAGATTACAACATGGCAGCCTAATACCAAAGTATCTTATTTACCATTATCACTGTCTTATGTTCTTTAATCAACTAAAATTTGAAATAATATTCTATTTTAAAAAAATTGGAAGATACCAATAGAAGTAAGGTTCATAATTTTAGTTGGTAAAAAAGTGTAACACATCAGTAATAAGGCTAAGTAAAAATATAAATTTTATTATGTGTATATTTGGAAAAATTTCATGAAATTTGTTTAGCTAATTACATTTTTAAGTTTCTTGTATGTTGATAAGCTGCAATATCTATCTTTTTTCTCTTTTCAGAAGTAAAATAGCATGTTTGCATTAAAAATATATAAATACATCTTTGAAAAACACATAATAAATGGTCAAAAAGAACAGGAGCTGAAATTATGTAGGAAATATTTTGTATGTAATTGATTTAGAAATAATAAATAAAAGGTTTCTAAAGAAAAGGTGGTCTTTTGAAAATTATTTTACTAAAAAATTGAATCAATTACAAGAAAATGATAGTAGGCAGTATTTTGTTTTTAGCTATAAGTTATTTAAATTTTCATTAATTATATTTTTATAATAAAATAATTTATATTAGCTATACTTATGAGGTTTTTTACATTTTTAAATCATAAACTGACTAATAAACATCGCATGACCACCATCTCTTATGCTTCTGTATAACTATTGTTAAAACAGGCAAAACTCACTATATATATTGCCATACACAACAAGCTAGAGTAATCAATGGATGCCAGAAGGCTTGTGCATAAAATCCCCATCTAGTGCCATAAGCCAGAAACTAGTCTGGGGATATTGGATGAGTAGGCACTAGATGGGGATTTTGTGCACAAGCCTTCTGGCATCCATTGATTACTCTAACTTGCTGTGTGTGGCAATATATATAATGAGTTTTGCCTGTTTATAAACTGACTAATTAAAATATAAAGCTGTTAGCAATTTCATTTAGAAATGTCTTCAAGAAAGTAGGTCACTATTTTATAAAAGTCAGAAATTTTTAATTTTCATTTTTATAACTGAAGAAGTAACTGAAGCTTCCTATGAGTTATATCACCATTGCAAATCTATCACGCCCATCCATCAGCCCCAAAGTCAGACTACAGATATATTAGAAACATATATTCTGTTAAGCAATTCATGTAACACTTGTTACAATTCAACTTCAAATACACATTATTTCTAGAGAAACCCTAACCTTATTTATTTTATTTTATTTTTTGTTTATTAATGACAATTATATCACACATTACTGAAACATAATCAAAGTCGTGAAAAAGATTAATGATCCCCAAGACACATTTCAGAGATCATTTATTCTTTTTACATATCTTTGATCATATATGTTTCAGTAATGTATGATATAATTGTAATAAGGTAAGGGTTTCTCTAGAAATAATGTGTATTTGAAGTTGAATTGTAGCGTTATATGAATTATTTGACAGGGTATATGTTTCTAATGTGGTCTGAGAGGTTGGTCTGGCTTCTGGGCTGATGGATGGCTATGATAGGATTGCAAATATGATATAATTCTTAGGAAGCTTCAGTTACTTCCTGTTCAGTCGCCATGCTGTATGAATTAAAACTATGTACTAGGAAATTAGCAATATATATATATATTACCAAAATCACACTTTTCTTTATTTTGCTGTAATATCCTATAAATACAATTTATCCAAACCCCTTCAAACACTTTTTAGCAAAACTCTTTAGTTGTACATATACCTATGTTTCAACTGACCTGCAGTCTTCTTCAAAGCCAGTTTATACTAAAATAAACTGGCTCTGAAGAAGACTGCAGGTCAGTCAAAACGTAGGTATATGTACAAAATATAGAGTTTTGCTAAAAAGTGTTTGATGGGGTTTGGATAAATTGTATTTATATATATATTTAACTGCTCAAAAAGCTAAAGTAATACTGTAAGATGATTTTAGTTTAAGGATTATAATTTGTGGAATGAAAAATTTATTTATTGAGATGTATGTAGGATTTACAAGAAAGGGTGAATGAAAAAACAAACAGGTATTATTGATATTTAAAGAATTAAGGGATTGAAATAAAGCAGGACTGAAGATGTCTCTAGAATTTTTTACTAGGTCCCAGCAGATTGTAAGAGATCTATATGATGTGGTTGGTTGGGATGAGAAAGTTCACTAGAATAATTTGGAAAGAGAAACTATGGACCAGAGAAATTGGATTAAATTTGAAGAAATCTTCGTGTTTGTGATAGAAAAAATGCAAAATTATTAAGAAACATCCACATTGAAATGCAGTCAATTTATTAAGTCATTGTTTAATATGAGTCATAAATTAAACTACAGTACGAAAAAAAATTGTTTTACAGTTTGATCTTTCCAATAACTCAAGATTTAATTTCAAAATAAAGATACTTTTTTGGATGTTAAAGAATTTATAATGAAATTACTATTATGTTCCAAGCAAATTTTTTTTTCCAAATTTATCAATAAAGCATGATTTGCTGTTTATAGATACAATTGAAGACTCTTCAACAGATTCTGGATAGATCATGGTATTTGGACTCATCTGTTCATAAATGAAATTTATGAACTATTATCTGAACTAACCAATGACTGTCAAATCTATGGTTACACTGGCAAAATTAAAGGACTTAATGAAGTCATTGGTGATTCTGCACAGGTTTCTTGATAATATTTTGCTAATAGTTAAGCTATCAAAAAAGTCCATAGGTTAAATAAATAAACTATATAGTTATTAAAAACAATCAATTGATAGTATAAAATTTATAATGAACAACAAATATTCTCTTTGAAAGTTTTGTTGTAAATCAATAAAACTTTCAATTAAATATATGCATACATTTTTATTTTTTAGCAATTTTATATATATGCATAAAATTCTTTTTTTTTTTTCTTTTCTTTTTTTTAGCAAATGTTTACTAATCAGTAAAATAACAATAAATGTATTTATATAATCATAATTGATTCTAGATACTAAAAATCATGGATAGTAGCAAAATATTAAAAAAATTAAAATATAGATTAAATTTTTTTATTTTATAAATTTTTTTAATATAACGGATTTGAACAAAGACTTTCAAGCACCCTTCAACTATCCACACTATCTCATACCACTAATACACATAAACTCACACATGTGGAAAATTCACCAATATACGTTATTTCATGCTCAGTACTCATCAGTTGGTCCAAATTATCATTTCCCACACATACATATAATCAGCGCTCAGTTTATATTAAAATAGCAAATCTTCATATTTTAATGGACAGGCTTCAATCTACTCCAATTCTTCAGCCATCCATACCATTGAAAATCTGATGATGGAAAGCCCAAATCCCATGCTGAAGCTAATATTATTGCCATGACCGTGTTGATCTCAAGTCACTCTGACCCTTGATGTATAGGACCTTATTCATTTAAATACATAGAAGAGGGATGGGCAGAATGCAGGTTTAATGTGCAAGATTTGAAATACAGGCATTCTTCATATACCTGAATACTTACATTTGAACACAGACTTTCAAGCACCCTTCAACTATCCACAATATCTCATACCACTGATATACATGAGCGCACACATGTAGAAAAGATAAATAATCACCAATATACGTATTTCATGCTGATCCAGCCTTATCAGTCGGTCCAAATTATCATCTCCCACACACATATAATCAGTGCTCAGTTTATATTAAGGGAGCAAATCTTCATACTTTAATGGACATGCATCAATCTACTCCAACTCTTCAGCCATTCATACCAGGAAACCCAAATCCCATGCTGATGCCAATATTATTTCCATGCCCATATTGCCCTCAAGTCATTCTGAACCCTTCGTATATAGGACCTTATCATTTAAATAATCCTCTTCTATGTATTTAAATGGATAAGGTCCTATACATGAGGGGTCAGATTGACTTGAGGTCAACGTAGGCATGGCAGTAATGTTGGCATAAGCATTGGATTGGGGCTTTCTATCATCAGATTTTTAATGCTATGGATGGCTGAAAAGTTGGAGATTGGAGTAGATTGAAACCTGTCCATTAAAGTATGAAGAATTGCTATCTTAATATAATCTGAACCAAACTGATGAGTTCTGGTTCAGCATGAAATATGTATATTGGTGATTATTTATCTTTTCTACATGTATGTGGTCATTGGGTATCAGTGGTATGAGATAGTGTAGATTGTTGAAGAGTGCTTGAAAGTCTGTGTTCAAATCCCTTATATTTACAATTAAGCTCCAGGTATATGAAGACTGCCTGTATTTCAAATTTTATATATATATATATTTTAGTCATGGATATTGGGAGGGGGGTGATATTGCATATATTCTTATAGCAAATCTTATGATAAATTAAAAAGCACACAGAATAACATGACTGATTGATTTTTTGTTATTGTACATTAATGAACTAATGAATAAAATCTTGACCGTACTTCCTTCATTTTTTTATAATCTAGTTGCTGCTTCCATTGCTTTCATAATTATTTAGTCGAAAAAAGCATAATAGATCAATGTGTGAAATAAGTCCAAATTTCAAAAATTCATATTGGAATAATATAATTTGTTAGGACCATAACTCAATGAGGGACAAGGCATATCTATTTTCATGTAACATACAAATAGAAAGGGCCTTTTTGCATAACTCAATGAGGGACAAGGCATATCTATTTTCACGTAACATACAAATAGAAAGGGCCTTTTTGATTTAGGAGCACATTCTATAATACCAGCCAGGTGGCGGGTGCCATTTATTTTTTTCAACCAAGTGGCGGGCACCATATATTTTTTCAATGTAAATTTATAGTTGGATATTGTTAATAATACACATAATGTACAAAAAAAATATTTATTTCAAAAATAAAATTTTAACATATAATTAACGTTTATATTTTTATGCTGTAAAAGTATAATATGCCCTACAATTTGATTACAATATAATACAATAATTTATAAGAAATTTTAAAAATTAAATTTATTTGTATCAGATAAATAATTTTTTATCGTGTTTGAATAGCAGCAGGCACAATGATGCCCGCCGGCATAGGGTTGGCGACCCCTGAAATAGACATGTCTACAATTTTTTTATAAATTAATAAAAATTTCTGAAAAGCATTAATAAACTATTATTTTCACTTAGAGAAGAAAAAAGTTTGCATATAATCAATTTAATAATAAAAGGTCTGCTTTTTGATTTTTTAAAATGCTATTGTTGTTTTTTTTAAAACATAAATTGCATTGTATGACATTAAATGAGCATTTAGTATTAAAATTTACTAGAGTCTGTGTGGGGTGAGGGAAGATGGGAGGATACAATTTTATTTGAATTTCATTTCAGTCAGCTGAAGAAAAGTAGGTTTTCACATCATTTTTATAATTAGAATGTAATATGGCAGATTTGATCACTGTCTTTTATGCTTCTTTCAGCTATCTACCCTATCTCATATAACCAATACACATGACCTCACACGTGAAAAAGATAAATGATCTCCAATATATGTATTTCATGCTGAACCAGCACTTGTCAATTGATCCAGATCTTCATCTCCCACACACTTATATAATTAGTGCTCAGTTTATATTAAGATCACAAATCTTCAAACTTTAATGGACAGATTTCAAATTACTCTACTCTCCAACTCTTCAGCCATTCATACCATTGGAAATCATAATGATATGCCCAAATCCCTTAATGACACTGATATTATTGTTTTGCCCATGTTGACCTTGATTTTATGATATCTATGATTTAAGACCAATTTTTTTTTATTTCCTGTATTAACATTTTCAAATGGTGGTTTAACATCAATTCATGCAAAATTAAATTTATTTTATATATAAATTAGTTCAAAATAAAAAATGTAATTTTATAAAACTTGTAAACTATTTCCACCAAGTAATTAAAACAATTATGATACAATACTGATTTATATTAAAAGGGTTAACATTGACATCGAATACTTTGATTATCTTTTATTGTTTTTCTTTCCTGCTTTATAATTGATAAATAGTTAAATATATATAATCAATAATTTTCATTCACTTCCTTATGCTTTTATTATTTTCTTTTTTATCATTTACTGCAAATTTTTTTTGGCTTAGTCTTTCTATTCATCCTAGAAGTAAAAAAAAATTACTTAATTGTAAAACGTATATATTTTCAATATATATAACAAACCCTTAAATGAAATTTTAATGAGACTTATTTTCACATGTGCAAAAGAAGCTCACTTTATCACAAATACTGCTCATCACTGGTAGCTTATATTCTATTACATTCCATTGCTAAGGAATATCATTAGCATTATGTTATCCATTGGTCCATTATATCATGTATTACATATTTTTACTAATTGTACTACGTTATTCTTCAGTATAATATACTGAAATTAAAATCCTTAAACATTGATTTTCTGATATATCATTCATGTTTATCATATAAAATAATTTCTTTATTTTTTAAATTGATGCCATTTTTTTATTATTATTTTGAAAAGTTACATACTTTGAGCTTTTTTTCCTCATTAATTAAAAGAAATAATCAAATGCTTTAGTGCTCAGGAGGTCATAAAAAAATTTGAGCCAGAAATGATAATTAGGGCCTTCCTTATCCTATGTTCCTCAAGCTCCAGATTCTGCCATTCAGCTATTGCACCAAACCATCACTCATTTTCTAATGTGCATCTCCTACTTATAATGACATTTGAAAACAGCTACAATATAGATTTTTACACTTTATATTGCAAAATACAATTATTATTTTTTAAGACAAAGTGAAAATATATATGTTAGAAAAATTCTATACAAAAAAAGAAAGAAAATCATGCAAGATTCTTAAAGATTGGAGCAATATTTGTTGAATTATAGTACAAACTTTCACATTTATGTATTAATATAGATATTCTTCAATTATTATAATTATTTTTCTATAATTATACCAGATTCTTAATTACTTTCTATTCAAAACTGATTTTCTCATTTTAGTATATATTAGAAATTTTATCTATTAAATGCTGTTTTAATCTCATTTTCAATTTTTTATTGTTCCTACATATGAAATCTCTCTTACAATCTAAGCAATTTATAATATAAATGCCATTCATATTTTCCACGTTCTCCTTTTTTTTTTTACCATATATTAATTTTAATCTAAATTTATTTTCTTTTTATATATTGCAAATTACCAAAGCTTTTAAAACAAAAAAAAAAAAGCAAATTCATTGATTAGTGCAATAGTTATTGAGTTATAAAATCACTAACCTACTTTCACATTTATATATTAATATAGATTCAATTCTTCATAAATAATGTTAATAACTTTTATAAAAAGATTGAATTTTAGAATATTTTCTACCTTATATGTGTTATTTTGATAGACACACAATGTTCAGATTATTCATTGATTAAATACTACGAAATACATGTTAAGATGTATACATTATATTGATCAATTCTGTTTACTAATCAAACTTGATGATCTTACGAATTTTGTGAATGATTCAGTATTCTATTAAGTTAAAAGAATATAGGGTTATGATGAGAATGAAATAACAGCTTTAATGAATACATTTTATACAGTTCAGGATGTTAATAATTAATATGGAGAAGAAAACAAAATTTGATGAGTAAAATCTTTATCGAATCAACAATATATAAATTTAAGTTTCTGAATCAGATGAATTTGATCAATCTTGGTTATAATAGGACTGATGTAATAATGACTCCGATTCAAACAGGAAATATTAACAGATGTTTTCTCTTAGTTATGTTGGAAGTATACGTAAAAAGTTCTTCTAACTGCATACAAGGCTTTTCAATTTTATCTAATTAGTTCCTTCTCTTACTTGAGTAAAAGCCCATTAGGAAATTCTTTGGAATCATTTTGCTCCCCAATAAATGTTATTTATATATATATACATAGATTATTCAAAATCAAGGAATGTCTTTTTTCAGATTTAAATTTAAAAATCATAAATTTAAATCCATTATATTTTTAAGCAGACACTGGTAATTATTTCTGTTTGATATGTGGGTACAAATGGGATTCACTGATGATGCACAACAGCTGGTTTTTATTTAAACTTACTAGAGTTTTTGTTATATTTTTGAAATTAAATGTTTATCTTTTCTAATTATATATCTCTATGTATAGTTCAGTGAGACTGATAAAGTTTATCAATTATTATGCATATATATATATTTAGAAAAGATTTGCAAGTGCCTACAGCTTATACAATCAGTACACATGACCACATATATGTGAAAAAATAAATGTCCAATATATGTATTTCATGCTGAACCAGCATGTATAATGATCATTTATCTTTTTCACATGTATGTGGTCATGTGTATTGGTTATATAAGATGGAGTGCATATCTCTAGGGATCTTGAAAGTCTGAGTTCAAGTTCTTTCTAATTACATTAAGTTTAATATAGACAACATAACTTATATTTGAATATTATATATATATTATGAAGATTTGAGAAATGATTTGTCAGTATTTTTTTAAGTGACTACTTCCCTATTAGGATTCAGTTTATGTGTACAGAAATTCATATTAGTTGAAATTGATTTCAGTCTTTTCTATTGGTCCCTGATTCCATAAATTATATTAAACTTTTTATAATATACATTTAACATATAACATCAATAAAAATAATGATAATAAATATGCAGTTAAGAAAAAGACAGTATTGCAATAAATTATAAAAAGCTACATAAATGAATACATATTGAATCCATAAGATGAGGAAATGTCTGGCAGATGATTTATTTTGACAATCACATTTGTGGGCATGTTTATAAAACATGAGTTATTGAAACTTAGTTTTAGAGTTTCAGGCAGAATATTCGAGCAACAAACTATTAGATTATTTATTTAGTCCTGCTTAGTTTAGTGCAATGCTATAGTGTGGATTCTGGATATATAGACCATCACTTGATCCTGTCTCTCATGATACTCAAACATGAATTTATGAAATGAGAAATTAATCCTTTGAATATTATTATTTAGCTTGCTTTAAAATTGATGTTAACATTAGTTGTTGAAAGTTTTTGTCTCCTTGGATCATTTTTAGCTATATAGGATTCGGAGATGAGATTTGTTGCAGCAGTGCAATTTTAAAAACTGAATTGTATTTGGTTTAACCCATGTAAAAATTAGACATCTGATTTTGACAAAACTAAAGCAGCAAGAACAAGTAAATGGATATTAATTTAGATTAATTCATAATTGACTAAATTGAAATTTTCTTATTTATATATATGATGATAAACTATTTTATTGAAAAAATAAAATGCTCTTGCTGAATAATGTAAATGAACTTCATTATCTCAATAATGGATCTTTCATTGAAGGGCTAAGTTTATAAACAGATAATCTTTAGAAAGAAATATCATCAGTGTATGATCATCAAGAGCTGACTTTGACTTGAAGGCATCAAATAAACAAAGATTCTTATTATTTTCTGGATTGAAACCTTTATTATTAATTTTCTGTTTTTGTACAACAATGAAATAATATTAATTTTTAAATTCTCAACCAAAATATTAAAAAAGGACTTTGAATCTTTTTTTATCTGATTATTAATTAATTTTTAATATTTTTTTATTATTTATTATTACACTATTCATTTTATTCTACTTTAAGCAGTCATCACTTGAAAGAACTGTGATAATAAAAATTTGGTTATTTTTTATCATTCCTCTTTTCTAAGTCATGTTCTAATTTATTTTTTAATTTTAAATATGTTGTGGGTTTTTTAATACAAATATCTATTTTCTTTTAAAAATAATACTGATTTGACTTGAGGGATTGTTGTAATTATTAATGAATTTCTTTTTTATATAAATCAGAAGCAAGGCACATTATTATTATTAGGATCATGAAATATTCAAGTTATGATCATCTTTTGTCAAACATTTTATCTATTCATAAAATTTCAGAATGATATACAGCAATACTTTATTTATTCTCCCCCATAAAATCATTCTAGCTTGCTGGCATCTAGTGCAGATATTTGTAATGAAACAACAAGAAGAAATGAATACTTTGAATAGAAAAAAGGAAGTCAAAACAGAGGAAAAACTAATAAAATTAAAAAAGAAGATACCTCTCTTGTGAAGAATTGTTAGAAGAGAAAAGAAACCTAGATTTCATTTTAAAAAAAGATATCATAGATGAAAAAGATTATATTTAACTAAGACATCTCATGTTTACCAAAACCATATTCACTAGTTACTTACTGAAACTAAATAGAATTAGTATTACTTTAAGATGATGATCTAATTGTGCGTGAAGATATATTGGGATTAAAGTAAAAGCAAATCACTTATGAAGGTAATTAGTAAGTTAAGGGTGGCTATTATCTTGAAATCATAGAACAAATTAAATATTTAGCATTTGATTAATTTTGGTAGAGAAAAATATATAATTTTTTGATTGTTGATGTTAGTCTAAAGGTAAGGGATTCATTAACTGATTGGTTGGAATATAGAATTGGATGATGCAGAGATATCTACATATAAAAAAGAAATATTTTGAAGCTATAGAGGTTTGGGTTTAGAAGGATATGAAGGTAAATTGGATGAATATAGCTATGATATCGGATAGGTGAAAAAATATTTATAAGGGTTTTGTGTTGGCCTCAGCAGTTTAGACCAATCACTAAAAGTTTTTGTATTTTCACCTGAAGAAAATTTGGAAAAAGAAAAATCTGTCTAAACATCTGAAAGGAATTTTTGTGCATAGTTTTGAGTATTATGCTCAAATATATTTGAACTTCTGAGTAACTAAACATAGGAAAAATAATTGGTCAATTGTATAATTACATTTCAGTTATGTATGTTATTTTGAGGAAGTTCTGTAAAGTGGAAAGAACAAGCTGAAGGCTGGTCTTCAGGATAGATATGCTACTGAATATTTAACAAATAAAGAGAGGGATAGACTATTAATGAAAATATTGAATTCTAATGTGATGTATCTTATTGTATATAATATTATTTAAACGTAATGTGGCATCACTAATTTTTTAATCTATATAGTTTTTCAAAGCAATCAATCTTGGTCCTTTTTCCATTTTTAAGGGACAGGAGAAAATAATTTATAGATTATAGACTAAGATAATTTATAATTTATTTTGGCCATGAATATGAGGGAAAAACCTCGAAAGTACTAGGCCTAGATTAATTTAATTTAATTGTTTTTGTTACTACTGAAAGCTTCTTCAGTGTGTTAAAGCGCTTATATATACTAAATGAAATATTACATTTTGATCTAGTGCAATGGCAAAATGCAAAAATTCTGGAGCTGAAGGTCCTTAGATAACAGCTTCAGCTCTTTCACTTTTGATGCTCAAACTGCTTCGGAACTCCCAAAAAATAAACTATTCAATCATTTTTAATTAAAATAGTATACATGTAAAGTGCAACTTAGCATAATTAAGATATAAACCTATTATTTATAAAATGAGTATTTCTATATGTAATTTTAATGCCATTAATTACATGTGATTAAAAAAATGTAATTATAGTGCAAGGAATAGTGCAGCATTTTAATTTTAGAAATTTAAAAAAAAAAGGCAAACTGTAAATTGACAATTGGTTTAGTCAAATTTTAGAATTAAATTAATCTTTTAAAGTCTACAGCATTTGTAGCTTATTGACACAAACAAAAAAAAAGTATATTTTTTTAAAGAGTGTGTATAAAATATAAAAAAAATTAGGGATAGAAAACATATCTCTCAATCCTAATGCACCATGAAGTTGAGTGATTTTATGGAAGAATGGGAGGGATGAGAGGAACTTAAATCTTTAAAATGAGCATGAATATTTTTCAAAACATTTTCCGTTAAAATGGAAAAATATTTTATTTTCAATATGAAATATCTGAACTACACTAAGATAAAAACATGATTGCTACTTTTTTCAGTTAACTAATAAAAATATTTCAAGTTTTAAAAAACGAACTATATATGCTTAAAAATATTGTGTCAGGACTGTTTTATGAGTGATAAGTGCATTAAAACAACAGTTGGAGAAATGATAAAAATTTTGGGATCTTAAAAGCAGATGTTGATTATAGGAAAATGTATGAACAATGGATCAAGAGTTTGCTATATACTAACTTGGACATTGAGCCACTTTTATAGAACTGTATGTAAAGTATGAATTTTATAATAATTTAAACAATTTATTTGTTTAGTTAATTGTTAGAGCAAATCATTGATCACAAGAATATCATTTATAGGAAATAGAAAATAAATATATACCCATTTTGCATCTTAGCTAAATGATGGACATTTATTTTATTATGAAAAGTTCATGTATCTGAACTCATAAATCAGAATCCAGTGGGAATATCTAATTGGATTAAACCAAATGGAAAGCAGGAGAAAATAAGTTATATTGACATTACTTTTATTTATGTTAAAATAATACCTCACTTCAAAAGTATGAAAATAATTGGAGCCATATTTTTTTTAATTTTATTGCTGCCAAAAGTGGGAAAGAACTGAGAATTATCATTTAAACAAACAGTTTTTAGAAATGTATTTATTAAAATTACTTTCTTAACTTTGCATTTTTTTTAATTCATAGGATGTTTTATAAATACAAACAGTATATATTTTCTATATTCTAAAATATCTTTTTAAACACTTAATTTAGAGGAAAACTCTTCAAAAATACTTGATTATTCTTGGTTGCCTGCCAAAAATTAACTTCATATTGTAAGAATAAAAATAAAAATATTTTGATATTAAAGGAGAATTATTGCCTAAAGAGAGATAAATTTTGACTTCTCCTTGGTATGTTGTTTTCTCATTCTTTAATAATAATGGATCTTTCTATAAATAGTAGAATATAATATTCTCAGTAGGCGGTTTTATTACATTAAATGTTATTGCTTAAATTTTTCCTCACAGTGTTTATTTAGGCATGCCATCTTTGTGTTTATATATTATTTATATTAATATGAACACATCTTAAATATTTTTTTACAACTTTATGATCTTACTACTGTTAGACTATGATTATGCTCTCTATGAAATATTCAGTATTGATTCATAACATTGTGTTTAATCCAAGATTGTTATAAAATTTATACTTCACTCTTAATTGCAATTTTTTTTCTCACTGGAGTTATCTTTTTAATATTTTGTGTTGGCAAAAAGTAAAGTAAAGCAGTTACTTTTTCATAATACATTATTTCTGGGTTTCTCAATATTGATTACCATATTTTTTTAGTCAGGATCATACTTCTTTCAATAACTCCAAATGATTTTGTGTTGATTCTTTTTACAAGGATATCATATCTTACTTTCACTGTATATAATAGTTTTTGTAAAATATTTCATCTATTATATCTTCATCAGAATATTTCATAAACTATTATACTTTTTGAAGATTGTATAATCCTGAGTGATTATATATATATGGAATAATTTAGATTAATCTGAATTTGACTGTCAAAATATTTAACTTTAATATGTAAATTGCTATTCCTTAAGGTAATTAGATTCTCATTTCATAGTATGGCTAATGAGCAATTAATAAATTTCATTGATGCTATTGCTTGTTGATTATCAATTTCTTTCACAAAACTGTTTTTTAAAAATATTTTTTAGTAAAATGAAATAAATTTGTAATTGTCCACCATAATTAAAAATTAACTTGTCTCAATTCAATTTTATGTTTAGTGAGTCTTTAAACATTACAAGTCGATGTCTTGAAACAATACTAGGATAAATAATTGATAAATTGAAGATTCTTTTTCTATGGAGAAAATAATTTTTTGCAAAACCATTATAGTGGCTTACAAATTAATTTATTGTAAATTGATTGTGTAATTTAAAACCCTCTTATTACTTATCATTATCCGATTTGTTTTCAAACTCTTAGTATTTGTATTTTAGTAAAGTGCATGGATGATTTAGTATTATGTGATATACATTTGGCAATGCAATAAGAAAGATTAGTTATTATACTTCTTGAAGAAGATAAAGGAATATTGAAAATAGAACTTGGATAAGAAGAAAAAAGAAACATTGATATAGGTATATGAGTGGATTCAAGGAGCATATAAAGAATATTAAGAATTTGATAGACTATGTTAAAGAGAAGGAAGTTCTGAAGAAGGGTGCTTGGGCAATCAAAATTAAAAGAGGGTGGTAAATAAAGCATTGTGTAACAGTAGTAAAGTGCATGTATGATTTAGTATTATATGATATTTGTATTTTCAATTCCATAGTTGGTTTTGAGAGAGAGAGATGGGGCGGGGGGGCAGAAATAAATTATTAATTATAAGTTTTTTTTTTGAAAATTGATTTTTTATAAATAAAAAAAACAACAACCCAGAAAGTTTTAGATTTCTTTTTCAAATAAAAACATTTTAACATTATAAATAAAGAACACAAAGTCTATTTATTTATTTGTTACATTAATTTATAACCCCCCCCCCCCAAAAAAAAAAAAAGAATTTATTATAATGTGTGAAAATATTTCATTTTTATCTTTTGTATCTTAATTTTTTTAAAATTTGTATATGCTTTTGCAGTCATGGATCAGTCCAAGATAGTAAACTTCTCTTTCTCATATTAAATTGCCAGCTTATTTTGTTTTACTCTCACCCATTTCATGTTAGCAATATATCTTTTATTCTTGAAAAATGGTATTGTCACAACTTGAACATTCCATATCTGTGTAAGAACTGTTTGTCATTAACTTCTGAAAAACATAGATAAGTGTTATGTTTTTTCTTGTTGCACACAGATTTTGTTTCAAAAATTTTATATAAATATGAAATACATAATACTAATATTTATTCATATATAAACTAAGTACAGCAATTCATAATTAAATAATTAACTAGGATGAAATTATAAATCCACTAATAATGGTTTCCTTGCCAAGGCAGATTTCTCAAATGCAAAGTAACACAAATCGTATATATATGAAGGGATACCCAAAAGTAACCGCAATTTTATAATAAAAAATTGTTTATTTTTAAGTGTTATAAATTTAATCTATTTCAAATTTACTGTCCATTTGATGCAATACACTGGTCTAAACATACTTTTCATTTTTCAAAGTAATTTGGAAACACTTTCAAAATGATGCCTTTTATCGCCTGTAGGTTTTTTTTTTTCATCACGTCTAAGTCTGAGAAAAAAAAAGCTTTTCATTCAAGATATTAAAAAAAAAATCATACAAAGTGAATTCAAATGAATATGGCTGATAGATAAACTGGGTCATGCTGAATTTAATTAAAAAGTGTTTAACATTCAAGGTTTTGAAACATGATACTTTGTCAGGGGAACTTGCCCATCTGTCTTTGTCACAGAACAGAATTTTGGCATTTTACTGCACCACATAAATGCTTCCGAACTTGTATATAAAATGTGAGCATTTTGAATGAAATCTGAGAAAAAAATACCATTTGCATAAAAAAAAACAATATTGTTTTGACTTGAGACTTTACTCACTATGCTTTTTAGGGATGTGGTGAATTTAACATTTCAATTAAATCCCTCATATACTTGTGTTTTTTCTGAGATTAGCTTGCTTGTAATTTGTTTCAAGCATTACAACTGTTTTCCCTGCCATTTACTGTAAATGAAAACAGAGTTTCACATTGTTCAAACTTTTCAATCATTATAAAAATCGCCAAATGCACTTTTGAAAAAAAATGTATGATTTCACATGACAATGTCATTTGGCAGATTGTTGCAGAAGAGTTCCTGCAAGAAGCATGTAACAACAGAAGCATATACTAAACAGGCATGCAAACCAAGAACGATTCCAGTTACTTTTGGCTATCTTTTTGTACTGTCTTATTTAACCATAATTCTTACTCACATTCCAGTTACTTTCATATTAAAATAACTTAAATAAATTAATAGCATTAAAGTCATAAATCTTAAAAAAAAAACAATCTTGGCCTGCTCAAACATATATTTATGAACATGAAATAAATACAGGCCATAAGATTATGTTTGAGATAGCTAAAGTTGTCTTCTTTGAAAAGAATGGTATAAAGAGAAGATTTAATGATTCTTTTAATAAAGATTTATGAATCTGAAGTTATTATTTAAAAAGTTATTTTAATAGTAATGTCAGTTGAAATTATGAGAAGATATGATAGTATCCATTTATTTTGTGTTACTCGGCACTTGAGAAATGCTGCCTTATCTCCAAACTATGGAATTTGTATGTTAATTTTGACAAGTTCTTTAATTGTGAATTGGTGTAGTTAGCTTTTCGTATTAGATAGTTTATTCATGTACTTAGCTTTTAATCTGTTAGTTTGTATTAGTTTCAGTAATCACTTAATATTGATATATATTCCTAATATTTTCAAAAACCTGACCAATTATTGTTTAAACTATATAGAGTGTATTGAACAATGAACTATGGAAACATCTAAGAAAAAATTTAAAAAGTTGTATTTCATTAATAAAAAATAAGACTGCCAAAAATTTTTAAAAAAGAGATAAAAGTTATTTGTAAAACTTAACTTCCTTAGCTTATCTGTTTCTTCCATATTGATATGTATTACTATTTAAAACAAACTTCTACGTGGAACTAAAAGCATGTTTATAATTATTGAAATACTGGCAAAAAATATTGAGGGAGATGGGGAACTATGAACTGTTTGAACAGAAATATAGGATAAACATACATCAGTCAGTTTTGATGTGTATAAGACTAAAGTTGTTTTATCACTTTACACTATGTAATAAAGTTCATTAAATAGTATTTGAGTGCAATTGCAAAATTAATGCTCTTATAAAGTTTTTTAGGTAGTGCTAAGGATGATAATTTATAAGTAACAAATAAGAGACGACACCTAATTTGAAGCATCAACACAAACATTATAGATCAGAGGTTATTTAAATATGAGTTATTGACAGAGTTCAATTTGAGATGTTGGAACTGGCTGTAATATATATTAAAATTTTGCCATTTGCAGCAGATGAATATTTTGCTAAACCAGATCTTGTTTCAAACATCATAAGATAGATATTTCAGATTATTAGAATAATCTGTTCTAGCTTTAATAACTGAGGATTAGGACATTCTATTTATTGAACAGCAAATTAATTAATTTTTTTCAATACAAATACAGTAATAGTACAAAGGCCTTGTTTGGATTGAAAATTTTTTTTATTAAATATTTTAATGATGCTTTGTGATCTAAAGACATAATAGCTAAATTTATTAAAAGAATGTTACTCATTCAAATGAAAAACACTTCTCTTCTTAACCATGTAGAAGACTGGTAAGATTAAATCTGAATAGGAATCATTAAATAAGTTTTAATAGATTAAATTTATTAAAAGAATGTTACTCATTCAAATGAAAAATACTTCTCTTCTTAACCATGTAGAAGACTGGTAAGATTAAATCTGAATAGGAATCATTAAATAAGTTTTAATAGATAAACAGGAATTTTAGATAAGTTGGTTAATATCTTCACGCTCTCATTTCCAAATACTTAAGATTTGCCCATACTTAAACATTTGGATTGAAAAGATAAATTGATTTATTCTATCTTTTCATAAAGACTTTATCTTGTGTTTGGAAAGTGAGATATTCATTTATTGTTAAAATCCACAAAGCGCATGCGCATTAGCTTAATGCTGATTATTATAAGTTGGTTGTATATCCTATGAAAGGACTTCTAAGGTCTACGAAATGCAAGTGGTAACCTATTTATATTTTAGTGATTTGATCTATTTAAAAGGAATACATAGAGGAGTGGTGGTATTCCATTCTTTAACAAAGATGCCATGTTTCTAAAAAAATAATAATTGAAGAAGGATAATGTACTAATATAAATAGTTGCTTGAGAGGGATTTTTGAAAATAGCCTAGGGCAAATGAGCTTCAAAATTCATTAGTGATTTCAAAGTATGAGGATAATGTACTAATATAAATAGTTGCTCGAGAGGGATTTTCGAAAATAGCCTAGGGCAAATGAGCTTCAAAATTCATTGGTGATTTCAAAGTGTGAAGAGAAAGCAGAAAGTGAGGACAGATTATGAATATAATTCTTGACTGATTTTTATTGGAAATCAGTAATATTATAGACTGTCATCCAGAGAACATAAGAGCCTATAAGATCTAAGTGAAAAGTTTGTTTTAGAATGTTATAATTAATTTGTTAGGACATATCATTCATGCAACATGAAAATCGAATGCCTTTCTACCTGTAGCTTTGCTATAAAATTTGTAATATTGCGAGATGTATTTGGTTTGAAAATCCCCAGCATGGTGACAAGTTGTGAATATTAATGACATCTTGAAAAATAAATGCACCGTTCATAAAGGCAGTGATATGAACTGGCATGCTTAGCAAATACTACAAAAGTCTTGTTTAATATATTTTAAAGTTTAGGTTCAATGAATCCAAATATCCTTCAACCAGGAGCTCATGAAAAGCTGAAGGTCATTTACATAAAATTTTGGAGAATGATTTTTCCATTTATTAGATAGCTTTTGATGAGTCATATAAGTTGCGAAATTCTCTGCAAGTAAAATTTTTTTTAAAAAATGCAGTTAAGAGATTAAGAATTAATTAAACATGTTTGTATCATAAAGCATTTCGTGAGTTTTAATTTATTGGTTAAAAGAGTAATTTATTATTATATCAGTAGAATTTCTAGTATAATACACCCAGGAGAATTTAGGAAGTTTTTGATTTAATTATTCCCTTATAATATACATAAATCTTATGGATTTATTTTGACATTTGCTTTTTTTTTCTTTTATGAAAATGTTTTAACTTGGAAAAAATTATGAAATTTGCTCTAAGCATAATTGATTGCAGTAATTGTGCAAAGGAGTGATGAAAACATACTTCAAAAGTTTAATGTGGAAGCTTCCTCTGCTATGTCTTGCTGATCTAAGAGGGCTCTTCCCAAAAATACAAATCACCACTACACAGTTAATATTTAGATAATTTAATGAACGATAATTAATAGCAAAGAAGAAAATTATATTTACATACATATGATTATTTTATATAATAAGGCCCGAAGGCGAACATAAACAATAGTGTAGATCAATATAACCTATAAGAGTTCTAGCTGGCTGTTCCTATGTTCGGAGGCCAAACTCTCTGCACTTGAAATCCCTGTGCCAAGGAAGATGTTCTGCTCCAGCTTATGTCTGCGTGCACAAGTGAAGCTCCAAGAATCAGGAGTAGTCTTCTTGATCTAATTTGCATTGAGTTCATTCATTGTTTCAATCCCTGAAGTAATCCTGTCCATCTCCTCAGGTGATTCTTCCTTTCACTTCTCCATGCTGGATACAAGAATTTAAATTATTATCTCTTTAACTTTAATGAATTATTTTTTAGTTTATCTCATGAAGGAAATCTAAACATGAATTCCTTTAATTATTTTATATTTCATTATCAAACTGTATTCTACTCTCATTAATTAAACTGTTTTCACTTTTAGAAATCTTTTTTCTAATCTTAAAAGATATTTAACTTTTATTTCCTATTTTAAAAGAATCGGTCTTTTAAAATTCTTTAATTTATTTTCATTAGTAATTTATACCTATATATGTATGTGCATTTAAGCATACACATACATATTACTTTCCCCAAGTTCAGAGATCAGAACTTAGTGGGTTTTTTTTTATCTTCCTTTTAGCATGCTGTTGTGAATTATGTTCCGATTCACTTGGTGCATTATTTGGAAATGTGCTTGTTTGTAAATTACAATCATTCTTTTTATTTTTCCTCATGTCTACATTAATATCTGGTCACCAGACACTACTAAGGGCTAGAGCTTTTGCTCTGCTGATGTCTAACTTCTATGCAGCCACTTTACTATATGCTGCCTACCCTTGACTAGTATCAGCATACAATTGCCTTTCATAATGCAGCCTTTGCGTATCGACATTTGCTTCCGGGTGTTCTCATAGTTCTTTGTGAAGGAAACTGGGACATTGCTTCAGCCAGCCTTCTGTAATCTGCTTCATCATCCATTGGTAGCCATTGTCTTCTGCTAACAAGCTACAATTTTATATTTCACTTTTGATTTCAGTATGTCTTTGTACTTCGTTTCTTTATGTTTCTGGTGTTCATGTACCTCTGACCTGTTTTTGTTAATTATTGGCTGCTGGAAAGGTTTTTTTCTCTCTGAGTATATCTATTTTACTCAAATTCATCTTAATCCCCTTGAAAAGTTTTTTTCTATTGGGGATATTAATTTTTTTAGTAATTATTTTTACTCCCATTTTGCTGAACCAGTCTAATATGGGGTTGATAGGGGTATATACTATATATAGCGGTAGTACATTAATTTTGCCCTGACTTTCATGTGTTGGCGCTTCAACTATGCCCTTTATTCTAATGACATTACCATTCATATCTAACACCTTTAGGTCAGTTTTTAGGATAATGGCCCTTGTCCTACATTTGGAAATAACGGTATACCAATCGTGGATGATCTCAATGATACTCCGCTACCACTGTCAACCTCCATGGCAATAGGCTGATCACATTTTTTTAATTTTAACATTATTTTGTCATCATCGGTGGACATTTTTTTAATATTGGTATGCTGAATTGCCTGTCCCTGATATGAACGTTTATAATTATTATTTTCCTTGTTGGGGTTATTAAGTTTTTGTTTACACATTATTTCCATGTGCTCTTTTTTTACACTTTTTGCAATGTTCTCTTTTATGAAAACAGTTGCTGGCTTAATGACCCTTTTTCTTACAGCAAAAACATCCATGGGTTTATGCTGTTAGCCATATTATCATTTACTCTTCGACCATTCTTTCTTTACGGTTTTTCAAATGTCTTTTGTGATTTGCTATTAATCTTGAACTCTGCGAATGTTTGAGATTGCTCAAGCACGAGTTCATAAGCTAACTCACCTTTTATAGCCCCTATATAATTTAAATTGCCAACGGCCAATAATTGTTCCTGTAAACTATCATTACACATATTAGTCAGAAATTGTTCCAGAAGGGCTTCGTCTAGGAGTGATCCATAGATGCAATTCTTTGCTAGATTATGAAGCACACTATCATAATCTTTTATACTTTTATCCTGATCTTGGTAGATCAAAATTGCAGTCTAGCAACATGCCTAAAGGGTTGGGGGTTAAAGTGATTTGACAAACGCTTTTAACCTGATCATATGTAAATCTTCAGGAGTTAGAGGTTCAGTGAGCCTGTTACCTTTAAGCATAATAATGAAGCAATCGTATACTTGATTATCTTTTCCTTTATTAATGAATAAGTATTTTTCCACATGTTGAATGTGCATGAGCCAGCTACTTGCCTCCCTGGTGTCAAATTCACCGATTGCTACTTGCATTGCCTAGTCAGTCTTTTACCTAAATTTAACCGTTATTTTAGTTAATGATTCGAATCAAGACTGTGACAGTGCCAATTGTTATGTCTAGCTGATCTAAGAGGGCACTTCCCAAAAATACAAATCACCACTACACAGTTAATATTTAAATAATTTAATGAACGATAATTAATAGCATTTTAACTATTTACATACATACAATTATTTTATATAAGGCCTGAAGGTGTACATAAATAATAATGTAGATCAATCTGAGCTGTAAGAGTCCTAGCTGGCTGTTTCCATGTTCAGAGGCCAGCACTCTGCACTTGAATTTCCTGTGTCAATGAAGACATTCTGCTCCAGCTGATGTCCCTGTGCACAGGTGAAGCTCCAAGAATAAAGAGTAGTCTTCTTGATCCAATGTGCACTGAGTTCATTCATTGGCTCTTATTCCCATCCATCCGCTCAGGTGATTCTTCCTTTTACTTCTCCTTGCTGGATACAAGAATTTAAATCATTAAATCTCTAACTTTAATTAATGTTATTTTTTAGTTTATAGTTTATCTCATGAAGGAAGTCTAAACTTAAATTTCTTTAATTGTTTTATATCTCATTATCAACTATATTCTATTCTCATTAATGAAATTGTTTTTATTTTTAGAAATTTTAAGTTATAAATAACTTATATTTCCTATTTTAAAAGAATCAGTCTTCTAAAATTCTTTAATTTATTTATTGTCATTAGTAATTTATACCTATATATGTATGTGCATTTAAGCATACACATACATATCCTCCAAACACAGCATAGTATTTACTAGCAGGGTAGGTTAGTGCAAAAGCTTTCCTTAAAGTATCTGCATCATGACCCCAAATAGTGCCAATTATTTCCAAGGAGGTCATTCTTAGAAATTAATTTTAATCTAATCTTAGTTAAGTAACGAAAATAAGGCTACAATCTAAGATTACTCTTAAATAAGATAGATACTCAATTAAATATTAACATGAGAAATATTCCTGGTATTCTAAAGTCTACTCCTTTGTAGTGACTTCCTTTTCTTTCACATATTCTCCCACTAGACATCAGGAGAGAAGTTACTTTGCAGATATTGTATAAAAAGCAGTTAAGCAGATCAGACATAATTCGGTTTAGATTCACCATCTAAGATTCTCCCACCAGATACCAGAAGAGAAGTTATTTTGCAGAAATTGTATAAAAAACAGTTAAGCAGATCAGACATAACTTGATTTAGGTTCATTATCTAAGATTCATCTCACATAAAGATCCCTCTTTTGGTTATTAAACCAAGAATGTACTATTGAAGAAATATGGCATAAAAGTAGAATTCTCATAATAAATTCCCAGCAATTTTTTTTCATACCCAAGTATAAATTATAGCCGATTGGATTTAATCTTTCTTGATGCAACTGGAAATTCATGGTTATTATGCACTTCTGCTTCATAAATGGAAATTATCAGCCACTGATCTATGTCAAACACAAACTGTGAAGTACACTGTCTATTGAATCATGGCAGAATTGAAGAGCTTAATAAATCCACCAATGATTTTCTCTCCTGATTGAAATGGTTCCTTTATAGTTTGTTAATAGCTAAGTTGTCAAAAAAATCATATACTAAATAAATGATATCCAGAACCTTTAAAAGGCTGTTGAAATATCATTTAATAAAATATGTGGTTTCACTTTTTGTAATTACAAATGTTCTCTCTTTTTCTTTTTTTTTTCATTACAAAAAAGTCTCATATACTGAAGAGTTTTTTAAGCTGCATTAAATTTGTTTTTTGAGGTTTATCGATCTGAAATTTGATCACTATTGTTATTAAAAATAAATATTGTTTGGAAGATATTGTTTGGCATAATTACTTATGGGTTTGCAGATATTATCTTAATTACAGATTAGTTTTTGATCTTTCAGAATAAGTTACCTAAAAACTGAAAATTGACATGAAGTACTTTAAATATCTGATTTGGTGGAGTAATTATTAAATGCCATTTTGCTTATGAGATAGATATTACATTAAGAATTCAAACGTGGTCAAGCGTTAATAGAGTGGTATATTACAAATCTGAATGAAATAAGATATTTCTGTGGTTACAATGGAAATGTCATCTAAATAGAAAATAAGTTAGAGAGGAAAACATTTTTGAAAGAAAATGGTGCATTATAAAAAATAGGATATTGGAGCTAAACATTAATTGCACACAGATATAATCTGTAAACATAATAATTATCATTTCATTACTCATTTCAAGACTGAATGTTGTCAAACAAACCGTCTAAGAAGTTTTTTATTAGTGGTAAAAAAAGTATAGACATCCAGAGGAATGTATTTGCACAGTAGCAACTTTCTGCATATGGGATGTTATATGATTATATTTGTGTGATAGAAATAAATAAAATAATAGAACATTTTGCTTTTGAGATCTAAAGCCAAGGTTGAATATGTATAGTTAAAAATTTACCATAAAAACGCTACTAAATCATAATTTTGTAATATTTTTAATAGTATTATTTAGTTCAATAAGTCTTCACGTTTGGAGATAGAATAGTCAACTAATAAGTTTAAGAATTAATGGCATACAAAGGAAATAGCATTTACATTGATTTGTATGAATAGGGTTTAAATACTTTTCTAAAATTAGATTTGTATTAAGGTGGTTTCTTCCTTGTGCTAGATTATTATTGGATTTAAATGATAAAATGTTTTATTTTCTTAAGGAGTAAAGTATGTATTGTGCATGCTTATGAATTCTATAATAAGTGGATGAAGTTACTTTTATTGCAGATGGACAAATATAATGAGTGTCTGATTAGAAAAGAACATTATATGTGATTGCCCAGAAAGGAAGTGATAATTTTCTTAACTGAGTTGATTTAATCAAGAGTATAAGATTCATATCTTCAAAATATAATACATCAAATTGCAGAGGAGTATTTAAAAACTTAAGATTCTCAATTTCTTTGAGAATCAGAATATTATTTTCCCTTGGTGCAATTTTGGATGTTACACTAATTGCTTTTATATCTGTTCTCAAAATTATTTGATATATGAAATAAAAAGATTTAACTAGGACTTAGACTATATTCAGTGGGCTTCGAGTTTATTGGTTCATGTTTCTAAACTCATGTCATTATAGGAATATTATCAACCTTTGTTATATTTGACGCAGAGCACCTCATTGCTGTTAAATTTCTATCTCATGTGTTACTATCTAAAACAAATAGGATCTTTTCCATATAAAGCATTTGTAATCATTACTTGATTTTGAATTAAATTATATAGTATCATTAATTATTCAATTCTTTTTAATTTTAAGTAAGAGCATTCTATAGTTTATAAGAACTTATTGTATATGCTTATTAATATTTCTAATATATCTACTTCAGTTATGCCATAAAACTCTTAAAAGTTTTCATGTTATTTAAATAAATCAATGATATAATATAAAATATTATTATACAACAGAAATAATATATATAATTGTAATCATACACAAAAAAGCTCTTTGCGGCAAATATTAATTTTTGCTCTTTTCAATGTACTTCAACTAATTTACAATTACTATGTACATTGTATACATAGTGACATCTATCTATGTTATTTGCAGCATGAATATCCTGTAGTTTTGAATAGCCTGAATCTGATTCTAGTTTCTTGAAAATTATTTATAGCAATAAAAGCTTTAGAAGAAAAGATAACTATAAGCTGCTGATTTTGTAAATCTACTTTTCATTAGATAACCTGCTAGCTTAGCTCCACTTTATCAAAATATATTTATGTATTTGTTTACATTGAAGATGTGATTAAAAATGGATAACTTACTTGAGATTTTTAATCACTTTTATAGGTATCCATTCAGTTTTAATCATTCAGTACCAAGGAATTATTATTTAAATTTCAAATGTGATTTAAGAATTAAGGTAATAATGAATGAACAACTTCTTTTTAAGCTAATCATAACAAGATTAAATAAAGATATATCTCTTATTGGAAACAGTTTTTATTTGTATGATAGTGTTTCCTTTTTGTATTGATACACCAAAAAATGTGGGAATTATAGTTTTTAAAGGATATGGATTGCTATTAGAAATATCAACTTTATTTTTGAATATACCTTCCATACAATGCATATGGCAGAATAAGTCTTAGTTGAAATAATTTTATCACTGCTAAAATACTTGTTAAATGCAGCAGTCTATATTTTTGAGTTTGTGCTGTACTTCAGTATCTTTGTGTACCATTCTTAAAATCTACTAAATTATTTAATTTCATTTATACTTCAAGTTTTATCACCTCCAAGTTAAAAGTTGAACTTTCTCTGGCTTGTAACACACATGGGTGTTTTTAACATTAAGAGCATTTTATATGTTATTTTTTGAATTGATAAGAATATCACAATCATTAGTTTACTATGAATTTAAAAACCAAAAAGATATTAAGTTCTTCTCTTTAAGTTAAAAACTTCAATGCCAATCATGGCACATTTTCATAAAGTCATGTATAAATTATTCCATGGGGGGGAGGGGATCATGAAGATGAAAAACAAAATTGGAATTAATGAGTATTCATATTTGAGATCAGTATTTGTTATAAATACTTTGGATTTTTCCTCATCAGTAATAAAGTATCCTCTAATACTATCGTGTAAAATAGCTAATATAAACTTTGCTGATCAACTGCATATATTGCCACAATTTTTTTCGGATAACTGAGTCAAATATCTTGGCATTTAGATTATATTTGTTTAAAAAGACTAAATAAAAATCAATACATGAAACGAGAATAGCTTAGATATTGTAAATGATATAATTGTAAATGGATAACGAAATAATAAAATTCTTATTACAAATGATAAACTGAGAGCAAATAAGAAATTATGTGTAAACATTGCCATAACAAAATCATGTTATGGAAGGAGACAATAAAAAGTTTTAAGTTATCAATAGGCACCAGATAGTGTAGTACTCTAAAGTCCCCATTTCCTAACTGGATTTTGGTTTTTGTCTTCTGCACTGAAAACTAAAATTCAAAACAAACTAATCTATTATGCATTTAGCAATCATCTATTATTTTTTTTAATACTATTAAATATCATGAAATTGAAAAAAAAATCTCAAAACTTTAAATCCATAGCAATTTGCTTATATAGTTATATAGATATAGTACCAATTCTGTTTCTATATGTTATAGAAAAGTCAGTTTTATGATAACTGTAGATCTCTTCTATAAAGATAGTATGCATGGGAAAGAGAAAGGTGAATAACTCCATGCGTGTGTATGTTTAAAATTAAAAAATCAGATATATTAATCTTTAACTGAGGATTAAAGTTTATATTCATGCTAGAGATAATCTCTAGTTTAGAAAATGTTTAGTAATAGTCATTATAGTATTTATCTGAGGTGGATGGTACCAAAGTTGTGAGTGGAGTGAGTTTGACCCTGGTAAATAAAAATATAACAATAGATCTCTTCTACACTTTGAGTATCAAGGTTAATATCAATAATATCATGACTACCTCATATCTTTATTCATTTATTGGTATTGACCTGGTGTCAAATCTTTAATTACCCAAGTTGAGTAAATAGTATAAAGAAGTAAACAATAAATAATAGATACATTACTTTCAGTTTGAATCCCAATCTTCATAAAAGCAAAAGCTGAAAACCAATCTGGAGATGGGGATCTTGAAAACATTATGCTGTCTGACATTCTCTGATTTCTTAAAATTGTAATAAATGTCTTAAGATAAGATGTAGATAACTAATCATGATATTATTGATGGTAAAATCTAGACTGCCAAACAGAAATAAAACTAACCAGAACCAAAATAAATTTACAGGCTCTGAAAAGTGATACCTGTACAAATAAAAAATTCATTTTGAAGTTTAACTCTTTGTTTATGATAGACTTAAAATAGAAATGATATTGAAGTGGGCTATTTTCAAGACAAAGTCCATCTTTTAAAAGTATATCTCAAAGAAAATATTACAAAATAAAATTAAAAATATACATTGTACAAAGCTTGATAATGACCATAGAATATGACTGAAACATTGGTGAAGTTTGTAAAAATTATGTGATTTATATAAAATGAAAAGTTTTTAAAAAGAATATAGACATTTTTATAACATATTTAAGAAAATATTTACTGAATGTGGAGATAATTTTATAAATATTTCATTATTTATTTGTAAATACATGTGCTAAATTAATCATTTTCATACAAATCAAAAATTGTTTAAGAGTAATGTTTATTGAAAATAATATTGCTCAGCAGCTGTTAGGAAAATATTTATCAGCTTACTGCATCAAGAAATAAAAAGCATCTTTATATAGATATTTCTTTTTATATATATCCTCTACTATCATATGTGCTACTTTATTACTTTGACTACTTCATTCATAAGATCGAATTCTTTTGTTTTCTATTATTGCCATTTTTTTACAGTAATTAATTTTGGTGCGAGTCTGATGCATAAATCTGACCCCAGTATCATATCTTCTGTTAAATTTGTCATCAATAATAGCATATGTTGTATCCTTTGTTTTCCCTCCTGTATGGGGTTGAGCCTAACTCTTTTACCATTTGCCATCGTTATTTCTGATTTTTTTAAGAGATTATATGTGTATTTTCTCTTCCTGATTCCTTATTTGGTTTAGTATTTCATTCGAGATTATGGAGACTTGGCTACCTGAATCCAACAAAGCTTGCACTTGAATCCCCTGCATTTTTACTGTGATCACAGAGCATGTTTGGTCAGCCATTGTCTGTACTCTTTCTTCTATTATCACATTTAACACTTTGGGTTTAGTTTCTTCTTGATCACCTTGTTCCTGTATAGTTTCCTCTATTCGAAGTGCTTTCAACACCTCCAATCCTTTACAGATACAGGTCTTTAGTCTATCCTGTATATTTTTTGGTATGTTTCTCTTTATTAACTCATCATCTGGTATTCCAAGATCGGATATTCGATTATCTTTTTTAACTTCACCATTTGTTTAAAAAAAAACTGTCTATACCTCATTCCCTTCTCTTTCGTATATTTTTCTCTTTCTACATCCCTTCGCATTTTTCTTGCCTTTCTACACTCCAAAATCTACACATTATCGCTTTAACGTATCTTTTAAAATTGTCCGGCCTCTCATTTATAGCTCTCCACCAATCTTGTGCTATGCCTACCAAATGGTTACTTGCTATTATTATTTTTCTTTCTCACCTACTGTATATATCTTGAAACACTCTTCTAGGCTCTCTATATGTTCAAATAAAATCTCTTCTTTTTCTTCGAAAATTTTTATTTCAATTCTGCCTCGCATTTTTACTCCGATTATTTATTATCTAAACAAAATTACTTTTTGTAGCATAAAACCCTCCCCCAACCAAAACACCAACTCTCTGATCTCATCTAAAACTCACCTCACAACTCTTATCTCGGCCGTTTATTTTTCTCACAAGCCCCAACACGTTGGGTACACCATTTTCTAACTTTTTTCTGTGTCACCCCTCTGTGCCACTGCTTTTATATCTGAATGATTGTATGCTGAGAATTAAAAAAAATCTGGAATCGTTATCATACGAGGGCACCACTAGGAAAGAACTTAGCCGCAAAATTAGAAAAATTCTGTATTTGCAGTTGATAATTTGTACACATATGACAGATCAACCCAAATTTCACTCAACAATCCCATTTCAACTTGGACGGATTTAATACAATAATAGGTTTTATTGTTTAAAGAACACATGCAAAAAAACAAAAAACAAATACACTTTCATAATCTTTAACCAATGATATACTTTATTATAGTTTCACTGTTTTCTTTATTCAGGACCATTAACAAAACAAATCACTAATAACCCCCCTCCACACCTTCCTTCTTTTTCTGTCCTCTTCTTTTTTTTTTAACTTAAAGAAGAAAATAAACAAAGGTGAAGAGCAATATATATTTCATTCTCAAAGGAACATGCACTTTTACTTATATGTGTCCAATAACCCCCCTCCACACCTTCCTTCTTTTTCTGTCCTCTTCTTTTTTTTTTAACTTAAAGAAGAAAATAAAGGTGAAGAGCAATATATATTTCATTCTCAAAGGAACATGCACTTTTACTTATATAAGTGTCCAAACCGATCCAACTCTTCACCGTTATTAAGGACTAAGCAGCTTACTATTAGGAGTAAGTTATAACACAATCCCTACCCTCTCTTTCAATATTTCTTGACCCTTAATACTTTTCACTTGCTTTCCAAATCTTTTTTTTTTTATTCTATCCTGATATCATTCTTGTGGATTCATTTATTGGGTTATTATCTTTTCTTGGCGTCGCCAATAGCCCTGAAAATTTAGTCAAAATTTAGCTAACCCATTCATAAAGAAAAATTAAAACATACAAATAATTTATGTATTTTAACTAAACAAAATAATTAATGCAGATATAAACATTATTAATATTAAAATAAACTCCCCTTCTATTGTCATAACTCATAGTTCATTAATGGTTAAATGCAATCCTAAACGTATGTTTAAAGTTCGCTAATGTCTACAGTTCAATCAATAAACAAAGTTTCTGTTACCCTGATTGATCAGTGCATGTCCATAAGTGTTTCTGTGTACCTCTTGGGAGTTGATTCTCAGCAACTAATTTTTGTTCCACGGCTAGCTCCAATTTCTCCTATGAGGTTTGATGTTGCTTGAGATGGTTTCACGGTTTGATGAAGATCTAGGAATGGGTCAGTGCCCCAGTTGGGTACGGATTCTGTTTCGTTTTAGCCTTCGATCATTTTTATTTCACTTTTTTTTTTATATAATAGTTCTTTTTATTATTATTAAAAAAACTAATAATCCTGACACAATAGGCTTTTCTCTTTATTTATAGTCGTTTTCTTGATCACGTTCCCGGCTAGTGATTGCATTCCTTTCATTTTTGTTTTTTGTTTTAACACCTTGCTAACCAGGAGTTATGACAATAGAATTAATTACAATTCTTTTTTTCTTTCCCCTCCCTTCAGATTAGAAATTAAAATAATTACGAAATTGTTTCCAAAAACTTTTAACATTTTCTTCTACCACTTTTGACGACAATAGAATTAATTACAATTCTTTTTCTCTCTCCCCTCCCTTCAGATTAGAAAATTAAAATAATTAATTACAAAATTGTTTCCAAAAACTTTTAACATTTTTTTTCTACCACTTTCGATTTAATTTCTATATCCAATTAAAAATAAATAATCTTCCCTTTTGTTTTTTTTCTTTTTTTTAAAATCCCAATAAAAACTAATAAATAATACCAAAAAAAAACTTCCTATACACACAGCTTTTTTTTCCTATTTTCTACCTAATGTATATATCATCATCATTATCAACCATTGTCAATATTGCAGGATGAATGTCTCTCCAAGTTTAATCCATCTTCTCCGATCTTTAGCTTCTCTTCTCCACATCACCCCTGCACACTTTCTTATTTCATCCATCCATCTCACATGTGGTCTCATTTCTGGGTCTTTTACAATCTCTTGGAATCCAGTTTAAAATTTCAATTGTCCATCTATTATCATCTCTTCTAACAATATGTCCAGCCCAACTCCACTTCAATCTTTTAATTTTTTCAATGAGGTCAGTAACACCTGTTTGTTTTCTTACCCATACATTGCGTTTACGATCTCTTCTTGTTACTCCCAACATATATCTCTCCATACTTTTTTGAGAAAAAGTCTCTGCTATGCTCTTCTATTAAGTGTCCAAGTCTCAGATTCATAAGTAAGAACTGGTAAAACACATTTGTTAAAAACCTTCCTTTTCAAACACATAGGCATATTTCCTTTTAGTATCAAGTTATTTCTACCAAAAGCATTCCAACCAAGTTTAATTCTATGATTAATTTCCTCCATTATGTTTCCATCTGTATTAATAATCTGACCAAGGTATTTGTAACTGTTAACTTCTTCTAATTCATCATAATCAATCTTTATTTCCATATTTTGAGCAAATTGATTAAACATTACTTTAGTCTTTTTTAACATTTATCTTTAGTCCTACCTTCACCTGACAATTCCTGCAACATTTCCTGCAGCTCTGAAGCATTATTTGCAAAAACAACTACATCATCTGCGAAATCTAAATGACTTAAATAATCTCCATTTACTTTCACTCCTTTAGTTTCCCATTTTAATCCACAAAATACTTCTTGCAGCACTGCTGTAAAAAGTTTTGGAGATATGTATATAGGTATATACATATATTCACATACGAGAACATAACGTGAGCTGATCGAAATTATTGGATCAGTGAATAGGATTTATTTTAAATAAAAAGTAGAACATTGGGGAGATTGATGGTGTATCAGACAGAGTAGCACAATTAGTTATTCAACTTAATAGTAGATACCAAATGCAGATAATTCAGGTTTATGCCCAACAAGTTCTCATAGTGATGAAATAGTAGAAGATTTTTATATGATGTACAAAAAGCTTATGATCAGATTAAACAACATTTTAAAATTGTTTTGGGAGACTAATGCTAGAATTGGTAAACAAATGAAAGTTAAAATTGCTGTAGGTACATTTCTTTATGATAATAGAAATGAGAGAGAACATAAGATGTGTGGAGGTTGCAGGAAAAAAACATTATATTATGAATTCTTTTTTTTTTTTTTGAGAAAAATGTTAAAAGGAAATGGACATGGAAGCATCGAAATGAAGGTATAGCATAATTGGATTATATTTTGACTAACAGAAAATACATATTTCAAGATTGTAATGTTCTTAATAAATTCTAGACAGGAAGTGATCATTGATTAGTAAGATATATGCAAAATTAGAGAGACAAATTAAGAAAAACAATATTTACAGTTGATATTCCTAATCTTCAGAAACATTCAAATGAATTTAAATTAGAATTTGCAAATCTGTTTCAAGTATTAATAGATTTTGAATATGATTCAGATTTGAATGAAATTAATAAGAAAATAACTGATGCTTTTAAAAACTGCAACAAAAAAAAAAAAATAGCTGGTAGAAAAAAGCAGCCATTAACCAATAAAATTTCTACTGAGATTAGAGAATTTGTGAAGAAAAGAAGGAATATGAAGATATATAAAAATGATGCCTTAAAAATGATTGAATATCTCAAATTTTATAAAATGGTGCGAAAAAGAGTTGATAATGATATAATTGCGAACTAGCAAGGAAATCTGTAGAAGAAAATAAAAGTCTCCAGAGTATAAAACAACATTTTGGTATAGTTAGAAACATATCTGCAATAAGAGAAAAAGATGGAGGTGACATTATGAAATTAGTAGAAGAGTTCTTTCAACAATTATATAGTAATAAAGAACAGGTACTTTCTACTTCTATAATATCTTCTGAATTGCCCAGAATTTTAAATGAAGACATAAGATTTGCAATTAAATCTATGAATAAAGGAAAAGCTCCAGTAATGACTGAATTATAATTGATATATTAAAAGAAGATGAAGAAATAGAAAAAAAATTGGCAGTTATATGTCAAATGTCTAAATGATAAAGATGTACCAGTTGATTGGAAGAATGCACTATTAATATTTAAAAAAAGTGATAAAGAAGATATTAGAAATTGTAGACCTATCAATCTTCTATCAGTTTTTTACAAAATTTTTACCAAAATAATTACAATTCATCTTCAAAGAACATTGGATTTCAACCAACCAAGAGATCAATCTTGATTTAAAAGTAGTTTTAGTACAGTAGATCATAGCCAAATATTGAGAGAAGTTATAGAAAGGGCCAATGAATATGAGTTGCCATTATGCTTTGGATTTGTAGATTATGAAAAGGCATTTGATTTTATAAGCATCAATGATTAAAGCATTGGATCATCAAGTTATAGACCCAGGATATGGCCATATTCTGAAGAATATTTATAAAAATGCAATAGCAACAATTAAATTACATAATGATACTAGGAAGGTTAACATTGAGAAGGGTGTAAGACAAGATGACTCCATATCTTCAAAACGTTTTATAGCAGTGCTGAAAGAAGTATTTTGTTGGTTAAAATGGGAAGCTAAAGGAGTAAAAGTAAATGGAGATTGTCATTTAGATTTTGCAGATGATGTAGTTATTTTTGCAAATTATGCTTTAGGAAATGTTGCAAGAGTTATCAGATGAAAGTAGCACTAACGATAAATGTTAAAAAGACTAAAGTAATGTTCAATGGATTTTTTCAAAAGATGAGAATAAAAATTGATTAGGATGAGTTAGAAGTAGTTAACAACTACAAATATCTTGGTCAGATTATTATTACAGATGGAAACATAATGGATGAAATTTATTATAGAATTAGACTTTGAGTGCTTTTGGTAGAAATAACTTGATACTAAAAGGAAGTATGCTTATGTGTTTGAAAATGAAAATTTTTAATGTGTTTTGACAGTTCTTATTTATGGATCTGAGATTTGGACACTTAACAGAAAAGCAATGCAGAGACTTCAGACCAGTCAAAGAAATATGGAGAGATACAAGTTAGGAGTAACAAAAAGAGATCGAAAATGCAATATATGTGTAAGAGAACAAATGGGTGTTACAACACCGTTGAAAGAATTAAAAGACTGAAGTGGAGTTAGTCTGGACATATTGCTAGAAGTGATGATAATAGATGGATAATTGCAATACAAGAGATTGTAAAGGACCCGAAAAGAGACCGCGTGTGAGATGGATGGATGAAATAAGAAAGTATGCAGGAAGATGTGGAGAAGAGAGGCTGGAGATCGGAGAAGATAGATTGAACTTGGAAACACTTTCATCCTGCAATGGATTGATAATGATTGACAATGATGAATGTTATATAATCAATATTTTTATTATATTATTAATATACTATTGGAATGTAATTTATTGTTAATATATTAACTGTTGTTAAAATTTTCTTTTACATAAAAGCACAACTAGGTCTTAGTAGGAAAAGAATGACATCTGTATTTGTGTAAATATATTTTGACTTGTATTTAAATGAATAAATGCAATGAACAAACGGTTATTCCTAAACAACTCACAGTTTCATATCATAATTCTTATATAAATTCTTTTATTTTAGCAATCTGTAAATTAAATATATGGTGCTGAGAATATTATTTATGGGATTTTTGCTATTAGATTCATTTTAATAAACTTGTACATGACATTCTCTCATGTCAGTAATTATATTTATATATAATTTTAATATATTCTCATTGATATACATGTAAAAAGTTGCAATTTTCTATTCTGTATATTTATTTTTTTAAATATGAATATTTTAAATGTTTCCAAATCTCACACAAATCAGGCTTTTCAAATAAATGACAATTCCCTGTAAGAAAAATGTTTAACAAGCAAACAAATAAATTATAAATAATCAAAATTAGATTTGAAATCTGTATGGAGACAAAAGATTTAGTAAGAAAAATATTTGCATTTGAAAAAATACAGTATTAAAAGTTATTGATAATTGATTATATGCAAAAAAATAATTTATATTGAAGAAAGTAGATTTACAATTGTTGGCTCATATCTATGAAATCTTAAAAAAAAAATTGTAATTTTTGAAATTACTTGAAGGAAAAATATTAGTGCAAGAGTCTATAAACTGTGATTGGACTATCATTAAGAATATGAAACTTTCATTCGATGTTTTGTAAGTTTAAACCAAACTTAAATGATGGTTATAAAGTATCACTTCCTGCTCCACAAACAGAGCAAGCAAAAAAATTTAATAGTGACATTTCAATTTTTTCTTTTTGTTGAGACTTGAATACATATAGCCTTAAACATATTTTTAAAAAATATTTTGTTGTTAAACCTAGTTCATTTGTAAATGTTAAACATATCTTTAAAAAATTTTATTCTTAAACTTAGTTGTTTGTAAATATATAAAATTCCAACAGACCTTTTTTTAAAAAAAAAATCTTTTTTTTAATTGAATTAAACTTTTTTTAAAAATATATATATCACCAATGTTTTTATTATTTTAAATTTAAATTACTATATTATTATTTTATATGATCTTCATCAATGCATTAAACAAAAAACATAAATAAAAAATATTAAAAGTATATATATAAAAAAATATACCAACAAATATAAAACATTATTACATAAAATTGACTATATATTTTTTTTAATAAAAATGTAAAGATACTCTTATTGATTATTTCCTAATATGTTACAATTCCCTAATTAAATTCTTATGATAAGAGCATGTAATTAAAAACCAAAACCATTAGAATGCAATGCAAAAAAATAAATTCCAGACTAATTGCAATTTCTGTTAAAAATAGATTTACTTTTATGAATATAAAGTTTCTTTTTAATCAGTAGATCAGTTTTTCATTATTATTATTTTTTTTTTTACATTCTCAATTTTTCTAATCTTATAATTGTTATATCTACAATTTTTAAATATAAATTTTTAACAGAATTCCTATCATATATCTCTTAATTATATGTTTGATATTTAGGTTTGTATTTAAAAGGTTTTTTTTTTTTTTTTAAATCAATTTTATGTAATAAAGATTTAAAAAAGTTTGGAGTTTGTAAAGGTAATATCAATAATTTCATTCTGTAATTTAAAAAAATCAACTTTTTGTAAAATATTGTTTATATTTGTATGTTATTTACATGTGTTTATGGTATTCTTTGATTTATAAGCTTTCATGTTCAGATAAATTATGCTTACCTTCAGAAAATTAGCATTAGAAATTAAAATGCATTGACATTTCAGTACCCTGTCTGTATTGTTGATAAAGAATAATAGATTTTATTTAAGAAAATGTATTAATGTATACTTATTCAAAAAGAATGATATTAATGAGAGTTGCAAGAAGTAATTATAGTAATTTAAAAAAAAAAAAAACATCTGAGAAAGATAACTAATTTTTAAAGGTATAAAAAAGGAATGTATCTAATTAATGTTCCCTTAGAAAATCAAGATTAATTTCATCAATGAAATGTATTTTGTAATACATATTTGTATTGTGCAGAGAAAACTAATTTTTGAAGATATAAAAAAGGAATGGCGTATCTAATTAATATTCCCATAGAAAATCAAATGATTAATTTCATCAATTATTTTCTAATAGTGTGGAGAATGGTGGGTCATGTGAAAGTCTGTGCTTATATACCCTATCTATTACATATTTGTATTGTGCAGCTACGGTTGATTAAGTAAAATCATGTGTACCGCTTTAATAATCAACAGAGAATATAAAATTTGGACTGGAACATAAGAAAAAGAAATTAAAACAATGTTAAGTTTTTAAATAACTCCCAGATTGTTAATGAGAAGAAACGGAAAAAATCAAAAGGCCTTACTTTGTTCATCTTTTTTTTTTTTACTAATGTCTTATTACAGTACTTTTTTTTCTCTAGAAAATACAATTTCTTCCCAGAAAGCAAAGCAATTAGTCCATATTCGATACAATTAAATTATTGTATTCAAGTTATAAATAATTACGTATAGAAAACTTTATTATTATTATTTTTTTATAACTGTACTATATTTATTTTTATGCATATACAAAGATCCTTCCAAGTAGTTGGCCCGGGTTCGCTTCCTACAGTATTTTAGGGGGGAAAGAGATCAAGGTTTCTGATATAGTAATTATTGAGTCCTCTGCTAAAATTTGAATATGGAGTATTTTTTACCAGGTAGTAGAGAATTTCTTTCAGCAACATTAGTTTTATATTTATTTATTTTTTCAGAAAGCCACTCCATAGCCATCCAATTATTATTCCGTAATCAGGGATTTAGATACTTTAGCTATCATTTTCTCGATAAAGACCTTTGCAGCAACGGCTATTTTATGACCTGATTAAATCAAATACATTTAAAAAATAAAATTGAAAAAATAGAATTTATTGAAATGAACCAAAGGAAAATTATTCAAAACAAATAATCTCATTGTCAGTTGCTGCGAAAGTCAAGTGATATTTTAGTTGGACTGAAAAGTTACTTCCATCTGGTCAAACAAATTTTATTTCATTTTTATCAATAAGGAATTATCCGGAAGTACAACTCTTGAGTCTATTTTCTCAACACTGCGCATGTCACAAAAGCAAATTTTAAATTAGATGCAATAGGTCTAATTATTTCATTCTTAACTGGATAGAGGATATTACGTAAACCAGTCTTATAGTCTATAAAGATAAGCTGTATAGTTTTTAATTACACTATACGTAATTTACTCCTCGCATATGAAGGTAAGATGTATAATTTTTAATTACATTATACTGTAGTTTACTCTTCTCATATTAAAACATTTATATATGTAATATAATGATTTTATTTCTACAAACCCAAGTGCATCTTTATTAAAAAATTTAAGTATTAATTTCTATTTTTTGTAAATGCTAAACATTCTAGTCTCTAATTTATAAATAAATCTTAATTACGTTTGGGGAATTTTATTTTGCGAAAATTAGTAATTATTTAAATTAATTTATGCACTTTTATACATTTTTTGCACATGGTTTTTTTTATATTTTGTTTCAATAACCGGTGTTCTTTGAACAAATTTTCTATGATTCCTAACTAATTCATTGTATGACATTTATATTGATAGTATATCCAATATTGAGCTTTGAATGTAGTTTAATAACAATCGTGATGGTTTATTGGTATATAAAAGTTTATATATTTTAAGTAAAGTTTATTTAAATGTTCTTTAATTGCAAACTTTGTAAAAATGGACGTATAATAACCGTAATTTAACCATTGACATAAAAGATAAGTAATTGGAATGTTTTTGGTAGGCTTAATCTTAAAAAAATTTAATTATGGAGTCTCGAATGTAGTATATAGAGTACTCATGTGATGTTTATTCATATAATGTTATATACAGCGTACTGTATATTGTAAAATAATATGAAAAATTCATTAACAGCTAACTAGAAATAAATGACGTTGTCGAGGATGTTTATCGTTGCATATAAACAGAATTTAAGATAGGAATTATAAATTGGAATGCATTTATTAGGTTTACATTATTACGTATAATTAAAAAGTGGATTTATTTTTTTTAAAAAGAAAAATTATTGCTTATTGTCATTTTTAGTTAAAATTTAAGAGTGAATTTTTAAATGTTTATAAATCACGCAAGAACGTTGCAAGAATAAAGCAATTATATATTGGATTGTAAGATAATTTCTAAAAAAAAAAAACTTCTTTGAAATAGGAGAAAATCACTTTCTAAATCAACGCAAAAATTGTCTCCATTATAGTTTCAATACTATAGTTTTGCATATAGAATTGTGCGCCACGAATTAAACTGTAGAAAAGTATTGTCATCGTAAAATGTTTTCCATTTCTGAAATAAATCAATGGTTTATTTATTTGTTGCAACTTATATTTATTCCTTGGATCGCACTATCCTGGCAGTTTTGGTTTTCGCTTTTATTTGTTGGGGGGGGGGGTTACGGTAATTCAATAAATTGACTGGTATTAATATTACCCCCCCCCCTAAATTAAAAAGCTACAAATTTAAGGTACTATTTGTGTTCATCTTATAATAGTGAATTTCCCTAAAACATTTAATGTGAGTTAGCTTTGCAATGAGGGGAACACACACATTTCTCTTTTCCTTCATTCTTTGTAGTTAAGTTCTTTATTATTTACGTATTAAAGAAATAATACTACATAAAATTTATACTGCTAAACAATTTTTTATTTTATTACAGTATTGTATATATATATATCACTTCAAATTTTCCACAAAGAGGTCGTATATTTTATTAATCTATTTTGAATTAGTTTTAGATTTTTTTTAGGCAAAATTATGTAGTTTGTGGAGATAAAAATTGTAAAAGGAAATGCAATTGCATTTAGTCAAGTAGTAACACATTGATGGTATTGATATTTTATTGTAGCATAATGTTTAAAGTTACATCATAAACTTTAGTGAGCTCTATCAAGATATCCTGCATGACTTAGTGCAGTCATAGTGGCAGATTCTTCTGAACAACTAATAATTATATCATGATGCATTCATTAATGATTGATAATACTTTGATACTGAAAATATGTTATTCCTAATATATAAAAATCTTTCTTTAAATTGATTCACACTAGAAATATTTATCTAATATGATTATATATGAATATTAACTTCTCTGCTTTAGTTTTCTGTCACTATTTTTTTTAGAGCAATTTAACATCTGTTTTAAAAACACTTAACACATTTGAATCCGAACATCATTAAAATGGGAATGTTTAAATTGTGAAGAACCTCATGATTTAGTTGCTAACACTATTACTACATTTTTTGTGTATTATTAATTAACCATGATTTTTTTTTTGGTAGCAAAGGTAAAAACCATTGAAGATGCAACTTATATAGTTATGTAGAATTTATTTTTAGAAAAATAGGATTTACTTAAAATTATATTTGGTTATTTTATATATATATAAGCCCCCAGTCTGAAGGCAAGGAGGAATAACTAGGTAATTGGATAATTCAACCATGCGTTAATACCTAGTCAATTCAGCAATAGTTTCCTATTGAATGGCTAAAAAAAGCTAAGCGTCCCATCAACTTTTTAGGCATGGATTGGTCAAACCATGTTTTGAAACTTTTGAGTAGTCTAATGTGTGTGGCCTGCAGAAATATATTAGTATTGAAGTCATTTTTACATCAAAATTAAATGTTATATCCTTTTGCATTACTTTACTACTTTCTATATTTTAACCAAATAAGACAATGTTTTTACCACTTATTCATTTAAATATTAATGAAATGCAAATTTGCATATTTTTGTAGATGTCAGTTTATTACATATAAATACATTTAATATACTGGTTGAAATATGTAATCAATCAAGAAATTCATTATTGACATGTTTAAAACTTCATACATGGTTACATGTAATATGCAGTTTCAAAACTTAACATGTACATACATTTTCTAATATTCTTTTTAAACTACTATGATTGCCCCATTTAAATTAGTCTGATTATTGAAATTAGTAAAATATTTTTAAAAGCACAGGAAAGTCTTTTCTCAGTTGCAGTTTATGAAAACAAACTACAAAAAGAATTTTATTTATCAAAACTTTGAAACAGTAAAAAAAAGTAACTGATGTTTAATTGCATAAAGAACAATAATTAGTAATTGTGAATTATTTGTGATGTATATAATATTTAAGCAAATTCATTTTTATATTCAACTAATATATATAATTATTGAAAAAATTGTAATGATATTTAATGGAAATAATTAAACGCAGTTACATTGCTGACTTAAGAAATATGTGATACTTGAAACATGAACAGTTGGAAATAATTTTAATGGTGGTATATTTGTAAAATTGAAAATAATGGCCAAATTGCTTAAAGAAAAACTATTTATACAAAAAAAGATTTAAAAAATAGTTTATCTACTAGCTTGTTAGTATTTTTGCTTAAACGTAGATAGAATTTAGAAATGGAATTTGTATGTAGATTGTCTACAAGAATGAACAAGACAATTTTGATGCAAGTCCTATAATTTAGAGAGCATATGATATTCGAGAACTCAAAGGGCAAGTCTGTCCCCTCCCCCCAAAAATTAATTAACTTGTGTTGTAGAATTGATGTAATGTTGCTTTAAGGATCTGAATAATTTCAAGATAAAAAGTGTATGCAAAGGTGATTCAATTTCTTTTATTTTCTGCAATTTTAGAGATACGATTATGTACATTGGGAGAGAAAAAATTGGGTATTTGAATCATAAGCAGTAAATATGTTGCCATAGATTTTTGGATATTATTTTGCTATAATATCTGTTTAATTGCAATTAAGAATAATTCATTTGAAGATATAACGTTAAACTATAGAGGCATTTCTGTAGGAAATATAAACTATCCATGATTGCTGCACTATGTTACATAGTATTTACATTTAATTACAAGTGTCAAACCAACTCAGCCCACATCTTTATCACCCACTTTTAGGTCAATACAATAATGATTATTATTAATCATTTATTAAACTAGAGATTGTTTCTTAGCACAGATATAAACTTAAAAACTAATATTAATGTACGTTTTTTTTTTTAATTAAGCACACACCCACACACACATGGAATTATTCACATATCTCTTTCCCACATGTAATGTCTTTATATATTGCCACATTTTTTTAAATTTATATAAATAAACAATAAAAGGCAAATGATCCCCAAGATGCATTTTGTCCTGAACCAGCACTCAATTGGTCCAGGTCACCTCTCACGTATATATCTTAAATGAAAAATATTTATATTAATTACATTTTGAATTACAAGTGTCTAACTCAACTCACATTTTTGACATCATCCACTTTAGATAAATACATTATTGATTATTACTAATCATTTACAAAACTAGAGATTATCTCTAGCACATATAATCTTTAAAACTTTAACAAATCCGTTATTAAAATCTTGTATGATAGATCTTTTATCTTAATTCTTTTTTGAACTACATTAAATGAAAAGATGAAATGTGTTAGTATCTATAAACATTTGATCATTATCATTTTCCATAATTATACTATCAACAGATTTTATGGAAACCTACATTAATATTAGCATTTTCAGGTTTATGTCAAAGTTCATTTCATTTTTATTTATTATTTTTGTAAAGTTTAAAACTTTATTTGAAATTTTTTTTAAATGTGATTATTTAATATAAATATTTTTTCTATAACCGATATATATGAGAGAAGAGACCTGAAACAACTGATGAGTGCTGGTTGAGCACAAAATGCATCTTGGAGATCATTTGCCTTTTATTGTATCTTTATTTATATGAATTTAAAAGAATATGTGGCAATATTGAGATTTTTAGTATATTTATAAAGATATTATATGTGAGAAAGAGAAATGTGAAAGACTCCATGTGTGTGTCTGTTTAATTTTAAAAAATCAGATATATTAATCTTTGAGTTTTAAAGTTTATATCTGTGCTAGAGACAATCTCTAGTTTAGTAGATGTTTAGTAATAATCATTACTGTATTTATCTAAAGTGGATGGTGACAAAGATGTGGGTTGAGTTAGTTTGATACTTGTAATTAAAAATGTAATTATTTAATATATAAATATTTTTCATATAATGTAGATATATACGAGATGGTGACATCGGTCAACTGGAGTGCTGATCCAACATAAAATACATCTTGGAGGGTCATTTGCCTTTTATTGTATCTTTATATGATTTTAAAAGAATATGTAGTAGTAGTATTGAGGTTATTTAATATTTTTTTACGTTTAGTTCAAGAACACTCATAACTTGATATTTATCTAATGATGAACATTAGATTGCCAACTAAGTTGGCTATAGACCATTTATTGTACCTGAAAGAAAAATTCTAAAATTTATCTGAAAAATTAAATTTCATTGATCTGCATTTGAAGTTTAGGTTGTTTCATAGGCATTGCAGGTGAATGTGTTATATTTTTGTTTTTTGTAGTCATCGTGAAAGACAAATAATTGTCATAATTTATACTGCTATAAGTTATAAGAAAATGGAAGTAGATAGCTATGTTTATTTAGTTTTCAAGATGATTTTTGAAATATATATATATATATTTTAGAGATGGCTAATGTAGCAGAAGACGATCCAGCAGCTTGTATTGAACTTCTATCAAATGATGAGATTGAAGAAGCTATAATGTCTCATGCTAATCAACACTACAGTATTCCAAATTTTAATTTGGTTCTTTTTGATATGATTCCTAAAAGTTATCCAGTAAATGAAGATGTTACATGTCATTTCATTCTTACACAAAATATGCAGCGTACACCACGGGATTGGGTTGGATTATACAAAATTGGTTGGACTTCACCTAAAAAATACAAAACTTATGAATGGGTGCCTCCATTTATTACAGATGAGTCTTCTGAGGAGTCTTTAAAGGGCAGTGTAAAATTTTTAGGTAAGTGTAGTTTAATTGTGCCAATTATTTATGGAAGTGATATAAACTTCAAAAAATTACTGTGCCTGATTTTTGGTGGAGTGTCTTTATTCAAAGTTAAAATTGAAACATCTTTTTTTATTAAGAAAAATACCATTAACTCTTAACATTAATAGAATTTTTTCAGTTATTTGCTAAGTTTCTTTTATCATTCTTCTCCAGACAAATGATTTTGGCATCATCAGTTTAAGTTCAAAAAATATGGTGTTATATGCATTATTGTTTTTAGTTCTTATTATTTATTAAATTTGGTTACTTACATATTACTCCAACAGTGAAATATTTGATAGTGTACTTTAAGTAAATTTAACTTTCAAAGATTTAAATAATTTTTAACAAAATTGTAAATAACTTCACTATCTATATTAATGTTAATTTAGTTACTTGGCAAAAAAATGGCTATCTTTAAAGCATAAGTAGGTCAAGTGGTAGCTAGAAGTAACGTATTTTAGATATAAAAATACAGATCAATTTTATTTCTGAAAGTTAAATTTACTTAAATAAAACATACTATCAAATATTTAGTAATCATAGATAATGATTTAAAGGAAGACTAAAATTTCACTGCCGAACTAATATGTATATATATCTAAAATTGCTTGTGTCTCCATAGCATCACCATTACAAATCTGGCAATTGAGGGCAGTAAACTTGCGTTTTACCATTTTCAGGATTGTCCTTATAATTATTAGTTTTAAAAATAAAGGACATTGCAAACTAATATTATACTAAAAATTATTTTTCTATGTGAATTGAGAATTTATATCATATCAATTCATGATTTTGTACTGATTTTATTGTTTGCATGTAAATTTTATTTGCCTTTCAAATAAGATTTTAGATATCCATTTTCCAATCAAATTATTTTTATTCTATATATTTTGCCAGATTCAAATTTGCAGTTTTAAATTTCTAGTGTTTGAACTTACTATTTTATAATGAAATGGAATTTTTTGTAACAGAGATAATTCCTAACTAAATAATTTCTCTATCTAATAATCAATAGCATTGCATTGTCTTGATAATTGTAAATTGAAAATTTTTTTAGGTTTATTAATTCTGCTTTTCTCATTTAATTTCAGAGATTTTATTGAAATTATTAAGCATTACCTGAATTAACTTACAAGGAACACATACAAAAATATCAACATATCTAATATGTATGATGAATAATATCATTAATATGCAAATCTACAGGCCAGCCTTTGACAAATTACTGTATCCAATATGAAAGTCTATAATAAATTTTATTATTCATAGTGCTTTGTTTCAAAAGATCCTGTATGATGTTATGGACCAAATTCTGATTATCAAGCCATTAGAGTTATGGTGACAGCATAAAAAGCCATTACTTTTAGCATCATTAATTTTATTAAATCAAATGATACATTTATTAAGCTTTCAAAACCAAATTTAGCCTGAATCCATTCTACAATACTGTCTTATGATAATAGACTTTTCCAAAATTGATGATAAGCTTTAATGAATGTTTTTTGTTATGGAATGTGATTTTTGCAAATATCCATGGGATTGATAATTGCTGGAATATACATTTTTAGATAATCACTGAGAAAATTAGAAGTAAATTTGACCTTTTGTCTCAGTATTATAATCTTTAGATCTTTCAATTTTACCAAGGAACACAAATTGATTAAATATTTTTTAGATATTAATAAGGATGTCATATGTGTTAGGTATGTTGACTGTTTTTGTCATAAGTTTATTTAGGTAATATTTAATAATTTAAATAATATCCCTAAACTAAATGGGAAAAGAAGATGAAGACATTAATAAAGTTAGAATTTTAGATTTAAAATTAGAAAGACGATGTGACAAATGTATTAAACCAATTAATATTTATGGTTATGTACATGCATTATCAAATTTTATTGCCATATATAAAATGGAAATTTGAAAGATATTTAGAAACTTCAAGCTTTCATAATTTGAAAAAAAATGTAGATTTATAAAAATGATTTAATCAATTAGATATTCTAAAAACATGCTTGATTAAGCATAAAAATGGTGCACTGACTATTACAGTACTATAATACATATGTCCTGTATATTCAAATTTACATAGAAAAATTTCTGTTAAGAATAGTTTAATATTGAATTTTGATATTAAGAAGTTTGAAAATGTTGATAAAGCATAATTGGTTTAGGCCCTGGATTTCCAGACTTGTAATGTAGGGAAATACAAAATTTAAGTCTACAGTAGCTCAGTATGTTCATCTGTATAATAGAACTAAAAGGAATAATGCATATCATTTTTTTAAACATGATAAACTGAATATTGGTTTAAAAAAAGAGGCTTAGCATGTAATTCAAAAAATTGTCGATGTTAGAACTATTATGTTCCATTTACTTAGAATTGGTATTTTTATTTATTATGGTATATATATTTAGGTTTGCTAAATTGATCCGTACAATTTTTTTGAAGTTTATTACATTTATTAATTATCTATATATGTGGAATATAATTTTTATATTTTGCAATGGTTTAAATACATTTTATATAAATCTCTTTTTGCTGTTTGGGTTTTAAATTCTCAATGCTACCATAATATTGTTCTTACAATTAATATTCCATAAATTCTACATTTTTTATTTTAGGTTTTAATATATAAGCACAATTACTGATCAGCAGCACATATATAAGTATATCAGATTTTTTGATATAGTGATAGTTGTTTTTAAGATAAATATTTTATAGATTTGAAATTTTATAAAAGATAATGGTAAACCATGAGTTCAGTTTCCTTATGTCTTTTGTTTCCCCATTTAGTATATTACTACTCATCTGACCCACCAAGATTAAGCTAAGATTTTGTTAGACTAGACCAGGGGTAGTCAACGTTTTTATACCCACCGCCCATTTTTGTATCTAATGTTAGTAGTAAAATTTTCTAACTGCCCACCTGTTCCACAGTAATAGTGATTTATAAAGTAGGGAAGTAACTTTATTTTATAAAATTTATAAAGAAGAGTTTCAACAAGCTAAAGCATATAATAATTACTTAGCAAATACTTTTTTGGACTTTCGCTAAGTTTGGCAGAATAAACCTTTATAAAACAATTTACTATGGTTAAATCTATCTTTTTATTTATACTTTGTATACATAGAAGCATGAAATCTGACGAAATTATTGTCAAGCGTTTAATGGTCTAGTGGTTAGCATAGCTGCCTTTTAATCAACTGGTCCAGGTTTGCTTCCCTATCAACGCATTTGACATATATATAAAAAAAAAGTCTGATGAAATTACATTTTATTAATAAAATTATTAATGAGATCCCTGAGGCTGATGCTGTGAAACTAAATACTAGATATCTGGCTCAATTTTTGCAAGAAACAAACTAAGGTCTCCTCTTTTGGAAATATTCAGCCGGTTTCTTTGGGCATAATATGATTAACAGCACTAAAGCCTGATTCCACAAGATATGAGATTAGGGAAAGGTATCAGTAAACTGAATATTATTTTCCATATATTTGGATATTATTTTACTATAGGTTTTCATATCCTTCACTATCGAATTTGTTTACTTTCTTCATCATACCCAATTTCTAATAGTTCTTCTTGGCAAATTGTAGCAGTCTCTCTTCAATATTTGCAGTAAAAGGATTTTTCATCCAGTCATACACCTTCAATTTCAAAATATCTTCAAATCATTTTTCCATGTCCAATTTAAGTTCATTGAGGTGGCTACTGAATATGTCTATCCTCTGGAGTTACATCATCTTTTATAGATGCTGATTCAGAAAACTGATGAAATTTTCACTTCAGTAGATTATAACGAATTAGTTCAAGTTTGTCAATAAATAATGACACAATACTTTGGCAACCTATAAGAATTTTAACTCTCTGGAGTTGCAAATTGACATCATTAAATCTCTTGAAAATATCTGCCTAATAAAAGACGTCATTCTTTACTGTTCTTAACTGTTGACACAGATTGGTCCATAATTACTTTCAAAAAATTGTATGAGACATAATGCTACAAAACTAGCCAAAGATGTGCCCTTTGACAGCCACCAAAACTTCTGTGTGCAAAGATAACATATTAAAATCTTCATCATTGTCCTGGCCAAGCTGTCAAAACATTATCATTTTTTGCATTGGATTTGATCTTGTTTATGTCTCGAATTATTATAGTTAATGATGAATGGAGGCTTGTACTTAGATGTTTTTCTACAAGATGTTGTCTGTGCACTACACAATGAATATATAAAACATTTGATACTTCTTCCTTCAAATAAGCAACAAATCCATGATAGTGGCCTACCATTGATGGTGCTCCATTAGTAGCACATGCAATATTATTCAAAGGAATATTTTTTGTAAATATAGATAATCCTTTTATATCTTAATGAGACTTATTGCGAATAGCATTTCTTGTAATGTATTGTTTTCATCAAAATAACGTACATATAGCATGAATAAAGTATTATTATCTTCAATGGTAGACTCATCCAATTGCATGGAAAATAAGTTTTGGAGAAGTTTTTCCCAATATTACCAGCCATTTCATCAATTCACTGTGCTATCGCTTAGGGGCAACATTTTTAAAATTTCAGGTATATCTTGATGCATTACTATTGAGATAAATTCTCCAATATTATAGCTTTTACCATTTTTTGCAATTAATTGTGAAATGCGATGAGGCAATTAATGTATCATCGTTTGCTGCATGTTGTTTCTTTAATGATGCAACGATTGTTGAACGATTTTGAAATTTTTTATATATTTCCTGAAAATATTCAATGGGCTTGTCCTTATTATTTGGATGCTTTGTAGTAAGATGTTCTTGCAATGGACATGGCTTCATTGTTTCATTGGATAATGTTTTTATGACCAAATAAACACATTGGGTGTTGATTGTTTACAACATATTCTATGAAACCCATCTTTAGATTGGTAAATAGCCACTAGCGTATTTCTTTTTTTGAGATATGGGCTCATTTCATATTTTGTTTGAAGCTGTAGGTACATGCTCGCTCTTACAAATTAACTGCATACTGGCCAATGTACAAGCTATTCTGGGACAAGGCTCTTTTTGTTAGTAGTCGCTCACTTACATGATGTGAACTAAACTTATACACAGCAGATACAAATAGTCATCATGAACAAACATTATCAATCCACTGCAGGATGGTCTCTCCAAGTTCAATCCATCTTTTCCTATCTTTAGCTTCTCTTCTCCACATCATTCCGGGACACTTTTTTATTTCATCCATCCATCTCACATGTGGCCTCTTTCTAGGTCTTTTACAATCTCTTGGAATCCAATTAAAAATTTCAATTGCCCATCTATTATCATCTCTTCTAACAATATGTCCAGCCCAACTCCACTTCAGTCTTAATTTTTTCAATGAGGCCAGTAACACCTGTTTGTTCGCTTATCCATACATTGCATTTTTGATCCCTTCTTGTTACTCCCAACATGCATCTCTCTATACTTCTTTGAGTGGTCTGAAGTCTCTATTACTCTTCTATTAAGTGTCCAAGTCTCAGATCCATAAGTAAGAACTGGCAAAACACATTTATTAAAAACCTTCCTTTTCAAACACATAGGCATATTTCCTTTTAGTATCAAGTTATTTCTACCAAAAGCACTCCAAGCAAATTTAATTCTATGATTAATTTCATCCATTATATTTCCATCTGTAATAATAATCTGACCAAGGTATTTGTAACTGTTAACTTCTTCTAACTCATCATAATCAATCTTTATTTTCATATTTTGAAAAAATCTATGAAACATTACTTTAGTCTTTTTAATATTTATCTTTAGCCCTACTTCCGTCTGATAACTCCTTCAACATTTCCTGTAACTCTAAAGCATTATTTGCAAAAACAACTACATCATCTGCAAAATCTAATCTCCATTTACTTTCACTCCTTTAGCTTCCCATTTTAATCCACAAAATACTTCTTGCAGCACTGCTGTAAAAAGTTTTTGGAGATATGGAGTCACCCTGTCTTACACCCATTTCAATATTGATTTTTCTACTGTCATTATGTAATCTAATTGTTGCTGTTGCATTTTTATAAATATTCTTTAAAATATGACAATATCCTGGATCTACACCTTGATGATCCAATGCTTTAATCACTGAAGAAATGTTTATAGAATCAAATGCCTTTTCATAGTCTACAAATCCTAAGCATAATGGCAAATCATGCTTATTTGTCCTTTTTATAATTTCTCTCAATACCTGGATATGATCTACTGTACTAAAAACACTTTTAAATCCAGGTTGTTCTCTTGGTTGGTGGAAATCCAGTGTTTTCTGTAGACGAGTTGTAATTATCTTAGTAAAAATTTTCTATATAACTGATAAAAGGCTGATAGGTCTGTAATTTCTAATATCTTCTTTATCAATTTTTTAAATATTAATATTAATACTGCATTCTTCCAATCATCTGGTACATCTTTATCATTTAGACATTTGGTATATAACTTTGCTAAAAAATTTTCTATTTCTCCAACTGCTTCTTTTTATATATTAATTATAATTCCATCATTACCTGGAGCCTTCCCTTTCTTCATAAGTTTAATTGCATGTCTCACTTCCTCATTCAAAACTCTGGGCAATTCGGAAGATATAATAGGTATAGGAGGCACTTGTTCCTTATTACTATGTAATTCTTGATAGAAATCTACACGTTTCATAGTCTCATTTCTCTTTTTAGTAATAATGCCATCTTTTTTTTCTTACTGCAGATAAAAATTTCCTACCAATACCAAGATGTTGTTTTATACTCTTTAGAATTTTATTCTCTTCTACAGCTTTCCTTGCTAGTTCACAATTATATTTTCTTATATCATTTTCAACTCTTTTCCACGCTATTTTACAAAATTCAAAATATTCAATCTTTTTTAATGCATCATTGTTGTATATCCTCATATTCCTTCTTTTCTTCATAAATTCTCTAGTCTCTAGAAATTTTATTGGTCAATTGCTGCTTTTTTCTACCAGCTATCTTTGTTGCAGTTTTTAAAAGTGTATCGCTTATTTTCCTATTAATGTCATTCAAAACTGAATCCTGTTTAAAATCTAATATTTGAAACCGATTTGTAAGTTCTAATTTAAATTCATTAGAATATTTCTGAAGATTAGGAATATCAACTGTAAATATTGTTTTTTTTAATAATTTTTATCTCTAGTTTTGCATTAACATGTATCTTACATCTTACTAATCGATGATCACTTCCCGTGTTAAATTTATTAAGAACATTACAATCTTGAAATATGTATTTTCTGTTAGTCAAAATATAATCCACTTCTACTGTATCTTCATTTGGATGCTTCCATGTCCATTTCCTTTTAACATTTCTCTCAAAAAAATAATTCGTAATGTAAAGTTTTTCTTTTTCTGCAAACTCTACAAGTCTATGTCCTCTCTCATTTCTATTACCATAACGAAAATTACCTACAGCATTTTCATCTTTCATTTGTTTACCAATTCTAGCATTAAAGTCTCCCATAACAATTATAAAATGTTGTTTACTCTGATCAAAAGTCTTTTGTACATCTTCTATAACTTCATCACTATGAGAATTTGTTGGGGCATAAACCTGAATTATCTGCATTTGGTATCTGCTAATCTTGCCACTCTGTCTGATACACCATTAATCTCCACAATGTTATTCTTCTTTTTTTTTTTTATAATGAATTCTACTCCACTTGTATTTCCAATATTTGTGCCTTTATAGTAGAGTATATGTCCACTTTTTAAATCAATTGTTTCTTCACCTTTTCTTCTAACTTCACAAAGTTCTTCTAACTCTTGCAATCTTCCTTCACTTGAAAGTGATCTGCAGTTGTAAGTACCTAAATAAAAAGTCGTCAACCAATGTCAGCCTGAGTCCGCAATCAGGGGATTCTTAGCACCCTCCGCTTTCGGCCACCAACCGCTGCCTTGGTTGGTGACTTTACAGTCTCCTGGGAATAAGGGCCGTGATTTATTTTTGTCTGTCATGATTGTATATATTGAAAAAATATTCTTAAACTCGGGTAAAAAAGCCAATAAACTCAACATGCTGGCTAATGCATGTTGGTGAGCAGCCCATCCATGTTCGTATACTATATGAATAATCACATAGTAATAACAGCTGCAACGACAAGAACGTATGGAGTGGGCATTAGGAATTTGCCCTGCTCGGTTCCTTTAAGGCCTCGAAGAGGAATCAAAGGGTCTCCTTTCAGTTAATAGCAAACTCCATTTTTGCAGCCACAAATAGTATATTTTCAGAAATTTAAATTGTCACTGGGAATTTTATGAAAACCTAATGAAAATGTTTTTAAATAATGCCAGTATCAGACAAAACCCCTACTGCCCATCATGAAGGCTGGAGCACCCCCACTAGTAGGCAGTAGGGACCAGGTTGACTACCATTGGACTAGACAATGCAATTAAAATGGTTTTTAAATTATATGAAAAATGTCAGCTTCTAACTTTTAAAAGAAAGATCTAAAAATGAAATAGATACAATGACCATAATTATAATAAATTTGTTATAATTGGTTGCAATTTTAAAATTATTACATTGTAAAATAGATGCAGTTGTTTTGGGGAAAAAAAAAAATAGATGCAGTTTAATATAACTAAGTAAATTACGTTTATAGCCTTTTCCAAAAAAAAATTATTTGATTATTTGAATATAGTATACTGTTTATATTTCTTTAAATCCTTTATTGGATTTACTGTTTGTCTTCTTTTTTTAATCAACAAGTATACTACATATTAATGATCTAAATCAGGTCTACATGAAAAAGTTATATTTATTACAAATATCTTTCACTATTTTAGCAAGAGCAAAAAAAGCAATCTGGTCATTAAAGCAGCAATTCTCAACTGCTGGTGTTCCAGAACACCCTGGTTACCATGAGATGTAGAAATAAAAAATAACTCAAATTTTCAGGTGGATTCAAATATATTTAATAAAGCTAAATATAGGATCATTAAAACTAAATGCTTTCAAGTTTAATCTTGCACTATTGTCTCAATTTAATTACTTAATGCTCAAGTCATTTATTAATGAATAAACAGATTCTAATAATTTATAACATAAACAAATTTTTATAATTTGCAAAAAAAAAATTATAAAAACACTAAACTAGCTAATCTTGATTTAATTTATATACAAATAAATAGTAATATTGTGCAATCCGTATGAGAGAATTTCAATTTCATGAGACCATTCCTACGTATTGTCATCATTAAAAAATATAAAATCTTTCATACAAGATATTAGTCATTTACACAAGTAAAAACAAACAAACGTTATCATATTAATTAATTTAGTAATAACAAAGTTTTGTCATGTCATAAATAAATCCAATATGAAGAATGGTAAAATCTTAAATCTTCATATTAAATTTACTTTTATACCTCAATTCGTATCTCAGTCAAGTCACTTTCATAGAATACCTAAATTTTATTAAATGTTAAAAAAAAAATTTGACTTCATGATCTTCTGTTCCTCTTCATTTAGTCTTTCTTAAATAAGTTATTCCAATGGAAACAGATTCTAGTAACAAAGGAAATCAAATTAAATATTTTTAAATGACGATTCACGAAGATATCTAATAAAAGTTCATATTATTGTCCTATTTATTTCTATATTCGTGAAGTAATGTTCATTTAAAATAGTTCATTTCTTGGTCATGAATCATCGCAGAGGCAATCAAGATATCATCCAGTGTTGTTCCAAAACATTCTTGCGTGATATTAACATCTTCCACAAATGATTTCACTACCAATTAGAGTTTCATTTAAATTGTATAGATGAAATTTATATAACTTTAGGTATTTCAGTAGGAATAAGTAATTACATTTATCTTTGGTTAAAACTATAGCATTAAATCCTATAACTGGTGTTTACTCACAATGCATTTTTCTATAGGTATAATCTTAAATTAATAAGTAAATAAATGTTTTCTGAAGAAATTTATGTTTCAGAATTCCAAATTAGAACGATTTTATAAGCGTCTCTCACTTTCAAACACTTTAGATTCGCCCATACAAAAGCGTTTGGGTGCGAAAAGATAGATGGCCATTCTATCTTTTCCAAAGATTTTATAATGTGGTTGAAGTGTTAGTATTCATTCATTTTATATTTAAAATCCAAAACGCATGTGCAACAGTTTAATGCTGTTTAAATATTATAATTTTGTTTTGAAAATACGAATAATATTAATAAAGAGTAATTTATTTACTCTTCTATTTGAGTGATATTAGAATTTGTTTTCTAATAAAACTTTTATTAATAAGCAAATCGTTCAAATTATCAATATCTTTTAAAAGTATTCTATATTTGAACACAGTAAAATTATTGTAGATAAGTGGTTAGTACATCAGCAAAAGATAAAATTCCTTAATAATGTAATTCAGTATTTATAATAGAATCAACTTCCAGTAGCATGTACTGCATATATCATTTGGCTTTCATGATTTTTACATTCTATAATTGTTAATTATATTAATAATGAATAATTGGATTTAATTTCATTTCCTTTGTATTAGTTGCTAGGTTGCGACTTGAGCTTAAGGTTAACTCTCTGTTAGCAACTTGGTTAATGAATTTATTATTTTAAACAAGTTTTATATAAATGAATGAAAAATAATTATTTTTAATTGTCTTAATTTTATTAAGAAAATTATAAAAAAAATATATAATGTATATACTAATCATATATACTTATGTAATAATTTTACGTACTCTCACAATATGTTTACTTTATATTTAATGAAACGTAAGGAAGTATAATTTATATTTACCGAAAACCATGAATAATAGTGTAAATGTCATTCATTGGTGTGCATAAATTACATAATGTCGAGAACTATATTGTAATAGGTTGCAGGTAAGATAAAATTTAAAAAATCTAGATGGGAGACTTGCATGTTTTTTTAGTATGATTTATTTCTTATATAAATAAATGCTAAAATTTTTGTTGTTTGCAGCATCCTACTTGCCTAAAGATGATGGAGAATTTTATCAATTTTGCTATGTTGTATATAATGGCAATATTTGTGGAGCAAGCACCCCCTTTCAATTTAAAAGGATTAATATTGATGACATCATAGAGGTTGTAGATAAAACCGAAGAGCTCATGATCGTGCAGTCAAAAGCCACTTTCATGGAAGAACAGCTGAAAAAAGCTTCTGACGAGCAACGTTGTCTTGAGCGATCAAAAAATAAACTTCAAAAAGAAAAAGACCAACTTCAAAGACAATACGAAAATATATTGTCCTTATTAGAAGATGAAAGAAAAGAACATTGTCAATATATTGAAAAGTTGCAGGTAAATTATATTTTTTATTATTAATTTATTATCAAATATTCCCATTAGTAATCATTTGCATATTTTCCCAAAATATTGTACCCATTAGTAATCATTTGCATATTTTCCCAAAATATTGTAAATCAAAAACTTTAGTTATTCATTTTGATCATTATTTGCAATTTTTTAATCTATATTTTCAAATGCTAATGAATAATTTTTTAGAATTATTTTCTGTGTACATCTATGATAATTTTTTGATCATTGTAAAAAATTATATCTGGCACATAAATGAAGTCTCTTAAAATGCTTCTGATTTTTCAAAAATGAGTCACCCTGCTAGAAATTTGAGAATTTTTTTTTTTTTTTAGTGTGATTATTTTTTAACTCTTTATATATGGAATTGAAATTCAGAACTAGAGGATGAAAAAGCCATTAAAATATTGTTTGTTTATAAAAATGAATATAAATCTGGAAGATATAGAACTTTATGTTCAAATAATGAAAATAAGTGAATGATAAACTTATTTGGGAAGATGCTTTGGTCCAGTAAACTCAAAGCTCTCAATTTGTTATTTATTACTGCAGTAAAACACATCAGGCATAATTAGATTGTATATATTTGGATATATATAAATTTAGTTATATTAATAGTTGCATGTAAATTTTCAAATTGATTTTTTAGGAACCATTTTATATTGAACTGCAGAACATAAGATTAATCAAAAATGTAAATATGACGTAAATTTTTTTTGCAAAATATTTAACTTTAGCCTTTTTCACATCTTAAAAAGCCTAAACAAATTTATAAGCATTAAAACGGATAATTTCTTTAAATGTTTCTATTAAAGACTTAAGATATTTTATAAAAATAACACATTTTGTTCTTTGGGTCTTACCCAGTCTTAAATATTGACAACATTGATTTTTTTAAAATGAAGAATGTGAATAGTGAAAGTTAAAAAAGTTTCTTTTTTAATTTATCTATATTAGAGCTTTTTGGAATAATTGTAAAATGACCAATATTTTACAGCTTTTTTTTTTTGTTTTTTTCCTTGAATATTTACCAAGAACAAATATATTCAATAGGCTTTCCAGATTCATACTATTTAGTGCCAATCTTTTGTGTGCATATACCAAAATTTTCAGATAGCGCATTTGAGATCTTAAAAGAAACTAAGCAGAGAAAATTCTTTATATCCATTCCATGTTTTTATTGTTTTTATTACCAGATGATTATTCATATGGTAAATGGACATGGACAGACTGCGCATCAGTCAATCTAGCAACTTTTAGCTTTTTAACAGTTTTTAGAGCAAGAAACAGCAAGGTCATCTCAGTTGCTGATAGTTGAAATTTTTTGAAGACAAGATCAATGTGTGCTTGAATGATTTTTAGATATTTATAATCATGCCAGATAAAACTAAGTTATGGTAGCAAGTTGTAAACTCAATTAAAATAATGGTTGATGGCCAACGACAGAGGGTACGAATGATAGCAACCCAGAACTGCCATTTCATGAACTTTTATTTACCTACCTACAATTGCAGATCTCTTGAGTGAATGAAGGTTATATGAATTGGAATTAATATTAAACGGGACATTGTTGAATTTTATGTGAAGTAGGAAAAGTTGAAGAAACATTTGATTTGAAAAGTGGATATTTTATTATGAAGATGCAAATATTTCTACAATATAGAGGTTGATTGCAATATTAGTTATTCAAATTAATGGAAAATACCATATGTAGTAATTCAGGTTGATTGCAAGATTAGTTATTCAAATTAATGGAAAATGCCATATGTAGTAATTCATGTTTTTGTCTCAATAAAATCTCGTTGAGCTGGAATTTTTATGAATACAAAATATTTTGGATCACACCAAACATTTTAAAATTATCATGGGAGTCTTTAATGTTGGAACTGTTACATGATTCAAAAATGAAAGTGCATTTAATAATAAACTTGTGGGATTTTGCAGAAAAAGAAAAATGTTAAATGGAAGTGGATTAAAAATAAATGAAGTTACATAGTATCATGAAATATATGGAAGAGTTCTGCAAAGAATAAAGAACAAGGAAACAAATTTACTGTAATCACATTTGCTTTGAATTGCCAAAGCATTTTAACTGAAGAGAAATATACAATTAAATTTATGAAGAAAGTAAATGCTTCAAGAAATGATTGCATTATTATTTTAAAAGAAGCAGGTAATGAAATATACCATATGTACTAAAAGGAATTAGAAGAATTCATTAATCATATTGATGATAGTGAAGCCTGCTTTATCTTCCAAGACATTGTTAAATTACATAATTATTTTTTAGTCACACTTCATCTAACTGCCTGGCAAAAAATGTGAAATCAACAAAGATTAAGGTTGTGATAAGCAACTACATACATGGAAAAATCTAAAAACTTTTCACACACACATATAAGATATTGAACCTAGAGGAGAGCTCAAAACTAACACAAGTTATAGTAACAATTGAATAAAGTTGAATTACAAAAGCAATAGCATTAAGATATAGTGATTTATTTTATTACGAGGAGGGGGGGGGATATTTGTATATTTAAATTATGAAACTAATTTTAATTTTGTAACATACTAATCATTTTTATTTTCATTTAATTAAATACATAATGTAAAAAATTTCTCTTTACATTTATCACATGTCTATATATGCATATTTATATTGTATTGAAGGCATCCCAAACATATGACAATTTATTCCATTGTTTAATAAAACAATACATTTATTATGTAATTTTATTTTAGATATTAAATAAATGGCTAAGTAAAAGAAAAAAAATTAGAAATTATAACACATTTAATAGCCACTCAGATTATGCATCAGCTTTGCCATTTACAATTGAATAATGATTAGTATAAAGTAAAATGATATTGAATTTCACCAAAATTCACATGCCATTTTTAAATACAAATATGTGCTAAGTTCTTATCATTGCATCTCATATTACCACTATTCACCAAAACAGAAAATCTGTTCATTTGCTTATTATATGTCTTTTGGAACCATTTCATTTTTAAGGTGAGTTAGCATGAAATAATTTCATCATCATCAACCATTATCAATCCACTGCAGGATGAAGGTCTCTCCAAGTTTAATCCATCTTCTCCGATCTTTAGCTGCTTTTCTCCACAACATCCCTGCACACTTCCTTATTTCATCCATCCATCTCACATGTGGTCTCTTTCTGGGTCTTTTACAATCTCTTGGAATCCAGTTTAAAATTTCAATTGTCCATCTATTATCATCTCTAGCAATATGTCCAACCCAACTCCACTTCAATCTTAATTTTTTCAATGAGGTCAGTAACACCTGTTTGTTCTCTTACCCATACATTGCGTTTTCGATCTCTTCTTGTTACTCCCAACATACATCTCCATACATCTTTGAATGGTCTGAAGTCTGTATTGCTCTTCTATTAAGTGTCCAAGTCTCTGATCCATAAGTAAGAACTGGTAAAACACATTTATTAAAAACCTTACTTTTCAAACACATAGGCATATTTCCTTTTAATATGAAGTTATTTCTACCAAAAGCACTCCAACCAAGTTTAATTCTATGATTAATTTACTCCATTATGTTTCTATCTGTATTAATAATCTGACCAAGGTATTTGTAACTGTTAACTTTTTCTAATTTATCATAATCAATCTTTATTTTCATATTTTGAGCAAATCGATTAAACATTACTTTAGTCTTTTTAACATTTATCTTTAATCCTACTTTCCTACTTTCATCTGATAACTCCTGCAACATTTCCTGCAGCTCTGAAGCATTATTTGCAAAAACAACTACATCATCTGCGAAATCTAAATGACTTAAATAATCTCCATTTACTTTCACTCCTTTAGTTTCCCATTTTAATCCACAAAATATTTCTTGTAGCACTGCTGTAAAAAGTTTTGGAGATATGGAGTCACCTTGTCTTACACCTTTCTAAATGTTGACTTTCCCAGTATCATTATGTAATCTAATTGTTTAGTTGCATTTTTATAAATATTCTTTAAAATATGACAATATCCTGGATCTATACCTTGATGATCCAATGCTTCAATCACTGAAGAATTGTTTATAGAATCAAATGCCTTTTCATAATCTACAAATCCAAAATATAATCACCTTTTTTAAATATTAATATTATTATTGCATTCATCCGGTACATCTTTATCATTTAGACATTTGGTATATAACTTTGCTAAAAAAATTTCTATTTCTTCACCTGCTTCTTTTAATATATCAATTATAATTCCATCATTACCTGGAGCCTTTCCTTTCTTCATACATTTAATTGCATGTCTCACTTTTTCATTTAAAATTCTAGGCAATTCGGAAGATGTAATAGATATAGGAGGTACTTGTTCTTTATTACTTTATAATTCTTGATAAAAATCTTCTACCAATTTCATGATGTCATCTTTTTAGTAATAATTCTATCTTTTTTTTTTACTGCAGATATAAATTTCCTACCAATACCAAAATGTTGTTTAACCTTCTTGAGACTTTTATTTTCTTCTACAGCTTGCTAGCTCACAGTTATACTTTCTTATATCATTTTCAACTCTTTTCCGCACCATTTTACAAAATTCGAGATATTCAATTCTTTTTAATACATCATTTTTGTATATCTTCATATTCCTTCTTTTCTTCATAAATTCTCTAGTCTCAGTAGAAATTTTATTAATCAATTGCTGCTTTTTTCTACCAGCAATCTTTGTTGCAGTTTTTAAAAGTGTATCAGTTATTTTCATATTAATTTTATTCAAATCTGAATCGTGTTCAAAATCTACTAATACTTGAAACCGATTTGTAAGTTCTAATTTAAATTCATTAGAATGTTTCTGGAGATTAGGAATATCAACTGTAAATATTGTTTTTCTTAATAATTTTTGTCTCTAGTTTTGAATTAACATGTATCTTACATCTTACTAATCGACGATCACTTCCTGTGTTAATTTTATTAATTACATTACAATCTTGAAATATGTATTTTCTGTTAGTAAAAATATAATCCAATTCTGCTGTACCTTTATGTGGATGCTTCCATGTCCATTTCCTTTTAACATTTTTTTCAAAAAAAAGAATTCATAATATAAAGTTTTTCTTTTTCTGCAAACTTCACAAGTTTATGTCCTTTCTCATTTCTATTACCATAACCAAAATTACCTACAGCACTTTCATTTGTTTACCAATTCTAGCATTAAAGTCTCCCATAACACTTTTAAAATGTTTACTCTGATCAACAGCCTTTTGTACATCCATATAAAAATCTTCTATTACTTCATCACTATGAGAACTTGTTGGGGCATAAACCTGAATTATCTGCATTTGGTACCTGCAATTAAGTTGTATAACTAATCTTGCCACTCTGTCCAATACACCATCAATCTCCACAATATTGTTCTTCCACTTTTTATATATAATGAATCCTACTCCACTTGTATTTCCAATATTTGTGCCTTTATAATAGAGTATATGTCCAACTTTTTAAATCAATTGTCTCTTCACCTTTTCTTCTAACTTCTCAAAGTCCAATAATGTCCCATTTAATATAAGACGGTTCTACTAATTCTTGCAATCTTCCTTCACTTGAAAGTGATCTGCAGTTGTAAGTACCTAAATAAAAAGTCATCAAATGGCAGCCTGGGTCCGCAATCAGGGGATTCTTAGCACCGTCTGCCTTCGGCCACTAACCGCTGACTTGGTTGGTAACTTTACAGCCTCCTGGGAATAAGGGTCATGCTTTATTTTTGTCATTTACACAAACATTCATTCTGCCTTATCAGGCAGTAAGAAGAAAAACCATGGTGTTTCTTGATCTTAAACTCAGAGGTAAAAAACCAATAAACTCACCATGCTGGCTAATGCGTGTTGGTGAGCAGCCTGTCCATGTTCGTTTACTATATGAATAATCACATTGTAATAACAGCTGCAATGACAAGAACGTATGGAGTGGACATTAGGAATTTGCCCTGCTCGGTTCCTTTATGGCCTCCAAGATGAATCAAAGGGTCTCTTTTCAGTTAATAGCAAATTCCTTTCTGCAGCCTGAAATAATTTAACCACGTATATATATATATATATATTAGGCATATCAAACTCAATTTCTTTTCTATGTATTTTTTGGATATATTTAAAACTTTCATTCCATCACATTTTGCTGAAACATATAAACATTTCCACTTCCTATCTAATATCCAATACCTCATCTAGTTCCATTATACAAAATTGGTGTTCAATTCTTCCTTTACAGCCATGCATGCTTGCTGTTGCACATAATTTGTTCTAACTTGGCTTTGTTAAAATATTTATGCATATAATGTTGATATAAGCAAACAGTTTGTAATATATAAAGTAGCTTTTCTTAAAGCAATCAAACATTAAATAATTATGGTTGTTCACAACCTGGTAAATGACAGCTAAACTTTTAGATCAGCAGTCAACCATGTTTGTTAATACTGTATATAGCAAAAATGTTAAGTTGCATCAAAATTCTAATACTATTTTTTAAAATTGATTTTCAGGGTTACAAACATGAGCTGGAGATTGCCAACCAGAGAGCTAAATGTATGAAAGAAGAAAATGAACATTTAGTTGCCACAATATCTCAGTTGACATTATCAAATGAAGATCTAAGGCATACTGTATCTGTTCGAGCTCAGGATTTGGAAAAACTGGAACACGATATAAAAAAACTTATCGATGAAAAAAATTTTCTTAATGGTGAAATCAAAATTCGAGAAGAAGATCTCTCTGCTTTAAAGGTATTGGTTTTTTCCCCCTTCAATTTTTAAAATTAAAACTTTGATATCTTTGTTTATATATTATAACCTCCATGACAGAGTTTACATGCTTGGCTTTTTAGTAAATGCATATGCATTTTTTTTTTATGTATTCTAAAATGAATAACAGTCATGTGTAAAATAAATTATCAAAAAATTAAAATAATATTTATAAAAATTTATTACAATTCTTTATTGTAAAATAAAATTGACATTTTAAAAAAAGTTGCTATAGAAACCAGTCGCAAATGATGGGTGAGGGGGAATCACTTAGTTCATCTGCTTTTCCAATAAAGGGAGTCAATTTTTTGTTGTGCTACTTACAAAAGATGGGATAATTGTGTTAGAAGGATTGTTGAGTGTTGTAGTGGTAAGGAATGGGATAAAAGAATAGATTTATTAATAAAGAATAGGGAGTTAGAGAGATGGAGAACTAGTATGGAGAATAAAAGGAGTTTTAATATATATAGAAGTAAACAGAATATTAGGTGCGAGTTAATATATGATAATAGTAAGGAAAATAGTTTATTGTTTAAGGCTGAAACGGGATCTTTAGCAACAAGAGAATGTACATGTAAATGTCTGTAAATTGTATAAGGAAGGAATAGAAAATATTAGGCATCTGCTAATTGAATGTAAATGCTTGAAAACAGAAAGGGTACAAATAATGAAGTTATGGAAGAATAAATATGAGAAAAGTGATTATATAGAAAGTGGATTATTGGTTTTTATGCTGGGTTTGGGAAAAGAAAAGTGGGATTTGGATATAAAGGCCATAGAATTGACAAAGATTATGTTGCAGAAATAGGATGGAGCAGAATATGGGAAAACTTAGAGTGGGGAATGGAAAATAAAGTGGCTATCAGGTTTCTCTAGGTATAATTGCTGAGTGATTCCTGACTCCGTTTAAGAAGCCACATCACATCACTTACAAGATGGAAATCGAGAAAATTTTAATGATTATTTAAGTACCTATAATGCAGTATCAGGGATAACAGTTTCAAAGTGTCTCATCCTGAAATTTCCATTAATGTAGGTTGTTATGGAATTGTAAATAAATAATGCTTTAAGTATTAATGACAGTTTGCCAACCTAGTAATGGCATATGTTTAAGATATGTGACACTCGACACAAGGAAACTTGCCCCTTAATTAGTTTCTATACTTTAAATCATAGAAAAAACTAAATGGGAATTAACTATGAAAGGTACTTGAGGGGAACAAACCACAAGAAATTTAAAATTGCTTGCAGATATACTTAAAATAAGATTCTTATGGCCATATATCTCAATTAAAATGTTAAAAGAAAAGTGTGCTCACTGAAACCATAAATAGATAACTGAATAAATTTGGTATACAATTTTTTTTTATGAGGTTTTTTTGTCATACGTGCTATTCATACTAATACTTAGATGTAGATATTTATTATATTATTTTCATTACATTTATTATTTTTGTTGCTTGATTATTTCTCATCCGAATTCCAAGTAGATTATTTTACTTAATACTATTAATGCGGAGAGGATAACGATCAGGAAACGTGACTGGATCTGCATAAAGCCTTGTCCTTTAGATGGGCCAAGTGTTGTTATCCATGACTTATAAATTAGTTATAAAAAATAAAAATTGTATAGTCACTCCACTATATACGAAGATGCCAATTAGATATTCATAATTCTCCTAGACTAAAATTAATTTACGAATATTGTCATTTTATTGTTATTTTGACCAATTACCATTGTTAGTATTTAAATTTTATTTTCATGTTGAGTAAAAAAAACCGTTGCAATATACATATATTGCAAGTTTTCATATAAAAAATTTTGATGTTTGGTGTAATTCATTTATTTAAATTTTATAATTATGAAAGTATTTATTGGGTTCGATTCAAATTAGTTCTTTGGATTGTATCAGATCAAATTAATTTTATCTTTAAAGTTATTAAAAAAAAGGTTAGTACAAGGTTTGTATTATAATACTAATAATAAAATTTACACGTTATAATCATTATTAATTATTTTGTTTTTTTAATAATTTTTTTTTTAGGTACTAAATATTTTTCATTTATATTATAAGATTAACCTTAATCAAATAAATAATTTGAATTCACAAAGGTTGTTTTAAAGATTGATCAACTTGTGTTTATTACCAAAGTAATTAGGAAATTGTAAATATTAAAGACTATACATATGCACTCTATTGCGTAATACAATGATTAAAATCCATCTCTCGCTTCAATTGGCATTGTGAATTTTTGACGAAAATAATACATGGCTGTCCCATCCACCACTTCCAAATTACAGATTTTTATTAGAATATTTTTTATACAATGTCAGCATAATTTCAGCTTTTCCTTGGAAATGACATACTTTTCCGTTATTTAATGTTTTATTATCAAAGATCAATAACTAATGTAACTAGTAATTTTTTTTTTTTTTAAATATATTTCAATTTTTTAAAAAATATATGCCACTTTTTCACTGGGTTAGTGATTTTTTTAAAAAAATTTCTGCAATTTGTTTTGTCTAAAAAAAAAAAAATTAAACTAATAGAAATCCTAATTTGAAATTATTTTAATTTGCTGTTTAATTTTTATTTAATAACAAATGGTAATATTTATCACCAATGTTTGCAAATCCTCCCCCCCCCCCCAATGATTTTTTTAAAACACTAATGACAAAAAGAAACTTTAAAAAAATCATATTAGCTTTATTAAATTTTGATGATTTCTATTTATTTCTAATTTTTAGTATATACATTTTTTTTAACATTATTTTTGCTTTGCTTTTGTATTATTTTTCTTGTTTTTGCATGTATATGAAGTGCATTTGCCAATGAGACATTTTAGCTAACTTAAGTGTGAATAAAGTTTCTAATGATTATCTGTGTATGTAAATTTCTAACTGTTGTGATATTTATTTCATGTAGCAGTATTTGTATAAAGTTTATTTTTTAAATTTGAAAAAATGTATGAGGGATTTGTTAACAAATGTTTATCTTAACATCTCGGGTGATACACTTTTTTCCTAGAAGCATTACAGTTTTAACTATAATGTCTAATAAATGTTTAGGTCTAAAATAATTGTTTTTTTAATTCATAAATATTTTCTAGAATATCTCGCTAATTGTATTTTTTAAAGTTTATTATTATAAGAAAATGTGCTCTTATTTTTATCTCTCAAATAAAAAATTTTTCTCATCCCATTGATATTATAATAGTTTATTCTAGCAACTTATATGCATTGACTTCAGTTGGTTTTCAATAGTGTCACTGATTCTGGTTTGTTGTTTCACCCATGTATTTGTCTAATATATGGTCTGAATATTTTTTTAATAAATGGATATATTAATTTAGAAATTATATCCAAATGTTAATAGTATCTGATAAATTCCTGAAAAAATTTCTGGATATAGTATTGTGTGATTTAGATGGATAAAGAATTATCCGTTCATGGCTAATATATGATATACTCACTCGTGAAACTTGACATAGCAGGGATCTTTTTTACTGCAAAATTTGAATTTTTATTAATTGATAGTTTTTCAATGGTCAAGATTGTTCAACCAAGAAAAAGAACTAATACCATGTATCAATATTCTAAGAGAACTTTGAAGGCTATCCAGTATTTCTACAGTTATTAAACAGGCAAGTGCTCTTGGATCCAAGGCTCCTCACAGACTAAGACCACAAGCCAGATACTAGTCTGGGGATATTGGATGAGTAGGCACTAGATGATTTTATGCACAAGCCTTCTGGCATCCATTGATTACTCTGGTTTGCACTGACTGGTAATACATATAGTTTTGCCTGTTTTAATAACAGTTAAAAGAGGAAGCATAAGAAATAGTGATTATGTGATATTTATTTCTACAGTTCCAATATTTTTTATTTTGGAGCACATTAAATTAGTTCAATGATCAGGGAAATAAATTGCATTTATGTGATTGAAAACAAAGCTTTTTCTGATAAAACTAGAAATAGAAATGAGAGCTTTATTTTATGAATTGACTAATCAAATATTAAAATAGAAGGAAATAGAAAATCATTATTGCTTTTGTTTTTTATTTAAATATCTGTGATCATTTTTAATTGTAAAATGAATTTTTGGGTTTTCTATATTAAATTAGAAAATTCAAAGTTAGGCATTATATAAAGACTGTGACAAAATACATATTCTCTAGGAAAATTTGTTATTCATCATTATGTAGTAAGATGTATATATGGGTAAATGTGTGGAATTTTTAATTGGCCAACTATATATATACTCTTGTTCTAATATGTGTTTTACTGTTGCATGAGTAGATCTTTTGAGCTTTTCTTTTTTTATACTAGAAACAATTGCATGATTGTGAAGACAAATATGAATTAATGCAGTCCACACTGACTCTCAATCAAAATGAAATTGAAGAGAAAAAACAGGAAATATTAACATTAAAAGAGGAAATTACCACATTAAAAGAAATACACAAATCAGAATTAAAAAATGACGAGGTGAGTGAGCCTACTAATATTTAATCCTTTGTGTAGTGTGTTAGCATGGCTTGACCATTGTTTTTGCGAGTCATTGGTTTGCTTGCTAATTGACATAAAATGTAGTCTTATATCAGATGTAAAATTAAAAAATTTTTGAGGCATAAAAAATGCTAAACTAAATAAGTTTTAAATAAAAAAAGATGAGATGGAAATGCTTGAGTTTAAAAACATATATATATATAAACATCATAATGATTGAAGGTAATTAGCTTAATACATATATATATAATTTAGGTCTAACTGTTCTCTAGTAATCTGCATACGAGTACTTTTCTTAGCTAGAGGGTATAACAAAGATTGAAAACTGCTAAAACTTCCTGGCAGCCTGATGAATAATGGTTTCTCCTTCATGGTTTCTTTCTGAGAATCTGTTGAAGATATCTTTGTCTTGCAATTGGATATTCAAAAACTTATTTTTATATGTTACCATTGAAGTGATTAGTTGGTTTATATTAATAATTACCAGTTATTATTAATAACCAATTATGGTCAAAGTAATTAATTTTAAAAAATATCTCATATGAACCGGTAGTTATTAATAATTACCTACTATCAATAATAAATTTAATAAATGTCAATACATTAGGTTGACGACTGTCAACAGTAAATTTAGTAAATTTCAATGCATTGGGTTTGAAGCTTCTCCATATTACATTTTCGTTAATTTTATATTACCCAAAAGCATAATGGAGGATTTAGACATAACGAAGAAAATTTAATGATTTAATGAATAATTTGAAAATAAAACAGGAGATTCACTTGCAGAATACCAATGGCTATCAAGATGCAATATTATAAAAATTGGAAGTGTTGAAAAACTCATCATACCAGTTAATTATTTTTCAGTAGCCAATTTTGAATATTTTATGCCTTTCTGTACATTTTGTCCATTGTCAGATTTTTTTCTATTTAAGGATATGCAATCTTTATCTAATATTACTATATATACTTAACATTAGATGTTTTCAAAATAATTATTTAAAAACTTCTTCAGCAGTAATTGTTTTTTACTTTTGCCAATTTGTTGAGCTGTTATCACGATCTATTATATAGCTACAAAAAGTGTTTTTGAGGCTTAAATTTTAAAAAAAAACCCAGTCCTTTCAATATTTTTATATGAAAATAGCTTCACATTCATGTATATTCAATTTATTTTTGATCTTTTATCTGTAACATATAATACAATAGAATTTTAACTTTCTACGTTGATCAAATTTTAGGCTATGGAGGCACAAAAACTTGTTTGGGGCAGTGTGACTTATCTTTACTCTGCTAAATTGTTGGCAGTAAATATTAAAGCCAAATTCAGCTCAATTTCTCTATATAATTGCTGCATGATGATGGAAGTATGCTAGTGGGGAATAATGACCATTTTATTTTTGCACGTTTTTCAGAACAGATAAATAAATAATGCCAATTAGATAATATGAATTTTGCTCGTGCTGCTCTATATTTGTGTCAACTTTATTTCACTTTCATTCTGACTGATATTTGATAGTTAATACCTTGTTGTTTATTCTCAAAATAATTTGTCGTGGAATGCAAATGGATAGTTAATCTAATGTTGTTAAACATATGAGATTTCTTCTGGGGAAAAAATTGTTCATTCCTGAACTTTTAAAACTTTTCATCAAAAATTATGGAATTGTGTTAGGCTGCAGAAGAGATTGTTCCAACATTGGGTTCTAACATATAGATTATTGTTATCATTAGTTTAGATTATTGTTATCATTAGTTGTCAGTACGATAAAATGTATAATATAAAAATATTTAATGCCTAATTTACTTTGCATTATTAAAAGTAGTTTATATATTTTTAAAAAACTTTAATAATCAAGGGAATGGCAAATGATTATATTAAAAGTTTTTAATGATACAAATATAGACTCTTGATATTTTAATATGACACATTGTTGTATGGGTCAGAACAATGAAACTTGCAAATGAGCTTATTGTAAAATGAGATGAGTTGCATGACTTCTGAATAATAAAAATATGAACGTACAAAGGCTAATAGTGCTAGTTTCAAGGGGAATTCCTTTCATCAGCTGCAATACAATCTTAAAACAGCATAAAGACAAGAATATTATTTCATGAATACTGAATTTAAACTATTCTGTTAAAAGATACTTGTAATGCATCTTAAATTCAAAATTTCCAAATTCGGGGATTACCAGTCTACGCCATTTAAATACGACTTGAAACATTGTGCTAACAATTAAATGTTTTTGGAAAAGGCTTGCTATTAAGTTTTTTAATAAAATCTTTTAATTTAGATAATGAAAGTAGTTCAACATAATAAAAATTCTCTATTAACTATTGTTTACTTCATTTTTAGGATTTAATTATGAGATTGCAGCAGAATGTGATCTTGATGGAAACACAGTGTAAAGCCGCTGAGAAATGTCAAGAAATGTTGTCAGAAGAATTGAGTGCATATTCAGCACTCCGTGAAAAATTGACTACAGACATAGAAACATCACAAGGAGAAGCTCACAGTCTCAAACTTCAACTCACAAAACTTGAAGACAGTCATAAAAAAGATTTAGATTTGCTAAAGCAAAGTAATGATGCATTACAAACGGAAGTACAAGACTTAGGAAAAGTAATGTATAAATCTCTATGTATATATATGTATGTGTATAAATATATCTGAAAGAATATGTATGTGTGTTATTTTCAGTTTTTTTTTTTATATATAGTAAGGTAATTTTGTTTAAGCAAAACTCTTGAATAGACTATTATATTGGTTCCAATTTATGATAGCTCATGCTGGAATTTTATGTTTAACCATGCATTTATAAATCTTAATGAACTTTGATGTAATAATTTATATGTCTAGTTTATTCAATGCCTTTATTTTAGTAGTGCTTCAGTAATCATTATTTTTTGATTATAGAAATAAATATGAATATAAATATGTTTTACTGGGGAAAAGTGCAATAAATGTAATCTTAAGTGTAGATAAGTACCTGTTATATTGTGGGTGCGTATGGGTTGTGTGCAAGTATTCTTTTTTTTATAATTGTAATTATTTATCAATATTTTTAGAATAACGATCAGCTAAAAGAAAATTTGGATAAAAAAGTAACGGAATTAACGAAAGTTCGAGATCAGACTCTAATTAGTAGGGCTCAGTTATATTTAAAACAAGCAAATGAATGTCTTCAAAAACAATATAATGATCAGGCAAAGCACGTGGCTTTGCTAGCAGAAAAATTGGTAAGAGGAAACAATTTAATTTTTTTACTGATGAAAAATTTTTTTTTTAATGATTTAAAAATAATTTATTTTTTTTATTATTAGAAAATTTCGGAAGCAAAAGAATGCTGCTTGCAAAAAGAAGTTCTTGATCTAAAAGAACGCTTACGTAAAGGGGCTAAAGAATGGCATGCTAAGTATTTTGAATGCCAGTCTTTAAAGAAAATGTTATCCCAGAATTCACATAGTATAGCTCATTCTTCAGTGGGAAGTTGTTCCAACAATGATAATGTTTTCCATGAATGTAATGGTGAATCTGTGTTGGCCATCCATAAATATCAATCAAAAGACCAAGAATCTTCACCCGAACGGCATTCATCTTTAAGTTCTGGCAGTAGTTCTGTTAGTAAGTCTTTGTGTGTGTTGTGAAGAATATTTGATATCTTATTTTTATTTTTTATTATACAATCTTTCATCACTAATGACAAAATAAGATTGCCATTTTATAATAGGATGTTGATGTCTTCCTTGTACGATACAATGGCAAAGTTTATGTCAAGATAAAGTATTATTTAATTAGAAAAAATAAAATTGCAAAGTGTATATATTAATTAAAGTAAGATTTATTTATCTAATTTCTATTTAATATCTTCACAATGATAGTAGAATTGCACTGCACTGTAATTTAAATAAGATTGGATTTCTTGGTGTAGAATGTGCTTTTCTGCTGCACAGTTACTGCTTACTTTTATATAAGTTAATGCCCAACAATGAAATAATTTGTAATATAATTATGAATGTTGTCACAAATGAAATTTTTTTTATTTATAAGAGCAAAAGTAAGATTTTACAATTAAATATTTAAAATTAATCTTGTTACTGATTTAATTTTAGGTGTGGTGCATGTTAGCCAAATACGTAAAGAAGCAGCAGAGACTAATTTCCATCAAATAGTTACAAGCTGTTTAGCCAAAAAAGAGAAATATCGTAATCTATACAAGGTTATTTTTTATTTATATGCTTTTATTTAATTTACTCTTGTTTTTTTTGTTTGTCTGATACCCATTTAGCAATTTCCAATCTATTGAAACTGTCTGCAAATATATTCTCTGTGACAATACATTTATTTAAAGTTTGCAAACAGTTACAGCTAAATTTCAAAGGTATTCTGTAACCATTTTACTATAAATTGTTTACATATTTGTAAACAAAAAAAAATTCTGAAAATATTTTAAATTCTTTCTCCCTTTCTCTTAATAGAATTTAGATTTATAGTGGAGGATGGGCAAAGGCCTATTCTGGAAAAGTATAAAATTCATAATCTATAAATGTAATTAATTAATCTTATATCAGATACTATATATGGATTTTTATTGTTTTACATCAGATACTTTATTGTAATTTATGAATTATATTTTTTAATTACTTTTCATTCTTATCTGTCTATGATATTTGCACTTTGTAAAACACGTTTTATTCTATGCTCAAGTATATATGTGTTTGAACTCCAAATGAAACTAATATAAAATTCAATTGTTAGTCTTAATATTAATAAAAAAAATTTTTTATAATAATAAAATTCCAAGATACAAAAATAATAATTTCAAAATTTAATCTATTAGCAAAATGTGAGAATATTGCAAATCATCAAACTCCCAACCGATTCAAGCATACATCCTAGTTCTCATAATTCCTGCGGTGGACAATGGGTGATCACCTCATAAATAGGCATTTTCAACACAAATGTCCAAATCAGACACCGAATTCTAGTGATGTAATTCTCAGAAAAACAGACTACCATCAAAATAGACGGGTTATTCATACAAAACTATCCAAGTTTAAAAAAGATTACTACATGGAGTAGCGTCTATTATCATAAAAAATACAGTTGAATGCAAGCTTCAACATGGTATAACAATGTATAAATTTGAAAATACAAAATAATGCAATTAATGTTGAAGTACATTATCACTTTTAATGGTATAGTTTACTAAATAATAACTATCTTTATATGGTTTTATTAATAACTGGGCTCTTCTGTTTTTAGGAAGCAATGTAGATAAAAGATAAAAATTGTAAAGTTAAACAAATTTTTGAGAATATAAAGCTTTGATAATAGTATGTAATCCTACTATCAAGATAGATCTCTAAATTTTACCAGAAAATAAATTAATATTGCATATTTAAAACGAATCCTGCAGTGAAAATCTGAATCGTAACTATTGTGCATTATTTAAATTTGTAAAGTTAGAATTAATAACTGAAACACAGGCTTCTTAAATACCTGTGTCTATATATGTAATATATAGGGTATATGAGCACAGACTTTCAGACTGCCCATCACTCTCCGCTCTATCTAATAACACTGATACACTCAAGCACATATATGCTGAAAAGATAAATAATCACCAAATATAGAGTGGAGAGTGATGGGTCGTCTGAAAGTTAGAATTGTAAATAATCTTATGTGGCCAACATTGAGAAGTAAAATGTTATGTGCCATAACATTAATCACATTTTGAACTGAGCATCTATAAAGATTAGATCACAAAAGATTTTGTTTTACTGGTAAAAATATCTTATATAAAAATTAGTTGATTCCTTTTATTCTATGGACTCAAGATAGGTTGCAACTTTGCTATCACTTCCACTGCTCAAATTTATGAACTAAATGGAATTTGGTCTGTTTAGAAACAGATGAGATGCTACAGAAATATGTACATAGTATAGAATAAATTATAAAGCAATTTGTTTTACATTCTGAGAAATCATTAGTTTGAGACAACCATAATTCATATAAATAATATACTAACAATTGTACTTTATTAATAACAAATTCATATTTATGCAATGCCAATTATATGTTATATATTTTGTACTAGTCATTGTAAAATAGATTTATTCCAGATATTTAATTTGCACATTTCATGTCTTTTTTTAATAGGTTTTGAGTATTTTAATATGTTTTAAATAAATTTTTAAAGTTTTTACCTTCAACATAAATTATTTTGTTTGCAGATTGAACAAGAAAGATGTCTTAAATTAGAAAGGCAATTAATTGAAAAAGAACAAAAATTACAAGATGAAATCAAAAAGCATAACAGTCTCTGCCAAGATCTCAAGCTTGAATATCAACGTAAAATTTATGATCTACAGGTATACTTGAAATAATTTGGATTTTTTTTTATTTTGAATAAAATAGCTTATTAATTTAGAAACTAATTTGATTGTTATTCAACAAATCAAACAAATAAATATGTTGTGCTGTTAGGAATGGCAAAGTTTAAAGTAATCCAACACTTAGAAATTGATTCCCATATTAAAGATATTAATCCAAATAATTAAAAATAAATTGAAAATAAAATTGTAATACTACTAGACAATAATATTAACATAATTACTATCATTGGAACAATTAAAATAAAAGTGGCATATTAAGCTTGTGCTTTGTATAATGAGATGGTTCTTAGTACCTGCTTCTGAAGTTATCTATAAAGCATTTCAAAAAGCCTTTATCATAAAAATGGAAAATGAGATGGTATTAGAATACATCCTGGTTAGTACCAGTTTCAATTTCAAACGCTTTTTTCTGATAAGCTACCTTCTCATATCTAGCAGTTGTTGATCTAAACAACTATTTTCAAACATAGCCACAAAACTTATCAATTTGCTGAGCCATATCGCTCGAATACTATAAAAGCATTATATGCTTCACTCTTGCTCTGACACTTACTTGCTTGACAGCAAAAGTCATATCTGTGATGGTTATTGATTTTCCGACTATGCACGTAATATTAGAAGTAGTCAATTCTATAAAATCCTTTAATAATTGCTATAATGGATGATAGTGAAATTCCACATAAATTAAGCTTCGCTAAGATTAATTGGCATATTTTTACGACTTCATATATTCTCAGACTATGTATAAATCACTATCATATCTTAAAACCTGGAATTTTATCAGTACTCCAAGACCTTTTTTATTATAGTGATTGTATTAATCTCAGCCCGGATAAGATTGTCCAAGTTTAAATGAATTTTTTGGATATAGCATTAAATGCAATGATCAGACCCCTCTTGTACTGTTCAAAATATAGGTGCCATATCTATTAATTTATATGAATTTTTTTTTTTTTACCTAGTAGATATTTATAATCACGTCAAACAAAACAAATCATGGTCTTTATTCCCAAGAGGTTGTTAGTAGTTTTTGAATTTCAAATATTATAAGAAATATTTGTTATTCTTGTCAAAAAAAATAAAGGATTTAAAATGATTATGATCAGCAAACAGTCATTTACAAGTTTAATGTATTGGGATTTTTTATCAGTCATTGAATCTTGTTTTAAATCTCCATATTGTTTATGAAATTTAATATTTATTTTATTATTATTAGAAATAATCCAAAAAATACGAAAGTGGTAATGTGATTGTACAGGTATACAGTCCCATCATTACAGTTGCCAAAGAGAAAGCCCATGGCATGAGGAATTTATTATGACAAAACTCTTAACTATCTAAAGAATGAATTAATACCAAGCAGTAAATCAGAAGACATTTTATTTGGAAATAAGATCTGCTCTTTTATGAATCAATATTCTTCAGTGAATACTATTGAAAATTATATGAATAAATTATCAATTCATTAGTAAAATGTGTAATGATCTGGAGAGAAAGGTGTTTGAAAGAATCTAATAACCGTAATAATTTTCTTGAATGGGGTAACTTTGAAATAACATTGACTAAAAATAATAAACGTAAAATTAACCTAATCATAATTATTTTTAATTAGAACCTACTGGAATATTATTAAATTTATCATTTTTTAAAGATAATTTGACAGGCTAAATTACAGAGAAAATAAAACAATGATAGAATGAAAACCCAGTAGAAATTATAGATACAATGACTATTCATTGAAATACTGAATATATGAAAGGCAACTTATTGTCAGTTTTGAGTATAATTCAGACACTTATTTGCAAAATGTATGTTTATATATAAAATGCAAGATATATAATTTTATTATCTTAGTAATTGTTTGTGTTTAAAAAAATGTTAAGTATAATATTTGGATAAGATTATTGTTTTAGGTAAATAATCTTAAATCGTAAATTTATTTGTTTTGGATAAATTTTATGTTTCAATAGTTATCTGAAAATATAAAGATTTTTAAAAAGGAAAAGTTACAAACCAAAAAAAAAAAAAGAGGATTCCGTTTAAAGATTAAGTAACAAAAATGGAAAAACATTGAGGATGTTGCTTATAATTTTTTTCTGAAAATTATTTTTTATTTTTTTTAAATAAGGTTTCAAAAAAAAAAAAAACAGCTGTACATGACTATTTAAACAAATGATAAAAGTGAATGGTAGTGCTAGTTCACCACTTCACATACATTACATGAAATATATTCGTGAGTTATGCATTAAAAATAGTAATATTATACGGTCTTTATCCAAACCCCCCCCCCTATTTGTTTTGTTTTGCTTCCATATTTTTAGTATCTTGTATACTTATATTTGTATCGAGAAGAGTAATATACAATAATAATATTGTGATTGTTAACCTTAGTCATGTTCGCCACAATAATATTCAAACTGCGCGAGAGTTTTCAGTATATTGAAAATTATACAAGTAGGCAAACAAATATTTGATTTAATTGAGATCCAGTTTGAATATTAATAAAGTAAAATTTACAATCTCTTATATTTATATTTAAATGTCATATTTATTTTAGATATCTTGCTTAATTAAATTTTGTTATTGCAGAGAATTCATGAACCTTGTGGAGGTGAATTGAATTATAACGATACAGCAAATCTTCAGGTAACATATCTTTTATAAACTTGTAGCTTTATTCCTGTGTTTTTATATTATAGTGTGTATTTATGTATTATGTCATTAATATCTTATTTACTGCTTTTGAAACTTATCCAAAATGCAATTCCAAACAATTCTCTTATTGTTTCATGTGCAGAGATTTCTAAACTTGTTACTTATGTACGTTTTTCAGAGACTTACATATTGGACATTCTCGTACAAAATATTTGCATACAAAACAAGAATGAAATCAGAGAAAGTCTTTGTATGTATATTTCAAAAAGCATAACATGGTTTTACAAGTGCAAAATCTGATCCAGCAAGTGCAAAGAGATTACCAATGATATGAAGAGTTTTCAGTCATTGTATCTACTTAAATAGCTAAAGATTGTAACTTTTAATGGTGAGTATTAAGGAGAAAGAACACAGCAGAAGAGACACCTTCTACTATGGAATATTTCTTAAAAAGTTAATGGAAATTAGGTATTGATATTACATTATTGTAATTCTTCAAAGCTAGCGCACAACTATGAATTGATGGTATGGAAACTCATAAATAACAGTAAATAAGAACACAGAAAAAAATTCAGTCCTTGAATCAATAATAAGAAAGAAACATCCTTCAATTAATAATATGTACAAGAAACAGCAGGGAAATATTTGGTCAGGCTTTTTTGATTATTCACAGTTGGTCTTCATAGCTAAAGATCATTTCACAGTTTGCTACTTGTGATCCTGATGATAGATTGCCTCAATTCAGTACCTGTCACTCATTGCAAATATATCTGAGATAAAGAAAAAAAAGGGAGATAACCTTTTTTTTTTTTAAATTTACTGTTATTGTTATTTTCTTTCTATTTTTTTACTCTAAAATTGAACATTAATATCTGAATTGGGAAATAATAATATATGATGTAACAGTTGATCACAGCCAGATCATTAACAATAATTACATTTCAGTTTTACATGGTATCATGTGTATTTGATATATCACAGACTAATTTTATTCAGAAAACATTTCCAGTGATTCCATATAGATTGTATTGTTTTATATAAAATTGCAATTAATGACTCATTATTAAACCTGATCCATTCTCTGAAATTGTGTTCATACATACTTCCTACAATAAAAGATATTATAGAATTAGAATTGTTTTGTACTTGTAATTAAAAAGGGAAATGTAGTTTTACAAACTTCACATTTCCATTAACATATTGAATGGACTATATATCAAACTTAAATGATTGAAAACAATATGATTGTAATGGATAGTGAGTGCAGGTGGAAGACAGAAAAGTACTTTTATCCAAAATCATCTAGTTTTTGATTAATCTATTTATTCAACAAAAAGCTGATGCTTCTAAAATTGGACTCTTCATTGATTGTTCATAATGGATTCTTATCTATTGTTCATTCTGATGTTTACTGAATGTAGATTATTAGTAGTATCATCACATTAATTCATCAGTAGATATTTTTCATCACTAAATAGTATATGGCTTTTTTTTTTATTGTCTTGTATTTTTGTTATATTTATATTCCATCATATTGCTAATATTTACATTGGATAGCAGTTATGTAAGTTGTTAGTGAAAGTTGATCACTGCTACATCAGTAGCATTGACATTTGAAACTTGGCAGTAGAAAGAAATCATATTCATTTATATTGTGTTGAAAGTTATATGAATAGAGGAAAACAATTATAATTTGAGTAAAGTTTGGAATATTAAATTTAAAAAAAAACTTATTCATATTTCCATATCGTGTATATTTTAAGTATTTATGTTTAATCAAATTTTTTTGGCAAAAGGAAGTTCTGTAATCATTCCTTTTTTAACCAGTTCTTGCAGAATTATTTTTATAAACTATTTTTGACTCCATACGGCAAAAAATCATATTAATTCAGGTGATCTTAGAGGCCAATCAACAGTATTGTTAAATCCATATGTTGAAAGTTTTGCACATTATTATCATAGCAAACAGGAACACTAGTTATAATTCAGATTATACCATTGAAATTATTCAAACTTCTTTGCTCTAACATAACTTTTTTGCTTTTGTCCTAGCATTCTTTTTTTCTGTTAAAAATATAGGCCAAATGTACTAAGTAAGGAAAATCTGTCACTGTTCAATATAATCAAGGAATTTCTGTGTTGTAGCAAACATTTTTTTTTTATTTTTGAAACTTAACATTATTATTGCATCCATTAAGACAGCGTTTCCCAACCTTTTTTGACTCGCATACCACTTGGTAGTACATGACGCTAAATTGTACCACTTCGTAAAAATGATTGTATTTCGTGAAATTTGTTATTGCGAGTGTGTTATTTTATTTGCATTATAAATATTATAGAGTGACCATGTATGTATTTACATCTCATAATGAGACAAATTACATTGAAATACTTCTAAACATCACGCCAGATTATAAATTCACTGAAATTATAAATTCACTGTAACATATTTATATGTATGTGTTTGTTCAAAGTTTCATATTTTTTCCAAAATAATTTATTAAAGATTACATTATTACATTAAAGGTTATTTGGTATATATTTTGTACAATGTTTTCTCATTCCTTCATTTGGTTTTCCCGAATTTGAGTCTGTTTTCTCTTTTTCGGAGCATCTTGCTATTGGTTGGGCCATGGAGAGGATAAATCCAGCATGTTCCAAGTCATGGTAAAAATAACCTCAGGGGTTATCAGGCTATCTCTTGTTCTTGTTTTCTTTATATTGTTCAGCATGAAGTTAATAGGATTAAAATTTTGATGATTAAATACTAGCTTACATCTAGTAATCCACAATAGATGATCAAGAATTAACGAGAGTCTAATTTATGGGTATGATGCTTTTTTGATACATTCTTTCAAATTAAATAATTTAGATTGATTTGCCTTTTTGTCATATTTTGTTTACTAATAAATGGTTTTAATAAAAATACAAAATTATAAAAAAACAATTAATATATTTTCTTATCATAATCAAATATTTTTATAAAATAAATTTAATGAGATCTTTGTACTTGTTTCGAACAACATAATTATTTGAAAGTTGGTTCAAAAGATGTGAGGTATACCCTTAAGTCTACAGCTGCGTTCAATCTGGTTCAATCTGTTTCGATACTTATTTTTAAAAAAAAATATATGAAAAAAAAGCTCTTCCTACTAATTCCGTACTCGTAAACGGTAATAATAATTTAAGAGCTTTCTCAGAAAGTTGTTCATATTCTTTAATGTTTAACCAAAAATTAATTAGATTGTGTCGTTTGAATTCTACTTGTAAAGTTCTGTCACATCATAATTCTATTAAATTTTTTTTATCCTTTATTGATAATGATGTAGCTTTTTCTAAATTTTCTGCATAGAAGGGGTTTGAAATCCAATTATCATTTGTGTTTTCGGGTTTTGGAAAATATTCCATGAAAGACAATTTTAATCCTGTTAAATTTTCTCATATATCTTGAGACAGACTAACCTTATTTTCAAACAAAAAATATGTAGAGTTTCGAATACTTCCAGTTGATTGTTTTCCATACTTATATATATTACTGTTTCCAAGAATTTAATTTCTTAATCATACTTTAAATTTTATCATTAACATTAAAGATAGTTATCGACTGTACATATTAACAACTTTACTGTATAATATTATTAATTAAAATAATTTATATGAATTATAGAAAAAACGTTTCTATGATATTTTTATGATTTAATTTTTTTTTTTTTATGTCCGCCATTATTGATTATTTTTCATGTACCACCAACCAACAACTCGCGTACCACCAGTGGTACGCGTACCACAGGTTGGGAAACACTGCATTAAGACATTACTTTCTCTTCAATTGGCATCATCTTTTTTTTTTTTTGTCTATTAAGGTTTTCTTTCATAATTCTTTTTAGAGTTATAATTATAATGTTTAGTTAGTGCTCTCATTTGTAATACTCTTAGTTTTTTATTAATCTTTTATTCATTGAAGATTTTCATCTCATCAGTTTTCAAACTTCCTGATCATGTTATTTTCTTTACTGGCATTATTTGATCTGTTTCATGAAATGTTTTTCCATTTGTGACATTGTTTGATGGTTACATGGGAAAGATTTTTGAAATTTTCATTAATTTCTTTTGGGATTTTTTTTTTTGGTAGCCAAATTTCAATAATTAAAATTCTTTGGTCTCAAAAGTATCTATGACAATTTATCATCTCAAAATGAAAAAAAAAATTAAAAAATATTAATATAGTAATTTTTGGGTCAGTAAGTATATTGCTGAATCAAATCGCTGTGTGCTTAATTTAAAAGAAAATATGATTACACAAACATAATTCCATTATCCCAATCATTTAAAAGATATTTAATAATCTCGTGGAGGGGCTTTTGATATATGTATCATTCTGAATGAATGAATAGATAGACAAATGTTCAGTCTGATTGTGAACTATTTGAAATGGATGGCATCAAAGTTGTAAGTGGAGGGAATTTGACAAGTGGTAAATGAAAATGTAACTATTTGAAATAAATTTTGAACATTCATATATTTTATATATTCGTTTTAAATCTATTTTGTTATTGCAGAGAATTTCTGAGCCAGAAGCTTTTGGATTAGAATTTGATTGTGCAATAGAAAGTCTTAAGCAGGTACGAGTATTATCTTATCTTTAATAAAATGTTTAGTTATACAATATCACAAGTATGTGTTTATACGTGGTCATCTGTTTATTACACTTACAATTATGTCCTATTTATGAATTACGTACTTTGTAAAGCATTTATAGCTTGCAATTTAGTGACATAAAATATTACTGATGCAGTAAATCAGTTCTTTTGAAAATAAGTTCTATATCAGGGCTTGTATCCAAAATTAGGTTTATCATATTGCAATCTTTGATGTTAGCAATAAAGTGTATTAATTGATGAAATGTTAAACACATAAAATATATTTTGAAATACAAAATATTCCATTTCTTGTTAAATTTATTCTGTTATTGATATTATTTATTTATTCTTGAATATTATAGTGAAATATGCAGTTTTATATTATGCATATTATAATTAGGACTATTTGTTTAAAAAAAAAAAAACCTTTTGAAATTTGGAATGTCATAAGATGATTACATTGAAGAATCTAATTGGTCGTTATCTTAGACATCCATAAATTGAAAAATAAATAAAAACACAGTATGCTTCTGATGCATTGAAAACCATTGTTTTTTCCCATGCATTGTTTGCTCTCTTTAGTTTTAAATTCGGAACCATAAGTTCAAGTTAAAGGAATATGTATCCATTCTTTTCTGAATAGTCATTTTGTTTTGTCATTTATTATTGATATATTACTCCCAAGGCAACATTTTTCTGCATGGACAAGGATTTTTTTTTTTTAAGTTAAAGGGACATCACAATTTAATTATGCATTATTAAATACTATTTTTAATTTTTACTATTTTAAATAATCCAATTGGGTGATAGTAAGAAAAATTAATGATTTAAATAAGATTACGTAACATTTGATAATCTTAATTTTATTCCTACACTCAAATTCTTCAGTTTTATACATATTATGAAGTTTATATCTTCTATTGCATAAAACTTTGGAATCTTTGCCATGTTTCAAAACTGGGAATAAAATTGTTCTGCAAATTGCAATCTTAATAAAAGGGATAAGGGCTTATATTCAAAATTTTCTAAAAACATTAACTTAAATCTATTTCAAATAGAATAATAGTATGTATAAAATGCATTTAACTATATTCTTTGTATTCCTTTCACAATCATAATTTAGCCCCACCACATTGAAGGTCTATAAATGATTAAAATCTTTCAGGACAATGTGTTTACATATTACTGATATGAATTGTATAAGTGATTTCAGATGGACAAATTTCAACCTTAAAAATTGTCCATAATGTTTATAAAATTTAAAGTAATAATCGAGATATGAAAACCTGGTTTGATGATTTAAATACATTTTATTATTATGAATAGTTGTCTATCATTACTGTAAATATACATATATTAAAATATTTTATTTTAATAATTTTTTATCTCAAAATATACTATAGAAAAAACTGGTAGATTTATTAAAATATTGGTAATACACCTGGGTTTCGTTTTATGCAGTAGATAGGTTCTCAGAAAATGTGCACAAAAGAAATCGCACAAAAATAAACGTAACTTACCTTGAAAAATGGGGGATATGTTCCAGTAATTTTCAGAAGTCGCATGAAAGCAAAGCAACAAGGAAATATTACTTTAAATTTTGCATTAAAAAAATAAGGAAATAAAGTATGACTAATAAAAAATTTCAAATATTTGGAAAAAAATAATATAAGACAAACTTATTTTTTTACTTTTTTTATTAACTACAGTATTTAATTTTACATTTTTTTATACATATTTTAATCATTACTGCTGCTTGACAATATGTGTTCGTTTGTGAACTAGTAAGAAATCAGATTCGTGACGATGTATAACTAGCGCCACTTCAGTCTTGAGCTGTCTTAATGGTTTTCTGTTTCTATATTAAAAAAATGAGATCAAAACAAAAAAATTACACATTATCATTAAAAAGGAGTTTGCTATTAACTGACAGGAGACCCTTTGATTCCTCTTGGAGGCCTTAAAGGAACCGAGCAGGGCAAATTCCTAATGTCCACTCCATACGTTCTTGTCGTTGCAGCTGTTATTACTATGTGATTATTCATATAGTATACGAAGATGGATGGGCTGCTCACCAACACGCATTAGCCAGCGTGGTGAGTTTATTGGCTTTTTACCTCTGAGTTTAAGATCAAGAAACACCATGGTCTTTCTTCTCAGTGCCTGATAAGGCAGAATGAATGTTTGTGTAAATGATAAATATTTTTCAATACATATATATACAATTATGACAGACAAAAATAAAGCATGGCCCTTATTCCCAGGAGGCTGTAAAGTCACCAACCAAGGCAGCGGTTGGTGGCCGAAGGCGGAAGGTGCTAAGAATCCCCTGATTGCGGACCCAGGCTGCCATTTGATGACGACTTTTTATTTAGGTACTTACAACTGCAGATCACTTTCAAGTGAAGGAAGATTGCAAGAATTAGAAGAACTCTCTTATATTAAATGGGACATTATTGGACTTTGTGAAGTTAGAAGAAAAGGTGAAGAGACAATTTATTTAAAAAGTGGACATATACTCTATTATAAAGGCACAAATATTGGAAATACAAGTAGAGTAGGATTCATTATAAATAAAAAGTGGAAGAACAATATTGTGGAGATTGATGGTGTATCAGACAGAGTGGCAAGATTAGTTATACAACTTAATAGCAGATATCAAATGCAGATAATTCAGGTTTATGCCCCAACAAGTTCTCATAGTGATGAAGTAGTAGAAGATTTTTATATGGATGTACAAAAGGCTTTTGATCAGAGTAAACAACATTTTAAAATCATTATGGGAGACTTTAATGCTAGAATTGGTAAACAAATGAAAGATGAAAGTGCTGTAGGTAATTTTGGTTATGGTAATAGAAATGAGAGAGGACATAGACTTGTGGAGTTTGCAGAAAAAGAAAAACTTAATATTATGAATTCTTTTTTTGAGAAAAATGTTAAAAGGAAATGGACATGGAAGCATCAAAATAAAGTTACAGCAGAATTGGATTATATTTTGACTAATAGGAAATACATATTTCAAGATTGTAATGTTCTTAATAAATTTAACACAGGAAGTGATCATCGATTAGTAAGGTGTAAGATACGTGTTAATGTGAAACTAGAGAGACAAAAATTATTAAGAAAAACAATATTTACAGTTGATATTCCTAATCTTCAGAAACATTCTAATGAATTTAAATTAGAACTTAGAAATCGGTTTCAAGTATTAGTAGATTTTGAGCATGATTCAGATTTGAATGAAATTAATATGAAAATAACTGATACATTTTTAAAAGCTGCAACAAAGATAGCTGGTAGAAAAAAGCAGCAATTGACCAATAAAATTTCTACTGAGACTAGACAATTTATGAAGAAAAGAAGGAATATGAAGATATACAAAAATGATGTATTAAAAAGAATTGAATATCTCGAATTTTGTAAAATGGTGCGGAAAAGAGTTGAAAATGATATAAAAAGTATAATTGTGAACTAGCAAGGAAAGCTGTAGAAAAAAATAAGTCTTAAGAATGTAAAACAACATTTTGGTATTGGTAGGAAATTTATATCTGCAATAAGAAAAAAAGATGGAATTGTTACTAAAAAGAGAGATGACCTCATGAAATTGGTAGAAGATTTTTATCAAGAATTATATAGTAATAAAGAACAAGTACCTCCTATATCTATTACATCTTCTGAATTGCCCAGAATTTTAAATGAAGAAGTGAGACACACAATTAAATGTATGAAGAAGGGAAAGGCTCCAGGTAATGATGGAATTATAATTGATATATTAAAAGAAGCAGGTGAAGAAATAGATAAAATTTTAGCTAAGTTATATACCAAATGTCTAAATAATAAAGATGTACCGGATGATTGGAAGAATGCAGTAGTAATATTAATATTTAAAAAAGGTGATAAAGAAGATATTAGAAATTTTTACCAAGATAATTACAACTCGCCTACAGAGAACATTGGATTTCCACCAACCAAGAGAACAAGCTGGATTTAAAAGTGGTTTTAGTACAGTAGATCATATTCAGGTATTGAGAGAAGTTATAGAAAGGACAAATGAATATGAGTTGTCATTATGTTTTGGATTTGTAGATTATGAAAAGGCATTTGATTCTATAAACATTTCTTCAGTGATTAAAGCATTGGATCATCAAGGTATAGATCCAGGATATTGTCATATTTTGAAGAATATTTATAAAAATGCAACAGCAACAATTAGATTACATAATGATACTGGGAAAGTCAACATTGAGAAAGGTATAAGACAAGGTGACTCCATATCTCCAAAACTTTTTACAGCAGTGCTGCAAGAAGTATTTTGTGGATTAAAATGGGAAACTAAAGGAGTGAAAGTAAATGGAGATTATTTAAGTCATTTAGATTTCGCAGATGATGTAGTTGTTTTTGCAAATAATGCTTCAGAGCTGCAGGAGATGTTGCAGGAATTATCAGATGAAAGTAGGACTAAAGATAAATGTTAAAAAGACTAAAGTAATGTTTAATCGATTTGCTCAAAATATGAAAATAAAGATTGATTATGATGAATTAGAAGTTAACAGTTACAAATACCTTGGTCAGATTATTAATACAGATGGAAACATAATGAAAGAAATTAATCATAGAATTAAACTTGGAATGCTTTTGGTATAAATAACTTGATACTAAAAGGAAATATGCCTATGTGTTTGAAAAGGAAGGTTTTTAACAAATGTGCTTTACCAGTTTTTGCTTATGGATCTGAGATTTGGACACTTAATAGAAGAGCAATACAGAGACTTCAGACCACTCAAAGAAGTATGGAGAGATGCATGTTGGGAGTAACAAGAAGAGATTGAAAATGCAATGTATGGGTAAGAGAAAACAGGTGTTACTGACCCCACTGAAAAAAATAAAAGATTGAAGTGGAGTTGGGCTGGACATATTGTTAGAAGAGATGATAAGAGATGGACAATTGAAATTTTAAACTGGATTCCAAGAGATTGTAAAAGACCCAGAAAGAGACCACATGTGAGATGGATGGATGAAATAAGGAAGTGTGCGCAGGGGTGATGTGGAGAAGCTGAAGATCGGAGAAGATGGATTAAACTTGGAGAGACCTTCATCCTGCAATGGATTGATAATGGTTGATAATGATGATGATTAGAAAGATTATTTTCATTTTATAAAATCTTCGTTATTATTTATTTTAAAAATCTAAAAAAATATTTATTTCTGTTAATATCTAACAAAATACGTTTTAAAAGTTTAAAATTTTTGAATATTTATTGTGATATTTTTATGCGTATGTATAAATCTATTACTATTATTTACTCATTAGTATAAGTAGGTTATTTATATAGAGGCTAAGATTCTAAATACATCTTCAGGCAATATTCACGTTAGCTGCTAATATAACATTTTTTTGGGGAAAAAAAAGTATTTCAAGTCAAAATAAGTTATTAATAATTTAAATTTTTTGATATCTAATAAATATAGTGAAATATGAAAGATATTAAGAAGAAACATGAATCGCATAACTTCAAAATCGCATTAAAATAATTGCATAAAACGAGACCCAGGTGTACATAGGTTCAAATTTTGCCTTGCAATAAGGGCCTTGTGGTGGCACATTTCTGCACAACTGTACCCATAACCTGTGTTTGAATTCAAGCTAGTTAAAACTTAGAAGAAAAAAAATTGCATGTTTTAATCAGGCTTAGGATTTTTCTTACAGGTAATTGGGCCCTTGGGCAAATTTGATTTGTAAATGGGTATCTAGTCTTTTTAGGTTAGCAAATAAAACTATGAAAAACTGCTCAAATTCTCACCATCTGATGAATAATGCACGTTTCCTTCACTTATCCTCTGTGGGGGATTGTTGGAGAGGCCTTGCCTTGCAGTGGGCTTTTTAAAAGCTATTATAGCTTGCATATGTAAACGTTATTTTTGTAATTGTTTTATTTGAAGGTTCATTCTCAAACTGCAACTGATTCTAGAAGAGATATGTATTCTCTTTTTACAAGTTGTGGAAATTCTTTTGCAAGTAAAATTATCCCAGAATCTGTTCAAACTGCTACCACTGCCTATTCTCTTGCAAGGAAGATTCCTTCTGATGATTTTACTGATGTGTTATCTAGCTCGGATGAGGCATTAAGTGTTGATAATCTCCCTCCACCATTACAGGCAACTGTATTGCCATCTTCAAAAATAGCAGCAATCAATGCAGTATCTAGACAGATGTCGCCTTCACTTAGTGCAACTGTAGATAATTCTGAAATTGAAGTTTTTACTGATGGAGACAATGACGCTGATAGATCTAGCTCTATCTCACCTGGAGCATCACTTTCACGTTCAAGTTCATTTGTAACTAATAGTGACATGTAAGTTGCTTGATTTTTACATTTTGCTACTTTTGATTAATTGCTAAATTTTAATGCTAAGGAATGCTATTTTAAATATTCTGTAGAATATATGCAAGTATCTCATAAAAAAGTTGATTCGTTAATTAAAATATTAGAAACTATCAGCTTTATGAATGTCAATAATATGATGTCGTACTATTTCAAAGACTAGACACAATAATTGATCATTAATTCTTTACAATCTCTTTTTTGCCCCCTTTGTAAAGAAATTGTTTTTATATTATGAATAATGTTTTAAAATAAAAGTGGTTACATGTTACTAACATAATAGAGAATCAAAGCAAAAGATAAAGTGCATGCATACTATTTAAAACTCCAGTTGTTTTTTAAAAAAAGTATTTAGCTACTAGTTTGATAAAAATATGAGCACAGCTTTATTCTGACTAATCTAATTCGCTTCAAGTAGTATTAATTAGTTTGTAGAGCAAAGTTTGTGGTATAATTATTTTGTATTATATATATATACGTACACTACTAGAAGTAACATTAATTACATTTCTGAGTTTAGTTTCTGTGAGCAATTTTTAGTGTTTTAAGCAAATGCCAAGTAGCTTTATATTTGCAAAAATTTTGTTTTTACTGCATATACTGCCCCATTTCTTTTTATTAAAGTATTTTTTATTACTAATAAATCTGCGTCATATAATTTATCCCCAACACCCTTATGAATACCGCTTTGCATATTTCTTTCATTTATTTATCAGTATTCACAAATTCATCAAAAAATTTTTTATTTGCCACTTTCTTTTTTCAAAAGTATCATTTTTTTTATAGTTAATCTTTTTTAACATTTGATGTTATTGTTAGTGCAGAAATAGTATGTAATTTAAACAATAAGGATTTTTCATCCTAACTCATGCACTATACTGCTTTTTTTTAATGTCTCAACAATGTCTTGTTGAGTATTGAAGAATCTCGAACTAAGACACAAAATAGACTTTGAAAAGGTAACCTAATCGGGCTTGGCTACTTGATGGCGTTCTGGCTCGCCAAAACATCTAACAAATGCCGTTTACAAGGCCTTCATTACGGCTATAGAAAACATCTAATGTTTTCTTAGCCATTAGAAGGCCGTTGATGATGACATAACGCAGAAATAATACGGCCTATTTCTGCTTCGCAACAGTTATTGTGAATCCACACACTTAACTTTCGTGTACAGTTTGATATATGTGTGGATATTTTGATTAGTCAAATTTTTACAATATACATTACACAATCTTTATATTTGTAATGAATTTAAGAAACCTGACTTTATAGTAATTTTCCAAATGGCCACACCCTTATTTAGAGAAGGTGTAATGTGTAAAAGCTTGCCGAGAGTACGTCAAAGGAATTCGGCCGAGTTCGCGTGCGAAATCTCGTTTTCACGTGAAATACCACATAGTTCATAAAATGTCTGGCGATCGTAACTTTTTCCGCAGTTGCCGAAAACAGAGGCCAAGTATTTCTGCTGTCCAATAAAAATATACATGATTTTTTGTAAATTTCATAGAAAGCACATATTATAAACATGTTTGATAAGTAAAGAAATTTATATGTGTTTGTTGTTGTTTAAAAAAGTTTGAGTTTGTCCGACTACGGTTACGATATTGATACTTTTTATTTTAGCATTACAAACAACAGAACACTAACTCTAAAACTAAACCTAACCCTACACAGTTGTTTTGTTATGTAGAAAGCAATAATTAAGGGAAAGACATCGCTAAATAGACATCGCAAAAAAAGTTCTAGCAATCAATCAATTAATAACTAAAAAGGAGGAATGATGATAATTTGTCCAAAAACAGCGATTTAAAAATAAAAAAAAAGGTTGTCGTTTACCAATAATTAAGTGAAGACATCGCAGAGTAGCAGCTTTGTCAAAAAACAGCAATTTAAAAATAAAAAAAAGCTTTTCGTTTACTAAATCCAAAATTAAAATTAAACAACTTTTTAAATAAAAAAAAGTTATATAAATTAAAGTTAAATAACTTTTTAAATAAAAAAAAGTTATAGCAATCAATAAATTAATAACCAAAAAAAAAAAAAACAGTGATTCGATTTAAAAATAACATGGCCCCGAACATTGTATTGTATTGTTTTTGACTGCCAACAATGCCATCAAGTGGCCAAGCCCGATTACGTTATAATTACCCAATAATCTTATCTTTAAACCTATATTTCATCAATCTTCCATATAATGTTTCCTATGTAGGATTATATATATGTTTTTAACATAAGCAAAATTTTATCTATAATGATATACATGTAAGTCACAATAAGATATGGCTACTGTATATATATTTGAAATCTGATCACAATCATAAGTTTAGAATAAAAAGTATATAAACTTGTGACAAAGTAAAAAAAAATTGTTATAAAAATTTTTATTTAATGAATTTTGAATAGATATATGACTATTTCCAAGTTTAATATTGTTTTATATGCATGCACACATTTTTAATAAATTATATTTGCAATCTTTTTATTTAATACGTTGGTATTTATTAACGCTTTCTTGTTATTTAATACGTTTGTATTTATTAACGCTTTCTTGTTATTTAATACGTTTGTATTTATTAACGCTTTCTTAAACTTCACCTTCTTATGGTTTTGTTTGTAAAATAAGATTATTATATTGTTATATATTTTTATTTCTGTATCACATGATTCTTTTATTTTGTTCAACTTAATATATAAACCTCTGTTTTTTAGTGGATATGAACTAGCCCCAGAAGATATTGAACCCAGTTTTCGTCTGTGCCCTGTATGTGCTGCACGTTTTTCAATCAGTACACCATTTCCTGTGTTTGAAGATCATGTTTATACACATTATGGTCCAATATGTCCCATGTGTAATGTTCAATTTTCAACAGACTTTCCTCATGGTGATTTTAGCAGACATGTGTATGGTCATTTTGAAGATTAATAAAACTGGAAATGTTTATTACAAAGATTGTCAATAATATATTTATATGTAATAGCCCAAAACAATTTTTTCCCAAGTTGTATATTTTAATAATCATAAAAATGTATTGAAGTAATAAATGTATTTTATTTTTCATTCAATTTATTTTTTATTTACTATTGTAAATAAGTTTTAAAAAATGATGAGAAAGATTGCTTTGAATGTCATTTCATTTCTGTGATTTATAACTTGAATATTTCTTACATTGGTATGAATGACCATTTGATTGGAATTTAAGTTTTGGGCATTAGATTATTAAAAACATTAAATTTAGTTTTGGGATATGAATTTATAGTTACATTAAAAAAGTATATGCATTGACTAAAACTTCTTTAATTCAAAATCTGTTTTATATATACATATTTTAGTCCTTAATCAATTTTTCAGTAATTTCTTGTCAATTATCTGGACAACATTAACTAATATTTAAAATGGTAGATATCTCATTTTAATTACTTTTTCTATGAATATTTGATACAATGAAAGCTTTTTTCTCTTTAATAAAAGCTATCTATCTTAATCACGTGCCATTGTTCATTTTATTTGACATATGCATCTAAATTTTTAGATACTGAAATCAGTTGTTTAAATCTTAAGTTAAGATTTGTGAAGTTAAATTTTTTTTTTTTATAAAACCAAATTAATCGTATTTAGACAATATATTGGAATTAATCTGAGCTAAGAGATGACTGGGGGAAACGAAATTAAAATTTTTTTTTAAAAAAATTCCATTGAACTTTAGTGTTTAATTTTTGAATTGAAAAATTATTGAGTGAGAAACACATAAGGGTAAAAAATGTATACTATCATCATCATTAACTGTTTCATAAACAAATGTGGCCATTCTAGCTCAATAAGTTTTGCAATAACCATCCAATACAAAACATTTTATGAAAGCTTTGAGATTACAAGGCTGGATTACTTTAGAGATTCTGAATTAAGCAATTTTTATTTTATCCACATTAATAAATTATAATAATGCATATATTTATTTGTGTATACTTAAATCTTTTTTTTTCTTTTAATTCCTTATAATTTTTATGAAAAAATCTGTTAATCTTTCAAATAGGTAAACTAATAAGTAAAATATATTTCTTTATTTTTATAAAGAACTTCAAATATGCTTATATAAATATTGTGTTTTAACAGTGTAAGGTATTCATTATATATATTTTTTAACATTACATCTCTATGTTGATGGGGGAGTGTCAATGTGTATATGTGGTATCACGCTTGCATACATTTTACCTAATTTATATCATTTTTTATTAAAAATATATATGTAAGCAAGCTTTATTCAGCCCACCGTTATTGTTTTAAAACTGAAAAGCAAATGTAAAAATTCAAATGTTAGTAGCTCTTGGGATTTTGGTGTTTGTTATTGATAAATTTTTTGTGAAAGACGTAAAAGCAATAAGATTTCAATTTGACAAATAACACATCAAATCCTTAATAGGAATAATAGAAAAATGATATAATTAGAACCATATGACTTGTACATGATTATGGTTCTCATATTATAGTTTATGTTCAAATGAATTTAATGTATTATGTCAGAAATAGGTTTCAGATCAACTAAAAATACAAATTTTTGTTCATTGTTAGAAGTGTTCAACCACTATATATCTAATAAAATGTTTACCTTACAAATAAAAATGTGTTTCTCTTATTTTTCTATGTTCACATTATGCATATATATATAATAGATTATGTAGATACAGGGAGTTGATTATAAACAATCTGTTCAGGCAGCTAAAAGATTCAAATTTTTTACATATTAATTACTAAATAATTGGAAAATGTATGTGAAACAACAATAAAACAAAATATTTTTTACGATTGTTATTGCAAGTATTCCAACTCAACTCCACTCACAATGAATATGAATGGCTGCTTTTAACATTTTAAACTAAAAAAGGAAAATTGTTAAGCTGCTTGTAACCAGGAAAATTATGGAAACATTTTAATTTTCTAATATGATCACTCTATTTTGGTTGTTTTGTTGATTGAAAGTAAAAGTTAATCATATCAGTGACTTGAATCCATTGGGCTTTTTTAAAATTTGATGTACATGCATGATTTCAGTCATTTTCAAAACAGACCTATCACATTGACTACTCTTCCTAAAGACTTAGTAAGAGTTGAATATTTTATCTAAAATCCAATTTACAAGATTAATAATCCACATTTATAATTTTATTTTTACTTTTAAAAAATCTTATTGGCACCTGAAATAATTATTTATGCTATCCCAGTTATCTTTAGTTTGTTATTACAGTTTTTTTAAACAGTATTTAAAGAGGATGCCCACCCTGGGGTAGTCTGCCCAGGATGTACATAGAATAGCAGCTAAGTAAGTATAATATGCTACATTATATTCCAAAAATAATGTTATCAGTATTTCCAGATATGCATATGATATACTGCATTTTACTAAAAGCCAAGAGGGTATGGGACCAAAAACTGGGAATTTGATGTAAAATGTCATTCAGAATCAATATAAGCCACAAATTCTTGCAAGAGATTGCCATTCTACACTAGTCATTTGTTCCAAGATTTTCCCAAAGAGGTTCAGTAATATTAAAAATGCTCTGTAAAGTTTATCACAATGGATTAGTAACTAGTTAGTTCCTAAGTTGAAGTTCAAATCTATCGTATCTGGTGCTCAGATGACGAAATGGGAAATTCATAGGATGTGCAAGTCAGGTTTTCAAGTTAATATTTAATGGCAAATACGTGAATGGGAATGCTATTATTATTAAGAATGATAATATATATTGTAATGGGCTGGTGGATTCCACAAGAGATCGGGGGAGCGCATTTTACTTTGGTTGGACTTTGGGTCTTCGAATAGGATGCGAGTGATTGCGCGATGAAATGCATAACCTATGATTGTATCTACTTCAATAGACTAGCTCTACCTATTTTTATTAACCTAGATACAATTTGGGTCAGTTCATCCAATTCTCACCCCTTTCTAACCATGTTATACCACAGTATTCGAACTCGGGGCGTAATTGCTTGGACTCTTATCAGGGAAGATCACACTAATAATAGTTATTGCACCTCTATATAGGTAATAATTACCAAAAATCAAGCATAAGATATATAAAAAAAATATGTATGTGCAGTATTAAGTATATATGTATTAAAAGTTATAATAAATGACCTAAATATGTATGTATTTCCTCTACAATAATAATAATATTGATAGATGTAAAACTAAATAAGATAATGTTTATGACGAGTAGGTGAATAATGAGCTATAAAGCTGATGGTGGATATGGAAATAAATGGTGAGCTAGAGACTAAATTAAAATAACGAACTATATAAACATTTATTGATTAACAAAAATATAAAATACGAATAACAATTTAATCTAACACATGTAATTTGTTTTGTCAAGGATGAATTTCTACCATATTGATATCTATAATGATATTAATAAAAATAAAATCCTTACCTCAACCCAATGGTAGAAATTCATGTACTTAACTAATTAATTACAACGATGAATATGTAACATATATATGAACACGATTTTCTAATTTATAATATATATACAAACAAAAAAAAAAAATTTGTTGTCCGGATAGATCAATGGTTATAAATCATTTATATAAAAGTAAGCTTAATTAATAATAAATAAATTAGTATAAACTCAAATCATTATCTAGTGTGTTGCTTACTGTGAGATAATATTAAAATCTCTTACCTCTCATTTCCCTTTAAGTTGGTTTTCAGGTTTCTTCTAAATGGGTAGGTAAAATCTTTAAACTTTCATGGCTTTATTGATGACGTATCAGTCCCTATTGGCATGAACTGTTCAGAAAGCAATCATGGTATAAAGATAATATATACCTATTGATTTATTTGCTTCTCAAGACTTTAGTGGTGATATTTCTATATATCAAAACAGTTAATTATTGTAACTAAGTGAATTTAACTAAAATTGCCTAATTAGCAAATAATTGCATCGTCTCTTAAATTATTCCTTCAAATTCATATGGTTGCTTTAAAAGTTCAGCTTTTGTTTAATATTTAAAAATTCTAACATATATATCCATCTTTGTATTCTAATTTCTTTTTAAGCAGAAAAAAAAAAAGTTCTATCTTCAAATGCAGAAGACAATATAACAATAAGACTATGTAGATCGCGTGTAGTTTTTTTAAGTATATCAACCTTGACATTTCCCATTGTTTAGCAGACATATATAAATGGGATTAAAACAATAATTTATGAATATTTTAAATTTCGTCTCTACAACTGGTTGCTATGTGATTAGATTTTAATTCAGTCATTGTTTTTTTTTAGGTTTATGTGCAAGTTTTTGGTATAGTTCTCCCCAGTTAGTAACATATAACACGTTTTATTCCAGTATTACTATACCTATCTGTTTTCCCTAGTGATTTAATGGTTTTTATTATTTCTTTAAAAATAAAATGTTTATGTATATGTTGGAAAGAAAAAATGTTAATATGATAATTTGTTGGTTAAGCAAATATGTTTATGTGGCTCTAATTGGCAGAGTGTCTTATATAATTGGATAGTGTGTACTCATCACTGCACTATATTAAGGTAAAAAAATTTAAAATGTAGGCATTTTCTATTTTACTTTATCTTTTTTTTTTATCCATTTAATTTTAGATATATTTCTTTTACATAATACACACAATGATGTATTTGACAAATTATATCTTCCCTTACAAAAATTAAAATCAATACTATTTCTTACTATAAGATCTATTTTAGATCTTATAATTTTGTGCACCCACAAGATTGGCAGCAAAATACTGGCAATCTGTAAAGTTAATTTTTTATTAAATTATTAATGTATGGATCATTCATTGGATAAATTTGTTCCATTACTTTTATATTTATGGTATTGACTTGCCTCCAGAAATCTCTTTTGAAAACATGGTGCCTCTTTTGTCAATGAGAATATTAGTCTTTCAAAGCAATTCTGGATTAATCCTTTCATTTTGGCTAGACCTCATATAATAGGAGCTTTAAATTCCAAACATTGCAAGAACCTTTTGTATTACCTATCATGGTTCCACACCTAGCTTTTTTACTATTTTTATTGCTCCTTTATACATGAGAAGTAGTTTTATTCAACTACTGAGTACATATAAAATGTTCCAAGTTTATATGTGTGTGTTTATATATTGTAACCCTTGCATCCGAGTTTACAGACATTGCTTTTATGTAAACATTTTCTTATTATATATTGCAAAATATTAAGTCATATATGTAAAATAAAGTTTAATGTGTTTAAAAATGGTAAGTGCAAAACTAAAATATAATTTTTATTTTAGAATAATAGTACTATTTTAAATCAAAATGTTGCTATAGAAACCAATCATAAACGAGTAGGGAGGGAAAATAAAAATGATTGGGGGGGGGGGGGTAAAATAATTGCATTTCCAAGAAGGGAGGAAAGGATTGTTACTTCATGTCTTTACTATATACACAAAGTCTATAAAATTTATAAGCATTTAAATGAATATGCATGCATTTTATGGTATAGAGAACCCTTCAGAATGCTTTCCCTGATCTTTCCAGCGTTATAGCTGAATGTGGAGCTGTAAACAAAGAAAGGTCTTGAAATTAACTCTGATCCTGCCAATCTGTTAATCACTATTTAATGCTGAAGAAATTTTTGACATTTCCTTGCTATAAGAAAACTAGCCATCTAAAGTGGTCAGCCCATAGAAATGTATTTCTAAATTAGTCTGCCACTTCTTATGTTGATGCTTATAGAAAAATTGCAATGGGAGACTCGTAAAAACTACCCCAGAATGAATCAAAAGTTAAAATAGCAGACAGTTAAAATTGATTTCAATGACCATATATCCATATTCACTGACTAGAAATATATGTGAGCTAAGAAGACATTAAGGTAATTAACCGATTTTATAGCTATTCTTCAGTTGTACATTGCAAAATTTTTCCCCCTCACTGCACGGAAACTTGTTTATGTATGTTCACTTTGATTGTTGCTTGTGATTATTATAAGATTTGTTAATTAAAAATATGGTGTATGTAGTCACTCCACGTACGCAGTCGCTTGTTATCTTTAAATTCCCCTAGACTAAAATTAATTTGCAAATATTGTATTTTTTCATTTTGTAGTTAATTTGATTATTACCAATTGTTAAAATGGCAGTTACCATTACAATATATATTAACGTTTGCAAAAATGAAGCTTGTTATTAATTGAAAGAAAATTCCTCTCAGAGACTTAAATAACAAAAAAAATTTCTGCAGCTCGTTGCATATTTTCTTGTTTATTGTAGCCATTATTTTACTCTATGTGTTCACATGTTAACATGGATGAACTGTTCGTAATGTATGTCCACAGTGTAGTAAGTTTAATGGTTTGGACCCAAAAAAATGGCCTTTTTTTCCTTAAATGCATGAGAACTCTTAACTAGAACATTAGATTTTCTTGTAGGTGTAATGAATATGAATTATTCTCTTTTATATTTACAATATGAAAAATTTTAAGAGATCAATCATGAAATAAACAAGATAAAAGAAATTTTTGATAAACAGAGCAAAACTCTCCATACAGTATTGCCACCTGTGCTAAACAGAGTAATCAATGGATGCCAGAAGGCTTGAGCATAAAATCCCTATCTAATGCCTACTCATCCAATATCCCCAGACTAGTTTCTGGCTTGAAAATATTTTTTGTGTTTTCAATTTCATTCTCATAGTTTAGTAGTTAAGTAGAGATAAAAGTTGGTTGCTAGAGGGTTGCATTAGATCCTAAGATCTAGATGCAGTGCTCTCAGATCCAAAGCTCACTGACAAAGGCCACAAGCCAGAAACTAGTCTGGGGATATTGGATTAGTAGGCATTAGATAGGGATTTTATGCACAAGCCTTCTGGCATCCATTGATTACTCTGTTTAGCACAGGTGGCAATACTGTATGGAGAGTTTTGCTCTGTTTATCAACAATTAATGTGCTAGTATAGGAAATGTGATCATGTGATGCTTAATGGTTTAACACCAATCCTGCCTAATAGGATAGTGGTGGCTATGGTTGTAAAAGAGCCAAAGACACCAAAATGTATGGGTGCTGAACTGAGTTCAGACCCATATGACTATATAAGCTATTGAGCTTAGATTGAAAATATTTTTTGTGTTTTCAATTTCATTCTCATAGTTTAGTAGTTAAGTAGAGATAAAAGGTGGTTGCTAGAAGTTGCATTAGATCCTAAAATCTAGATACAGTGCTCTCAGATCCAAAGCTCCTCACTGACGAAGGCCACAAGCCAGAAACTAGTCTGGGGATATTGGATGAGTAGGCATTAGATAGGGATTTTATGCACAAGCCTTCTGGCATCCATTGATTACTCTGTTTAGCACAGGTGGCAATACTGTATGGAGAGTTTTGCTCTGTTTATCAACAATTAATGTGCTAGTATAGGAAATGTGATCATGTGATAAAAGAAATTTTCTGGAGTGACATGGGAAGGAAAAGTAATGACTGAAAATATATACACCTGGGTCTCGTTTTACGCGATAGATAGGTTCCTCAGAAAACACACGCAAAAATAGACGTAACTTACCTTGAAAAAGAGGAGATGCAGTCTGTAATTTTTCAAAATTCGCGTAAAAGCAAAGCACCTATGTAAAATTACTTTAAAATTCACGCAAAAAAAAAATAAGGAAATTAAATATGACTAATAAAAAATTTCAAATTTGAAAAAAATTGATACAAGACAAACTTTTTTTAAATATAATATTTAATTTTATTCAAAATAATATTTTTATGCATAATTTACATTTTTTTTATACACGTTTTAATTATTATCGATATTTGCTGAAAACTTTCGTTTGCAAACTGAGGAAATACAACTAGCGCTAACTTCACACTCATGTTGAGTCAATGGATTTCTGGTGACAACGTAATTAATCTTTGAGACGATGATTTTATTAATTGTTTATGAACTTGGACTTACGATAATAAAAAGACATTTATTCACCACTGCTGGGAAAAATTTAATTAAAACTAACAACTAAAAATTAAATTCTTATTTTTGTCTTTAATTTTCAATTCCGTTTAATTAAAAATCAAATTTCGTTTCACTGCTATTACTCATCTTTTAAAAATAAACTTGCGGACACTAAATGATTAATAATTGATTACGATCTTTTGTAAAAAGCAAAAACAGAATGTGATTTAAAATGCAAAATTAACACGCACAATGTTTGAACAAATTTACATTATAATCTTGTAAAATTTAATGTATGTATACATAAAACGTGGAAATCATGATTTTAATTTCATTATTGCATAAAATCTTACTATTATAAAGCACTGAAAATATTGAAATTACTAAGATGAAAGTCGAATTCCAATAATGTGCTATTACTTTCAATATAACGTAAGTGCTCAAAATTTATTATTTAAAGTAATAGCGCATTATCGGAGTTCAACTTCCGGTGAATTTCAAAATCGCATAACTTCAAAATCGTGTTAAATAAGTCCGCGTAAAAACAGACCCAGGTGTATTAATGTACCTACATAGACTTATAAATTAGTAAAAAAAAGTTTTATTTATCATTTTAAAAAAAAGGTATTTACATGCTTTCAAACTTCAATTTTTTTAAAAAATTTTTCCCCACGATTATATTAATTATTTGCTTCATTCTGTTGTTCAACAAATTCAGTTAAAGTCACATGGTCTACTGGAATTATTAAATATTCAGCACCATCTGGTCCCTAAAAAAAATACAAAAATTAATTTTTAAAGATGTTTTAATGATTATATTTGTACACAATTAATATTTAAATTGTAATATTGTCAAATAAGATGCCAAAAATTAAAATTTTATGAAGCAAATTGTAAGAACTGAATAAATTAAAATAGACACAAAATGATCACCCTGCATCTTGTAAGAACTGAATAAATTAAAATAGACACAAAATGTCACCCTGCATCTTTTCAACATCTTTGATTTTGCCAATTATATAATGTTATGACATTTCTAAAAATGTTGCATCCTTAAAATCATTTTTTCCTAATCAGTTGTCTATCTTAATGCATTCTTCACATAACCTCAATTTTTTTTTAGCTATTTACAAGTAAACATGACTTCTATATAACAAAATACCTCAAGAACATTTCAAAATTTTTGTACGTTGTCTATTGGGATTATGTGCAAAACTCGCCAAACCTGATGTTTTTTCAGGTCTCCTTAGTTTATGATCCTTTCCAAGATCAGTTAATTTTTTTTATCCCACTTACTTCATATTCTGAATTCCACACATGTTCTACCATGCTCAATTTGGTCTTAATTTTCTCAAAAAAATAATTTGATTTCACTTATTCTTTTCAAAGTTTCTATATGTATGATCTTATTTTTCCATTCTCCAAATTACATCTAAAACATTTTTTCCTCATTATTTTGTCTAATTCTCATGTTTTTTAACCATATAATGCCTTGTCCACAGCAATTCTTACTCTTTTTTTTAATTAGTTAACTAACTTCCAAATATTTAAAAGCACCAACTTGCTTTATAATTCCCTGTCCAATGTTTATACATAATTTTTTCTTCCATTTATTTTCATTCTTTTAATTTTATTAACATTTATTTTACCATAAACTTTCTATAAGCTTTGTCAATCCTATATAACCTTTTATTTAAAAATATAGCCCTATCCCCATAAATCTAATAAAATTCCCCATGTTAATTCCATTTTTATTAAAACAACTCGTCTATATATTAAATAAAATAAACATTCCTGCTTTATGTCTATCTAACCATTTGACATTTCATTCTTCTGATTTATATGTCTCAAAAACGTCTTCTATACCTTTTTCAATATATCCAGCAAAATAAAATATCGAATGCCTTTTCAAGAGCAGTAAATAAATATGAGCTTTATTTCCTCTGTATAGAAATACATCTTTCAACAATTGCATTTATCTTTGTAAATCGAATGTTCTTCAGATACACTTGTAATTTATTAAAATTTTGTTTGGTGAAAAACTCAAAAGAATTAGATCTTTTCTTTAGTGACCAATATTCCTGAATAATAAATTATGCTAAAGATAACACTTTTTCTTCATAGCATTCAATAATACAATTGGGAATAATATTACCAATTTTTATCTCGGTTAATGCTTTTACAGTTTCATATCCTGTGCAACCAGTCAGAGGCCTATTGTTCCATCTTTTCAATCAATCAGTTGTTCAGTAATTTGCTTCAAGCATTACTTTGTTCACATGACCTTTTCCTACCCAAACTGTTTAACTGTACTATAAATCAAATTTTTTAAAATATAATTCCACATTATTATACCATGTTCCCCTGCTAGCCATTTTTTATTTGAATCCACCAGCCTATTAGTATTTATACTTGCTTCTTATCCGTCAACACTTGAAAAAAAAATTTTAACTCCAGGATATGTACACGAACTCTTAGGACTATTCTTAAACCTATTTTGAAACAAAGTATAATCTAAATAAAATTATCAACAGGAATTTCTACTCTACTGATTTTTCAACCATGTATTCATTATTATCTTTATAAAAACTTGTCAATCTTTCACTTTTTTTTTCATTTCTTAATTCCAATTCCTAATCTCTAAAAATTTTACTACATATTTCTTGTGATGTTTAGTGCAATAGTTGAATATCAGATTCTCAAATAAGATTCTTCAATTGATTCCCATTATTTCCTTATAATGCCTTTCTAGATTTTTTTTTATTTTAATGTAGTCTATTTCATAATCAGCATAATAATTGGTAGATTTATATGAGAACATTAATCAGTTTACTTGCAATCAACATCTGCCAATCTATCATTTGCCAGTCTTATAAAATTTCTCGTTTTTTAATATAAAATACCTACAGTATTATATCTATTATCTTCTCCAGAATATTGAACTTTTGTATGGTTTATTTTCCATAGTGGATCCACTTTCATTCTCCAACTCGTATCTTTTCCCCTTTTCATCTCTGACAGTAAATGTAACATTCTCTGGCTTATTCATAGTTCGCATTTATATATATTTTAATTGTAATGATTTTATTCGGTCATAATCTCCACAGTAGCTTTCCATTTGCTTTCTTCATCTCATTCCAGTGATTTTTTAAATATATTCTAGTTAACTTCAATATAATAATTACGAGAAAAAAAACTAAAGTAATTACTATTGCAATATATCATCAAGTTGAAATAAAAATTAACCAATAGCTATAAATAGTACTTACTGATTTCGATTTAATAAGTTTATGATCACGAAATTCCATAAGCTGTGCTCTAAGAGTCAAATCACTGCTCACGAAAAATGCTTCTCTACAACGCTGATAACAATTTTGAAATGACATACCTATAAATATATATACATATTAGATTTTAGAAAAAGTTTCCAAAAATTAATTACTACTGAAAAGAATATGAAACAAAAATTGACAGTTCTGCAATAATCTCCAACTTTGGGAGTCATTGTAAAGAGCTCAGGACTTCTGTTATTTTTTCAGTTTATGATCAGATATTTATGATCTTCATTGCTGCTCACCGAATGCTATCTGCAGTAAATTTGCATCTCTACCATTGTTTGGCAAAGATTAAGTCAATCTAATGTCTACAAAAAAATTGTATTGCCTTATAAATATAGAAGTTTTCAATATGGACATATAGGGGTAATGGAAAATCATCAACAACCCCAAGTCATGAATTAATCTAAATATACATGAATATAAGCAGCAAGAAATATCACTACTAAGTTCACCAGCATTACACAAAATCATTCATCATGAATGATCAACAATAAAAATAAGTCACTCAATCTTGTGACTGGATTTGAAATGGGTCTTCTATAAATGAGGCTAATTATTTTGCCTTTGCTAGCTTGCAGTGGATTATTTAAACACTAATTTTGATGCACAAACTTAAGTGCTAATTCATAAGAATATTAAAAAAAATGCTGGGATATTAAAACATGCTTGATCATAAATGCTCTGACCATATAGTGCCATTAATGTATTGGCCAACTATGAACTCAATTTCTAATAAATGCTAAACTAAATAAAATATAATGTATGAACTTTAAAGGATATACTCTGCGCCAATCCAGGATCATCAACTGGATGTCCATAAGCACTAAATATAACACTTATGCATGAATCTAGCACTGGCTCTAATTTAGTGTGAGGAAGAGAAAATCCTAATATATAGTATTCTAAAACTATTTAGGATTGAGTAAATTCACTAGAATAACTTTAACAATGAAATATCAATTTATTAATATCAATTGAAATTAAGGTCAGTAAAATACAAATCCACTATCACATTGTAATTTACAAATATGTTTCAATAGGTTTACATAAAATAAACAAATGTGCGGTATAATAATTTATGAACATATTTGAATTGTCATAAACATATATGAATTTTATGATACTTAATGACTGATACATGCACACTCCTATGTTGTATGTCATGATTCACAGTCTCAATATATATAAAATGCAATCTTTTTAGGATGTATAGGTATATATCTGTGATCAATTTAAAAAAAGATAAGGCAGATAGCACATATATTTATAAATTTATCTACTGTTATACATGTATACATTCACTCAGTCAAACTCAAAATAAAATTTATTACATTTTTCTTTAATGTTACAAAAATGGATGTTTTCCTTTTCACAATATTTCATGAATGGGTGATTGATAATTTTGTTTTATGTTTATAATTAAATCAATTATATCTTATTACTTAAAAAAGCATTTTACAAATTCTCTTAGATTTTGTAGTTATTATAAAGAATAGCTTTTCACTTTGAAGTCTGAATGAGCTCATGCAATTTAGTGAAAATTTAAGATTTTTCCAAGACTTTTAGGGAACATTTCAAGAAAAGAAAGTAGTGGCTTCCATACTGTTTAAAATTTACATATTTTTAATTTATGAATTTTAAATTTTCACTTCTATTATTTTTTTCAGATAGTCAATGATGGCTCCTTTGTATGCACGTACACACAATGATATACACATATAAAAACAAATATATGGTAAATTACCTATAAAATTTGAACTATCTTTTTGGTCAAGTTGATACTGAGCAAGCAGAAGAAAAATACCTCTGGCATTTGGTGTTAAGCTGTGGAAGACATAATTAATAGAACTAAGAACTAATGATCCAGACTGTCGAACCATGATGGAATTTTCATAGGCTGTTTCTTCGGTGTATGGGAGAAAAGTAGTAACATCATACCATAACCATTTAAATCGACTCAAATGTGTCTGGTCCCACACTATTAGAACATATATAAATATAAGATCATAAAATTTGTAAAAACTGCAAGCAATTGTGAATATAAAGTTTTAACTTACTATTAAAATAAGCACAGATTTTTAAAAAAAACCTCATTTATATATTAATCATCTGACTATATTACATTATTTTAGAAGAAAAAAATACATCAAGATATATAGGCTACTTTTTGGGGGTATTATTGTTTTGAATGGCTTATCACAGTGGTAGTTTCATAGCCATAACAAGTGTTCGCATGAGGTGTACTTTCAAATTCAATTCTAAGGATGAATGTAAACATGGGATATCTACAAGTACACAAGCTAAACTGTCCATACAGTAGCACCACTCTGCAAGCCAGAATAATCAATGGATGCAAGGTTTGTGCATAAAATGTCTATCTAGTGATACTCATCCAATATCCTAAGATCTAGGTGCAATGCTCTCAGATCCAAGGTTCCTCACTGATGAGAGCCACAAACTAAAAACTACTCTGGAAATATTGGATGAGTAGCACTAGATAGGGATTTTATGTACAAACCTTTCAACCATTGATTATTCTGGCTTGCACTGAATGGTGCTACTGTATCGAGAGTTTAGCTTGTTTAAACAGCTTGTGTAAGCATAAAGAATGGTGATCATATGATGTTTAGTGGTTTAATATCTACAATTCTTTTGATTGGAAATTATAATTAAATTTATATTTCCAATTAAAATTTACATGTCTTACTCTTAATACTTATGAAATGTTATTAACTATAAGATCAATCATAACACTCCAAATACTTTTTAACAGCTTAACAGGAAACAGTTTCAAGTTCTATAAATTTATTACGTAGTTTTTGGTGACAATAGAGGCAATGTTGGTTCAATATTTTTGGTTGACTATCATAAAAGATTCTTTGATTTAATGCTTTAAAACCAACACCCAAACTACATTTAAAAGGAAAATAGTAACAACCCAGTCATTTTATGTTAAAGATATGTTGTAATAAAAAGATGTGGCATATTTCAAGCTCAGAAAAGTACAGGAAGATGCAAAAATAATGATAGTCAATAAAAAAGATTAGTAAACATTAGTGATGAATCTCTGTTTGATTATCATTGCAAAGTCTTAATTAAATTGTAACAAGTTTTTTAAAAAATGCGGATTATTAAAAAAAAAAAAAAGGAATTTACAGTTGAAGTTTATCAAAAAATATATTCTTTTTTTAAGCCACATCAATTTTTATTAATTTTTCAGAATTGAAAAACTTATATGAAGCAATCATAGAAAATACAAGTTGTATTACTCAGAATATATAAAATACCATTAATCAGATATCTATAATTTGAAAATGTCTATTATCTGGAGGAAATTATGAAAATGATTTGCAATTTTCTTTCCATGAATTACAACTTATTTAAGTAACATTTCTTATTTAATTTTGAAACATATACACATTAAAAAATTGAAATACTGAATAATACATTAATTAGTATGAACACATATCTGAAAATAAACAATAAGCATAACTGCAATGAAATGCATATTTTGTTCTTATTGCTGTATTTAAGTTTTAAAAAAAGATTATATTGATTACTACAGTGAGGAGCGGGGACAGAGAAGAAAAAGAAAAACTAACTAATTCATATTTCTGTAGTGTAATTTTCACTACATCATTTGTGCAAGATAGGGACTGGTTTCTCTCCGCTTTTAACACCTTGTGGAGGGGTGTAATAAAGATGCGAACAAAAATGTGAAAATGATCCATGATACCCAAGATGCATATTTCATGCTGAACCAGTTCTCATCAGTTGTCCCAGACCACAATCTGTTACACATCTTTATCATTCCTCAGTGTGTGTGTGTGTATATAGATAGCAAATTACTACAGTTTAATTGACGTGTCAAATTTGCTGCCCTCACTCCTCGACACAAATCACTTAATGAAAGTATATTAATAATATATATGTGTGTGTGTGTGCTTCACCATTTACTGTTTGTTTAACCACAGACCATAAAGCTAAACACAGTGAATGGATATTAAAATAAATTAATGATATATGTGTGTATATAATATAATATTAAAATAAATTGTTAATGAAATTTAAATGTATATAATTTAGAAATTAGAGGAAATATAAAAAAGTATTGCATCATCAGCAAATAAAGAAATTAACTAATGCACAAATAGATTAAGTAAAAATTTAACTCAAGATCCATTAAGGAAAAATGAGGTAATGTAAAGTTGTTTGTTATCACCTAAATAAGTATAAACAATGAAAGCATTGGTAGACTTCAATTAATTAATAAATGTAAAAAAAAACTTAAAAGGTATAAATACTACAGTTTTTCTTTGTTCTGACAATCATCATCTTGCTCTAAAGTCTGGACCGATACATAAATGTCTGAACAAGTCATGCTTGAGTGGAGAAGTTTTCCTCCACCCTCTTGTGTCCATCCTCAGAGGATGTCTTAAGAGATGAAGATGGAAGAATAATGCCTGATACCTGCCTACCTATCTAAATGGAAACATGAGCACAGATGCCTGTGATGAAGACCGTAATAGCCATCAAGAAGGAATGACTCTATCATGAAGCCTCTAAAAATGGACTCTTAATTTGCGACCCTTATAAAGCATAATCCATATATATAAGCATTTATGTTATGAGTTACAGGTAACTTTTATCCCTTGTCATTTTTTTTATTGTTCTGCTTAATATGTATTAACTAATTTTACCTTACATATATTTAAAAGGTTAACGTAAGTATTCTAATGATCAATTATTTCTGTTTCTTTTCTTGTTATATATATATTGATGTATCATTAGCATACATATAAAATCAACAAGATTTTTTTTATTTGTTATTTCATTGGTAATGTGGAATATATATACAAGGGAGGAACTGGATGATAAGGATAAAGTGAAAATCATTTCTAAATAATCTGTAAAAGTTATTTTGATTTTCAAAAAGATTTCCATCCACCTTCTCCAGCAGTTGTTTTTTTTTATTAAATGTTTTTAAAAGAGAAAAAAAATACATTGCCACTTAATTTAACTAAACTCTATATTCACTTTATAATTACACTAAGAAAGACATTCATATCATACAAATATGCATCTAATTTGATTTATATTTCTTTTAGAAAAGTACCTCGCAATTATTATTGTACATATATATATTTAATCAATCCAAATGTTTATTAAATAAATATGTATTGGTGGGTGTGGTATATATAAGTGTCTTATTTTTATATTTTGTAATAGAGGGGTGTGTGATCTTCATATAATTATCTACTCAATATTCATCAAATCTATGTGATAAATTAGTTAAATAATGATAATTATTGATTAATCATGATAAAAATAAATGCTGGTATAATGCCCACATATAAGTTAATTAATAACTTTAAAAGAGGGGGTTTTCATTATTGTATAATGGATTTTGTAGCATAGTAACATATGGATCATATATCTATATATTAATGTCAATAAAGCTTTAATATTTATGGTTGTTTGACCACATTCCCAATACTGTGTTACTTAGTAATTGCATCGTGTCTCTACATTTTTTTGTTTTTCCGAATTACTTCATCCAACCAGCTTGGGAATAATGGATATATCAGTTGCCTGGAATAGAGAATTCTATTAAAGGGGCAGCGAGAAGAAATGGACACTAAGCTATCACAAAACACTTCATTCCTGAACCCGGATCTCACTTAGGCAAACGGGTTCCTTTCTCTAATAATCAATTAGAGGCAAAGTAGCTAACCATTAATCAAATTGGCATCATGAAGATTTTACTATATTTTAGAGACATGCATTTAAATATATATATAATCACTGAATACCACACTGACTCTTACTCTTTTGTTTTATAATTATGCCTGTTGATCTGTGCATTGCTATGCAAATCTATTATTAAAGATTCGTTGGGGTTATATATATTAGTATAAATGAGGCAATGTTTAAGTCAGTCCCCAGTTGGTTTAGCTAACTCAGACATGATAATTTTACCATGTTCTCACACCATAAATTAATTTCCGCATTTCCTCTCTACCTAATCAAATTCATCCCTATGTTTAATAAGGTTTATCCTTATCAATGGTCAAATTAGATATATGTAATTATAAATTTGTCCATAATATTGTTTCTAATAATATTATTAATAACAATTATACTTAATTGAATTAAACAACTTCTTTAATATAAAATATATTAATCAAACCGGTTTTCATCCGATATTTGGACCTTTCAAGATATACATATTAGTACAATTATATCATTATTCTATTTAACATGATTATCATGTATTAATATCATTTATTAAATTAAAATAAATTACAGAAGTACATATAATTTTACAATCCAACAATAATAACTAAAATCTATACATATCATAAAACATAATTAATACAAATTACATGACTATTAAATAAATTTTATATATAATTTAAAATAAATCTTAAAACTGTTCTATAATAGATTAAACAAATCTTAAAATTATAATAATTAATTATTCATACTTTCTTAATCCTATGCATATCTCTTTAATACTATCAATGTAAACAATATAAATATAAAATTAAATAATAGAATTAATAAAATAAAATAATTTAATATATACTTACTTGTACTTATTCTATTAACAATATATAATCTTAAATTTTCCAAAATGACCATTTACCATTTAGTTTACTAGGCTCTTTAACTAAATTAATACATTTATCTATATTCTCCTGAATATATATGGTCTCATAATATTTTCTTCTGTTATAATCTTTTACATATCTATATGTAAAATTATATTTATATATACAAACAATAAAATATGTTAAAAGATTATAACCGAAGAAAATATTATGAGACCATATATATTCAGGAGAATAAACTAAGTGATAAATGGTCATCGAAAAATAATTGGAAAATTTAAGGTTATATATTGTTAATAGAGTAAGTATGAGTTGGATAGACAATTATTAAAATTTACTATATATTAAATTATTTTATTTTATTAATTCTGTTATTTAATTTTATATTTATATTGTTTACATAGATAGTATTAAAGAGATATGTATAAGATTAAGAAAGTATGAATAATTAATTATTATAATTTTAAGATTTGTTTAATCTATTATAGAATAGTTTTAAGATTTGTTTTAAATTATATATAAAATTTATTTAATAGTCATATGTGTATTAATTATGTTTTATGATTTATATATAGATTTTAGTTATTATTGTTGGATTGTAAAATTATATGTATAACTAATGTAATTTATTTTAATTTAATATGTGATAATCATGTTAAATAGAATAATGACAATTGTATTAATATATATATATATCTTGAGAAGGTCCGAATATTGGATGAAAACCGGTTTGATTAATATATTTTATATCAATTAAGTATAATTGATTATTAATAATAATGTTCATCAAATGATTTGTTTTTCTTTTATTTCAAAATCTGTAATTTACAATTGAATCTTATGTACATATGCGGGTACTGACTTGTTATTTATAAATAATCCCATTAAATGAAATATAGATAATCTTATACTAACAATAAACCATAATTTATAATAATAACAAAGTTGTAGCTATTCCATTATTATATATATATATAAACCTGATCAGTACTTTGTCTAGGATTCCTAAGAGTCTTGTCTCTACCTGACCACGGGCTGCATTAAGAAAATTAACTCTTGTGAGGTTAAGGGAGTGAGTCACTTAGATATGATCTAGAGGGGTGGGTGAGGTTTGAACCCCCTTTACCTATGTCTCTGGGTTGGGTTGAAGCAACTATACTTTCTGACTGTTACAGTATGTACTTCAAAATTAATTACTTATTGGAAATATATAATGATTTATATATCAATTAGGCTCTATTTTTTTTAACTTCTAACGTGTTTTAATTTATTCTTTTTAATCTTTTTGATTTTTAAGGAAACAGAAAAAGATATTACATTTTATTAATAATAAAACTTTAATTGTTGTACCACCAACAAAATTAATTTGATTAATCTGAGTCTTGACTAAAAAATGTATGAAATGTTAACATAAAATTATTTTATGAAAATTTTGAAGATTATGTGACACTTCCATTATCAATTATTTTTTATTTAAAATAATCTGAAGGTTGTTTAATTTCTACATTCAGTTAAAGCATAAACTAAGTAACTTTCTTCAAATAAAAAAAAAAAAAAAAGATTTATATAAATATATATAATTACAGTACTTGATAAAAAATTAACCAATTATGATTAGATATATGTTTCTGTTATAACTGATGACATCATCTGTCTGAAAACCAGTTAATAACACTACAATTGTTATTTAAACATCTTTAGAACATTTGATATGATATTAAAGTTTAAACAATTTAGCAGTGTCTGTTTTCCAGACCGTTGATAATATTTGCTAATGACAAAAACACATACTCAGCAGAGATTGGTTGAAAGATTATAAAATTCCTAAAGATGACATAAGTTAAAATAAAATTATTCATTGTTGATATGTACATAAATTTTATCACATAATTGATTTTTTTATATTTAATATATATATGCATAAAAAATTTCATAAGATTTATATAACTTACTGAGAGGAGCGTTGATGTGATCAATAGATGCAATTATATGAAAGCCAGTGATTTGAGCTAATAAGCTTAAAGCATCTTGATTTTTCTTAGCCCGTAACATTGTTCCATCAATATTATGAATTAATAAAAAGAAGTCAGAGGTTTCTGATAAAAAAATAATATTAATAAAAAAATATATTAATAAATTTTTCAGTAAAAAGTAGCCATAGGGCAGTCATATTTCTACAATTACATTAATAATCTTCAACACATAGCCCTAAGAATGAAAAAAATGTATAATATATATGATAACTATTATAATGTATCGCAGTATAGAAATAATATTAAGTACACTTTATAGATCAAGGGTGAATTTGTGAATATATATAAGATGATTATCAGAAGTACCACTTATGTAAACAACAAAGATTATCAATTAACTCTCTATATATATGTTAACAGGAAAGACTTCTCCGATTGTCCTCCATATAGAAACTTAGGTTTACCAATAAGTGAATAATGAAGGTATGAATTTTTTCCATTTTGTTTTATCCTCCAGCTAAGAATAATTAGATAACTATTTATTGACTAATAATAGATAGTTATCTGAATAAGCTATGGAATATAATTGCATAACAAAATTCTAAGACTGTGGGAAAAAATTTTTAAGTTTACTTGACCAGAATTGAATTAGAGGTCACAGGTACAATAAAGAGATGGTTATCATTACTCCAAGCTATTTATCTTAAGTATGTTAAGCCTCGAAAGGAATTTTCTACTGTTTTGAAGAAAAAAAAAAACCTTTTGATTCTAGATCAGATTCATAATGCCTATTGCAATAGTTATTATCATGTATATACTCTCAGACTAATGAAGAAAGATGTTTTCTCAGCATAACATAAGGGCCAGTATGGTGTGTTTCTTATCAGATTTCTGTTCTATCTGAAACATGAATTTTTTTGAAGGAAGAGTAAAGGTATGAAATTATGGGCACATGAGTGATTGCATTTGGTATTGTTTGTTGGAATGTGCAGCTAATAACAACAGAATAATCTTAATTTGTGTTTTGATCAAGAACAGGATAGGGTGATTAAATAAAAAATATATAACAGTCAACACTAATTTACAAGAAACTATAAAGTTATCATAGTAATTGTAACAGCCTGTGACTCAATATAAAATGGTGCTAAGAACTTTAAGATGATAAATCTAAACTGGTATAAAAGATGACAACTTTTACAACTATAAGTCACTTTCACATGATGAACTTAAATAATTTCAGGAATTAAAAAAGTTATTAAAATGATGTAAAAAGTGAACATTTATTGATCTTACTATAAAAGTACATATATTGAAAATACAAATGGATCGATGAAAATTTTTTATGAAGATTGATAGTTAATAATATACATACTGTGTACATAAAAAGATTAGTTACTCAATTTTTTTGATTGATGACAATATTTTAAGTAAATCTAATTATTCAATCTCTTGAGAAGCAAGGATCTATGAAATCTTTTGTGGAGTTTGAAAGACCTTCTTACATAAGTATTAGTAATTATAGTACAAGTGCTAGATAGAAGAGATGAACTAACTGATGTCTCATCCTTAATATTTTAAACAAAGATCATAAAATATATTTTATCAATACAAAATCTTATACTGATGCATATTTATTGTCAAATGATAATCAAAGAGATCATCAAAATTCCTAAATGACCAAACAGCATTAATAAATGGGATCAAAGATTTTTCCTATTTGGAAAAATCTTATAAAGCATATTGGCCAAAAATGCCATTAATACCAAACTCTAGTTTATTACTTCCCATTTCCTCTCTCTCTCTGCTTTTAAACCATGGCGATATGTTATTGAACAAAGAAAACTATATTTTGTTTAAATAATTTATGTAACAAATATTGATTTAAAAAAGTGTTTTTCTGGCTTTTCTTTATTGTCACTCTTCCTCCATCTTATTTTTGAATTTCAATAGACAAAATATCTTAGTCATGTGTGTCTGATAAATATGAAATCAAGTACTTGACATCTTTAGATTAAAATAAAAATAAACTTCTATTATGAAGATGTTTGTTGGAATATTATCAAAATATCACTAAGATCACAGGCAAATTTATATAGAGAGAGACAAATTTGAAATAACATCTTCATATATGCATTTATATATAATCCTCCACTCTTAACTAATTAATCAAATGCTATTAATAAACTTCCCATTCTAAGGCATTAACAGCCCAGGAACAGATCTAGCAAGTCTAAAAAGGATAAAAATATATTACATCCCAGATATAAACATAGTTTCATTTATATACAGCTAAGACTAGAAATTACATACACATATAAAATATATAAATCAATGACTGCCTGACATCAGTTCAATGATGGGCAACAATGGTTGAACTGCTTCTAGGCCATTCTTTTCTTATTTATATATAGACATATATAAATCCTTGGTCAGATTATTAACAGCAGACTATAATAGATGAAATTAATCATAAAGTAAACATAGAATGTTTTTCAATAGAAATAACTCAAAATTAAAATAAATACACTTATAAACTTGAAAAAGAAATTTTTTAATAAATGTATTTCATTAGTTTTGGATTGCGATCTGAGACCCGAACATTTAATAGATGAGCATTACAGATACTTCAAACCACATAACAAGTATGGCTGATATATGTTAAAAGTATAGAGATGAAAAATAAACAATATTACTAGCAATCAAAAAAAAATTAAAGATTGAAATGGAACTGAGCTAGACATGTTGTTAGAAGAAATAGCAATAAAAGAACAGATAAATTCTTAAACTGAAACCCAAAAGATTTTTAAAAAGACCTAGAAAAATATGTTTGAATAGATAGATAAAAAAATTTATTGGAGTAACATGGAGAAACTATGGATAAGCGAATCCAGATTAATTTGAAGAGATCTATAATTTGCATTAAAACCGTTGAAAATAATACATCTACATACAAACATATATTGTATGTATACAGATATATATACTTACACATACATAGAAATGTCTTTATATGTATGAATATAAGTAATTTTATTTATATTTAGTTAATTTCAAAAAACAAATATGTAATATTTTATTTAAATTACAAAATTGTATGTTATAAAAACAGTAAAATAATAAACAGTATTAACATTTATAGTCCTGAGAGTAATTGTCAAACAAACAAAAAGTATAAAGTTAATCATCATTAACCAACATAATATCATGATACTCAATGGGCATAGAGAAAGAAAATAATAATAAAATAATCTAATAAGTTTAAACTAGAATTCAAAAGTTGGTTTGAAATGTTACAAAATTTTGAAGATTGTTCAACCTATCAACAAAATTAATATAAAGATACTTTTCTAAAAACAGATACAAGATCATGGAAACAAAGAAATCAACAATGACCTATTGAAAAATTGCCATATCATTAACTATCTGCATTTAAATGTTATAGAATGACTTAAATATTATAAAAAAAAATTGTAATGTTACTTATAAAATCGAACTATTCTTGATAATCTATCATAATTTAACTGTTACTCTGGCTTTTTATCCATATTCAAAATATCATTTTCTAGTAGTCAAAAATAAGGTGAAACTTTATGCTTATTTTAATAAAATACTAATTTTGTTATAAAGTTGTCAGCCAAACAATAAAAAGATTAACCAATTCATTAGTCAAATCATAATTTTCTATAAACTATGTACATTAACAGGACTTTACAAAAAAAATTATATAATAAGAATACTTTTTTTTTGTGTCATAGCATCGGTTGGGAAGCGAATCCGCTAAGCCAGGACAACTGCTTGTAAGGTAACTGTATTGGAAACTTACTTAATTAAAAATGAGACGACTTGCCATTATAAAAAAAAAGTCTAGTAATTTAATGTATGAATGGCAACTATGTATTTCAGTGTAATAGTTAATTTGTTTAGTATATGGATTTTTAACTATTAATAAATATTACAAAAAAATCTATAGATTCTAATCAGGAAATACATTGATTAAGGACTCAGTTCTGCTACTGTGTACATAATTCCTGCTTTGTGTTGGTCAAAGTCTGTTCAATTCCAGTTATGAAGTGTATAAATACATAGGTGATCTGCTTGTGTTAGGATTCAAATAATATATAGGAAAATTAAATCCAGCTAAGTTTATTATTGAATCTAAAATTTGTTTGGAAACTCATAACAAGACCATTTCTTATTCTTCAATTGTTTGAAGGTATTCTTAGTTAAACAATCAATCATACTAGTTCCCATAAAACAAGTAATAAGAAATGTATTATTGCTAGTGTAAATAATTCTACCCTGTAAAATTATTTCAATAAAATAAATTATTTTAAGAAAAAACAATCAAAAAGAAGATTTTGACTTTATGTGCATTAGTATATCCTGAATCAATATATCTGATCTACTTAACAGCTTTATATGCATTTTCTGTCAGGCAAGGTAATATTAGCTGGTTGATTATTAAAAATAAAATATTATACTATAGAAATCATATTGGAAGTTATATATACTTTTGTTAAAGATGCTCTTAAAATTAGTATTAAAAATATTAGAAACTGGTCATTAATTTGATATATCATTTCTAAAACAGGTCAATCAGCAAAATTAGAATTAATTAAAGGTATTTTAAATATTTTAAAAAATAAATACATATATGTATAATACCCTTTTCTTCAAATGAAGTTTTAATAAAATTGATTTGTTCTCCAGGATTCTGAAATGAGCCGCTATGATCTAGAATATCTTCAGTGATGGTATTAAGAATCTGAAAATATACAAATGAAAATGAATTTCCACTGTGACTGGGAAACATATATAAAAATAGTATGTAAATTTAACTATATTAAATATCAACAATAAATATATGCACAACAGTTTAGGTTCATTAACTTACTGTGACCAGAAAGTTTAATAATAAACTTGCTCAGATTTAATTTACCATCTTTCTACAACTGGATTTAGTCAGGAATTAAAATCAATAGAAGATCTAAATTATAAGTTTATTGGGCATTTTGGTTATTGGAATGCACCTCTCATTTCATTCAAATCACTGTATTGATTCACAATTTTTTTTTTTACATATGTTTAACATTTTATTATATATTTTAATTAAATGTTTGTTGCTATGTTCTTTCAAAATTATTATCCACAATGGTATCATTATGGAAATATACTCCTATGTGGATTGTTTCTACTGATGTCTTTTCAATCTGTTTTTCCTGGATCTATAATTGGCTAGATATCAAATTATTGAATCAGTCACTACATATATTTTCAATATATTTATAAATTAAAAATTTTTCAATATGTTAAATAATAAATATTCCATTACCAGTTTTAGTAGCCTTAAATATCAAACTAAAATTACAATCAATGTTGCCAATCATAACTACAAGGAAAAAGAAACCCCCAAAGATTAGTGTGGACAAACTGCCAATTCATCATTATGTGATTATTATTGTGACAGTCAGATGATGTGTGTAGATTTAACCCAGTTCGAATACTAGGCGAAAGTACCTCAAGGCCAACCATACGCGAGATATAAATCAAGAATACATATGACCTCTGCCCATTCGCCTGTTCTCGAGGCCTGATCACAAACAAACAACACCATCTGAGCCATGCATAAATTATTTTTCAACCGGCCACAAAGCTTAGCAACAGCGGTAGAGACATGGACGGGAAATCCTAAAGAGCTAAAAGCTAAATGTGTAAAGTACATAAAAAGATGTGTTGGTGTTTGCGTTTTGCGTGCCTGGATCATTGAAAAGTAAAAATAAAGCATTTAATAACTAAGAAACTCAAGTTTTTAATAATTAAATAATGTTTAATTAATGGCTTTAAAATATGAATAAGGCTTTAATGGGCCTCCGCTATTCCCCTAAATTACTGCAACAAACTAATTAGACAATAAAAAGAAAACAAGTTAATAGGTTTGCGGTCAAATTCTTTTCTTCCCAATTTTATTAAAAAAATTCCAACTCGATCTTCTCGATAAAGTACGATAGATAATAAAAACCTTTCGCAAAGCATTTCTTATGGCTTTGCGCTAAAAACCGTGTTTAAAATTGACTTAGAACGTATATAGCTAAATCAAATATACGTGATAAGCAAATGGCGGACAAAAAGAGGTGTTATCAAAGAGATCAAGTTGGCACACAAAAGAAACTGACTTGGATTTAATTAACAATATAAATAAAATTGGAAAGAGATTTCAAATGACAAAAAATTAACTATTAAATTTAACCGCAACTAAATACTAAATATTTACAATGGTTAGTAAGGAAGAATAGCGAAGGTAAAAAGGTTACATATAGCTAGATGATCCCAAAAATATATCCAAGGTTAATTCATAAAATGTTTACATAGCAAAGACATATATTTCAATACAACAATAAAACAATATGAATCAAAAGTAGCATACGAGATAGTTTAATATAGTAGATACGATACCGTCCTTTTTCCGTGATGTTCCCTACGGCGTCCGTGGCTTGATCCGACCGACGATAGGCATTTGTCCGGACAATGAAAATATGAAGTATGGCTTCCATGAAAAGTTCTCCAGACACGGCATAGAGTTCAGATGGTTATTGATTGGATGTTAAGGCATTTTGGATGGTATTTAGGAACCTCGGCGATAGGCAAAGCTATGATTTGCCTAGCCAAGCATATCCATTTTCCTCAAAATACGGTTGGTTTTAACTGGAGCAGGTTCCAACTTCTCCATTGTTTGAAAATGACAGCTGTATAACTTTTTTTGAAGCACAAGCTAAATGTGAAGCAAAATCTGACGGATTTCTCCCAAGAGAAATCTGAATGCACTTTCCAGAAAGCTTGGAAATAAAACAGCAAGAAAAATCTTAATAAATCGCCTTCACAAGCAAAATCAGAATCAACTGACTCCTTCAAAAAGAAAAGTCTGAATAATCATCTCTTTTGTTCTCCCTACTATTTATACTTTCTCTGCCAGCTACCTTCCATTGTTTGTATGATCTGAGATCTTGATAAGCCCCCCCTTGCTGCTTTGTTTCAAAACAACACGTTCTAAAAATAACTTCAATTTTTTTTACTCTAACTTTCTTACTTTAAAGTTGGAATTCTATTAATTAAAAAGCAAGAAAGAAAATGCCATCTTTAATTAGACTTGAACGGCTCACTAATTAAAATATACATTCTTTCAGAAATGTTGGTGGGCTTATCTCAAAAATCAAATCATACTAAATATTTTAATAAAATTTGAACAACAATATATTATTATTTTACAATAGAATAAGCATTTTATTTCAGCAGAATTTTGCATTAACTCATATATATACGCTAGATGTATATATATGTTTGACTAATAGGTTAAGCAATTTTTATCAATAGAATGAAATTTATTTAAAATAAAATATTTAACTGTAATACACATTTAATAAGCATAACTATTTTTAACTCTAATGCAAAACCCTGCTGATATTGAACTATAAACTTAATTTAGGTCTACAATACTAATTAAGCTTATAGGAAGATGTGAAGCATGGATCGGACTTCAGATCCATTGCTTCATTTCCCAATAGTTAGTGAGCAAAAAAAAAATGTTTTAAAAAAAAAATGCTGTTGCTTCAGGTCAGAGGTAAGAATTTGTACCAGGTGAGTTCAAGCCTACTCTTTGTTCACTGTAATGTTTAATTTGCTACTACTAATAATCTTTCTATATGTTACTATAAAACGGTTTATCCATCATTCACTCTCCTATATTTTAAATTAAGTCCGTGTTGTTTTAGTCTGACTAGCTATATTTATGTTTTTAATTTCTAAACTTTCCGGGATCCGGTGGTATATACTGCCTTGTATTTTTGGACGGGTTCATGACCCTATCATTTTGGTTTTCTTCTAAGTTCCCATAATCAATGTCAGTTAGTATCCGAATCGTGCCTTGAATATCCTGCATTTGAGTGCCTATTAATATTTTCCTAATCCAGGGTGGCATGTTGTGTCTAATCATCCTTACTATCTGCATTTCTGGATAATTGAATGCAGTTAGGGCTTTAATGCGATTTACCTGCCTAACAAAAAACTGAGCATAAGTCTCTTGATGGTTAGCTGGGTATGTTTCATGCATTATGGAATACATCAAACCTTCCTGCCGCTCTGCACTCCAGTACATTGACATTATTGCCTTCTCATATTCCATAAATGTTTGCGGTTGTATAGATAGAGTATTCCACCAGTCTCTGGCAGATTCTTTTAAATGATGACTGGAGATCGCCACTTTTTCTTGTTCAGTCATATTCTGGAACTTGAAAAACATCTTTAAACTATCAAGGTGGTGTCTAGGGTTTCCACCCGGTTCCCCTCTAAAACCTTGTATATGTACGAATTTTGCCACCGGAGACGTTACCGGATTGATTATTATAGGCGTAAGGATTTGGTTACCTTGTTGCGCCTTGATTGGATTGATCTGTTGATGAATGTTCATTTCCTTTTTATCCACATCCATCTGTCCATTGTCTTCTCCCTCCTGTATTTGATGCTTGACCGACGTGTCCCAGGCATACATATCCTTCTCTACTTCATTATCGATCAATGATTTAGGTTGTGTATCATCTTGTTTCTGTTGCCATTTTAACTGAGTATCCTCATCTGGCCATACTTTTGTTCTGGTATGTTGTTGCTGGAGACCCATGTTTTCCTCCAAACGGTTCAGTCGTTGTGATGTCACATTCATGAATTCTTGAAACATGTTCATCATCATTTCCCTTTCATGTCTCACTTCTTTGATGAAAGCATCAAAGTTATACTCTTCATTATGAGTACCTGTTGGCCTCTTGGGAATATTGAGTACTACCTCCTCCTCGCTGTCATAATGTGCGTCCGTCTGTTGGTCCATTTTTTTTTTTGCTATTTTGCTACAGAAAGTCACAATTTATTTCTAAACGTATTTTAATACACTCTATATAAGTATATTGTATTATGTATATCTAGGAGCTATATCCTGTATGTGCAGAAAAAATTTTAGTTCTATATAAAAAAATAAGTCAATATTCTAAATTCTTTATTTATGTTTTCAGAAATTAACTTTGCCTACCTCACGAGGTCCTATTTTAACCCTATGCCTATATGTATCTGTTTATACATGAAAATATAAAAAATCCTGCCGTGTCTGTCTTTAATAACTATACCACATATTATTCTCCTCACTTTACTTTATTTATATTTCATTAAAATATCATTGCTATGTTAATATAACTGAAATAATCCACTTACAGCTTGACCTGGCTTTCTCTGACACCTGAAACAACTAAAAAATGCATTTACATTAATACAAGTATATATATATAAAGAAATATGTGAGCAAAATATACATGTCATGTTTAAAATTATTTTGGCTCACTAAGCATACATTGTTATTTTGATCATCTACTATAATTTAGTTTATTTGATATCCGATATGAGAAATTGCACTTGCCGACAAATTTATTTGAAAAGGGCGCCAGTCGACAAGACAATGGCCATATCAATATACATATTAATGGATAATGATCCAAGCACACTTTTATAAGGGTTTATAAAGTTTCAATGCAATTAAAATTTTACTTTGCGTTTCAGTTCACTTTTAAAAAAAATTTAATTTGATTCTGCTGAACGAAAAAAATAATCTCTGCATGAACAAGGAAGCAATGATTGCAGATGTAGACCTATTATTTCAGGCTACTCAGCAATTCTGAACTCTAAAGTGTAAGGGGTCTTCACCTAAACGGTTACTCAAGGAATCTTCATAAACGATCACTAAAAAAACAAGGGCTTCACCTAACGGTTACTCAAAAGGTCTTCACCTAACGGTTACTCAATAAATGATTCAATAGCATAATCCGAAATGGAGAAAAAAAATCTTAACTAAAGGGTGGCTGACATATATGTTATACAAAAATATAAATTAAACGACATACGCATTTACTCTTTATTAAGTTGAAAATTAAGTTTGCTATTTTATTAACAAAACTTATATATATTTGGTAGGACACGTAATTACAAAATATTTAACAGTGAACGAGAATTTTGCATGATTATAGCATTCATTTTACATAAAAACGAAATGCAGGGAACGTGAAAAAAAAACTATTTGTTAACACCGTACACTGACACGTGTAATTTTGACTTATCAAAGCTTTCGATCTATGAAAAAACAATTCTATTAACGAAAAAAAATTATCTACGATATTTACAAAAATTTATCCAAACGGAAATAAAAATCTATTATGCAATTGTACTTTTTTACTCAAAATATTAACACTACCGTTTATACTATATTTCGAAAAAAAACATTATTATTCCCAAACTTTTTCATATTTGAGCGATACTAAAAACAATCTAAAGTACGAAAGCTAATTTAAGGGAGGGCGGGTGGGTATATATTTGACACTTCCGCCTTATCGAAGCTATCTACTTTATACGACAAAAAAAATATATATGGCGCACTGGCCATGACGGAACTACTCATTAGGGAAAAAAAATTACTTTAACTCTGAAATCTTCTTTTCTAATCACACACAAAAAAAAAACAACTGACGGCGTGTTAACTTTTTAAATATAAAATATTCATTTCATATATATCAAACTCGGAAAAAAAATGTTTAGCTTATAACACCTTTAACTTCTTAATTAATTAAAAAAAATGACATTTAGCTCACGTTAGGAAACAAACTTGGAAAAAATTATACATATATTACTTTATATAAATTATTAAACTAAAACTAGCTTCTCAGGGTACTATTAAAAAATTTTTTGAAGAAAAGAAAAAAATGACACTCGTCCACGCTGCCAGCGTCAGAATCGGAAAAAAAATTATACGTCTACCCATATTTTCCTTAATTTAAAACAGAAAAAAGAAAAACACCCTACACACATACGAATGTTATACAGGGCATTGCAGGGTATGGAAAATTTCGAATAGCCACACGATGGGCGTCCAGAATGCGGAGAAAAAAAAATCTACTGTGACAGTCAGATGATGTGTGTAGATTTAACCCAGTTCGAATACTAGGCGAAAGTACCTCAAGGCCAACCATACGCGAGATATAAATCAAGAATACATATGACCTCTGCCCATTCGCCTGTTCTCGAGGCCTGATCACAAACAAACAACACCATCTGAGCCATGCATAAATTATTTTTCAACCGGCCACAAAGCTTAGCAACAGCGGTAGAGACATGGACGGGAAATCCTAAAGAGCTAAAAGCTAAATGTGTAAAGTACATAAAAAGATGTGTTGGTGTTTGCGTTTTCCGTGCCTGGATCATTGAAAAGTAAAAATAAAGCATTTAATAACTAAAAAACTCAAGTTTTTAATAATTAAATAATGTTTAATTAATGGCTTTAAAATATGAATAAGGCTTTAATGGGCCTCCGCTATTCCCCTAAATTACTGCAACAAACTAATTAGACAATAAAAAGAAAACAAGTTAATAGGTTTGCGGTCAAATTCTTTTCTTCCCAATTTTATTAAAAAAATTCCAACTCGATCTTCTCGATAAAGTACGATAGATAATAAAAACCTTTCGCAAAGCATTTCTTATGGCTTTGCGCTAAAAACCGTGTTTAAAATTGACTTAGAACGTATATAGCTAAATCAAATATACGTGATAAGCAAATGGCGGACAAAAAGAGGTGTTATCAAAGAGATCAAGTTGGCACACAAAAGAAACTGACTTGGATTTAATTAACAATATAAATAAAATTGGAAAGAGATTTCAAATGACAAAAAATTAACTATTAAATTTAACCGCAACTAAATACTAAATATTTACAATGGTTAGTAAGGAAGAATAGCGAAGGTAAAAAGGTTACATATAGCTAGATGATCCCAAAAATATATCCAAGGTTAATTCATAAAATGTTTACATAGCAAAGACATATATTTCAATACAACAATAAAACAATATGAATCAAAAGTAGCATACGAGATAGTTTAATATAGTAGATACGATACCGTCCTTTTTCCGTGATGTTCCTACGGCGTCCGTGGCTTGATCCGACCGACGATAGGTATTTGTCCGGACAATGAAAATATGAAGTATGGCTTCCATGAAAAGTTCTCCAGACACGGCATAGAGTTCAGATGGTTATTGATTGGATGTTAAGGCATTTTGGATGGTATTTAGGAACCTCGGCGATAGGCAAAGCTATGATTTGCCTAGCCAAGCATATCCATTTTCCTCAAAATACGGTTGGTTTTAACTGGAGCAGGTTCCAACTTCTCCATTGTTTGAAAATGACAGCTGTATAACTTTTTTTGAAGCACAAGCTAAATGTGAAGCAGAATCTGACGGATTTCTCCCAAGAGAAATCTGAATGCACTTTCCAGAAAGCTTGGAAATAAAACAGCAAGAAAAATCTTAATAAATCGCCTTCACAAGCAAAATCAGAATCAACTGACTCCTTCAAAAAGAAAAGTCTGAATAATCATCTCTTTTGTTCTCCCTACTATTTATACTTTCTCTGCCAGCTACCTTCCATTGTTTGTATGATCTGAGATCTTGATAAGCCCCCCCTTGCTGCTTTGTTTCAAAACAACACGTTCTAAAAATAACTTCAATTTTTTTACTCTAACTTTCTTACTTTAAAGTTGGAATTCTATTAATTAAAAAGCAAGAAAGAAAATGCCATCTTTAATTAGACTTGAACGGCTCACTAATTAAAATATACATTCTTTCAGAAATGTTGGTGGGCTTATCTCAAAATCAAATCATACTAAATATTTTAATAAAATTTGAACAACAATATATTATTATTTTACAATAGAATAAGCATTTTATTTCAGCAGAATTTTGCATTAACTCATATATATACGCTAGATGTATATATATGTTTGACTAATAGGTTAAGCAATTTTTATCAATAGAATGAAATTTATTTAAAATAAAATATTTAACTGTAATACACATTTAATAAGCATAACTATTTTTAACTCTAATGCAAAACCCTGCTGATATTGAACTATAAACTTAATTTAGGTCTACAATACTAATTAAGCTTATAGGAAGATGTGAAGCATGGATCGGACTTCAGATCCATTGCTTCATTATAAGCACATTTTATTACCATAAATGTAATGGTAGTAACTTTTTACATTTAACATGTAAATTTACATTTCAGTTTGAAATTGTGAAACTTATACTTCACAAATCACAATATGTTTTCAGAGTGTTATTTATTTTAACGCATTTGTGATCTCTTTACATTTGAATCAATTTTTCACACTCTCAAACTCAAATGTACATCTGTAGTTTGAATATGTAAAGTTGCTATCACTATGCTTACTGCATAAAATTTACATGTGTAATTCTAACATAATAAATAACAAACTGGTGATTTGTTAGTCGAAGTGAAATGTGTCTTATAAGAATATTGTTGTTTTTGTGGGGTTTTTTTCCAGAAAATACAGATGACACATTAATTTGAGATTTAATAGTGCAAAAAAGCATAAAAGGAACTTTTATTATTTACTATCATACATAGGTACATCTGAAATCTATTCATAAATGCACTTGATAAATATTTGTAACCGATCAAACGTTTAAGATTTCTGATATACTCCATTAAATTAGCAACAAATCATAAACTAGTGCTCAGGTAAAATTTTCCAGATTAATCTCTCTCACTAAACTTTTCACAAATAACTGGTAATTGTCAGGTGATCAAGCGACTTACTTATACACCTGCACAGAAATGATAATCAAACTTACATATTAATTACAATGAGTTTGATTTTGAAGACTGGATGTTTTAGCAATTGATCGTTTATATATACAACATTAATCTATCAAAGTTTTATATTTCCTAATAGATTGAGGATAATTAATATCCGCATTATAACACCCAAAGGAACAGACATATGATACTGCAGTACATATACATATATCAATCTGCATTATCCATGTGTTCAAGTTTACTTCTGAATTGTATTAAGTTATACTAAATTGTATTTCTATAAAAATTATCAGCATAGTTAACATTCAAAAATATTTCACAAACAAGAATGCCATATACAGTTTATTTACACAGCCACAAAAATGGATATACAGGAATAATATAAAATAATGGAACACCTATCATATTAGCACTATATATTAACTTCAGATATCAACTTATAAAGATATAAAAAGTAACTGCCAGAAATAATTTTCACAGGCCTACAAATTTAAAATGAGTCTAATTTTTGATGTCCAATTGTCCATCAGTATATAACAATATTAAATCATTTTTAAGATCGATAGACTAATAGGTGATGATTACACTGTGAAAACAATACATACAAGAACCAACTGTGAATCACAAACAATACTTTCTGAGCAGAAATGATAAACATCATGAAAAAACAGAATGAAAAAAAGCACATAATTATAGCAGAACAAATCATTGCAGGGATAATATTATCTGAACACCCCATTAAGATCCAAAACAAAACAAACAAAAAGTTATGACTGTCATGCCATTTCAAAATCATGGCTTTTGATGACTGTTATAATTCAGTGCAAGTGGTGTCACAGTTATACAAATTGGACAGCAAATGATTGAAAGTTGATCATATGATCAAGCAAACTATTGTGTACACTTATCCAAACATTACTAATTATAATGATTATCGAACTGTCATGATTTAGACAACCATATTGTGATATTCTCTTGGGACAACAATTCCTCTGCATGAATGCGACACAATCAACTTCAGATATAGGAACACAGTGAGATTTCCCCTCATCCTATGATACAATATTATTTCAGATCATCTAAGACAATGTTTCAATTTGCACTGACCATATTGTCAAATATTGATTTAGGGAACCTTATGATAATAAACATCTCTTATTACTTCTCTAAACCTATTTTAACAATTACTGAGAATCTTAGTGCTAATCTTGAAAAACAAATGAAAAGTAAATATTCTTCATACACATTTCAGAGTGCCCAAGACTTTTCTCCATGAAAAATAGAATATTTTTGTAGACTTTGTTTAAAATTATATAATTTCATCCCATAAGAATACATGCAATTATTGATTCTAATGGCATTAAATTATATTAAACAGGTATCAGGGTAGATCTTTGTATTACCCTAAGATCTATTATAATGATAATTTCTAATAATCATATGAATGAAAATTTTCAAATTCCTCAATGAAGTACAGTTTATATAGCTAAAATGAAATAGCCACAGTGATGAATTTAAAATTAGTTTGGAAATCTGTTCGAACTATCATCTGACATGCTAATTAGTCATGCTTACACAGATGACTCAAAAATAGTAGTAATAATAGTCTTAAAATATCATTAAGTTCCATCCATATAAAATAACACACTAATCCTCTCATACTATATATGTCTTTCAACTAAACAACCTCATTAGATAACCTAGATGTTTAAAATACCCACCTACCATGATAAAGCAACAATCTGAACATAACAGACAAATATCTTAAAAGTGATCTACTTGTTTCCAAAGTATAAATATATTCACACACAATTGAATATGTAAATTTGTTTGAATCATTAACATAACATTAAACAAACACCACGCAAGGCAGAATGACTATAATCTCATTTTCAACCTTATATGAACCAGCACATCTATGCAATATATAGTACTTGTTATTAAAATATATATAAATATATTACAGATAAATTTTAGAGTAGACTGTTATAAATAGAGAATCATTAAGTACTATTCAATATAAAAGCTTCTCAAATTATATGAGTATTTGGTTAAAATCTTTATTAGGACTGTTAAAGATTTAAAACATATTTCATATGTGTGTGATAGTGAGTTAATTAAATTCAAACTGATTTTTTTTAACAGTGTTGGCAGAATTTAGTAAATTTAATTAGGCTGGTACTGAAATATATGTGTAGTGTGAAAGAATTGATCTGATATTTTATGTTTAGATGATAGTTATTAATCTTTTAAACTTATATTGGCAAATAGAATGCACTAAAATTCATCTATAGTTTTATATATATTGAGACATTAGGGCTGCATTTTTGAATAGACCAAAGCTGTATTTCTAAAAAAAATCTGAAAAGTAATTGGTTTTAGTAAACATTTACTTAAAATAATAAACTACTTTAAATATTAATTTCATTAAAATATTGTGTAGGGTCCTGTACTGATGGACTCTACAGGTAGTAGATAATGGAATGACTTATCAGATATGAAGATCAACTGTGAATATCAAAAGTGTCCCATCAATCAAGAGTATTTCCTATTGCCTTGTAGGATAGGATTTTGGTTCATCAAAGGCTAGTTGCTGTTTCTGATATAAACAGACATTTCCATCTTTCACCTTTTCTTCTTTGGTTATGTAAATTAGTGTAGGGCCTGGTCATCATAAGTTATTCATGTCATCGGGTTATGTGATTGTATATTTGTGAAACCATATTAACTACTTACACAACATTCCTGACTACAACTTTCTTTTTCATTTTTTTTTATTTTGGGACCAAATCCTTGAGAATTAAGAAAGCAATAATGGGGACAGGCTTAGTAAGTTGACAGTCCTTAGTTGTAATTTTTGTTTGAGGTAATACAATTATTAATATATATCCATGTTAGAATCTAGACTTGAGGTAGGAGTTGTAGATTGTATGTTTAGACAGTTTTATTTAGGGATCCCGTGCCTACTACAAAAGTGGAAAGGTTTAGAAAATACTGTCTTAAAATAGCCTTATTTCATACAATCTGGATAGGATGTCATGCCTAATAGATTACTCATTATTTCATTAGAAATAATAATAATAATAATAGTAGTGGTAAAGCAGGAGGCAGTCATAATATAAAAGATAAATATTATGTCTTTTTTTTTACTAATATAGCTACATGGAATGTGAAAACTTTACTTGATTCAATATCTTCAAGACCAGATTGGAGAACTGCATAGAAATTTTTTTTTTGGATGCAGATCAGTCAAAGAAAGAAGCATCATGGTAGATTTACTGTAATATCTAATTTAATATCTTCTATTATTGCATTTCATGTTGTAAGAAGGAAAGGATAATGATGTCAAAATTTGTCTTACACAATAGTACAAGTACTCATTTTATTCCCTATGCTCCAACTTTAGATTCAGAGAAATCCTTGCTAAATAGCATTAATATAGCAATATCATTAAAATACCTTTCCCCCCCCAAAACTTTAATACAGGGGTCCCAACCCTATGCTCGCAGGCACCATGGCACCCGCAGATCATTTTACCTGTGCCAGCCACTATCCAAACACGATAAAAAATTATTTATCTGATACAAATAAATTATTGTATTATATTGTAATCAAATTGTAGGGCATACTATACTTTTACAGCATAAAAATATAAACATTAATTATATGTTAAAATTTTATTTTTGAAATAAATATTTTTTTGTACATTGTGTATTATTAACAATATCCAACTATAAATTTACATTGAAAAAATAAATGGTGCCCTGCTTTAATACATGTTTTGGTAGCCAAAAATTGTTGAAAATGATGGTGCTATGAATTCAAATGGTTTGTCGTTATTGAATTTTTGCACAAACATGGATTGACTATCAGGTCAAAAAGCTGTTGTAAAGGAATTATGCTCAAAACAATGCTTTTAATAGATTACACTATACATAGGAGTCAAAATACAATATAAAAGAAATTCATATTACTTTAGCACTTACATATGTAGAGTCTTGGAAGGAATACAGATTAGTATTCTCCAAGATTAAAATGATAGATAAAATTAAAAAGTAGATCTTATTTCAATCATATTTACAAGAAAATTGATGTTCATTATATGCACTAAATTTCAACAGCTATTAAACCCTACAATTGCTAATTTGAATTAATTATCTAACAAAATATGTTATGGATAAAAGCAAATCTTGGATTCACTACAAAAAAATAATTACTGGTTTTCTGATAATCATATTATTAGTAGAATTTGATTAAAAAGATTACACAACATTTTCTTTTTGGCAGAATAATAAATTAAATTTCATAATATAAAGATCTGAAGGCTCAACTTCAATGACTTCAAAACAGAGTTAAGAAACTTAAAAAAAGAAACATACATTTGATATCATGATCACTAAATTTTTTATTTTGATACACTGAGAGCAAACAACATATGGTCCTGTAAGGTATTATAATCTTATTAATTTTAGCAATGGCAATCTCTTATATGATTACAATGATATTTTGAACAGGTAGAAGTATTTAATAATCAACTTTATAATAGTGATATAAGAATTGAGAATGATGTATCCTTTTTATCTACTTATTTAGACAATAATATCCAGATTAAACCACTAAACATCACATGATCACTATTTCTTATGCTAGCACGTAATTGTTACTAAAACAGGCAAAACTCTCCATAAAGTAGTGCCACTCAGTGCCAACCAGAGTAATCAATGGATGCCAGAAGGCTTGTGCATAAAATCCCCATTTAGTGCCTACTCATGCAATATCTCCAGACTAGTTTCTGGCTTATGGCATTCATAAGTGAGGAGCTTTGGATGTGAGCCACTGCACCTAGATCTTAGGATCTAATGCAACCCTCCAGCAGTGACCTTTTATCTCAACTTAACTACAAAACTATGAGAATAAAATGAAAACACAATAATATTTTTATCTAAGCTCAATAGCTTATATAGTTATATGGGTCTAAACCTAGTTCAGTACCCATATATTTTAGTGTCTTTGGCTCTTTAACAACCATAGCCACCACTATCCTATTAGGCAGGATTGGTGTTAACCACTAAACATCACATGTTCACTATTTCTCATGCTAGCACATAACTGTTATTAAAACAGGCAAAACTCTCCATACAGTAGTGCCACTCAGTGCCAACCAGAGTAATCAATGGATGCCAAAAGGCTTGTGCATAAAATCCCTATCTAGTGCATACTCATCCAATATCCCTAGACTAGTTTCTGGCTTATGGCCTTCATCAGTGAGGAGCTTTGGATTTGAGAGCACTGCACCTAGATCTTAGAATCTAATGCAATCCTCCATCTGCTACCTTTTATCTGTACTTAATTACAAAACTAAGGAGAGTTTTACTTGTTTTAATTAAACAATTATGTGCTAGCATAAGAAATAGTGATCACGTGACGTTTAGTGGTTTAACACCAATCCTGCCTAATAAGATAGTGGTGGCTATGGCTGTTAAAGAGCCAAAGAGACCAAAGTGTATAGGTACGGAACTGGGTTCAGACCCATATGACCCTATAAGCTATTGAGCTTAGATTGAAAATATTATTGTGTTTTCAATTTCAATTCTCATAGTTTTGTAGTTAAGTGGAGATAAAAGGTGGCTGCTAGAAGGTTGCATTAGATCCTAAGATCTAGGTGCAGTGCTCTCAGATCCAAAGCTCCTCACTGACGAAAGCCACAAGCCAGAAACTAGTCTGGGGATATTGGCTGAGTAGGCACTAGATGGGGATTTTATGCACAAGCCTTCTGGCATCCATTGATTACTCTGGTTGGCACTGAGTGGCACTACTGTATGGAGAGTTTTGCCTGTTTTAATATCCAGATTAATGAAGATAAGACAGCATTTTGCAATCCTGAAAATGGAAAGACTGCAGATGCTAATGAAATGCCTAAGAGAAAATTTAAAATATGAGGATGAGATGCTAGCTTCCAAAAATATTAGATTTTTTAGATGAATCCATAAAATTGTGCTACCTGATCTTAAAGATATTTCTATAGTAAAAATTGCAGTAACTATCAAGAAATATCATTACTATTATCCAATTCAGCAAATATACTTTCAAGGATTTTGTTGAATAAGTTAATTCCAGTCATAAATGAATGGTTATCAGAAACACAATGTGGTTTGAAAGACCCAAGAAGCACTAGACATGGTTTTTGTTGCCAGACAAATGCAAGAAAAATATCAGATACAAAAAAATGATTTATATATTGGTTTTATTGATTTCAACAAGATTCAGTTAATTAAGCAGGTTTATAGCATTTTTTGAACTTAAGTGATTATCCGTCAAAATTTATTCATATTATATAGCTTCAATATAATGGACATTTAAAATGAAAACTAATGGTAAACAAAGATATGTATTTGCCTCAATATTGTTTTCAATATTTATGGCAGTTGTCTTTGGAACTGTTTATAGGCAACTTAATGACAAGGATCAAGATGCAATACAGATTTGATGGTGGAATTATTAATACGAACTGATTAAAAACAAAAACAAGAACATTTTCTTGGATTCTAGACATACAGAATGTTGATGATTGTACTATTTTTGTCAGTTCAAAAGATGATTTACAGAATGTACTTAATATTTTGAATGCAATACTTAAAAGATTTGATTTTATAATAAATAATCAAAAAACTCAGTTTTTTTTATCAGCCAATCATGAAAGAAATCCTTGGCAATTTTTAGCATGGATTGTTATCAACTTGAGAATATATTCAAAGCTTCATATAAATACACTTTATATTCTGATTCACAGGAAAGAGAAAAGACATGCAGTCATCTCTTTTGATACTCTCTCAAAATGACTTAAAAAAATATTTTCACTGTCTTTAAATTTGATTGACTGCATGTTATGATTTGCTGCTTATAATAAAATAAATTAGAAATATTACAAGACAAAAACTGATGAAAATGAGGTAAAATTAAGCCATGTTTACAAAAATTCTATCGTTTCAATTTATTTATATTATTTTGTATTTTTTTTTTTGGCCAATTTTGTAATTTTAAATATTTTTTCAAAATAAATATTAAATGTTCTTTCTCTTCACTAACTTTTCGTCATTGTAATGAAATTACTTCCTTAATGCCTTTTAGACAATGCAATACTTTATGCATACATTTGCAAAATAGTTTTGACTGTTCAACAGTCTTCATCAGAAGTGTGATATGTAAAATGTTATATTGTATAAAAGGCATAATTTCATTATTTATATATACTTTTTATATGTGTTAATGCACACATTTTTTAGTGTTTAATGTATTATAATTGAAATATATATAATGTTAAACCAAAGATATTGAACATTACAAATAACTTGATGATAAACATACTTGCATTAAGAAAATAACTTTATGTGTATTTTCTAGAATTTATCAAACATTGGCTAAAGAATAACTTTAGATAAGTTAAATATACTTTTTTTCTTAGATCAAATTATTTAAGGAATTGAATGGATAAATGATCATACCAATGGTGGCCTAAATTTATCTTATTTTATGTGTAAAAATAATTTAAAATACTTCTCCCAAAAAATGTAATATATATAAGCGCATTAACGCGCTGAAGAAGAAGCTGGGAAAGGGAAGTACTGCATCAGACAAAGAAGGATATTAATTTAAGAATGCTATTTATAATCCAAAGGGTTTTGACCAAATGGTAACATGGATTTAGGAATATGGTATTCCCATTTGTGAATGATTTTGAGATGTAGTTTCTTTTTTGTAATTAATTTGGAAGCTATGAGAATACTATATGATGGGAAGCAATGAGGATCTGTCAATCATAAATCCTCCAACTTTATTTAATGATGATGCTCTATTATTATCATCATTTTTTGACATATTTATATCTAGAAGAATATAAGTCTCCTGCCGTGATCTTGGTTACTATCTTAACATGCAAAGCCCAAGGAGAGGTTTTATATGTTTGATTTCAATTTAAAGAATGCTATTAAGGATCAGAAATATCATCAGTTAACTCTTGCCACCTTATGTCATCTAAACAATAGTGGAATAAATAATAAGGGTATTATGTTTCATAAATTTTAAGAACCAAACATTATATGCTTTGAATCTATCTCAAATACTGAGATACTTTTCTATTGAAACTAAGTCAACCACAATTTGGAATGATAAAAGCACAATTGTTATGATGTATAAAAGATGGGACACGATATACAGTATCAGTTGTTGGTCATATCTAATTATTAGACTTTACATTGAATAAAAATTTGTCATAAATTGAGATAATTAATGAGTTCATGATAATTATAAATAGAAATTTAAGATGAAGATTACAAATAAATTGTTACAATAGTTGGTACATTTGATAATATCAAACTTTGCTCAAATAACATGACAATTTGTTCAAAATTAAAACCAATCCACTAAATATTTTATTTCATTTGTATAAGTTTTAATTAATTTTGTTTTACATTAGAATTTTTATTAATAAAAATAATGTGATTTGTCACGCGTTGATAGTCAAGTGGTCAGCACATCTATTGTCCCGGGTTAGTGGGTTCGCTTCCCGGCCGATGCTATGACACATGGAAAAAAAAAAAGTGATTTTAATGGTCTTTTTTGTGAAATTGCATCTACTCAGAGTGAATATATGAAATCTTATAAGTATAAGACTGCTCAGATGGATGAATTAATAAGGTTCAGAAAAATAAAATTGTTACTATGTAATAAAAGATCTGTGCAGTTGATAATGGATACTAAGGTTGAGATTGAGTGATCAGGAAGAATTATCAATACAAAACAAGTAAAAATATTTTAGTTTTCATTTTACATTTGCCATTTTATTGTCAATAAATATGTTGAGACAGGTATTTCAAAACTAATGAATATGGAATATTAAAATGATTCCATAGTTTGCTCTACCTTATACCAGGTTTGAACCTTAAAATCAATGATATCCAACATATAATATTAAAACATGATTGTTTAATGCTCATTCAACAATAAACTATTTACTCATCCATTAACCAAGTAAATACACAAATATCCACTGCTTCTTATTCCATTTTCTTCCCCATCTTCTTAAACACACCACTATTTTACTTATTCTGCAGTGAATTGATAGAGACCCAGTAAATAGACATAATATGCATGGTTGGACTAGTTCAATATATATGGATATTTTAATTATTACATTTATTAAGAATCATATTGTTTAACTATTTTTTAATGTTATTTTCTAAATTATTTGTGAAGATAAAAAGCAACATTTTTTTTTTTTTTATTATCCATGAAGTTTGCATTTACGAAAGATAGAGGAACAATAGTTAATTACTTTGCAAAATATTTTTAAGAAAAAAATATATATTGACATTTTGAAAATAAAATTTACAGATAGGAAATATATTTTATTAGAATTTTATCAACCTCCTGTTTAATTAATATTTATTGGAATTAATTGTTGAATACCAGACTTGATAAGAGTGGAGTTAGCATTATAGTATGAAAGATTCACTGCATCAGATTTGTTAATAATAAGATAATACTACAAGATAGTGGCAATTTGCATATAAAAAAACAATAAATCAAAAATTATAAAATTTGTAATAAATCTGATAACAAAAATAAACATAAATAAGATAAAAACAAAATTATAAAGAAAATTAATACTTTAAAATATGAAAGTTAGAATTAGTAAAAAAAATAAATTGATTAATCCACAAAAAAAAAAAAAAGGAAAAAACTTTGAATATTTAAGAAAAGTAAGAGGCAGGAAGGACTGGAGAAGATGATCTGAAAAAGTGAGTCCATAATCAAATGATGTGACAATCAATAACAATGTATAATTATTCTTTTTAGTTTTATTTTTCTTTGATTTTTTAAAGGCATTGTTAGTTTTGAATTTCCTAATATCTGAAACAATTTCTAATTGTCTATATCATCTACTAAAGAATCAGAAAGCTATTCATCTAATCTTTAATCAAAACTCCTTTAGATAAAAAATTTTGCCAGCATTTCATGATTTCAACTTGCTTTGAAGTATGGTCAATTTTTGCTGCTTTCCCTTGATTTTACTTCATTTTCAAATTAAGCACCAGCTTGTTATCCAAAGAGAAGTTCTCTTTTTTCTTCAACCATCTACTCTAAGATTGAGTAATCAATGGATATCAGATAAAATAATACCATATCTTCATCACAGATCATTTTCTGGCTTTTGGCTTCATCAGCGAATACTAGGATTCAAAGCTAATGTATTTAGGCATCACTTAGATATTATTATAATATATTATCTGCTAAATATTAATTACTCAAGCTTATAATATATGTTCTACAGTAATGAAGGTAACTTACTCTGGTGGCATATGTCAAAATCGTAATATTAATAATATTTGTTTTTTATATTAATCATAATTAACTATGAAATAGTTAATATAAGTGGAAAAAACGAAATTAAAAATTAAATGTGAAGATGAGGGGGCTAATTTAGCTATATAGTATCAAATATCTATCAATCTACAAACAAGTGAAATGCCCCCTGTTGACATTGTATAAAAGCACTAAAAATTTTTATTTAAGAGTGGTATTAATATTCTGAGAACAATGACTAGATTGCAGGACCAATTAATATGTTGGATTTTAAGAATACGCTTTCACTGGAATATACACCTGTAAGATTACGTTTTCATTCTAGTGGTCATTGAAAAGTAACAAACTTCAAAAAAAATATTTTAAAGTGAACTTAAACATGATTTTCATAAAGGATGCAGATCACATTTAAAATATAAAAATTTTCAGTGTTTTAAAAAATGCAATATGGGTGTCTATATTGAAAAAAAAAAGTTCATCTATAATAAGAAAATAATCAGCAAGATGTTAAAATATTTCAAAATAAAAGTTTCTTGCAGCAAAGTTTAAAAAGCAACTCTCTCAAGATATTAAATAAACAGAATAAATGCTAAGAGTATGTTACATAAATGGAGGTATTTAAGATTCACATATTGCTTTGTTCAATCATTTTAAACACTCTGAATTTTTTGTTCTTTTTTAATTCTCTCTTGGTCTTTTTTGAATTTAGGATGATTAGATTTATTTTCAAGTAATGAAAGAATATATATATAAATTAGAGATTGCCATGGCAACATATTGTAAATTCTACAGTTTATTAAGCTGTGACTGATATCATGTAAAATATATATTAAAAAAAAAAACAAGTTTTATTGCTATTGTTTGCACACACTTTACCTGATGTTCCAGTACAATAACAAGTACTTTCCTCAGAGCTTCTCCTTTCTCAAATCATACTATGAATTTATCATTTATCCATGAGAATATTAGAATTAATTTATATATACATACACCCATTGTGAATAGTAATATATATATATATATATTATACATTTTAAGTTAAAACATTCAAAATATAGAAAACAATTAAAAAAATATTATTCAGAGAATTAACTTACGTTTTTTATAGTAATGCTAGGAAAAAACCCATTAACAACTACTCGAGAAAAGTCTTGAAGTTTTGAAATGCAAAACTGAGCTATCAATTTTTGTTTAGAACCAAATCCATATAAAAGAATGTTACGACCTTCACTATAAATAAAAATTATTATTGATATTTTAGTTTCATAATACTATGCTTTAATATTCTAAAATATTTACAAAAAAATATTTATAGATATGCATATATATAATAAAAAAATATGCTTTGATTTGGTATTTAACAATGTTATTAAAACAGTCAAAACTCTCCATACAGTAGTGCTACTCAGTGCAAGCCAGAGTAATCAATGGATGCCAGAAGGTTTGTGCATAAAATCCCTATCTAGTGCCTACTCATCCAATATCCCCCAGATTAATTAGGATCTTAACATCTAGGTGCAGTGCCCTCAGATCCAAGACTCCTCACTGATGAAACTAGTCTGGGATATTGGATGAATAGGCATTACATTTCTGGCATCCATTGATTACTCTGGCTTGCACTGAGTGGCACTACTGTATAGAGAGTTTTGCCTGTTTTAATAACAGTTATGAGCAAGCATAAGAAATGGTGATTATGTGATGTTTAGTTATTTAACAATGTTACAACTACATTTTAAATTTCATTATTTTAATGTTAATGTATATAAGAATATGGTATGACTATTTTAACACTGGCAATCATGCCAAAAGTTGACTAAAGCTTTTATTTATGTATTGGTAGTTTGAAAATTATAGACTTCAAGTCATACTGTAATTTGACCACACTTTTATTACTTCATTTTCAATCACTATCAATCCATTGCAGGATGAAGGTCTCTCCAAGTTCAATCCATATTCTCCAATCTCTAGTCTCTCTTCTCCACTTCACTCCAGCATACTTCTTTATCTCATCCATCCATCTCATATGCAATTTCTTTCTAAGTCTTCTATAATCTCTTAGAATCCAGTTTAAGATTTCAGCAGTCCATCTATTATCATCTCTTGTAGCAATATATCTAGCCAAATTCCACTTCAGCCTCTTAATTCTTTCAATGATGTCAGTAACACTTGTTTTCTCATTGATGTATTTCATTTTTGGTTTCTTCTTGTTACTCTTAACATGCATCCCTCAATACTTCGCTGAGTGGTCTGATATCTCCATATTGCTCTTCTATTATGTGTTATTTATTTATAAAATGCTATTAATAGAGCTCATTTCAGTATTTTGTTTGTTATGCATGTTTTTTTACATGTTTATATATGTATATTGTACTGGATCCCTTCGAACCTACTTTATTGTACATCTTTATTATCTCAAATATCTTAATTTTATTTTTAATACCTTTCTAATAACTAAGTTTTTAACATTTTTTATTTATTTTATTAAACTTTTAGCTTTATTACGCTTAGTATATAACTTTCTTGGTAATTATTATTTTATATCTTTTTATAACATTATTTATTAGACAATAACTTTTATATTTATCATTTCATTATGCAATTATTCAATTATATCTCTAAATCACGGGAACAGACTAGCACTTCAACCAGAAGGAAAAATACCATTGATAGCATAACCATCAATGATACCCATGGCCAGATCAGGCTACATGAAGCATAACATGACCACATTTCCTGACTGTGGCCCACCTCAACTGCAGGAACAAAACCTTGCCATCCAAAACATTTTATTTGTTTTGAGAATCAAACTCAGGCGCCAGCCGACCATATGCTATATAGACGGCATGCTCGAATGACAGGCAGATCTAGTGCTTGAAATATCCCAAACTAGCTCCTAATCTTAATAAGGGGATCCAGCATATTTAACTTAATATATATTTACATCTTTAAATCAATGGTAATGCAGTGACAAGAGAGAGAGAGCGAGAATAGACCAATTAATAATTAAGCAAACATCATTATTTATTCATGTAAACATATTTAATTTAACATAACTATATGAAAATTTACAGATTAATCAAGTTAAATTTTATCATAATCCTTTGTTAAAGATCATTTCATTTATAAATAAAGTGTTTATAGATAATTATTATGGAAAATATAGTTACTCAGATTTTCGTGATATTAGATGACACAGTTCATTTGGTTTTGGTTTGCATTAGTGTTATTTTTCAACTGGTTGGTAATGGTTTCAGGGCTTGTCTTCCATTATTTGGCTTGACAATGGGAGAGAGTTTATGGTAGCATCTATTTCACTATTTTGGCATCAGTTTCCAATGAGGGTTCAGGCAGGGTCAGTTGATTTTATGGAGGACTTTGGGGCCTGAAGCCCAGTTGAACACTTCTAAGGTAGTTTAGCAACAAGTTCTGCGGCTTCTGCAATATTTTCTGCAGCAGTAATGATCAGCTTTATTCCGTCTTATTTCTGAATCTCCGGATAACCGAATGAATTAAGGAATGAATAATGTAAGGTATCAATAATAGAATGAAGACCGAAATAATCTAACAAATTGAAGACCGGAATAAATATCAATAGACAGTTGCGACTTTTATACCTTTTCTCTCCCATTGTTCTTTTTCTTATCATAGTTTTAAATTTTATCATACCTTAAATTATTTTTTCAATTAAAATTTTACATTTTTCTTTTATTTAATAGATTTTTACATTTTTCTTTAATTGAATCTTTTTTCTAGATTAATCTACTATCTCATCACTTTTTATTCCGATGGGCTAGCTTACAGTTCATAATTAATTCAATTTCAATATCATTATCAGCCAGGAATTTTCACTGACATTCAAAAAGTTCACTTTCACTAGTTAATTAATCTTTTTTTTTATTTTAGACTTTTTACTAAGATTTATTTTTAGTCATTTAACTTATTTTTATAGCTTATAAAAAGGAGTTTTTAAATCTCTTTTTTTTCCTAATTCTTTTTTCCATCCTGTTCTCAATAAAAAGCTTTATTCTCTTTTAAAAGAAAATATAACACAATCTTTTTATTTTATTACGTTTTAAAATTTACTTAATTATTTCTTTAACTATTCTTTCTTTCTTAATAAATTTGATCAGATATTTTTAAATTACGAAATATGTAACGCAGATATATGTGAATTTTATAACATATATCTCACTAGCGTTACAATATATATATATATTTCTTTTTCCTTAATAATCTTAAAATACCACTACAGATAGCACACATATGTAGTTTAAAGAGTATATAAATCCAACACACAGTTATATTTTCATATTTTTAGCTTAAGAATTTAATTGCCTATAGTATTTGTTAACGTAAACCTTCATTAGGTGGATCACTAAACTCCGATGAATAAACAGAATATTTTATAGACTTTATCTACATTAAAAATTAATATCATATGAATAACAAAAAAACTAAAATCATGATAAAAGAAAATAGAATCTGTCTGCAAAATTTTTGTAAAACTTCTTTATGTGATGTAAGATAGAATGAATCCCTCGAAAAATTCCTCTCTCTATAAGTCTAGGCTGGAAATCACAGCTTTTTATTCAAATACACTTCTAGAGAATATCTTATGAGGAGAGTTATTTAGAAAAATCATTTAAAAATCCATTATCTAAATCATCTATATATAAAAAAAGTCTCATGTGGCATAAAACACCTGCTGTCACAATGTAAAATAAATACAATCAAAATTTCTATTTTACTATAATCTATGTCAATAATATCTTTCAAACAGAAATGTTCCTAATAACTTATCTATGACAAAATAATTGCACAGCCATTAAACAGACAAATCATATAAATTTCTGAGAATCCCAAAATGTCTATAGATAAAAGAACATATAATTCATCTGAACAACTGAAAACTTTTATTCATAACTATTATGCATGAAATTAAAAAAATTAAGTTAGCTCTTAAATTATATAATCATTTTCCATTATGCACTTTACTTCACTACTTTTAAGGAGAAAATACAGCCTAACAAACCAAAGAAAAGTGGAGCAAATTTAAGGTCTTAAACCTAGCAACAATCAAGTAGAATGTAAACACCAAAAATTCTTTGAACAATTATCATACACCTAATTAACTGTAGAAATCTTAGCAAATAAAACAACAAGATTGTCTCATTAATAAGGTGAACATGCATAAAGTTTCACATTTTCCTCACATAAACAACAAATTTCATTCAGAGAAAATCAGTCCATTCTATTTTAACTTACTGCTTAATATTAAACACACTGTGCAAAAAACAATATTACTGTTTAATTAAAACCTGATAAATAAATATAATGATTATATATTCAGCAAAATCAATTTAATATGAATTGAACTAATTATATTAATTCAAATAAACAAATAAGCATATCAAATAAAATATTTGTTTATTTAGTGAAAAGATAGTTTATTTCTTATGATAATTGATTATGTGCTTTTATTAAGGACTTTGTGGTACCCTTATTCATACATTACTTAGCATGTGCACAGTTTGGGTTCAAATGCAGGCTGGGCAAGACTTTGGACATTTTAAAAATTCCAAATAGATTTAGAAAATTTCTTTCAGATAAAAGATCCACCAAACCCAGATAGTTATCCAATTGATCAATAAATGAATATCTAATAATTATTAGGTAAAAGATAAAACAAGACGGGAAGAAAAATTCTCATCATACAGAAGTGGACAAACTCATTACTACCTATTTATCACTACAGGCTATTACAAAATAATTTATTGTAATATAGTTAAATAACAAAAAACATAAGCAATCTTCCATTCCTTATAATAAAATATAAAATTCTCCTACTTAAAATTTGTGATTAATAATTATTAATAGTATTCTACTATAAAGAAAACAACTTTTTTAATTATAATAATGACAACAACAACTTTACTGATATAAAATTTGTATTTAATGAACTTCATTTCTTGAACGAAGTTTTTGTTGTTAAGTGTCAGGCAATTGATATGTCATAGCTGAATGACAATTTTATTTAAAGATTAAAATTACCAGATGGTCAATTTACATGAAACAAATTTGAATATTTTTAGCTACTATTTAGAATATTTATAAACATTCAACATAAGCATTGCTGATTCTGCGTAGAATAACCGAATGATATTCTGATTGTAAACAATTTCTCTCTATATAACTCTGAATCTTTGTTCTAAGATGACAATACCAATATTATATATCCAATCCATGGGAACTACTCAAGGTGAATTGACAGATGATTTAGATGGCGAAAAAATTGAAAATTTTTCATTAAAGGACTTGAGCACATGCAAGATAAGTTATGTACTTCTGGTTTTTATAATTTTCACTTACTCTACACATAGCATTGTTCTTAGTGTCTCCTTATATCATTGAACTTTCTTCTGTCGTAAATGACAGAAACAGAGTTAAAATGATCTCAAGATATGTGGATCGCAGCTAACTCATCACTTCTAATGCTTGAATTTTTTATGAACTCCTAAGCAATAAAACCAATCAATTATTAATATGTTTTCATTTACTGTGATTAATAGAAAATCAGCATAAATATCAGTAACATGAGAAAATTGTACATTTTGAATCAAATGGTATGCTGCATATTGTTAAAATTTCGCTCTTTAACTGTATCTATTTTAACAATAGAAACTAACTTTCACTTACAGATAAAAGAATTTATATAATAAATATAGTTTCACCTAACTTCATCATCTCATATTTTTCTGCACTAAGCAATGCTGACCTATATTTTCATCAAGACCTATAGAAACTAGATGCCAACTAATATTTATAACTGATTTCTAGCAAAGTGATTTCATTAAAACTGTTGCACTAACATTTACTAGCCATAGATACATTCAAAGCTTAAATAATGATTGTGTTTAAAGATAAATGATTAGCATCTAATACCAATTAAAACTAATAAAGAAGTTTACAAAGTGGAAAAAATTTTGATTCAGAAATTTAAAAAAGAAAAACAAAAAAGAGGTATACATAGATGGAAGCAATTCAACATTTATTCTCATTAAATAAAAGTCAACTAGTCTGAAAATGATTCCATAAAGTGATAGGAAACTATTCAACACATATAATATTCTTTTTAATAATAGTGACTGATATATTATAAAACAATGATGACCAGCTTATCAAAATTCACACGACTGAAGAGAATCTTGGAATTTTACTCCTCAGTTAAGAGTAAGTGTATATTATTGAATAATTAACTGGGTTAACTTGAAGCAGCTACGAAACAGAAATCCTATACTTTTTTGAAAAATTCTCAGCTGTTTGGAAAAATTTTCACAAATCTAGATTTGAATCCCAAGTTATAATTACGGCAGATTCATTTGGCTAAAACAAAAAAAAAAGGCAGTTATTAATACTTGAGCCTGATTTTGTAATTCATATTAAATAAAAGACATCATGGCATACTGCTATGCCTATAAACCGGGTTCAAATCCAGGCAAATGAAATTTGACCAAGTAACAAACAAGCTTAGAATTTTCTTTTTAAAAAATCATCCAATTATTACCTAAGGGTTAAAACAAGTAACCTCTTAAAAAGCTCACCACCAAGATCTTTTCTTCTTTCGATTAATATTGGAGAAGCCTTGGTCCTGCACTAAACTATTTAAAAGCTGTTTTATTTAATTTATGCTTTATAAAAAAGTTGTAATAAATGCTAAGGACAATTCAAATATGAAAATCTGGATGATAAATCATTGTTCGTCATTCTAAAAAAAAAAAAAAAATCTGAAAATTTATGTATTGGCCAATTATTTTATATAGAGCAAAAGTAAATTTTAAGAGCAAAAAAAATGAAGGTATTCAAAATATGATAGCAATACATGAGGAAAATTTAGCAAAAATATAAATCAATTGTACAATACTGCAACTAACCAAGTGGGGAGGGGGTAAAAGGCACTTCAATCATAAATTAGAATAAAAAATAAAACTGAATAAGTTACATACTAATATTCAAAATTATTGATAAATGCATTAGAAAAAAAGTGGTCTTGTTACAATACAGCAAGAAAACTAAGGACAAATGTAGAAATTATAAAAACTAAAATGGAAAACTTTGAATTATGAAGATTTATTAAAAATATCAATTCAAATTTGCACATGTTAGTTCGTCTGTGTAAAGAATTGGTTTCTTTCTTCTTTATAACCTAAAGGTGAGTCCAATTTTGGTGAAGTTGAGTGCACTTTCAGTGCACTTCATTACACAGATGAATAAATGTAAGCAAATTTGAATTGTAAATACAAATGAAGAGAAAAATCAATAAAAATATCATCTGTATCCTAACTCATTATCTAATAAACTTCACATGATTACCACTTCTTATGCTTGCTCTTAATTGTTATTAAAACAGGCAAAACTATCTATATATATTGTCACTCAGTGCAAGTCAGAAACTAGTCTGGGGATATTGGATGAATAGGCATTAGATGGAGATTTTATGCACAAGCCTTCTGGCATCCATTGATTACTCTGGCTTGCACTAAGTGACAATACATATAGAGAGTTTTGCCTGTTTTAGCTAATTATCTATCTATTTAATATAATCTACTCAAAATATCTTACTTTAACTGAAGCATCCACTTGTCAAACCAATCACAATGCATTTCCAATAAATTTTGGCTTTCTGACTGATGTGGAAACTTTACATTTTCTAAAAGTGATTGAAGTTCAGGTTGATGAATTCTAGTACTTCCTAATCGTGATAATGTTCGATCTGATGTCAGTGATGCTTTACTTTGTGATTCAAAATAGCTTTCTACAAACTTAAAATATATATGTATAAATAATTATCTATAGATTACATATGCAAAATGCTATAATACTAATATATAGGTGTGTACATGAGTATAGTTTTCAATGTCTTCTATGTATGTATTAGTATTACAGCATTGGCAACTATTGTCTGCATAATATGAATTATATCTTCAAAAACTACTGATTATAATTAAAAATAAACTTCAAATCATTTGTCAGGTGATTTAGCTATTAATTATTTCATCCAATTCGAAATTTAAAAGAGATAAGCTTAAAGAGGAGAATAGGTAATTAATTTGGCTTTTTTTTTATTTTTGATTGGCATGTTTTATAAAATTTTCCATATGGAAAAACGCTTTATAACATTATCTAGTTTGAAAGTTGTACTCATTTTATCACATTTATAAATATAATAAAATTGTAAATTTCTAACAAAAACCAAAAAACTCTGTTCACAACTTTCACTCACAAAAATATTCATTTTAATATATAAGTTGGTTACATCCTGAAATATAAAATCATTAGATATGCACTAATTTACATACACATATATTTCATAAATTAGATATCTTTTTTCAATAAACAAATTTTCTTTCATTTTTTTAATTTTATTAAAGTGAATTCATAAATTTCAGTAGAAATTAAATTAATAATGGTTTGCTGGCATTATAATAGAATAAAACCCCATTACTTACTTTTTAAGTAAAATATAAGTATAAATATAAACAAATATTATGTTTAAAAAAAATAACAATAAACAAAAGATATACATTAAATAAACATAAAAATTATAAAAATTATAAAATCATATGAATTTTAAAAATACACAGAGATCAGAAATCGACATATATTAAAAAAGATAGGTTTGGTTAGGATTCACAATCTTTATTCACTTTTTTTTTTCAGAAATCAAGTATCAATAAAATGATTCTAATCATTCTAATTTTTAAAATAGAACTTCATAATAACATGATATACTAAAACAATCATACAACTATTGTAGTATATATATCTGTCAGTTAGCAATTTTAAAATATTGAAAGCTGTAGTAATTGTAATATAGTTTTGTGATGAAAACTTTATCAGTACTATTTTAGTGTATGATCTATTTATAAAATGAAGCACAGAATACATATCAATAGTCAAAGAAAAAACTAATCGATAAAAAATAAAATATATGAACTTAAAAAATAATTTCTTGACAAAATATTAATCAATACATCTTTGTTGCATTCTTGAATGCCACTAAACACTTCCATGCATGAAGGTAATACTTTTGATGATAAAACATAAATTATTTTATTGATTTTACTTATTACAATTGTTACCATCTTTGTTTTTTTGTAATTTCATTTATGACTTTGCATTTGGCTTTATACATGTAATTGTACTTCATTTGCTAATGGATTACTCCAATTTACAACTTTTGCTATGAATTCTTCGTTTATTTAACAGATGTCTTGTATAGTAATTACTTTTTGGAATTTCATGACAATGCATAAAAATACAACTTTATATTACTTAAAATGTTTATTTTTATTAACATAACAGTAATAAACTGCATGGTGAATATATTAATGAAAAATTATCCCTAATATTTTATATTTCTTGGCTAGAAAAATTATTTTCAGACTATGTACATTTTATTTCTTTATTAAATTACTTATTTTTAAAGTTTTTACATATTATATCTTATCGATTATTTTTTTCTTTGACATTCCATGTTTCTATCTGGTGAATAGTTTTGATACTAAAACTCGTCTTTATTGACTACATTAATTTTTTTATTAAGATAAGTAATTATACTTTTTCTTTTTGTTTCTAAAAAAATTATTATATTTTCCTAAAAACAAAAAATATATAAATATATATTAAGTACTTTGTTGTATGAAATTAATAATAGCTAATCTCTAGAATTTTCTTTTTTAGCAATATATATTTGTTATAAATCCTAAAAAATTTCTGATATTTACATTATTACACTCTGGACTTAGGGTTAAGGAACAATGATCAATTATCAAAAAAAAATTATGCCTCAATTCTTACTATTATGACAGATAATATAGGTGCTTAATGTGGGTGAAGGTAGACAAAGGCAAGATAATCCATTTATCAACTGAGTGGATGAAATACTGGAGGCCATGGAGATGTATTGATTCATTTAAAGAAATATTAGGAGCTGTTATACATTAAAAGAATGAAACTTGTAATAAAAATAATGATAAAAAATTTTTTTTATTGTTTTTAATAAATTTTAAATAGATTTGGTCTACTATAAATGTTTGGTTTAAAAAATTTGAAGTTTAATTAAAAAAAAACATTTGGATATGATAGGATGTATATTTTTTTATACTTTTTTTTTTAATATTTTCTAAATATTTGTATTATTCTTTTTATTTTTACTTTATATTCAATATTTACTTTATATATTATCCTGCATTTCTGGGTATAGTAGTAGACATTCAGAATTTGAACTTAAAAACTCCTAAGCAAAAAATCATTCAACAAGGTTTTTGTCAATTCATATATTGTCTATAGATTTTCAGTTTGTTGTTCATTTCATTTTTAACAATGTTTTAATAATAATAATATAGGGGGCTAGAACAATAGGGGCTTAATTAGAATAGATACTAAAATGAGTCATAACATTTTAGACATTTTTTTTATTAAATTAATACTAAAAAAAAAACACTTAACTAAAATAACTAAAAAATATTTTAATGAAAAGAATTCTCTCATTCACTGTAATTTTCCTGATTAAAGAAATATAAATAAAATAATTTGTTATTCAAACTTAGCTATAAAAATAAAGCACTATTTAATTAATCTAAAGGCAATTTTAAAAAATTATTTATGAACAATTAAATGAATTTTTATATTCTGTGATTGTTTTTATTATTATATTTGTATTTATTTTGTTTCATTGTACTAATTTTTTCATTTTATAATTCTTTATGTGCATTTTTTAAAATATATATTTTTAATATATTTTTCCATTGCTTTATTAAGTAGATTATTTTAAATATTTAGGTATAAAGATATTTTTGTAATAAACATTACAGAGCAACAGTAAAGGAAAAGACATTATTCACCAGGCTTGCCAATAGTCGGTTTGTGAGGATTTGAAACATAGCCAGATATTCATTTATTGATCAATATTACCTAATGTAAAAATTCTAAACTCCTTGAGAAAAAAATCATTTAGCTTGGATTTCAAACTTAAGTATTTGCACAATGCTAAAATATTTTAAAAAGTACACTGCCTCAGGTACTAAATTTGCTAAGTTTTTTCTAATATTGTTTTCATGCATTGTGTATATTTTTTATTACTCATAATACATCTTAAATTAGATGTAAATAAATAAAAATGTATTAGCTCCAATCATCATGCAATAATGTATTATGCACAATGACTGCAGCTGAGATCTTCATTTATTTATATTTTTTAAATTCCTGTGACAGATATGTTTACATATGTTCCATTGACATAATAATATAGTTAAGATTATAATAATATAATTGGAACCTTAATATTTAAAAATTATTTCCATCTGGTACTGAAAAATAAATAACTTTTTCTTTTCTTGGGCATAATTTAATAATTATGCTTAATATTTACAATAAAATACTTACACTATTAATGTTAGTATGTTTTTCTTCAGAAGTCTGTTCTTGAACCATTTTCAAAGATCGTCGTACAGGTTTTTTAGACACTTTGATGATATCTTTCTTATTATCTTCAGCATCGTAATTTTCATCATCATTTTGACTATCGCCTTTCTCTGAAAACTCATTTTCAGATTCTGATGGTGAATAAATACTACCTTCATCAGATGATGTCTCTTCTTCTAAAGCCATTCTAGCTAATCCTAAAAAAAAAAAAGTAAATTACAAGTATATCTGGGCTGTCAAATGTTGCAATCATCATTTATATACAATAACCAGACAATTTTTTCTGAATATTTAATTTTGTATTTGCACTGGCAATTCAATAACAAATTATTGCCATTTTATATATATTGTTCAACAAAACCAAGAAATACATTTCTCAGCAGACCTCATGATATAATCATAATTACATAACAACTTTTTTAAAAATTAAAATCATTTTAAGAATTTTATTATTATTCCTACATTCATAAGTGGCTAAACTTATAAATAAATAACATGAAGGCACTGGGTTTTTTATACTATTAGAAACAGTTCTCTTCATCTTACTCCAGACATCTATTGTAAACTTAAGTAATCAATGAATCCTAGATGGTAATGCTATTATAATCACAACTCCAGTCTATTTTCTGGCTTATGAATTTCATCGATGAGGACTTAGAATTCAAATCTAAAACCAATTCAATTTTGCATCTAGCGGCCATCTTTAACTCCTTTATATTACCAGATTAAAAGCTAGAACTAAAGTTTGGAATGAAAGCCAATTTAGTTTTATAGTTTCATAAATATGACACCAGGTCAGTAGCTATACATTTTACTGACTTCAGTTTTATGCTATCTGTAACTTTTTTCATCCTTTGGCTAAGATGGTAAATACCATTAAAACTATATGGCTTTTTGTTTCTTTAAGAGTAAGCAGAAAAAATCAATTTATGGAAGCATCAGTCATTAAAAAAAAACCAATGAAATAAGCTATGCAATCAATAGTTTCAAAAAAAAAAAACAATTCTAGTCAATTACTATGTATCAATACCACTAACGAAATAAACAAAAAAATTTTCATAAAAAAATAATAATAATTGAATGATTTTATGGCTCAGGAGTTCATAAGAACTTGGAAATTTTTTAACATTAATTAATAATCTAAGATCTTTATAAGTTGCATTTAAAACATTAAGAAAATTCTGTAAATCGTCTTTTGAGCTAAGAAAAATAGCACAATCATCAGTATATTGAAAATCCAGAATCCAAGAAAGCCACCATCAAATCTGTATATATATGTTGAACTATTTCCATCATCTAATATTAAATATTGAATGTCTTTTAAAAAAAATTTAAACTTTAAATTTTCCAATTACATTCAACTATTAATAATAACACACAGGTTAGTATATTCACAACGTTTTGACTAGTATTATTTTCCTCTCTTTTGCAAATGTTGCAGGTCTGACCAGTGACAGTACTAACATAAGAATTGAACCTGGTCTTTTAAATTCTTGGATATCAAAGTTTAAAGTAATGCTATAACCAACTAAACCATTCAGTCAAAGGCAACAGTCAATAGAAATTTCATATTCTTATCTATGAAGTTCTTCCTCATTTCTACACTTTTTCTTAAGAGCAAAGTTAATTAGCGGCTTGACATTATGTTTAGTCGCATTAGGTTGACTTATGAGATTATTTGCCATTGTCATGTGAGCAGCTTCTTAGAATTTTCTTCTTTGTACCTCTTCATCTCTACCAAATATTTTTATATTTTCCCAATCGAATATATACTTACTGATATATACATAGCTCTTGAAATCACTTTTCAATTGGGCAACTCGTCTCACCCATATATATTCTTTCCCATTCACATGATATTTCATAGATGCAATTTTACTTTTCAGCATTTTAAGTTTAGGTTTTGTAGACGTTAGAATTTCTCAAAATGTGGTAAGGCTCGGGAAAGCTGATCTGATGTTATACTGATTGCAGATCATATTGTCTGCTATTATGTATGAATACATTACAGTACCAATAATTGTTTTTTCTTTTGAGGGCTTTTTGTAGCCTATTTAAGATTTTCTTAATGACAGCTTATAGATAACCATTCTACATAGAAGTTCGTTCTATACAGCCCTTTTCTTTTTCCAAATCATTGGTTTCAAAACAAACTTCTTTTGCTCTGTTCCATAGTGATAGTTTAATCCCATATTTTGTGTTTCTGTGATTGGATGTACATACTAACTATTTCCCTGTATATGTGGATGTTCTAGAAACTATAGTTTTGAATTTGCCATGAGGGAATCTTGTCACAAGAACATCCAAGAATGCCAATTTTTGTTCTTGTTCTGAATCTATTGTGAATTCAGAGATATGTTGTTGGTGTGTTTCCAGAAAGCTTGTAGTAGTGGTTTACCATGTGGCCATACATTAATTGTATCAGCATAGAAAATCTGTATCTTATCTTGATTCCTGTCTGGTTAAGCCACCTATAAATAATTCCAAAGACCAATGTCATAAAAATTAAAAATAATTGAGTAATTACATATCCTTGATTAATACCAGTTTTCATTTCAAATGTGTCAGATTTTCCACCTATAGCAATAACACTTTCTCTCATTCCAATATGGAGCTGTATAATAAGAATAAGTTTTGGTAGAAATCCAACAATTTCAAACAATGTCATAGATCTGACTTATTAGTTGAATAAAATGCTTGATCAAATCAATAAAAGCAATATATAAATCATTCCATTGTACCTGCCATGTTTTTGCATTTGCCTGGCAACAAAAATCATATCTATAGTGCTTCTTGATTCTCTAAAACCACACTGAATCTCTGTTAACCATTCCTTATAACCTGAAGCAATCTATTCACAAAAATTCTGGAAAAGACTTGCTGTAGTGGATAATAATGATATTCTACAATAGTTACTGAAATCTTATCTATTCCCATTGTTTTTAAAAATTGGAACAATTAAAGCATCCTTAAGATCAGATGGAACAACTTCATGGGTCCAAATATTCCTAAAAAAGCCTAATATTTTGAAGCTAACATATCACCAAAAAAAGATTGGAAAACAACAAAATCTTGGAAATATGTATTTATGATGTCTTTTAATAAAGATAAATACTTAAAATAAAAAAATATCACCACTATATTTTAAAACTTCTCCAAATATTTCATCAGGACTTACAGCATTTCCATTTTTAAGATTACAAAACTGTTTTCACTTCAATAAGCTGAATATGTTTATCCAAATCTAAATGAGGATATATCAATAAAAGTCATCATATCAATTTATATCATTATTCAAAAGATCAAAATATTCTTTCTACCTGTTTGAAATATCATTATCATCATATAAGAGAGGGCCATTGCTGGATTTATTAGGATTGTGATACCATTTCTCAGAGGTTTAAATATTGTTTTCAATGCATCAAAAAATGATCTAGAATGACAATGATTAGAAAATGTCTGTATCTTCTTTGCAGTTTTAATCAACTAATCATTTTTAAGTCCTCTTGTCAATCGTTGAACTTCTCTGCCTTCAGATCTTTACATTTATTATGAAGTTCCACATTTAATCCATTATTCTGTCAAGCAGAGAAAGCTATGTTTCTTTCTAATTAAATCACTAATAAAATGATCATTGTCAGAAAACCAGTCATAATTCTTCTTTTTAGTAAACTCAAAAATAGATTTCTGAAGATTTAAATTAGCAATTTTAGTGTTTAATAGCTTCTTAAAATTTAGTAAGTATAACAGATTCTTCTAAAGACTGAATATTAATTTTCTTATGAATATTATTGGAATAGTATCTACTTTTTAATGCAACTATCATTTTAATTTTAGAGCATACTAATCTATGATCTGTCCAGCAATGTGAGCTTGTGAGTGCTCATGTAATGTAAACTTCTTCTGTGTTTGACGCCTAACTATAATATAATCTATTAAATGCCATTGTTAAATCACTAAACATCATATGATCACCATTTCTTATGCTTGCTCATGTGCTCTCAGATCCAACGCTCCTTACGGATGAAAGCCATAGGCTAAAAACTAATCAGAGAATATTGGATGAGTAGGCCCTAGATGAGGATTTTATGCAGAAGCCTTCTGGCATTCATTGATTACTCTGGCTTGCATTGAGTGACACTACTGTATGGAGTTTTGGCAGTTTTAAATGCCATTGTTTTGAGTGTAGATGCATCTACGTTCATTTGTAGCAAGTTTTCTGCCTAAATAGAGTATTTGTGATAATCAATCCATGTGTTGTGCATAAATTCAATAATAACAAACAATTATTTTCAATAATTTTTGGCCAAAGTCTACTGTTTGTATCAACAAGCATATTAAAGTCATCAAGAAGAAAATATTGATCTTTCAAAAGTATTGCTATAATAATGCTATCCAACAAAGAATAAAAGTTTTCCTTTTTGAATCAAAAGTTAACATAGATACTGATAAAATGAGTTATAATACTATTATGCAAGACAAGTTTTAAGATCATTAACTTTTCATTGATGCAATGAGGAACTCCAATAATAGAAGATATTAAATTAGATTTTACAGCAAATCTAATGCTATGCATTCTTCTTTCAATGACTACTCTGCCTTTCCAAAAAATGTTGAATTCATCCACTTTCCTTCCTCTAGGAAACAAGTTTCACTAAGAGTAGCTGCATCAATTTTAAATCTTGACACTTCTGTTGCCACAAATGCAGTCCTGGTCTTGAAGAATTTGTATCAAGTAAAATTCACACATTCTATGTATTTATATTTTAAAAAATTAAACTTATCTTTGTGACATTTACCTGTAACCCTACCACAGCCACTTACTATACCACTACTACTAATAGTATTCTTATATTCTTTTAATTCTTACATTGAAATGAGTAATCTGCCAAGTGCAAAGAACCTAGCCAGACTGCGAAAAAAAGGCCATTTTTAGACATTTTCTAGGCCTTTCCATTTCTGTAGTAGGCAGGGAAATCCCTAAATAGGGCTGTCTAAACATACAATCTTTGCCACTTGAAACACCCATCTCATTTAAATCCAATTCCAAAATGATTCATTAGTAATTGTACTGCCTCAAGCAAAGATCATAACTAAGTACTACCAGTCTACTAATCCTGCCCCCATTATTGTTTTCTTAATTCTCAAGGATTTAAGATTTAAAAAAAGGAATATTGGAGTCAGAAATGCTATGCATGTAGTTTAAAGCATGGAAATATTCTTGCACAAACACACGCCCATTCTCAATTATCATAAAGAGACATCCAATGGCATGAGAGACTCACATGACAGTGCTCTACAATAGCTTGAACGAGTGAAAAAGAAAAAGAGGGAAACAGAAAAGACTATTTGTATTAGAAGCAGTACCTAACATTTGATGAACCAACATCCCAAGGCAGCAGGAGCTCTTGGTTGGGCACTATTTATTTGATATTCACAACTGACCTTCACATCTAAAGGTCATACCATTATCCACCATCTGTGGAGCCCATCGGTAGCTTGAGAATAGCACCTGACATCACTATATAACAGCGATTACAAAAAATAATAATTATAATTATACATAAAAGCCTTTTTTGGCTCTGTATGCAATAATATATTAATTGTTAACACATAAATATTTAAAAAGGCATAAAATTATGTGCTGAAAAAAGTCTTTATGTATAATTATATATATCATATTATTATAAATTTATTAGCTATATAATAAGAGAAAAAAAAATAGAAATTTTTGAGATGAAATATGGCAGATCATTAAAAAGTGATGCTATTCTGGTAATCCAATAAATTAGTAAAGACTAAAAAAAAATAATGAAGTTTGAAGATTAAGCAAATTTTCTTTCAACAGTTATAATTCATTAAAGAGATCTAATGTGGTAAAATGAGGTGAAAGTCTGATTTCTAATAAATTAAAAAATTTTACATATATAAAAAAAGTTGATTTAAATTTATGAAACATAGCGAAACACGAAATATAAATGAAGGGTCAAGACTAAAGCTGAAGACATTGAAAAAGGAAGAAAAAAAACTAACATTTGTTCTATTGAATTCTTTGTTAGATATTTTGAAGATGAGAAAAATATATTTTTAAAAAAAATGGTTATATAAAAATGTTAATTCAAATATATCTTTTTAAAGAAATGATAGATATATTGTCATATATAAGTTATCTACTTGAAAGCAAGTAAAGTAACTAGTCAATAGACTCAAAAAATAACATACATCCACCATCATCATAGTTTGCCATTGCCTGTCACCCTCTTAGTAAAAGTTTTTCTAGCATCTCAATTTTAGTTTCATCATAAATTTGAATACAACCACCTATTATTAAATCATCCATCTTCTGTTTAATGAATACTGACCCTTAGCAATAGTAGTGAGAACATGGAGAAGTAAAAGTTCCTGGAATAATGTTTAGTGAGTAAAATAAAATATAAAAAAAATCTGTTTAGTTAAATGAATAGAAATGATTTACTCAACTACCATTTGGGAATTCAATGTTTCATAATTTGAGAGAAACTAACCATAAGTTTACTTTTTCTTGTGAACTTTAGTACAGTGACAGAGTAGTAAACATAAGAACTAAAATCTCAACTAAGTAAAGCAAATAAAAAAATTGAGTTTATCAAATAAAAGAAACAGTTGCACTCAATTTGTGTATCACATGACCTCCCAAACAATTATCCATAGAATTATTGTTAATAATTATTTAAATAATTTGTTAAAAGAGATTTATGTTGATAAAAATAGAGTAAATATTGGATAAAAAAAAAATTCCTTGAGTCACATTTTCTGACAATATATTAGTGCTTAATTGACTTTTAAAAAAATACTAAAAGTGATATGTTTAATTTGGAAAAAATTTAGAATGAAAATAAATATAAGTAAAGACAAAACAGCTAAGGAGAATAAACATTAGAAGAGATAGTTATACAGTAAAATCTTCAATAAGTAGTGAACTTAATATTCAAAGAACTAGGAGTAAGATAAAATTAAAAAGTGTAGGCAGGTTAAAAAAATTTAATACAAATAGGAGACTAGTGAATGGACTGTTAATCTTATATTTGAAAAAGAAAAGAAAAATTTTATTTGGAACAGACACATAGAAATCAGAAAGCAAGAGTTGATTAGTGGTGTTGATTTAAAGACAGGAAATGATAAGAATGAAAAATATACATAATAGTTGTTGAAAAATGTACATTAAAAAAAAATTGAAGAAATTGATAACTAGAAGAAGATTTAAAGTGAGTTTGTATTTAGAGTCAGAAGAATTATGAAGACTATAAAAATATGTACCTTACTAATGTAAAAGACTTAATAAATTTTACGATGTACTCTAAATAGTGAAAATAAATTATATTAAAAGAGTGGGACTGTTCTTCAGACTATGTTCAACAATGATCAAGTATTAATGAACAATTGTCATATTCTATTTGCACCCATCTTTGGAAAAAAACACTTAACAAACATACATGATGAAAGAATCAATGGAAGCCAGAAGGAAAAATAAGATAGAAATAGAAAAAAAGATATATGATCTAAAAGGAAAAAATTGCCTACAAATATATACAAAATGTTTGGAATGCAAGGCAGGACCCAACCTTTTTGCTGAAAACAATGATACCTTTTTTTTTGATAATTACTTGTGATGATAACAATGATTACTAAAAAAAATTGTATGAATTGTTTCTTAGGAAGTCATGTGACATCCAAGCATTACAGAAATAGATTGAATATAACAATTCTATTCAATTAATGGATTGAATGGAGAATTTTTTTTAAATTTTATTTATATTAATTAGCTAAGCATCGATCCTAAAATCCTTTATCTCTAAGTTTGCCACTTTATTAAATGTATATCTATTTTTAATTTGATTTTAATTTTTTTGAGTAAATAAATGTGTTAGTTCAGTTATAGAGTTGCAAATTCTGAAAATTAAGGTCTATGGATTGCATATTACTTTTGGTGATTGAACTTCTTATGAATTTCTAAGCAGTAAGTCACATGATTTTTATTTTTTAATGAACAAAAATTACTAGATATAGATTAATTATTTTCAATATATCTTTATATACTTGATTATAGTATCAATACATATCAAATTTTCTTCATGTAATAAAATTATTAGTTTTTTTCTTTATTGGCTTTTTATTATAAATCATTGAAATATACAGTATTTGAGATACTTTATGCATATAATTTTTTTTTAAAAAAAAAAAAAAATGATGCAAAAAATAAAAACCTCAGCATTAACTTGAATTAACTATAGCACTATGCTCTTTATTTACGCTTAAAACAAGTGAGAGTTTTTTAAGTTGTTAAAATAGTTTTAATTTAAAAAGTTATTATTTATTTTCATTTGATTTTTCATTCCATAATTATTTAAAACAATAAAAAATCATTTTTATTTATAGTATAATGTATATAAAAAGGCATCTTTTTTAGTATCAAGTCATAAATTTCTGTGCATAGACCATTTTTCCAGAAACATTATTAGCCGAATAAATAATTCCCTTTCTCTAAAACTATTATATATCTGATGTAAAGTCATTTATTTCTTACATGTTATTACAAAATCTTTTTCCCAAGCACTATCTCATTTCATGATCTTCTATTCCATTTTAATAAAAACTTTTCTGTTAATTCCAATATTCTGTTCTCATATTCTTTACTCTTGTCATAGAGACAGAGACATGAACAAAAATCTGTGACTCTTTTACTACCTTTAATCTTCCATTTTCCATATAATTTATCTTAACTCTCATTCAATAAAAATCAAATGTTCTCTTTCCCATCTTTACACAAACCATTTTTGCAGTCCAAATTCTTATTCTATTTATGCCTTCTTGTTTTAACATATTGTTCATGAATTCTGCAAATTAACATGCTGTATTCTTCATTGAGCAGTGTATCATATAGAAAGATCCAGGAAACTGTAGAAAAATGTTTTGCCATGTATGTTTTTACCTGCGGATATAATTCAAACCAGTTGCACTGCTAAGCAGATATAGTCGCCGATGCCTTCTTCCTAGCCTAAAGTCAAAAGGATGTCTTGATCCAAAACGCCATGCCTATATATGACCAGAACCCAAGCAAGCTAATAAGAAATACAACATAATTCCCATAATTCATCGAAATAAGAAACCCGTGGCCATGGTAAGCATCTATTTTACCAATCACTAAATCCAACTGAAGTAATAATAGTAAGATTAATGAGAGCTCTATACCTAACATTAATGGTTATCTGAAAACTAATAGTATAAACTTTTAACAAACTAATAAGACAGATGAACTAAACTTGATTATTGCTAAATAAAATACCTAATTAAATTTGTAATTAACAATGTGTTACATATATGTCTATTCTATGTAATGTCATATCTATATGTTAATGTTTAATAATATTTAATAAGGTAGTATTGATAAATAATTTTGTATTTATAGTATGTACTTATTTGTTTATTAAATGTATGTGGTAATTTAAATTCAGCAATCTTTATTATTTAATTTCTGCATGTATGAATGCTAATACATGTAATTAAGTTGCTAAATCTCCATAAATAGAAATCCAATAATAAAAAATTACTGTATTTTGAAAGAAGAAAGAAAAATTCAGTCTTTATTAACCTTGTGATGGTATGTTCCGCTAATATGATCCAATGAATACTGGTGCCTGAAAAAAATAAATTAAAGCTGTCACAAGTGTAATGGTAAGATTTGTACACCCACTTAACACAATCCAGTCTAGGCAGACCACATTAAAGCTGACCGAATCTAGATAGTGAGACCCAGAGTTCAACCAACATTCAATCCGTTCACCCATACTCCATGATTGAATGACACTTATGAGGTTACACATAAATTTCAAATTTCTCCAGCAGACCAGCATAGCATAGGGAGAAACAAGAGACTCGAGAGTTAACATAATAAACTTGACCAAAGGGGTTAAATAAACTAATAATATGTTTAAACCAATAATTAAATCTAATATATTAATATGTATAAAATGATGCACATATCAATACTAAATCACGAAGAACATAGTAGGCAAAGATATAAATAAACATACAGCTGTCTCTATAATTAAGCTCAAAGATACACAAGTTAGCATGATAATAGAGATTAGGGTAAAAGAAGGATGAAGGAATGCCCAAATTCTTAATTACATGCTAATTGACAAGCACCATTAGTTCTGCTTTCTCTTCACTATTTCATTATGACAACTTGCTGAAGAGATCTTTATTCTGCAGTGGACTATTTAAAATGACTTTTACCTATTCTTTTTATCTACATACATTATAAATATATTTAAACGATGAAAATTAAGGAATATATATTTGTAAACAATCAGAGATATAATTCCTTAATTTTCATCATTTACATCATAATAAATCAAATGAAAATATCTAACATATATATAAATATAAAAAGGATTTAAATTAAATTCCTTTTAAAGACACAATCACTACTGATTTGAATTAATGCATTTCTTTAAGCAAAAGTTGAGACTAAAAGAGAATTCTGCACCAAAGTCCTTTACCTGTTTTGAAATGGCAAATATTAAAAAGAATTATGCAAACTCTTAATGGTTTATAAAAATAAGTTGTTGTTTTTTTCATACATAAGCACAGAAAAAGGAACTTCACTTGCAATACTACCTAAAAATGTTTGCAATTTTATATATCATGCACAACAACAATAATGATCGAGATATCTGCCTATTGATGATTTTCCACACAAAAGATCTCTTTCCCATCTTTATGAATAGGATGACTTATAAGAACATGTGACTTTTTTTTCTGTGGATATATTCATTTTCACTTATATATATATTTGCTTATGAATATGTAAATAAAAAATTTATAAAATTTAAATTATTACGATTTTTGAATCTAAAATTGCTTGCAATAACAATCATAACCATCAAATGATTGATTTCTGTTTTTTCATAAAGGAAAACTCAAAAAAAAAATATTTGTCATATCTATATTTGAAGCCCTTGCATAAGATATGTTTAATATTGTAAAACCAATTTGAATACGTTTATTATGAACATGTATTTATAAAAATTCATACTACAAAATAAATAAATTACAAAACATCTATTAATTTAAAACATTGTGATGGCCATTTTAGTATAGTTACAGATATTTTAAATCTCTAGCATATTTGATGAAAATAGAATTTATCTAAAACATAATTATATAGAATCTTGGATTATTCTCTTATATGATAAACAGCATTTATTTGTAATTAGGCCATGTTTATAAGATAGAGATGAGATTCGCTCCAATATTTTATATCTATATATTAAACACATAAAATTACATAAAGGTTTTAAAATAACACTGTTGAGAGTTTATTGATGTTGTTTTATGTCTAACATGGAAATACAACTTAATCATCTGAAATCCGGGCACGGCCACCTGATAGTGTTGTTTATGTGTCAAAACACATTAAAATGCCGTTTATGCGGCCGGCCTTATGGCTAATGCAACATTTGTATTGTATTAACCCATTGCTAGGCCACTTTACATGACATTTCACAAAAATATTACGGCCTGTTTTGTGCTTCAAAACTATTTACGCGTATTTGTTCTATTCATAGCTGATTACCGTACTGCTTGAGGGTGTTTTAATTTCAAGACGGTACAACTTTTCAAATCTCCATAATAGAGTAATGTCATTTATATTTAAATAATGTTGTTAATTACTAGTAATTGTCATATGGTCCCCACCCTTCCCTAAAAAAATGTTAATATGTAAAAAATTGGCAAAGGGTATGTTCGAATACGCTTCGACAAAGTTCACGTGCTAAGTCACGTTTCAGCGTGGAAAATATACGAGACCAATAAAAGGTCTGAGAAGAACATGCAATTTTTAAACTTTTCAGAATTGCCGAGTACAGAAAGTGAGGGAGACTGTGTCCTTTTTTCAGGCACATAATGTCCTCCCAAATACCAGACTGTTTTTATTACAGCAATAAAATAATAAACAAGTTCAAAAAGTCCAAAGTTTGTGTCCTTTTTTTTTTTATTTCATTAGAAATTGACAAGTATTTGGATTATCTTTTTTCAGCGAGGTTAAAATAAATGACTATTTTTGTTGACTTTTTGTTAATAATAACAAAGTATGAATCCCCCCCACCCACCCACCAAAAAAAAGCAATTTATTGTAGAAGGAAAAAAAAAAGATAATTCAAACGAAATACAAATAAAAGTAAAAAGTGAGAAAAAGTTGTTGGAAAAAAAAAAGAAATTATTGACTTTTTGTTACAATTATTTTTCCGAGTGTGGGGGTAGGGGTTTGAAAACTATTTTTCACCCCCCAAAAAACACAAAAGTTACTTTTGATTTAATAAGAAGAAAAATAATTTGGTCAACCAAAAAAAAAAAAAAAAGGTAGAAAAAATTAGAAACAATTCCCAAATAATTGGATTATATTTTTTCAGCAGGGTTAAAATAAATTACTATTTTTAATTACTTTTTGTTAATAATAACAGTATGAAAGTCCCCAAAAAAGCTGTTTATTGTAGAAGCCAAAAAAAAAAAAAAGCTAATTCAAACGAAATATAAATAAAAGTAAAAAATGAAAAAAAAGTTGTTTAAAAAAAGAAAAATTATTGACTTTTTGTTACAATTATTGATCCGAGAGTGGGGGTTTCAAAACAATTTTTGAACCCCCAAGAACACAAAAGTGATTTAATAATAAGAAGAAAAACAATTTAGTCAACCAAAAAAAAAAAAGGTAGAACAAAGCCGAAACAAGTCCCAAATAATTGTATTATATTTTTTCAGCAGGGTTAAAACAAGTTTTATCATCATGAAACAGTCCAAAGTTGTTAAAATCAGAAAAATAAACACAAAATTAAATTACCAAAATTTGTTGAATAAATAAAAATGTCAGGTTTTAAAAAAACAACGAAAATGAATATAAAAATTTGTTTAATAAAAAAGAAATCATGTTATAAATGAAATAAAAATTTGTTTAATCAAAAAAAAAAATCATGTTCTATAAAAAAAAGTTGCGGTGGCCCGATAATGTTACATTTGATTGATTTTGTATAGCATCAACGCCCAAACGGCCATGCCCGGATTTCAGATGATTATCAAAAATTTAAATAATACTTACTTGAGGCAATTTTTCTGCGAAGAGCATAGGGTGTTTCTGGTGTTTGTGAATTAATTTCAACTTTAACTTCTTTGTGATCTGATTTTTTTGAAGATCTGGGTGTTTTTTTAGAATTTTTGGGTGTTGAATCTGGAGTTTTATTTTTTCTCTTATGACCACTTGTTGGTGTTTTTGAATCATTTTTTGATTTTTCTGATTTAGATGCTCTTTCTGGAGTTTCAGAATTTGCATGATTATCTAGTTAAAAAAATTATAATAATAAAGTTGCATGCTTGTGTGTGTAATAAAATTTGATGAAATATCAATTCCAACTATTGTGTGTAATACATTTTTACATCAGCAGTCAAACAATTTGTTAATTTGTAAATGATTTATAACAACAATAATAAGGAATGTATTATACATAATGATTGAGCTGACATTTTTCATATTTATTTACATATATAATCAAATTACAGTTAGATAATAACTATATTTTAAATTTGAATATATATGCATGATTGTTCAAAGTAATATATCATATTTAAATAACAAAATTAATTTTTGTCTTACATAAATAAGATTTTTCTAATTTCTAAATTATAAGCGATGATAATGAGAGTTCTTGTATTTTATTATTTATTTTTTTAGAAATTCGCCATTATGTAATATATAAAAAAATCTTATTTTCATCACTAGTTAAAGAGTGTATATTAGTACAAAATAATCATTTCATCATATGTGTGTGTGTTTTCATATATGATGCATGCACATTCAAAGCATGTAAATGCAAAAAAAAAAAAAAAATCTCATAATTCAAAGAATTCTGATTAATTTACATAAAAATGTCACTTTCATAACATAATAACATAATCAAAATTAATTCTAAAATAAGTAAATACTAAATTACAAAAACCACATTATTTCAAATAAAAAAAGCCCATACAACTGTGAAAAAACTAAATATACCCAGGAATAACATTAGTGGTTGTAAGTCTGAAAAAATTGAAATATTTTTGGAATTTTCACCCGACCCTAGTCTGAGTGCCAATAATCTTGAATTCAAACAAGTTGGACCTTGGTGATATTTTTGTTTTAAAATAAACTAAAATTTTTCTAAGCAAACTCAATATTTTGTTTTATGTTGACTTGAGATAGTCCTGAGAACAACCTAATTTTAATTGTTTAATGGTCATTCTTAGCTGAAAGGTTATCGTTTCAGAATGTTAATGTATGGACTACAAAAAAACCCAAAAACAACGTAATTATAATATAGTTAGCCTTCACTACCAATAATCAAATTATGTAGACTAAGAGCACTGAGTTTAGAGCTTATGACAGCATAAATAAATTATTGATATTTAGAAGCATCATGATATTCAGACATAAAAATATAAATAGACATCTTGGAAAGACAAGTTCCTTTGATTTGTCTTTTTTACTTATCAGTAACTTAAAAATTTTGCTTCGATAGAAAATTATTTTATTTTCTCGTTCTTCTACAAAATGCATGACTTTCTGCCATACTATTTAGACACAAAGACAAAGTTGAACAAAAAAATCATTAATTTTATTGTAATAAGATTTACATTCACAATTGAAGCTTTTAAATTTAGATACCTTTATTTTTGTGTTAAAATTCATATATCATATGATATTTTTCAAGTATTAAATTTTAAAAAAAAAACAGTCACAAACTTATTCTATAGCAATCAACCTTAATACTACTTTCAAACAATATTTTTAGGATTAAAAGTCACATTTGCTTCTACACAAAGATAGTTTCCCTAAAATAAAGAAATGACCATATAAATTTCATATTAGCTAAATCAATAGTGAAGAAGAATAAATTTAAAATATTAAAATAAGAATTCATTCTAATCTTTTTATTCATGGCTGATTCTTAAGAGATGTGTATGTTTTTTAGAGAATGTAAATGTACTTCAGAAAAACTTTCAAGGTTTCCATTATATATTATTAGAAGCAATGTTTTATTAAACCATGAAACTTCTCATCACAACAACATGTTGTAACGATATATAAATATGTCGTTACATTAATTTAAAATAAAAACTTAAAAGTTCGCAAATAAAAGTAAAAAACTAAACGCTAAAATTAAAATGTTTGTTAAACGTATATACATTCGCACAGATGCCAAACTTTAAAAATATTTTTTTTAAAAAAACAAATAAGTATTTGAACGTACTTTTTTTATAAAAAAAAAGTACAAGATTTAAAAATAAAAACAGGTATTAATTAATGTAATCTGTAAATGGAAATGATTGTTTATAAATTGTTTGAAAAGCAAGCTAGCCGTGGGCTCTTGTATAATTAAAATGATCTGATGAAAGATAGATAAGAAAATAAAAATAAATTAGCTTGACCAATGGAAGCACTAAGCCTTGGTTCGGACCCTAACGAAAGTGATGGATTAGTGACGTTTTGTTAATTGAATCCGTGTGGACAATATAAAAAGGGAAATACGGTTTTTTCGGGCAGTTCCTGCGTTGTGTGTTTGAGAATTGTGGTAGGACGCACATACCACACTCTCTATTTAAAAGAAAAATGAAAAGACTGTGATACCTTGAACCAGCTATTGCCATCTCCCCGACATTATCTTCCAATGGAGGCATCTCGGGAATTAAAAGCAGAAACCTGGACTCTTCTTCCATAAGCTATATGAAATGAACAATTATTAAAATCAATTACGAACTTTCGTCAAGTTTTACAAATTAATAAACAAGCCAACTTAAATGTTAAAACGGACTCTTATCTGACTTTTGTAAGTTTTTAAATCAAATTAATAATGTTTAATTTTATATGTTTTCCGATTGATAAAAATCATTTCCATTTTTTTTTTTTCTTTCTTATTGTAAAAATTGTTTAAATTTTAATTGATGAAATTTAAGGTTGGGTATAGACGTTGCATAGATTTGTTAGCGGTTGATAATGTTGTGGTTTTCACATTCGATTAGAATATATGTCAACGATATCACTGCAAGCATCTTACGATGAATGCTAATGGGATTTGTATATTCCCTATGCAAGTGACGTTTATCGATGATTTTGTATTTTGATCGGTTGTGTTTAATTTGGAATGTTTTTGACCGTGGAATCTGTGCAGCTGATCTGTACTCAACATTTTAAAACAAATTTTATAAAATGCATTTGTGCGAACGTATTTAAATGTTAAATTTAAGTCGGGCGTGAATGGATATATAGTTTTGTAAAGTTATATTAAGGGAGGGTAATCTTAGGTTATTCATTTCGTAGTTGAATTGGTTCAATGGATTGGATATATTTGTGTAATTGTAGATGTAGTATGAGGTCCGCTATGGGCAGGATTATAGATATACGCCACACACCCTCTGTTTGCCTATGGATGGGTTTGTAAGTCGGCAGAAGACAGCAGTCCATTCCTATGGAGTTTTTTGTTTATTGTTCTACTTGCCAACAGATGTCACATTCCTGTTGGTGGAGAGTCAATGTCTTCTCTATTTCTACTTATTGTTCAGATGTACTTTCCTGACAGTATAGTATTTTGTGTTGTCGTATCATGCTACATTGAATACATGAATGTATCAGATGGATTGGCGCCAGTTGATTGCGAAATTTGTTGCCTAAGGTTAAATCAGGGAAGAATATTTTCTTTTCAAATGCAGATCTATGTAGTCTATTCATACTTGACTATCTAAATAAAATATTAAACTCATTGAAACTTAGTTAAATGTAAAATTAAAAGTTAATATAAAAATCTAAAATGTTAAACTTATTTCTCAAAATTTAAATGTTATTTTATATGTGCGTAAATAAATATTTTATGTGTTAATTTCTGGCAGTGGCTTTTATTTATTGATAATTAAGATATAGATTTTTATCTCTGCGTCTAAGCTGAGCTAGTGACTTGGGCTAATGATCGGAATATTTAAATAAAGTGGAATCTTAACAGCGCGTATCTGCCTACTTTATAAATTTTTCTAGGCTCAAATGCCTAGATGGCGCCCTGGTAGTTGCAGATATTGTTTTTGCGGTTAGATTCGATCTTCACTTTCATTTCGATCGTTATAATGTCAATCATTAGGATGATATGTGAAAATAGTAATAAACATGATTGGGTCACTTATATAATGTCCGCATTGTAAGATGGGCAAATATAATAAAAAAATAATCAAATGGTTAGTTGTTTGAAGTCATGTGATGTTTGAATACTAGAATTGACAGGTTAAACTTCAATACATGAACTCTTAGCCCTCATGGCTGTCTTTTTAACATTGCACTCACCACATAAAATAATATGTAATTCTCAGATAAATAATTTAATAATTTGGTTAAATATTATCATTTGAGGATGTAAACTCATGCATCAGTTCTGATATTCATATACATTTCTGTATATGCTATTTGTAATTTACCAAGTATTTTTTTCACTTTGTAAAATTTATAATTTAATGTAATATTAATCTAATAATATATAATCTATTAAATAAAACAAATATAAAAACTAAATTAAAAATATTAATAGTAGTGTTACTTTTATTGACAACCAAAGATGAACGCTTGTTAGACTGGAATCCAAAAACTTCACTTCCTTTCACATCTTCATTATCATCTAACAAAAAATCAGAAATTCTAAAATTGACATAGATATATTAATTATATATGTATGTATATATATAAGTAAGTGTGTATGATAAAACAAGCTTTTAAATATCTCATGAATAAAGGTCTTTCCAATAGTTCCTTAAAGAAGAACAGTGAAGGAAAAGATAATACTTACCTGACATGGTCAATTATAGGGCGAGTTTAAATGGTTTTTACATCGCTGATTACCTTCTAACTAAGAATAGCTAGATACCCATTTTCCAAACAATATTAGATGTTATCTAATTTTGGCTATGAACCGACTATCTAAAAAAATGCCAAGACACAAAAAATTTTTTTTCATAGTTTAATTAGCCATAAATCAAACCTGTAGCATATACACAACAGACAGAAGTGTGACTGTTAACATGAGATACTTTGTGCATACTTAAATATAATACAAATATTTTAAATGCACTCAAGATTTCAAAAACACTCTGAAAGATTTGTAAGATATAAAAAAATTATTTTTTGTAATACAATGAAAGATTAAAAATGAAAAGTTGAAATTCCACTATTAGTTTTATCAGTTGAGATTAGGTGAGAAGTATCTTATAATTTTATTCTTTCAACAGAAAAGCATTTCCATTTATAAATAATGCACTTTGGAACTTATACAATGATTTTGGAATTTTTCAGAATATTTTGCTAATTATTAGATAGAAAGAAAAACAAACAAACAGAATGGTAAATACTTATTTAATCTCACAACATAATAAACTGTGATAATTTTCTGTTCTGTTTTCTGTTTTTTTAGAGCACTTTTTAGTTTTTATAACTTTATGAACGATTGCCATCGCAAAATAATAATAGTGCTTCATCTTCAGAAATTGTACATCAATTATTTTTAAATAAATTAGTTGCAAATAAGTCATTCTAAGACTTTTCACATTCTATAATTTCTCAATTTATAAATATACAACTCTGTACAATTTTAATGATTTACTGGCAAAATTTTAGAAAAATATATTAAAATTGTTAATAACCATTTATTAGGCTAGAAATTGTTATACTATTATATTTGGTCCAGATATAGATTTTATAATTTAGTTAAAGGTCAACATACCTACTATTTTAAATTTCAAATCACATATGGTTTTATTATAACTTTTCTTTATTCACAAATGGTTACTATTCAATGTATATATCTGAAAATATGCGAAACATTATGATAAAGATATCACACCAAAGTAAATTATACCAAAATGCATTTTTGCTGAGCTAACTTCATCAGTTGGCCCAGATCATATTTTGTCAAAGGACCTACTACTGTTTACTATTTATCCTTCGTATTTTGTTATGATTTAACCTATCGTATACAACTCTCATACAATCTTAATGACAATCTAATATATTTAAAATAATTAAGTTTATTTTAAGTCACAATTTAATATGATGGAGAATTAATGAACAATGATGGAGACATTTAAAACGATTTAATAATCCAGAGCTAACTGATGAAACTAGTTACTAGAAATACATCTTAGGGATATTCTGTCTTTTTCTATGTTTTAAGTCATTTGTTTGAGGAACATTACTTTCAAATATATATTTAAAACTTCCTACCACCTTTGAAACAAGTGAATAAAAACAATTAAAAAAGTAATGACTTCCAGATGCATTTCATGCTGAACCAGCACTTTTCAGTTAGACAAGAACACAATATCTTGCACATGATTTCATTATTTGTTTAATGTTTATTATTGTCAAATTATTATATTTTGATTTACAAGTGTTTCGGTATTCACACTTTTAGCACCATTCATTTAAAATAATTATTATATACTCTATATCAATTCAAATTATCTTCTTTACTATCTACTATACTAGCTCAATAATAAACAATCAAATATAACCACCACAAAGTATAAGATTCTCTATGGGATTTGAAACTTACAATACATCAAAATATAAGATAGACTTTAGGGAAGATTGTAATATAGAGGTTTTAACATTGAGAAATATATAAAATACACTCCACAATGGCACTGCTATTGTAAAAATTCTCCTGCTACTATCCTATTATAATCATTATTTATTTTTAGCACTGTTTCTATTTGTAATAAATTTAATCAGCCATTTAAGCTATTGTGCGCTTTTTTTTTTTTTTTACGAGTGTTAAATAATAAATGAGTACTTCCACTTCCAACACAAGATATAGTATTTAGAAAAGAATAAAATAAATCACTTATTCAATCCAACCCAAATGCTTATATATGGGCAAATCTTAAGTTCTGTAAGTGAAAGTGTGAGGATAGACTACTCACTTTAAACCACTGTTTACGATATCTGAATGAATGACGCCGACGAAATTATCTAGAATTTACTAGACGTCACTCACAAATGAAACTTTAAACATATGTAAATAAACATTTATTTTTAGCGCTGTTTCTAATTGTAATAAATTTAATCAGCCATTTAAGCTATTGTGCATTCTTTTTTTTTTTTTACGAGTGTTAAATAATAAATGAGTACTTCCACTTCCAACACAAGATATAGTATTCAGGAAAGAATAAAATGAATCACTTATTCAATCCAACCCAAATGCTTATATATGGGCAAATCTTAAGTACTGTAAGTGAAAGTGTGAGGATAGACTACTCACTTTAAACCACTGTTTACGATATCTGAATAAATGATGCCGACGAAATTATCTAGAATTTACTAGACGTCACTCACAAATGAAAAAAAAAAAGCGCACAATAGCTTAAATGGCTGATTAAATTTATTACAATTAGAAACAGCGCTAAAAATAAATGTTTATTTACATATGTTTAAAGTTTCATTTGTGAGTGACGTCTAGTAAATTCTAGATAATTTTGTCAGCATCATTCATTCAGATATCGTAAACAGTGGTTTAAAGTGAGTAGTCTATCCTCACACTTTCACTTACAGTACTTAAGATTTGCCCATATAATAAGCATTTGGGTTGGATTGAATAAGTGATTCATTTTATTCTTTCCTAAATACTATATCTTGTGTTGGAAGTGGAAGTACTCATTTATTATTTAACAATCGTAAAAAAAAAAGCGCACAATAGCTTAAATGGCTGATTATACTTTAAGAAGCTCAAAATAATAATATTAAAAACAAAAACTACATTAAATTAAAATAATTAACACTATCCTATGGATATCTCAGGGATCATAATTATTCTGTTTTAAAATATAATATAACAATTATATTTATAATTAAATAATTGAATTGCAAGAGGGATTAAATTGAGATCCAATCATTTAAATAAAAATCACGCCATTACAAACATTGATTAACCTTCTATTTGAAAATTAATCTAACTAGAATAATAAGACATGAAAATTAATGATCACTATCTACTCATTATGTTTAATTAAATAATTTAATTTACTTTCCTAAGATTTATTCTTATTCTTATATTAATAACAATCACCATAAAATACTTATTTTATTATAATTAGAAGTTTTGTTATCCAATTATTATCTACCAAATCTAACTAAATTAAATACATTTCTTAGTTACTTAGCATTCACCTATTGTAATTAGATCCTTCAGAATTACAAATATTATAATATATTTTATCAGCAACTTGTACTTTGAAATAATATAATACTTATAAATTTATTATATAAAATAAATTTCAAAACCAGAAAGTGACTCTTAAAACATACTATTAATTTCTATTATATGCTCTCCATGTTGTAATACTTAATTGTACTTTTCAAATAAATCTTCAAGATTCTTGTATATTTAATAAAAATAGGAAGAAGTATAAATTCGATTCAAATAATCTCTTTCCAAAAGGCGCATTCAATGGTTTTCAACCTTGCACAAAAATATGACAATTTACTTACAACTACCTACTGATACGCCACTTCGAAATAAAACTTCTTGGATCGATCAGATTATTACCCACCTCTACCAATACAATAACAATAACACAGATGCCTTTAAAACAAAGATTACAATATGGACTGCGCACTCACTAATAAACCCTCAACCCTTCCAAATGAAAACAAAACTAGGCGTGTCTAATCAGAAGATCACAACATTATTCAAGTTTTTACTATTACAACCCAAATTCCTGGACTATTTAATAAAAGTAAATCTTAATGCTATACCCACCAACTGGTTCTTACATCAGAAAAGATTCCTGAACAACATAGATCCTTCCTGTCCAATCTGCCACAGACACGAAGAGACCTTTGAGCACATTATATTAACCTGCACAGGCTTGGGACCCGTGAAGCAAATCATAGCCCAAAATTCAGCAATTGATTACTATAAAATCCTCTCCATTAAAGATTGCATTAAGGAGAGAGATTTTCCCATCATAAGAATCTCGACCTTCATTATATATTCCATATGGATTATCTGATGTAAAATAATATTCAACATCCCACAACTGAATGCTCTTGCAATTTTCTTCAGAACCCTCAGGAAAATCCAAAGTAAAGACAAAATTCTCTCTACTCAGTTTATCTATGAGAATACATGGAAACTTTTCAAGATTCCCAGTGACTAAAGTTCCCAATTCTTCCATGCTATCTCCGCTGAACTATAAAATTTTTTTCTCTTCATCTAGATTTGACACAAGCAGCACTGATAATTCTAATTCCCAGGTAAGAAACTCCCGCTGACACATGCTCTTCATCTGAGCATCACAGTTTGTAGCCATATATTTCACTAATAAAGTTTCTTTGAAAATAAACTATAAATTCCCTTTAATATAATTTAATGTAATTAATGATTAATGTAACAATTATAAATTCTTGAATATACTTTTTAGATAAAACATGTAATAAATATATGCTATGTATAATTCTATGTGGATTATTTGCTTTATGGATATGACTTTGTGATGAAAATGAGTCTCAATTGCAACAAAATACTAGTACAAACTTAAAACACTCACTTATTTTATGATAACACCAATTAATAATAAACAGCTATAAACATTATTAATAATCAATTATACTTAGTTGATTATTAATTATTAGAAACAACATTATGGACAAATTTATAATTACATATATCTAATTTGACCATTGATTAATTAATAAAATAATTATTTAAATATTCATAAATTTACAAAAAAAAATATTTATATTAATAACAGATAAAATAATAATCATTTTACACATTCTATCCTTTACTATGTATTTATTATTTAATTCATTCAAATAATAAATTCATCATTATTACCATCATGGATACTTTTCTTTTTAACATTATTAAAAAGTTTTATCATCCATGAGTTATCTTGAGGTTATCTTCTTAATCATCTTTCCAGTTATTTCCTATTTTATAATTTCAAAATATTTCAATAAAGTTATATTTTAATTAGAATTCATACTCAAAATCTGTATGAAAATATGGCAGTACCCTTTTATTGACAAAATTAGTGCTGTTACGGTAATATTAAAAAAAAAACAATGTAAATGATGTCGTTGCCCCCCCCCCCCTTCTCTCTCTCCTTTTTTTTTCTTTTACTGAAAAATGAAATCAAGGATTCTTTTTCATATACTACCATTCTTATTATGTATTCTTTCTCATTTAACTTTTCTGGTTTATTTTGATCTCAGGTATCATTATTTACACAATTTATTCAGATTTTAATTGAACACAATATATTTGTTTTGCATATGGTCTTACGACATTGATGCTAATCTGACAAGACTTAGGAAGAAAAAAAACTATAAATTTCTTAAAAATATCTAGTCAACTTTCTATGCTTATTACATTCTTATAGCACAGACAACTTCCCAGATAAGAAACTGATTCTATTTAAAATACTATATCGAAATATAAGAAGGAATGTCTTTGTTAATTATGAAGTGTCATATTTTGGCAGGTAGTCAATTTTCCTAATGATCTTACCTCAATTTCTCCTGGCTTATACATTAAGCTCTTATGGTATATATACAACACTCATGTTTCTGTGGAATATCCTTTAATTTCTTTCTAATAAAACATATGGGTATCACACACATTAATCCCCTTAAACTATCTACTCAGTTCTTCAGGATGCCTTTCCTAGAATTTCAACCTATCTTTCCATATGATATCTTAGCATTTACTACTGTAAACTATCTCTAGACTCATAATATAATATAATCTTCCTCTCGTATCTTTATTTATCAACATTAAAGACCATGTGACAAAACAAATATTTTACTTTTAGCATTGTCAATATGATACTTTTTATAATATAACAAATGAGATTATAATTACTTTTCCACATTATCATTCACTCCATTTCATACTATTATAGATAACATTATACTTTATAGTATATTTTCATAGAATCCAGTAATTTTTTATTCACACTCAGAATTTCAGCCAACTCATCACATATATTTTTTTTAAACTCATTTAAAACATATTTTACTACAATCAACTTATAAAACTTTATAATTACTAAAACTTTAAAGTTAAAGAATTATAGTATCCACACACACTCTTATTCTATAACTCATGTATATTCTCTTCATTCTCGAAGCATACTCTTCATTTTTTTTTTAAATAAAAACAAATCATAATAGATTAATATCTCTTAATCCTATGTGATTATTGGCATATCAAAATTATTTCAAATATTGATAAACCTACTACAGAATATTATATTTATAAAAAAAATATCAATACAAAAATTAAAATTAAAAAAAATCTTTTTCTCTCTCTCTCTCTCTCTTTTTATTATCAAAAAAAGAGAACCCATTTCACCTCCTAGTTTAATATCACCATATTAACCAAATCGAAGTTCACAATTCCTCATGAGCTTTGTACTTCTTATCTTCTCTTTTTGTTAAACACATATACATTTAAGTAAAACATTTAAAAAATAATCCTAACAACAATTTGATAAAAGTTTCTAAATTCAATGCACCCTTAAGTTTTCCCATCTTGATAGAATTAAAGTTAAATGTGCATAAATATCCACTGTAACAATATACTCACAATAAATCTTAACAGTAATTTTCCTGTGTTAAATAAGATAGGTCAAGTTAATTCATCAATAAGTTTTACTTCAAATTATTCCTTCATTTCTCTTTATTTAATAGTTTCAGAAGTTTTTTTTTATATATATACATCAATAACTTCAGATAACTTTATAGCACCATAAAATATCATATTTATTATTGGTATTCACTATTAAAAGTTCAACAGACTCTCATATAATCTTTTGTCCTTTTTAATATTCTTTTCTTAGGTTAATATAACTCTATTTTCCAATATAAAAGTAATCTTCATTTAGATTAGATTTTATCTTATATTAAAACATAAATATTAATTCTTCTTTTTAATTGTTCTATCATTTATTCATCATTAAGATTATGCTAAATATTTTTTTATTTTAATTTTTTCAAGCTATTTATAACATATCAATTACTTAATCCAACAAGAAAATTAGATTCAATTAAATTTAACACTATTCAAAATCATTATCTTTAAAATTCGATGAACTAATTTATAACTTTTGGAAATTTATATCTCTGTATTTATCTTTGTTCCTCAATTTTAATACTCTGGTATACATAAATAAATGTTTTCTTATGTTATAGCAGATTTTTTTTTTTCTTAAGTAAATATAGATATCCTTTCTTTTTCATGGTTATTCAAAACAATAATAATAACTTTAGCTTTTTTTTTTAGAATTCCTTTAGGTATCATTTTAGCTATGAGTTGAATTTCAGGACTGCAATTAAGTCATAATAAAAAACTAATTTAAACTTACTCTATGATGTTAATGATTGCTATAAAATATATCCTTAGATAGCTTTTAAATATTACTTTTACTGTTTAAAATTTAAAATATTTTTTAAATTTTTATACTTTTTACCCAAAAAAATTGAAACAGGTCTTCTGTTTATTTTTAATGAATTCAATACCTTGATTGTCTGCTCATTTTTTTTTCCTAAAAAATCCTGGGACAAAGTAATGTCAGAAAACTACTTAATTAGATTTCATTGGTCAATATAACAAATCAACTATCATTGCTTTTAAATAAGTATTTTTCTGTCTATATTTAAAATAAAATCAATAAATATTTTACAAACAAAACTAATTTCAATCATTTCTTTAAAACTGAAATATTAAATATAATTATAATTTTAATATATGATATTATTAATTGAATTTAAATATAAAGTTTAATAATAAATATTTATACTTAAAATATATTATTATTACAATAATTTTAAAATAAATTATTATCTTGTAATTAATAATTGTTCCTTCTTTTATTTATTACAATTCTATATATTTAGCTTTTAAAGGAGCTTTGTAATGAAAATAAATTAAGGTTAAATTTATTACTATTGCAACTTTTACTGAATCTAATAAATCTATATAAGTAACGATGTTTGTTTGGATTAAATACTATTGTAGTGAAATTATATAGTAGATTATAATATAAATAATTATAAATGAAGGATGATTATTAAATATCTCTACAGAATTCCATCTTTAATCTTTATGTATTAAGTTATTTATTCATGTTATAACAAAATTTATAGCATTACTAATATCTAAATTTTAAATTTTGGAGCTATAATATACATTTTATATTATATTTTTACTACGGATAACCAATCAAAAGGTTATAATAAATATATATACTCTATATCAATTCAAATTATCATCTTCAATTTTAAAGTATGCATACATTTTAGATATCATTAATATATTTACTCACATTAATAATTAGAAATCAGTTTTATTAAAGTATAAAATATTAATGATCTAAATGTATAATTTAATTTTATATTAAATATATATAATTAATAATGATCAATGGAAGACTTTCCCAAATTACACTTCAACACACTATTTTCCACATGTTGGGTTTAATATACTTCTTAAATTATATTGTACTTATTCAATATACTACTTTTATTTTTCTAATAGATTTTATATTAGTTCAAATGGTTGTATTCTCATCCTTGGTGTTCACCTAGAGATGGCGTTGATGCTAATCGAAAACATATACATATAACGATTCCGGGCCCGACCTAAATGATCGACTTGATCTAAAAAGATCTGATTTCTTAGATTTATAATAAAATATTCTACTAACTAATACTATTATATGATGTTAGTTTTTTCATTTTTTTCGTAAATGTTTATTAATCTTATCTTGTTTTTGAGTTTGTGTGTGTCTTTTTAAAGTTACGGTGTTTTTCTAACTTTTTTTTTTTTGGACTTTATGTGTGTCTTTTTAAAGTTACGTTTTTTTTTTTTTTTTTTGCAAGAGTAAATCAATACTTTTATTCAAAAGCAAGACGTAATAAGTAAATGTTTATTAATCTTATCTTGTTTTTGAATTTGTGTGTGTGTCTTTAAAGTTACGGGGCTTTTTCTAATATTTTTTTTGGGGACTTTATGTGTGTCTTTTTAAAGTTACGGTACCTTTTTTTTTGCAAGAGTAAATCAATCATTTGATTCAAAAGCAAGACGTAATAAGTCAATGTTTATTAATCTTAGATTGTTTTTGAGTTTGTGTGTGTGTCTTTAAAGTTACAGGGCTTTTTCTCATTTTTTTTTTTGGACTTTATGTGTGTCTTTTTTTAAAGTTACGGTATTTTTGGTCAAGAGTAAAAATCAATTATTTTTATTAAAAAAGCAAGACGTAATTCTAAATCTATCAAAAATAACGGCATTTATATACTACAATTTAGAATTGATACCCGACTACTATTAGTAAGGACCGCCATTGAAAGATTCAATTGAAAAATGATACCTGACTAATTTCCATTTCTTTTTCTTCTTTTTTGGGGACAGTAATGAATCAGAAAGTGGGTTGTTTTTGTTAATTCTGTCTATATAAAAAGGGTACCATTATTGAAATACTAAATTTAAAAATGATAGCCGACTAATTTGCGTTTCTTTTGACAGTAATTAATCAGAAAGTGTGTTTCTTTTTTTTTGGGGGGGGTAAATCTTGTGTATATATATATATAAAAAATACCGTAATTCAAATACTCCATTGAAAAAAACCAAACCCTGTTGAATTTGCTTTCTTTTTTTTTTTTTTTTTAAGACAGTAATTAATCAGGAAGTGGGTTGTTTTTGTTAGTGTGTAGATATAAAAACTAATCTTATTTTGAAATAATAAATGTAACAAAAATAATAATAATAATACCCGACTAATTTTCTTTTTTGGACAAGTAATTCCTAATAATTAGACACTGGGTTGTTTTTGTTTGTGCATATATATATACAGTATAGCAAAAGTAACTGGTCACGGACGAATTCTCGCGAAAATGGTACTTTTCGCGTGATTTTTAATTTTTTTTTTGTTTCGCACCCTTAAAAGCAATTTTTGAGGAATCTTCAGGACATTATTACTAAACTTACAACAGTAAAGTAAGTTACAACATATTAAAAAAAATAGACGTCTTATCAAATTTTAAAAAACTACGACTGCTTCAAATACACACACTCTCACACGAAACTACAGAGAAAATAGATATTCTACTATTACGAGAAAATGATGAACAAAATCGACTACTACGGCAGCCGATCAAGGCATTTCTTTCTCTTTGCTTTTAGCATAGTAAAAAAAAAGCCATAACCGGCAGCCGTCGGGAACTCTTTCTGTATTTTATCATAGAAAGAAGTCTCATTTGTGTTGGCTTCTGTCACCGCCTCCGTCCAACATAACATGAGGACTTTTCTGCATTTATAACGTAGAAAATTTCCTCTTTTGTTGGGTGAAGGCCAGTGAAATGGTATATTTCTAGGAATTTACCTGAGGCAAACACCAAGGATGAGAAAACAATCGTTCAAATTACCAGCTAATTTACATAACTTCACTTTAATAACTAATAATCAGTTTTAAAATCTGAAATTATTAATATTTCTTTGACGCAGATACATAATTTATTTTTTACGTTAAAGATCAAATATATCTATTTAATAAAGATTAATATAAAGCTTTTCCCAAATTATGTTTCAATATACTCTTTACACGTGTGTGCTAGATTTGCTACAATTCTTAAATTATATTATACTTATTTAATATAACTTATCCAAATATATAGCTCAACATAATCGCAAAATATAAACAACTCAAAAAATCTCATTTAATTGACCTCAATTAATGAATCATCCCAGAATCATATTGCAAATCAATTCAAATTCCAAGCAGACAGGTAGCAATAGATCATCAATACATTTCTCATCTATTATCACAATAAACTTCTCTGTCTAAAAATCTACATGCTTCTGAAAACTTAAAAGTTAAATAATACACAGTGCATCCCAGTGAAAATGTGACACATTCTCTTTCCAAATGTAACAATATATTTTAGTTATTCACCACAAAAATTTTAAGATCCTAGCATATATGGCTTAAGAGTTATGACATGAAGGGTGATAGTATGTTTCATGCCTTCAATGCTTTTCTGTCATCATGAAATTTTGCAAACTATTTGAAAATATTCTTGCGACTCATGGCTTCACTGCCAGTTATAGTATGAATTCATTTCAAATTTCAGTAGGAGTTTTGCCCAATTTAAAATAAAATTTTAAGTTACCATGTTGCTCCATTGTGAATTACGATATAAAAACATTAATATTTCATGTTATAATTTGAGATCCAGATAGGCTAGCACCTTAAAATTTTTGTTGTGAATAATTATGACTGTTGCTTTACATAATGTGTTGATTCAGAAATGATGCTGTAGGAAACATGGAGAACTGGTCAATTCTTCACTGGGACACAAATATTAAAGATTTTCTGATTAAATTTCTTTTATCTTGCTAGTTTGTTTGGAGATAAGATCTCTTTTCTTTTTTCTTTATGGAAATATATGTGCAAATGATTAAAGTTTTCTTTTAGTTCATAATTTAATTATAATAGATATTAACTTATATATATTGCTTATGATACTTCTTTCATATACACTTCAATGCAAATAAATTTTCTTAAAAAACTTTATTTTCCTTACAGTTTCGACTGTCCAGCAGTCTTCATCAGAGGATGGATAAAACTCTGATGAAGACTGGTGAACAGTCGAAACTGTAAGGAAAATAAAGAAGTTTTTTAAGAAAACTTGTTTGCATTGAAGTGTATATGAAAGAAGTATTATAAGCAATATATATATATATATTGTGCCCTTATCTATAGGTCATAATAAGGTAGAATGGTCAATTACTAAAAAATTTTAAATTTTAAAATACGTTTATGTAATATATTGATAATTGTATGATCGATTAGATTTTATAGTACAATTTAAGGCTGAAAATACCTGGTATATAAAAGTGTAATGGATTATTTTAAAAGAAAACAGTTAAATAAAGCTTAATTATATCCTTGCTTATGGTTGTAAAAGCTGGCCATATAAAATAACACAGCTATAAATAGTTAAAAGTATATTAACAATCCAATTGTAATGTTTTAAAACTAATAAATTAAATAAACGCTATATGTAGTATTATAATTATAATTAATATTCAAATTTAATCTAATATATTTTAAAATAAACTTTAGGATGGTGAGAATTATATTTAGTTCTACATTTTTAAATTATTTTCCAAATTTTTATAAAATACATCAGTTTTGGTAATTTAGACCGAGACGTAAATTAAAAAATCATCTGATAAAGTTAGTAATCATGTGACTGTATATTATATACCTTCACACACACGCTTGTTAGAATATAATAATAAAGTTGTGAATTATAAAACTAAATATAATTGCTATCTATCGTTAAAGTAAAAGTTGAAATATTAAATGATATTTTAATAATTGTTTTAAAGTTTAAATGATTTTGATAAAACTATAATTGAGTTTAAAAATACTATTCTAAGTAATATTTTAAATCATTACGTCATAAATTCTTTATTTTAAAAAAGTCTAATCTATTATAAAACTAAAAAAGTGTAAATTTGTTCGCGCTAAAAAAGTCATTAACCAATCAACGGAGGTAATTTAGCAGACGAAATATAAGAATTAGACGGAGCGGGAGAAAGTAATGTGTAAGTAAAGGAAGGAGTAACATATTTTTTAGCTGTATAAGATCGTAAGCTAGAAAAGTGATATAATTTTAAAATTTTGTATTTATTTTAAAAGTTTTTTTAACATATAATATTTTGAACTGCCTTTAAATGGAGGGCTAATTTAAAAGTTTTCTTACCAGGAATTTTATTCAAGTTTAGCCAAAACCTTGCAGTAAAAATGGAAGTACTACAGAAAAAAATACCTAAAAATATTGCTAAAGTAAAAATATTTGTAAAGTGCCTTGATACAGCTTTATTTATGCTCAACCAGAAACTTATAATTGTAACTCAGAGGAATATAATTTGGACGTTATACGGAAAACTTAAAAGAAAAGTTACTTGTCGTCAGAAAAAATTTATGACGCACAAATTTATAAGGCTACTCTGAAGTTTTTTTTTTTTATTCTTCTCTATGGGAAAATTAAGATGCGTATATCATAAAGAAAAAATTATGTAAAAGTTATAATGAAGAAAGAATGTTTATCTTTTTAAAGGAAACATTATAAAGTATATAGTACCAGAATTTTAAAAGAAGGAAAAAAGTTATAGAATAATAATATGAAAGAGCTATTGTGTTTTTATGAAAAAAGAACAGAAAAACTTTCTCTAAGAGGAATTAAAAAATATTATAAAGTGGTCATTGGAGGAATGCTTGATTTGGAAAATATAAATCTAATATACTTAATGAAATGAATCCATGGAAACAGAAAAGTTTTATTGAATATTTAAATCAAAATACTGAGAAGATGCATCGTAAAAGTCGCGCGGGGGAAAATATTAGCAGAAAAATATTAGAAGAGAATATGTAGACGTTTTCTTTACGGGATTAATTAATATCATAATTAATAATTGTATTAAATATTATAAAAACCAAGGATTATCATTCATGAATATTTATTGAACGAAGTAATATTTGTTTTACCTTAAAATTGAACAAGCAGGAAGAAGAACATTAAGTGACTGAAGAAGAAATAATAAACATTTTTTTTAGCTTTAGTATGAACGGTTTTCAAGGAAATTTGATGAAGAAGTACAGTAAATATAGTTTGGAATATTTTTATTAATTTATTTTAAAATATAAAATGTTATGTGAGATTAGGGAAAACATAAAACATAAATTTAGTAATATTAAAATTTAAATATAATAGCTCGATAAAATTATAGAAATATTGTTTAAAAATAAAGTGTATGGATGTGAATCTTATATCTACAAGGATCAAATGGATGGTGAAGCCTACGGAATGCGATCGAGGAGATAAAGGTCGTTTGGTGATTTTAATAGTTATTTATAATGCATAATGTATTTTTTTTTTAGATCATCTATTGACCTAAGAATGAAGTGTGAAAGTTTAAATTATATGTACACATTTTATACAACATTTTTAACATATAATGAGATAGGAGTAATTCGGAATATGCATGCAATAATTTATTTAAAGTATATTAATAATATAATTTAACTGAACAATTGTGTGATTCTTTTGAACTTTCATGTGATAAAGTATTCAGATATTTAAATAGTTTGTATATGCTTAAATATACGGAGGAAAGTAGTAAAAGATTTTCTTATAGAACAGTGGAATAGTTTTAAAATAAATGAATTTTATTATTGTTAGTAATGCAGATATGTATTTGTCGATGTACAGTATAGAAAAAATCTTGAGAAATAAGATCGGATAGTGACTTGGAAGTACTAGTGGAGAGGAAACCAAGATGATGTTTTTTTAAGAAATAGGAAAAATAAAGGATTTGGATCATATTTAGTTTTGTGTGATTTCAGTATAGTTAACTAGGCCCTATAACTGAACACATATAGTTTGGACAGTGTTTTTGCATATCTTTAAACTTTTTGATGTTATAATAAAGCTGAAGAAATAGCTTTAGCATCGTTCCTATAATAGAGGTTGGTAGACAGGTAAAGGTCACTCCTCTATAGCGTCTTTTAATTCACTGTGCCATGATTGTCAAGGTATATGACGAGTAATATTCTAGTTGTATTTTGATCCTATGCATCTATCTTCGCTATCCTTATTTTGTGAATCTGCATCGGTCAGAAAGATATTTTCAAAGAAATAATGAATAAAATAGAACTGAAGATATGTTATCGTTTATGTAAGAATAGTTGATTTGCTTGAATGTATAGAATTGTGTAACTTTAAAATTGAAAGTCCAAAATATCATAAAGAGAGAAAGAATCATATAATACATTGTAAAATTAATTCAGAAATGAATATAAGATTTTGAAAAGAAATCTAAACCAAGTATTTTAAAAGTGATAATAAAATTTGAATGAATTTTTTTTTTAATAATATTTAGAAAATAAGTATTGCATATTTATTAAGAAAATAGTTCAATAAGGTATAATAAACATATACTTGTGCATGGTATATTAATAGTTGTAATTATATCATCCGAAGTAAGGCTTGAATGAGAATATTAGGATTAATAAACATTGGATAATGAACAATAAAAACCTAATACCGAATGTAGACCAATGTTTTGACTTTGTAAGATTCCATACAACCAATATAAAACTAAAATTTGTTATTTTGTAGAATTTTACTACGAATGTAAATTTTGTAAAAAATATAATTTTAATAATATTAGGGATGCAAAGTGTTAGTGATAATCATATAAGAAATGCATTTTGTAATAAGCTAACCATAATAATAAATCAAGTAATAATACTGTATCTTCTTAAGTGTTAAAAAAATAAGATTTAACTAGGAAAAGTAAATATTATTTTGATTTCATTTTATAAACTAATAAATTAAGTTGAGATATGAAAGTAAGGGATATCCAATGTATATAGTGTAAAAATATTGTTAATTTATTTATGTTGTTAATAAACTTTGTTTTAAATTTGTTTTAAAGTCTTGTGTCCGAGTTGTTATTTCTCCACATAGATGCATGAAATCACGATACATTTATAATTGAAACAGACATATAAATTTTGCACAAAAGGTAAACATAAAAGTGTTATAATAATTTTGAGAATTTATTGGTATGTTAAAATTAAAAGATCATAATTTTATATTATTTATTGGTCATAAGTTGGTTGCCACAATATTACATTAAATTATATGCTAATGTTGCCACACGTATTCTGTTGTCAGATTATTAAAATACTACCACGTACGTATTTATTTATTTCATTTAGGAAGAAAGAAGATTATATTATATTATTATTGTTATTATTATTTTTATTATTATTATTAGTTGCTGTGTAGTAGATTATGACATAAAATTCCCTTTTCATATTTTACTACCGTAATTGTAAATCAGTTAGAATACAATTTATGAACCTGAGATTTTATTTTATTTTACTTCATTTTATTTAATTGAGCTAGATTCTTGTTATAAAGAAGATTAAGATAGGATTATTATTTTAATCGTAGTGAATAGAGCTCAGAAAGTCGTAAGAATACTATGAGTTAGTTATTTGGTATAGTAAAAAGGGGGAATAGTGTTCTTATGCCATTGAGGCAGTATCGTGTGGATAATGGCTCAATGTAGTCTATCTCGTTCCCTGTATTGTCATTCCATGTCTCATGAAAATAGTAAATATTTGTTAATTCATTTAAAAATTGAACCGTATTTGTATTTTAAAATTAGAGCTAGTAATCATTTTAATTAATGCTGAATATTTCATTTATTTATTTGTTAACTGAGCTAGAACCCGTAATATTCGTAATAAACAATATATTTTGGGGTGAGGATGCGCGGGGGGAGGTTAGAATATAAATATATGCAAAGAAAGTGAAAGAGAAGAATAAGAGAATATACTTCTTTAGATATTAACTTCCTTCATCCTCTTCTATTTTTCTAGATAAAAAGACAAATTATGAATTAAATAGAATAATTTGATTTACTCTTTAAAACACAAAATAGAAATATGATGTTCATGCCAATTAGATTTATTAATTTACGAGTGTTTTGTTGTTTTTTTTTTTAATTTTAAAATGTATTGATTTTCTCATTGTTGTATTCCATTTACTATTTGTTTTGGTTTTTTAATATATTATTTGAGAAAATTCAAACACATACTAAGATGTTTGGGGCTTTTGTAAATTTAAAGTCGAGATGTTCAAAGTTGTTGATTTGTATAGTGATAAATTTTCACTAATGTATCTGAATATTCACACATTCCTTTGATACAAAAATATGCAAGCATAAAGAAATTTTAAATAAATTAAGTAAAATAATGTAACAAATATATAAATAAAAGTTACCTGCTGTATAAAAATGTTCAATTAATACAATTTCTTCATCATTTGCATCAACATTTAATGTATTAGCAATTTCAACTGCCGAAACTAATGGAAGAATTGTTCGATTTCTTCTGGATTTGAATGCTAAAAATAAAAATTAAACAAAATACTATATATTTAATTTAAAAATAAATAATTTTTTTTTTAAAGTTTAATATTTTCAATGCAAAATTACAACTATTTTATGCTCTTTCATACATAAATATTAATTTTTAACAACAAATAATCAAAGACATTTACAATTATATGTAATGTAATTAATTATTTTATCTGTTAACAATTTTTTTTTTTGGAAATTGCAATCCATTCTTGTTCATATAGCATAAGGGTGGTTTAGCACAATGGTAGATTTCTGGATAAATTTCCAGGTGAAGAAAGCCAGAATAAAATATGTTTCATCATTTTAATGCTCAAACTTTGTGCGACTCCTGAACTACAAATAATAGGATTATTTTTTTATATTTGTAAATGATTATAACAAAATGGTATAAAAACAATTTAGATAATATATTGACAGTTCAATGAAGAATTAAATCACAATCGAATTTATAAACTTTTACTAACAGAATTAAAAAAAAACAAAAAACCTTAACTGCAAGCTTTAATATTTTCTTGCAAAAATAGTCCTGAATCTTACATTCAATTCAAGAATGGTAAATCCTGATTTATACCATGAATAGGAATTGAAAAGATAGCATACAGGAAGAAATAGAGGGAACGGGTTATGTCTCCAAATCCTTTGCAATTATTAGACAGTTGTTCTCAGATTACAAAAGATTTTTTAAAAAATAAATATTAGTAAAATGAACTGTTAACAGCTATACTAGAAGTTAATTACAGCAACTGGATACATCAAGGTTTGTTATATAATAAAAAATAAAAGAATAAAACCGTATTAAACAAATGCCATGGAGTCACAAACTATACTGCATCTAACTATGGACTTTCAATTAATTATACCTTAGCCAAAGTAAAATGCAAACAAAAAAAAATGTAAATAAATTGACAAAAAAAAAAAACAATTAAAATTCATATTTTTCCTTCTCTGAGCCGAGCACATACAAATTACATATATTAATATATATTAAGATTCCATTGAAAGCATATATACTTCAATCTTCATTTATTATCTTTACAAATTTAATGTACAGTATTTTGCTTAATAAATTCTAAAGTAAAACTTTTACAAAATTTCAGAATATTCATTAAACATTAACATAATTGGTGAGATAGTAATTTCTTGAAAAAGAGACAAATCTATTCTTCTAAGAGAATATTGCCGAATAGTAGAGATTAATTTTTATCTTCTTATTCTTATTGCTAGGTGCACGAGTGAACACACACACTGTAAAATAAAATAAATATATATTCAATTTATTATTAATAAATATACAGTATTATTTTAAATTTTTGTTTATACTATAATTTTGATTTATATATTGAGATAGCAATTCTTCTATCTAATTTATTTTAAACATTTTGTGTTAGGCAAAGCTTAAATGAAATTTCAGCTCATTAATTTTTTTTTATTTTTATGAAGCATTATATCATATACTCACACATTGATAAAATCTGCATTTATAATTAGATTTAGTCAATTTTATTTTAGTTTGAAAAAATAAAGAAATTCTTATATTGTAAATTATAGGAAAAATACTTAATGATAATCTATAAAATTTTCTCAATTGTTCCATTTTTCTTTTGTATCAATGTAAAACTCTTCGAAAATCAATTTTTTTTTTTTATATTAAGCCTTGTTCCTGGTTTTGAAAATGTTGGATTTCAGTTAATATTTTAAGTATTATCTATAAACAAAGACATTTATGTAATTTAAAAAATTTTTTGGTAAACCAAATGAATGAATATAATTATTGGCTTAATTAATTAAGACATTTTTGATAAACTGAAGGAATAAAAGTAAGTACCCGCTTATCTAATTTTAAATAAAAATATAGACATGTAATCACTGGCTTTATTAAGAAAGAAATTTGATAAATGAATGGATGTTAATTTTAAAAAAATTTTGGTAAACGAATGGGCTTGTTAATTAAAAAAGTGAATGATATAAAGAGACCAGCTCATATAGGATTCATTCTATTTCTTCTTGTGATCACTTAGAATGTTGTATCCCAAATCTTTATCAGTAGTCAAGTTAATAACCATCAGCAACAAAAGCATTGGGAAACAAAATTCAATTCTTCAGAATATAGCCCATAGTTATTGGATATCCAACTTTAAGCCAACAACATGCTAACCACTATCAAATCTGCAATTCAAAAATGCACTTCTCAATATTAAAGAAAAACTTCAGGACAAACTCTACAAGATTTAAAAACTGGTTAATGAAAAAACTTCACACATTACTAAAAGACCTCCATTTTCATACATACACATGTATAAAAAATCAACTTTTCTGAAAACTAATACCCTCTTCATCATCTTTTCCCTTGGACTTAAGGTAATTTTTTATAAACTATTTTAGATAAATAAGTCAATTATTTTATATAGCGCAATGTTTATAAACTGTAATATTTAAACAGCATTAAACTGTTGCACATGCGCTTTGGATTTTAACTATAAAAAACTGTTGCATATGCGCTTTGGATTTTAACTATAAAATGAATGAATTCATTTTATAGTTAAAATCCAAAGCGCATGTGCAACAGTTTAATGCTGTTTAAATATTATAAACTATTTTATAAAACATTATTAACAAGCCACTGAGGGTTATAATTTAAATGATGTAATTTTATGTATTTATCTGTTAAATAAACTTTTTTTTCTTAATGTGTATGTTATAATACCTTATCTAACTTAGTGTATTTGATATAACACTTAGCTTTAGTCTGAATAGAAATTTATTTTTTAAAGTTTAATTTCCTTTTTTTCTCCTCTTTGTGAAGTTTTAATTAAAAAATTGTTTCCACGATTGTTGTTTAAAGTTTCCAACCAAAAAAGAGGGACTTTTTAAAGAGAAAAAAAATTATTTTTTTAAAAATATTTTATAGTTTATATGTAATAATATAATGCCTCTGAAAATTTTCAAAATCATTAATATAATGTGCATATTTGATTTAATATGCAATTAATTACATATATTGTTTGACAAGCTGATTAAATATTAGGAGTTTTGATTGTTTACACTATATGCATCACACGTACCTGAAATTAAAATAATTTGTATATGTATATATGTGCATTATATATAGCAATCCTGGATATATATTCACCACGTGAATTAGTTATATATTTGTTCATGTCCCAATGATGTAATAGTTCTTGCTTGTAGTATTCATGGATGATTGTTTTGTGTCAGATAGACATTTCTCACCATGAATTATATATTTTTTTGCTTTATAATATGAATGATTAAGAAGTCTATTTATTACCATTATATATTTTTTAGTGATATTGGATCAAATGCAGTGTATAGGATTAATTTTATAATGGCCTGCATGAGTAAACATGTATAGTGGATTAAGACTGCTTTATTACTGATTGTTTATTTAATGCAAAAGTGAAATATATGTGTGTGCACATCTTGACAAATCAATAATAGACTAATTATCAAACTTTAGAAACGATCCAATATTATAAATAAATTTTGCCAAGTGTAATATTTAAAACTACTAGGTATCAAATGCCCCCCATGCACACATAAGCAAATGTCATTATCATTCAAATGCATTTATTTAAACTACTGTATTCAAACTCAAGATATATTTGAATTATTGTTTTGAACTCATATACATTCAAACTGTCATATTTAAATTCTGTGGTATTTGAATCCTACAATTGAACTGTAGCCTAGACTGTGTTAGATTAGTAATAAACATTGTTTTGTTGATTGTTAGATTTGTTCAGCATTTTATTTACTGTTAGACTGCTCTGCCAATTATTTGCCAAGAACCTCTGCAATCTAGAGGCGATTTTAAATATATGAGTGATGATTCAACTGTGGAAGGCATTTCTACTTGGTAGTTTCAGCAGTAAACTATAATTTTCTAGGCTAGAGGTCTAATGTTACCCTCTGGTGATGATTATTAGAGTGCATGCTGCCCATTACAAAATATATATAAACATGTTATATATGTGTTTTGAGAAGTGCTATATAACTTGCAGTTCAATAAACAATACATATTCTATTCTAATCATTGTTTATCAACAAAAGATAAGCTATTACATGCTATTTCTTTTGATTATGAGAAGAGTTTGAAACAAAATATAGCATAGTTCATGGCTCCATTGTATTACTGTTGTATAACTTATCTTAAAGTAGATTAATGCATTGAATGTCACATAGTGCATTATCTTTCATTACATTTTTCACTAATGAAATCAATGTAAAACCTATATGGTGCATGCCCAACTTACAATAGAACATGAAATGTATAAACCATTGTTTGTCTAAAACTGCGACTAAACTTATAAAGTTAATTAATGTTCACCTGCAATTCAATTTCTCTAAGCACATATCCTTCACTAATCATGTCACACATAAAAATTGCAATTGAACTATGTTGTGATTTACTAACCAAAAAATAAATTTGCTACTTGCTGAAGTATAAAGATTGATTACCTCTATCGTGTTTATATTAATATTCGTTTTTCTCTTCTTAATCATCTATGCACTGATTTTATTAAATATAATTAATAACTTCTTTCATTTACACTTTATTCAATGGAATTGTAAGAAAAGAAAAAAACTAAATGTAAAAACAATATGGCATTGAACAAAGTGCAAATGAAAAAAATTATTAATTTTATTTATCATGATTATAATAGACTTTAAATAATAAAGCAACCATTGGACCAGTTTCAATAGTAAATCTTACTTAAAAAAAAAGTTTGGTATTGAGAAGCTGAAATCTTATTCTGAATTTATTTCTAATCAAAAAATTTGATTATAAAAATGAATAGCAAGATACATTACAACCTATTAAAATAGAAATTCATATAACATTATACATATTAGCCCACTAAAATTCTCCCACAACCATGACATTTTCAAGTGAAATACAACAAAAAATACACACTATGCTGTAATGACATGGGGAATTTGGGGTCATAAGTAATAATCAAAATAAAATAAATTAAGTCCATTTTGTGGCTGGGTTTGAACAATAAAAAATATAAATCAACAGTCAATCTGGTGACTGGACTGGAAATAGGTCTTCTGTAGACCAGGCTAACTATTAGCTTTTTCCAGCTTGGGCAATTATTTAAACATAACTTGGATGTACCACTTAAATGCTAATCCATTAGAATACATAACCAGAAAATCGAAACAATAATGCTGGGATACAAAAACATGCTGACCATCATCAATACTCAGGCCACTTCTACTGGCCAACTATAAACTTAACTTCTAATAAGACTAAACTAAAATAAAATGTAGTGCAGCTTTAAGGAGTATAATCTTATGCACCAACCAGGATGATGATGACGGATCACTGGATGCTCCTAAAATACTCAATACATCTCCATTTATATATTAAGCCCATGCTCGAATCTAATTCAGAGAACATAAGCTCTATTACTGTTATGGTTACCAAGAGATGATGCAATACAATTTTTAACAATTGAATTCAAGTTTATTAACAATAATAAAAAAAATTATATTAAGGTCTAGAGTATTGGCTATATACATAAGCATTCTGATATTGATTAACATACAGTAAAAAAACAAATTATTACATTGTGATTTACATATATGTGATTTACAAAACTGAAGTTATTACATAATGGTTTACATATATATGAGAACAGATGTGCGATTTATAATATACAATTAATATATTTCAATTGATCTTCAGTAATGACAAAAAATGATTAAAATTTATATATATGTCCTATTTGACAAGCATTGACATATTTTGATACATTAAAAATTATTTTCACAATTATTCTTTGTTGAAAATATATAAATCATGTTGTTATTTAGTAGTAAGTTCTAATTTTTATAGATTAGTTTTCTTTTTTTTTTTAAAGAAAAAAAAATATATATTTTTACTATCAACCATTTTTTTTTTTGACAATTAGATAAAAATTATTTAAATTTAAAATGTCTCTTTTCCTTTCATAATCTAAAATACGATGGCCAATGAATTATTCTTGACTCTTAATTATAATTCAAGTAAAATGATTTGCATTTTAAGTTATATATATATATATTTTTAAGGTCAATTTTTTTAAAAGGAATTACTAAAAACAATTTCTGTAAATATATATATCAAATTGTCTTTGAATCGATTCTTTCTTTTAGACGTTTGACTCAAGCAAATTATTATTTGTTTTATTTTAAGTTATAGATTCAAATGTCATTTTAAACCAAAAAAATTATTTAGAATTTCGTTGTTATATATAACACTATCATAGGCTACATCTAACTAATTATAACAACTTTAAATTAAATATTAGAAATTTAAAAATGTCTTTTAAATGAATTATTTTAAAATAACTCACCAGCTATATATATATATTTATCTGTGCTTCTCTGCATATAGCTGAAATAGCATATGTAGAATTAATTCTTCATCCACTGATGGTTTCTCTTGGGCAAGCTGGGTTTTTTAGTCCACATTGAGAGGGGTATAGTTCATGTAATTTGGTCTGCAATAATCCCCTTTTTTGTCCAGAATTGTTCCAGGCAAGCAGTTGTCTTCTTAGAAAACATTTAATATAAGCCAATTGATCCAATTTTGAAGTTGACCCAGTATTCATGTGAATCAAAACTCCAGTATATAGAACAAAGACTGCTCACTACTGAATCTACTAGCTTGACTTCAGTTACATCTTCATGGGAGCTATTTTTTTCCAACTCTCTGCTACAGCCAATAACAAACTGCAGCTATTTATTTTGGTCAGCTAATTGCTGCCACTTACTAGCCAAATTGTTGTCCAGCTCTTACAAAACATACAACCCAGACTTTGCAGTTGACCAACTTGGCCACTGCTTCACAAAGGCATTAAGACAACTTTGTAGCTGGCCAATTTGGCCAGCTACTTGCTGCCAGCTCTTATAAAAACTAAAAGCAGACTGAACTAATCTTTTTATCCAACCCTTTTATTAGACTTGGATTGAACAACACTAATTTAAAAATGTGTTTTTTTCCCTATCTTTCTTGATTTTAAACAATTTCAATCCCTCCAAAAGCACTTTTAATTAAAAAGCTATATTTGGAAATCTTATCAAAGATTGCTTTTAAAAGATAATAGAAATGTAAACAAGCATTAATAACAAACAATAGATATTTTATACAAGTTTTAATTGAAAGATTTCAAAAATAAACCCTGCTTGTGTTTAAATTTCAAAATCAGAATATTATTTATTTAGACCTTTTTAAATGTTTTAATTTATAATAAAAGTCTGTTTTAAATCCAGAGTTATTTAACCCATTATTATTTTTATTCCAAGAGAATGTAAAAAATATCTATAAAAATTTAAGTCTGTGTTTATTTCTACTTTTCCTTTCAACTTGATATATATTTGAACACATACATTATATTATTATATGCCATATAACAGACCTGTTATGATATATATATACAAAACAAAATAGGCTTCCTATCATTCACTTCAAAAACCAATTTCCTTTAACATCACAGATATCTTCATGAGATTGATGGCTTCAGATTCAATAAGTTTTATCATAACTTTCTTTTACTCTTCATTTTTTTCATAAAAGATTACCTTTGCATTGTCAAATATTTTATGACCTGTATACCTATTTTTAACTCTACTTACGAACTTTAACTCTTTCATTACCATTTAATTTATTTTGACCTATATAAACTTTATGATAACTGCATATAATTTTATAAACTACCTCAGGAATAGATTTGCTATCAATTGACTATTTTGAACTATTTAATAATGAATTTAAATTCAAGGCCTTTCTTGCCACTTTCATACCATCCAATAAAAAACTATTTTTATAAATCAATTTAATTGATTTATATAGTAAAGAAATAAACTATTTATTCTCACTAACAATTAAATCTTTATATTAAACTTTTCTATATACTCTCCTCATATACACTTCAATGCAATTTTTATATAATTCCTCTTATTTTCCTTAGTTTCAATTGTCCTGCAGTCTTCATCAGAGCTACAACATTTAAACATATAACCATTATTTTACATACTTCTATATACATATTTTTTATATTATTGTTCATAATTATATCTAATTTTAACTTTTACCTTTACATCTTTTAATTTATACTTATTATTTATTTTTATTATTTTTATCCCATTCTATTTTTATTTTAAATCTTCATTATTAACAGATATTTTTATTAAATATAATTTTTCTAATAAATTCATCATCATAATCTAACTCAATATAGTCAGAAGCAAACTGACTCATCTGAATATAACTTATTTTCAAAACTATTAAGTCTTTTAATTCCTATAACAAAAATTCAATAAGGAAAGTTTCTTACGAGTAAAAAGGTTTGATAAATGTCTGGCCTTATCATATTTCTTAATTTTTTTGCATTAATAAAATGATTACAAAATAAAACTTTATCAACTTTACCATTAACCTATTATATGCTTCTAATCAATACTTTCTAACTTTACATATTACATGTCATTATTATTTTCTAAATAAATTTTTATCTATTTCAATGTTTATAATTTTTAAACTTTCTATTTTTCATTTCATTAATCACTTCAATGAGAACCCAATTTTTTTTTATAATTATTTTAAAGCTTTTATAATCAACTATCAATTCAATAGTTTGAATATTTCTCAATCTTTATTTGAATTTATATTAATATTCTACATTTCTTATAAAAACAACTTTGAAATCTTTTGTTTAATTTATTAAAGATTTATTTCTTATTTAGTTCAGAATTCATACTTTTAAAATCTAACTTTAATTCTATGACGACTAAATTATGGACTAAACCTGTTAACTCCATGATAAGCACATACATTTTTAATGGTACTCTCAACCTATTCTGAATTAAATAACCCAATTACCTAGAATATCATTTCCTTGTGGTTTTAAATTCACTTATACATTAAGCTATTTGCCATGTAAAAATATATCAAACCTTTATTTCGTTTTATATTATAATTCATGATCTACAAATTTAATTTCTCTTCTATGATCTCTCACATTTCAATCCTCCAATGTCACTTTACAATTGTCTTTTGAATTCATTTTTAAAAATTTTTCCTATTTCTTTATATATAAATATTATGTTTTCATTATTATGTTTTCTAGATAGTAGTTGTATGTATTTATATATGTAAATTAATTAGTAAATGGGATGATCATTATATATACGAAGTTAAATCCACAGCCAAGCTATATAGATGTGCAGCAATCAAACAGAAGTGGTGCTTCAAACTGAATAAAAACAATAAAAAATCTGTCTAAGCTACCACTAACCAAAAGGAGGCTCTTTTTTGATCAGTCACTCACAATGTTATGTATGAGTTAATAGCTGGATTCATATTCCATATATATAACAGTCATCCTATTTACTAATTAATTTACATCTATATTAATCATTAAAAATATTAAATTTAAATACATGACTTACTGACGGGAGAGTCTTAATTTCAGTTGGGATGTAAGAAATGTTGCTATACATTGTATCTCAATTTTTACAGCTATAATGTCCAGCTACTAGCTTCTTTATAACAATGTAAATGACTATCAAGGGGTCTCCTTTTGAATAGTGGTTAGCTTAAACAGGTTTATTATTTTCTTTCAGTCTGCAGTACTGTATCTGGTTGGTTGCTTCACAATAACATACCCTAGTTGCGAATTTAACTTCGTATATATCACCCCATTTATTAATTTACATCTATATTATCTGTTAAAAACATTAAATTTATATATATACACACACACAAATATATATATATATAATCACTAGATCCCTTGGAACATATTTTTGATTCTCTTGGTCATAAGACAAAACTTACTCCATTATGCTGTCTGCTTTTACATCCAGTACATTAGTCTCTTAACAGTCCATTTATTCTTGATCTTACAAACCACTTTGACTTCATTATATTTTTGAGCTCTCTAATATATAAATTCTGGAATTATCTTTTCCTGGCCCTTCCTAATATATTTGTTCCTGCAATACATTACAAAGTTTACTAAATCTGCAGGAAAAACCGTGCTTTTCAATTAGTCATATGCTTCCAGGTTGTGGCAAAGAGAAGTCCAAAATAAATATTTTCAATGAGTTATGAAAGTTGATCATAATAATTGGGTGAAATTTTGCCAACCTGTGTCTGTGCAAGTTATACTGAATGCATATATGTGTACTGAGTCTACACATGCTTACGTATACTTATGCATAAACATTTCACTAAACTAAACATGTGCAAAAGTGTATTATTTATGATTTAATTCAGTTATTCCAATAACAAAATAGGACATATAATTTAAATGAGACAGAGGCAAAATCACACGAAATTATGATATAATCTTTATGAAAAAATTGTCTTTTTTTCTATAAATATTCTTTGATATCATTGTACATGTATAAGATTTAATTCACATATATATTAATAATGTACATGTATAGCACTATTTTAGTTTTGATGTGTGTGTAGTGAAAAGTACTTGAATTCTTTAGATTGCAAAAAAATCTAGAAAGAAACTGTGAGATAGACAGATGACATAAAAAACAAGTTTACTGAAGGGCAGATAAGAAAAGATGGATTGAAAAGACTGGATTAAACTTGGAGAAACATTCAACCATTCTAAAATTTAGAAATTAAAAACAGACTAACACACAAAGATATATCTGATTAATATTCTAACTAAAAGAATTCATGCATAATTTAATACTAAAGTGAACACACAAAAAATTACATTGTAAAAAATTTAATAATACTATGGAGTGCATGTACAACAGCCTTCTCATGGCCCACCCTGCAAACAGATTGCAGTAGCATATGAAACAAATAGCTTCCACATGAAAATTAGAGTTTATCCTGATGAACTTCTAGTTAAAGAATGCAAATTATAAAATTACACAAAAACCTATTAATAAGAACTCTGGTAGCATTATAGGAGATAGTTGCACCAGGATTATATAAATGATGGTCTTAGCCTTTCAAAATAAAAATCGACCATGATATTCACAAACATGGAACATCTCAAATGCCAAATATACCCTCTACGTAGCAATTTTCCCTTCACCTAGGAAACACAGTAAAGTTACTTCAACTTATCATTGAGAATCTTATCAAGATCAAAAATGCAGATTCCTAATTGTTCAATATATTGATATAATTTTACTTCAGAAGACTCATCATTCTTTTAACATGCATATCTTCTTAAAATGCAATTGTAAACATGGTATGATTACTTTTGTTTTGGTTCTTGTTAAAAACCACTGTACATCGTTTGATGGCGCTGTTTCACGGCCGAAACTACGATTAATACACCACTATGATCGTAGTAGCCGTTTAGCGGCCACGTGATGCAGTTGACGCGTGGCCGAAACTACAAGTAAGAGCCGTTTACTTCTATCGCTCTGATTTTGCACAGAAACAGCACCACCAAGCGATGTATTGTAACGGTCAGGTTTGTACATTTGCTTAACAGACTGAGAGTCCAAGCCAGAGAACCAAAAGCTGACCAAGTCGGGATAGTAATACCCTACGTCTGATCATACCTTAACTCTCTCACTCGTGCTTCCAAGTCAACCCATCGCGAATGACATGCCAGAGGTTACACTCGATATCTCTTTGATCACGTTCCAGCAATAGCAAAGCAGTAAAACATGAGACACCCCCCCCTTATTACATATTCTATTATAAAACTTAACTAGTGATTCATAAGATAATGAGCAAGTAATGAGACTGAGACAAATTTATATTTCATAAATTTAATATAACATTTAATAAATATTGATGCATAGCAAGTTGTGTATAGCTAGCTCACACACAGGTGAGGAAACACTAGGGTTATAAAACAAGATTACAAAGCCATGAGTGGATTCTCTAGGTTATCAAATAATAATACAAAGCAATGAGTGGATTCTCAGGGTTATCAAATAATAATACAAAGCAATGAGTGGATTCTCAGGGTTATCAAATAATGTTACAAAGCAATGAGTGGATTCTCAAGGTTATACAATAATATCTCAAAGCAATGAGTGGATTCTCAGGGTTATAAAATAATATTACAAAGCAATGGAGCTTTTTAATAAGCTTATGTCATCTTTCATGTTCTAATTCATGCTATGTTTTATATTTTGGAATCGGTTATAGTTAGCTAGAGTGATAGATTTATTGATGAAGATAGAGATTATATTAAGTTATATATTGTTACTAAGTTTAAGTTTATATTATAATTACTAAGTTTAAGGTTATATTATAAATATATTCAAAATCATATTATAGAGACATTTGCGTGATATATAATTGTTATACAGATAAACACATTAAATCTGATTCTAGTTCGGATCAAAGCCGAAGTTACTTTCTAGGGAAGCTGAACTGAAATGTGTTGGCAGTTGAACGTCAGATTCTAGGGCGTTTAGAAACTAGAGTATCAGATAAGTGTGACTCGAATGCATTCTTAATGGGGTTTATTACCTAGTAAACGGTTCCCTAACCGATCTGCTTGCTATAATGGAAGAGGCCTTTTAATTAAGTGAACAGAAGAATTGGCTTATGAGCCTTTTAGAAACGCTTTGGTTTAGTTATATACGAATAATTGTCACATTTGCCTAAACTTTCGAGGCGTGACTTAATGAAATACGAAGAAAATGTCACCGTTGCCTAAACTTTCGAGGCGTGACTGGACGTGGAACAATCTTGAGATGGGCCATTATAGACATAGCAAGTAGATATGCATATTTATGCAAATTAGCAATACATTCGCAATGCTAGATTAATATTTTATAAATTAATTACGCCAAAATCTTAGCTTCTTCAGTGCTACTACCACCGGTCAAAGTTCATAAATGAGATTATTAAATTATAAAATGATGGCGATAATGAGAATCCGATTTAAGGTTTCTCTGCATAGCTACTTATAGAACTGGGAACATTAGTTATAGGTAGTATAACTAGATCTAATATCAAACTGATTTTTAAATAATAAAATTTGAGTTATAAAATAGCTCACGCCAATTATTGATGTTTAAATAAATTACACATCTTAAATAATTCGTCAAAATAGACCTTACTAATAATGAAAAATGGGTTTTAACTAACGAATGCTAATCTATATTTTAAATAGCTTGCGTAAAATATACTTTTCAAATAACTGGCAAAATACATATTTTAAATCACTTACGCAAATATAATTCTTAAATAATCTGGGCAAAATCTGCGTTTAAATAATATACGTAATATATACGATTTAACTAACTTTAGCAAAACATTTTCATTTTATAGGAGCAAAACATTTTCATTTTCAAATAACTTGAGAAAAAGATGCGTTTTAAATAATATACGCAAATATACATTTTTAAATAACTTTATCAAAAGATTTTAAATAACTTGTTCAGGCATTATAAATATCGATTCACTCTATCACATATAATTCAGAAAAGAGTCTTGACTATATTCTTTATATCGCAATACTCTGATATGATAAAAGAGATTACTCACTCCCCTCCCCCCGATAATTTATTAACACACAAGACTCCGTTCTGATAAAAACACAGCATAAATCAATTAACATGAACTTAAAACTATAGATAGATGACATAAGAATAAATTGCATAAACAATCAATAAGATTTATAATTTAGAAATGAATTTCTTGTATAGTTTTATATCGGAACTAGATGTTTAGGATTATTTAAAATTATTAATGATCAACGACTACTTAAAATTATTAATGATCAAGCAAGAATTTGGAGAGTGTTCTAAGATTTAAACAAATTTAAGATAAACATTTTAAGATAAATATTTTAAATGAACATTTAGAAAATATAATTGATTATGTGATTTAGTTAGCTAGCTTTCATTTAGAATACGTTTTAGTTATGAAATTTAATATTTGTCAGAAAGGATTTACCGGCAAAGTCTCTTTTAAGGCATTGTTTCCATGTGCTTCTCACTATATTCAGTCAGGCTGGGCTTCTCTTAGGTTTTAGTCTGGATGTAGCTTCGCAAATTTATCTCTGTGGCAGCTTTCCCCATTTCTTTGGTCAGAAACTCCCTGGTCTCTCAGGTACAGTTTCTTTCTTACTGTGATGGGCATGGTGGAGGTTTTCTTACATCGGTAGCCGCTAGTGGAAGAGCAAACGGCTGTCTCTTTGTCTTCTAGCCAAGGGTCATCTTTGTAGCAGCTTGGATGGTAGTTTTTTAAGGTTTAGCTTTTTTAAATGGCAGGAACAGTTTTCTTACTTAACTTCAGCTCTGGCTTTTCGGAAATAATTTCGGCAGCAAATATAATTTTCACAGCAACAGCAAAAACTTAAGACGGATGATGATAGATGATGGAAGAGGTAGGTTAGAGGCTTTGGTGGCTATTTGGGCCCCTTTTTATGCTATATTTTTGACAGTAGTAACCTCCTACTTTGAGTCATGCCACATCACAAGATGACTAGTTCAAACTAGCCTTTAACCAAATATCCAGTTAGTAAAAATATTAAGTATATCTAAATCTGGACTTGGTAAGACTCTATTGTTTTAATTGACGTCAGTTTTAAAAGATATATATTTTTAAGAGAATGGTCACAAGCAATTTGTAAAGATTTTTGTATAGATTTATGCCTGACTGAATATTATAATTGGTCTTGGTTATAATTTTTAAATAGGTCAAATTTTGGCCAAAGATTTATTTTTAGAACGAAGTGTTAAAACTGATAAAACTTTCTGCTTGTAATTTTAAGCAAACAAAAGAATTGAAAATTATCTAACTTGGAAATTAGTTAAAATGAATACTGACTTAAATAATTATTTAGAAAGAATATTGAAAAATAAGTAATATTATAAATTTAAACATTATGCTACTATATAGATAAATTTTAATTATACAGTTATGTTTATTTCAGTTTTAACAAATCTAATGGAATATGCTCGTATATAAATATTTGAGACTGTAATTTTATATTTATAATTAGTAAGGACGATTATATACGCACATACTCGCAATATTATAAGGACAAAGTTTTTAAAATTGAAGAAATACACGCCATCTGAGTACAACAAATATATACTATTATCAAAGATAATAGGTGAAACAGGTGTAACCGTTTCATAGCAATCCATTCCCGGACAAAAAAAAAAAAAAAAAAAAGACCTTTCTCCCCCTTCTATTCTCTTTTTTTAGCTCGTGTTTTTTTTTTAGTGATTCTACACGACTTCTATTTATATATATTTTTTACTCATCTGGTCTACCTTCTTCAATCTCCTCTTTCCCTTTCTGGTCATGCAAGCAGCTAATACGCCAACCCCCCTGCTCTAGCATAGTTGAATATAATTAAGTAACATAATATAATTATTAAATATATAAATATGTTTAACTAAGATAATAAAATTTCTGACTATTCTCACTCTATATAATTTTTAGTACTAAGATTAAATATGACTAAATGATTAAATAAGATCAATTCTAATTACTCTAGCTCTATATAAATGAATAAAAGAATAAATAAGCCAATACTAGTTCTATTTGCTAATTTTATATTACTATAGGTTATAAATATGAGTTACAAATAAATAAATACGATTAAATAGGTAAAACTAATTAATTATCCCTAAACTAAAAAAACTTAAATATAATTTCCCTACCCCTTGCTCTAAGAGAACTTCTAATCCCGCACATCCTGTTACCGTGGACCTTTCTTTATACTATTATACGGGAGTCTATCCCTAAACTTATGGTAAGATCCTCTACCATCCTGACTAACAACTTGACACCTAACGTGGTCTAACCTTCCAAACTTATCAGGTGGTTCTTTGTGTATGGGAGTATGGTCTATGGTGGTTAGGAAAGCAGCCATCTCCTCTACCGTATGTATCCTGCACCCTATCATCATTTTGCTGCACGTATCCAGGCATATTGTTTTGGATTATACGAATTATTTTGTGTTTCAGAGAATGGAAACGCATTCAATGACCTAAGACGTGCAACCTGGCACATGAAAAACTGCGTATAAGTTTCCCGTGTGACTGAGCCATAGTGTTCTCTGAGTACTGTATGGTAAATCCCATCCTGCCTTTCCTCACTCCAGAAAGTCCTAACTAGGGCTGTCACCACATACTGCTCAAATGTGTGAGGCTTTTCTTTATAGCAGTCCCACCAGGACTGGGCATACCCTTGTAGGTAGTGGGTGGCTAGCATGATTTGGTCCTGAGGGTCTACCTGCTGGAACCTAAACAATTCAGTCAGACTTTGGAGGCATGTCCTAGGACTCTCTCCGACCTCTCCCCGAAGGTTTTGACCTGTATATATTTAGATAGGTATGCCTGTTGCCTCATTGTATCTATGTATATCACCCCTTCTCTTGTGGTCTCTATGTTCACCTCTCCCTTAAGACCTTCTCTAGTTATCCTACTGCTCTGAACCCTTTCTCTGCTCCCTACCTCGGCTATTTTCTCTTGGCTTATACGCTTTTACTTCTGTCTCTGGGAGCTCCCTATCTTCCACTCTGGCTTCTCTTCCTATGATTCTATCCTCGACTTCCTCTACTTCCCACTTGCCTCCACTAGCTAACTTTATTCTTTTTGGTGGTAACTCTTTATCTTCTACCCATATTATCCCTTTCTGTTCCTTTTCTACTCTGTCCATTCTCTCTTGCAGCACCTGTATCTCTTGTACTATGTCTACTCTTTCTTCCACTGTCCCTCTATGAACTATTTCTAATGCCCTTTCTAGGCCTTCCACTTTTTTCTCAGTTTCCTGTCTTATATCCTGTATCTCTTTATGCAGAAGCTCTCCCTGTCCTTCCAACTTATTCCTTATAGTGAGAAACTCCCCTTTTACTGTTCTCAAGCTAGTTTCCATTCGTTTTTCTTGCATCTCCAAGAGCCCCTCATACTCTCTCTGGGTTTCCTCAATTTGCCTTTTACATTCCATGACTAGTCTACCCATTGTTTCCTGCAGAGTTTGGAACCTCTGTTCTACCTTGCTGTCAAACATGTGCTCTATATATTGACACATTTCTTCTCTACCTCTTTTTTCCTTTTCTTCCCTTTCAGCCTTATCTTTTTCTTCTCTATCTCTTCTTTCCTTTTCTTTCCTTTCAGCCTTATCTTTTTCTTTTTCTTCTCTATCTCTTCTTTCCTTTTCTTTCCTTCACCTTATTTTTTCATTAATTTCATTAATGTTCTTATGCTTGGTTCCTCATCTACTACTTCCTGTTTTTCCCTATGCCTCTTTTCTTGTGTTGGTTTTGGCCCACTTTTCTTTTCTAAGTTCTCATTTTTGCTAACTGCTATTTCCTCCTCTCCCCACTACTACTATCTTTTACTATTTTCTCCCTGATCTCAAAGTTTTACCTTCACTTTCTACTTCATTTCCTATCTGCTCCTCCTGTTCCTCTTTTCCTTCTTCTTTTCTTCACTTCCATTTTTATTTTATATATATTTTTAGTACTATTATTTTCTTTGATCTGATTCTTTTATTTTTATATCTGACAGCTGACTCGCCTTTCACTCCCCCAGAACTGACTACCTCTATAATTACCTCAATCACTCCTGTTCTTTGCCCATTTTCCTTTTTATTATTTGCTACCTGATACATTTTAACTAATAATATAATTAAATATATAATAAGCACATCTAAATCATAAATTAAATTTTCAGACTCACCCAGCTTCTGTCTTGCCACCTGTGGTTTCTCCCTTAAGATTAAACTTTTTTTTTCAGTACGCGTGTATTTCTTTTTCTTGCCTGATCATTTGTGTATTTATATATATTTTTCTTGCTTGATCATTCTTTTGCTCATCCCTTTCTGAATCACCAATTTATTTACATTACTTATAAACTCACTTATTTATCAATTTTAATACTAGATTATGAGTTGTTTTGCTTAATTTATACATATTTTTGTCATACTGCAATGATATTTGGAACGAAAAATATAATAACTCTACTCAGGGTTGTGTACTTAGTCTAAGCCACACGTTGGGTCGCTAACTCCGGGAAAAAAATATACCTATGTAACGGTCAGGTTTGTACATTTGCTCAACAGACAGAGTCCAAGCCAGAGAACCAAAAGCTGACCAAGTCGGGATAGTAATACCCTATGTCTGATCATACCTTAACTCTCTCACTCATGCTTCCAAGTCAACCCATCACGAATGACATGCCTGAGGTTACACTCGATATCTCTTTGATCACGTTCCAGCAATAGCAAAGCAGTAAAACATGAGACATCCCCCCCCCCTTATTACATATTCTATTATAAAACTTAACTAGTGATTCATAAGATAATGAGCAAGTAATGAGACTGAGACAAATTTATATTTCATAAATTTAATATAACATTTAATAAGTTACACATAGCAAGTTGCGTATAGCTAGCTCACACGCAGGTGAGGGAACACTAGGGTTATAGAACAAGATTACAAAGCCATGAGTGGATTCTCTAGGTTATCAAATAATAATACAAAGCAATGAGTGGATTCTCAGGGTTATCAAATAATAATACAAAGCAATGAGTGGATTCTCAGGGTTATCAAATAATAATACAAAGCAATGAGTGGATTCTCAGGGTTATCAAATAATAATACAAAGCAATGAGTGGATTCTCAGGGTTATCAAATAATATTACAATGTAATGAGTGGGTTATAATGGTTATACAATAATATCTCAAAGCAATGTGTGAATGCTCAGGGTTATAAAATAATATTACAAAGCATGACTTTTTTAATAAGCTTATGTCATCTTTAATGTTCTAATTCATGCTGTTTTATTTTTGAAATCGGTTATATGTTATCTAGCTAGAGTGATCGATTTATTGATAAATGATGGAGATTATATTAAGTTTATATCATTGTTCTAAGTTTGAGTTTATATTATAGTTACTAAGTTTAAGATTATATTATAAATATATTCAAAATCATATTATAGAGACATTTGCGTGATATATAATTGTTATACGGATAAACAAATTAAATCAGACTCTAGTTCGGATCAAAGCCGAAGTTACTTTCTAGGGAAGTTGAACTGAGACGTGATGGCAGTGGAACGTTAGATTCTAGTGCGTTAGAAACTAGAGTATCAGATAAGTGCGACTCGAATGCATTCTTAATGGGGTTTATTACCTAGTAAACGGTTCCCTAACCGATCTGCTTGCTATAATGGAAGAGGCCTTTTAATTAAGTGACCAGAAGAAGGGCTTATGAGCCTTTTGAAAACGCTTTGGTTCCGTTAAGTACGAGTAACTGTCACATTTGCCTAAGCTTTCGAGGCGTGACTTGACGAAATACGAAGAAAATGTCACCGTTGCCTAAAATTTCGAGGCGTGACTGGACGTGGAACAATCTTGATATGGGCCATTATAGACATAGCAAGTAGAAATGCATATTTATGCAAATTAGCAATACATTCGCAACGCTAGATTAATATTTTATAAATTAATTACGCCAAAATCTTAGCTTCTTCAGTGCTACTACACCCGGTCAAGTTCATAAATGAGATTATTAAATTATAAAATAATGGCGATAATGAGAATCTGATTTAAGGTTTTTCTGCATAGCTACTTATAGAACTGGGAACATTAGTTATATGTAGTATAACTAGATCTAATATCAAACTGATTTTTAAATAATAAAATATGAGTTATAAAATAGCTCACGCAAATTATTGATTTTTAAATAAATTACACATCTTAAATAATTCGTCAAAATAGACCTTACTAATAATGCAAAATATTTTGAATAGTGAATGCAAACCTACATTTTAAATAGCTTGCGTAAAATATACTTTTTCAGATAATTGGCAAAATACATATTTTAAATCATTTACGCAAATATAATTCTTAATTAATCTGGGCACAATCTGAGTCTTAAATAATATACGCAAAATATACATTTAAATAACTTTAGCAAAAGATTTTCATTTTAAGCAAAACATTTTCATTTTAAATAATTTGAGAAAAAGATGCGTTTTAAATAATATACGCAAATATACATTTTTAATAACTTTAGCAAAAGATTTTAACTAACTTGTTCGGGCATCATAAATACCGATTCACTCTAGCACAAAATATTAGTTTTATTTCAGAAAGGAGTCTTGACTATATTCTTTATATCGCAATACTCTGGTATACTAAAAGTGATTACTCACTCCCCTCCCCGATAATTTATTAACACACAAGACTCCGTTCTGATAAAAACACAGCATAAATCAATTAACATGAACTTAAAACTATAGATAGATGACATAAGAGTAAATTGCATAAATCAATAAGATTTATAATTTAGAAATGAATTTCTTGTATGGTTTTATAGAAACTAGATGTTTAGGATTATTTAAAATTATTAATGATCAACGACTACTTAAAATTATTAATGATCAAGCAAGAATTTGGAGAGTGTTCTAAGATTTAAACAAATTTAAGATAAACATTTTAAGATAAATATTTTAATTGAACATTTAGAAAATAGAATTATGTGATTTAGTTAGCTAGCTTTCATTTAGAATATGTTTTAGTTATGAGATTTAATATTTGTCAGAAATGATTTACCGGCAAAGTCTCTTTTAAGGCATTGTTTCCAAGTGCTTCTCACTATATTCAGTCAGGCTGGGCTTCTCTTAGGTTTTAGTCTGGATGTAACTTCCACAAATTTATTTCTGTGGCAGCTTTCCCCATTTCTCTGGTCAGGAACTCTCTAGTCTCTCAGGTACAGCTTCTTTCTTACTGTTATGGGCATGGTGGAGGTTTTCTGTCATCGTTAGCTGCTCGTGGAAGAGCAAACGGCTGTCTCTTTGTCTTCTAGCCAACGGTCATCTTGGTAGCAGCTTGGATGGTAGTTTTCTAAGGTTTAGCTTTTTAAAACGGCAGAAACAGCTTTCTTACTGAACTTCAGCTCTGCGGTTTTCGGAAATGATTTCGGCAGCAAATATAATTTTCACAGCAACAGCAAAAACTTAACATGGATGATGATGGAAGAGGTTAGGTTAGAGGCTTTGGTGGCTATTTAGGCCCCTTTTTATGCTAGTAACCTCCTACTTTGAGTCATGCCACATCACAAGATGACTAGTTCAAACTAGCCTTTAACCAAATATCCAGTTAGTAAAAATATTAAGTATATCTAAATCTGGACTTGGTAAGACTCTATTGTTTTAATTGACGTCAGTTTTAAAAGATATATTTTTAAGAGAATGGTCACAAGCAATTTGTATAGATTTTGTATAGATTTATGCCTGACTGAATATTATAATTGGTCTTGGTTATAATTTTTAAATAGGTCAAATTTTGGCCAAAGATTTATTTTTAGAACGAAGTGTTAAAACCGATAAAACTTTCTGCTTGTAATTTTAAGCAAACAAAAGAATTGAAAACTTGGAATTAGTCAAAATGAATACTGACTTAAATAATTATTTAGAAAGAAATATTGAAAACTAAGTAATATTATAAATTTAAATTATGCTGCTATATAGATAAATTAATTATACAGTTATGTTTATTTCAGTTTTAACAAATCTAATGGAATATGCTCGTATATAAATATTTATAATTAGTAAGGACGATTATATACGCACATACTCGCAATATTATAAGGACAAAGTTTTTAAAATTGAAGAAATACACGCCATCTGAGTACAACAAATATATACTATTATCAAAGATAATAGGTGAAACAGATGTAACCGTTTCAGTATAGTGGCTATTTAACAAGTATCTTCGTTTCAAATCATCTTGTAAAGCTAACAATTTCCACTGAAAATAGTTAAAATGTAATTCAGATAATTTTTACATACACAACATTGATAAATCTTCCAAAATAAACTGGCCCCACATTTCTCCAGAAATTCTTACATCTATCTATACTTTACAGAAAATTTCAATTCTCATAGAGAATCAACTTTTCAATTTGCAAGGAGGTACATTCCATTCAAGCAGATGGGGAACAAAAACGACTCCTGCTTTAAGTTTTGTTTCAACAAAAAATAGTTTATCATTACTTCCTGATCTAATGATACTAGATCATTTCTCTCATAATCAACGTAACCAAATCTAATCACTCTTAGAATTCACATTCCTATAGATAAAAGTTATCCTGTTATGAGATAACATTTAAGGAAATCGAACTGGAGTCAAAACAAACTTATTGAAAGAAATTCATTCCAGATTGGAATACAATCAGCAGTAACATTTATAGCCAATTTTTATCTGCCATCAATCCAAAGAATTGCTAACTCAATTGTAAAATCATGGAATGATACCAGACAAGACAAGTGGACAACATACAAAAGCAAAATGTTACAAGACCTACTTATAAGACCTAGTCACTATTACAAAAGCTTGGTGGATGTAAACTACTTCTAAAAGAATTACTATTGTTACTGTTAATGAGATTGCTAATCTTATATGCAAGATTTCTAAACTCAAAATTGATAGAAGAGCAAAATTATGATATTTCTTTTCAGTGTTCCACTAATATCAATCTGATAAAATTTGTGGATGTTGATGAACTTAGATGTTTTTGATTGTGATTGTTTTAAATCAGAAAAGGTCTCACAAACATAATATATTTTCTGAGTTTTTTAAAAATTTAAGACTTCAAATGAAAGCATGATTAGCAAAACTATTCAGTAACAATACAGAAACTATTCCCAATATCTGGCATAAAAGCAAAATTATAACAGTTTTAATATTCAATAAATCTACACTGATAAAAAAAAGTATTGCCCAATACCATTATTATATGTTCCTTACATTTTTTTGAAATAATGATATTAACAAGAATTTTGCCAATAGTTGAGAGCCATCTACTTATATAACAAGCAGTTTTAGGCAATGAAGTAGTTGCTATGAACAACACATTGAAAAAAGACTTTCAAAATAAATTAAAACCTGGTGTAACTTTTATTGATTTAGCCTCAGCTTATGATTCTATTTGGAAAAAGTTTCCTAAAAATTCAAAAAACCATTTCCTTGACAAAATGCTTTCTAATAAAAAAATTCAAATGACATTAAATGATAATCATAGAAACAAAATTTTATAGAACTGTTTTTCTTCAAGATTTATTTAATATATTCATCAGTGATCTCAAAATAGAATGCACCAAATCATTTATTCTATTGATATTGTTTTGATTTCTCAAAAGAGATCATTATTTGAAATAGAACTCTTAATAAAGATATGAAAAGACTGGAAATCTTTTTCAAAGTCTGGATCTTATTTTTAATCCAATGAAGACAGTGTGCTCAATTTTTCTTATAATATTGAATATAATCTTTGCAATAATAGATAGAAATCTAATCCTATCCCAAACTAGCTTAAGAGTAATCTTGTATCATAGCTTAAGTTATTTTCTTCACTTAAATAAGGATAGAGCAAAAGTGATTTCTAGAAATAATCTCTATAGAAAATTAACTGGAGCTACAAATATTTTAAGGGCAGCTTCTTTAACACTAACATATTCGCTGGTAAATTTTGTGTTCCTGCTTGGGGAAAAATTTTCACATTAAATATTTGGACACTCAATTACTGGTTACTGAAGACTACTTATTTGCAATGGTTTTCTATTCTTTTACATAACCTTACCAAATATCAAAAAAAAATTGTTTCACAGAAAATATTTAAAAAGATGAGCGGTTCGGACTTGCCAATAATTCAAGATATAGTTTCACCACCTAAAACCCATCTCAAATTAAGATTCCTCTTTTGGATATTAAACCAAATATCTATTATTATTATTACATAAAAATGGAATTCTCATAATGTTCCAAACAAATTTATTTTTCCAGATTTAGTAATAGTCAACTGGATTTGATTTTCCTAGCTGCAACTGGAGTCTCATGAACAAATTCAGGGCAATTCATGTTCATTGCACTCAGTGATCTATGTCAATGTAGAAAAACACAAACTTAACTAATGACTGCTGAATCAATAGTTACAATGGCAGAAATGAAGATGATTCTAACTTCTGGTTGAAATCCAATTTATAAAATAATAATATGTGGATTTGTTGCTATGTGCATTGATAGTTGAAAATAAGAGCTAATTCATTAAATGGCATTTGATAAAACTACCATTTTGCCATTAATATTACATATTATTGTAATAAATAAAAGTTTTGAATCAACAAGTACAAAAAGGGAAAACTTTTATTTAGATGTATATTCCAATTTTCTGTTTTTAGCTTCCCAAATTATGTAATACCAAAATATTTTTCACTTCACATGAATCCAGAATGGAAAAATCTATATTAAAGAGAATTTTATTGCAATACTTTTATAAAATTTAATTCTTACATTATATTTTAAAACTTCATTAATACTTTAACATCTTTTCTTCTATTTTTATTTTAAAGCTAAAGTGTGATTTTTTTTTATGCAGCAAAATAATTTTTGAAAATTATTCCTTAATTTGAATAATGCCCTTTAAAATTAGTTTCTGTTATATAAGTCATTGGCTTTATTAAAACCACTCTTAAAAGCCACAACTTCCTTATTACAGATTGGTTTATTGATGCTGTTGCCATATCATTACCTTATGCAAATGATGGATCACCTGAATTCTACCTTGTAATAAATCAGTAACTCAAAACAAGAATTCAGGCTATGGCCTTAATTATATTACAAGTTTTGATGATACGATTTATGGCATGCTATTTTCTATTGCATTATGATGGAAAGTTAGACCTGTTTTAGTTTGAATACATAATGCATTAAACAATGCATTCAGTTGGATTTTATGGTGTTTATAGTTTTAGGATCTTTTTAAGCTCAATTTAGTTCGTGATATCCTTAGCAATGAGTTTGTTATAGAAAAAGTAAAAAATCATAGATTTTTTAAAATGTTGATTTATAAATTCTCATTTTAATTTAGATTAATAATCTATATTTAAATCTATATATTGTTAAAGTGTTCAAATTAAGAACCAAAAGTACTTACATTTGCTGACAATTCCTTCATAGCTTTTACTATTTATTGTAATCACATTAACATATGATTCTCTGTTTTAAGATATGAACAGAGGTTATTCTTCGGAAAGTATTATTACCGATTCTGTGGAATAACTCTCTAGATCTCGAATCGGGCAATAACTTTAAATGATGGTGGCAATTAAAATTTTTTCTCCACATCAAAAAACGTAATAAATATTTATTTTATGTAAACCTAAACCACTCTTTAAAAGGTTGTGTAATCTTCTTTGGAGCTTTTCAATTTAGAAAATAAAATACGGGCTTTTCAAATGTATATTTAAACACATTTTGAACCAAAAAGTTCGCCGTTAAAATCTTTGGTTGCTATTAGAAACATATTTATAAATTTATTAGAAACATATTTATAAATTATCTTAATGAATAAGTTGCTCATTAAAGTTAACGACTTAACTCTAAATATTAAGATATTGTGCTAAAATAAAATGAATTAAAAAAGTGACAAGTTATAGCAAACTGGAGCAGACAAAGATTTACTGATGGGACGTAGCATTTCCTTGACTAATAGTCTCAATCAGGAAAATAGACACACAAAAAAAGGATAATTCATTAATATTAATGAAAACAAAATTTGTATTTTCAATAAACTTTCATATCGAAAACTTTTTAACATTGAACACTATTAGAAAGCATCTATCATTTTACCTGCAGTTCTTTCATTTATATGAATAATTTGCTCTACAATTTCTGCCTCCGAAACAAAACGAATAGTAGAAATTTTTCGTTTTGCTATATCCATTATTAGACAGAGTACTACCATAAAACATGTCTATCAAACAGCCAGCCGTGAAGAAAAACAAGCTTCAAGTTTTCATATATACTAGCCACGCCTTCGTACAGCTTTAATTCACTAATATTTGAGTTAATAATTATAGGATAATAAACAATTAAATCTGATTTTATATAAAACATTTTTTGTTTTTTATTGTGAACCAATACTAATTCACAGCGAATAAAAGTTTTAAAGAAATTTTATAACAAACGTACATAATTGCAAAATATATTTTTTAAAAAGTTTCTTGAAAAGTAAATTTTTATATTTAAAAAGTGAATAGTATTTTTCATTAATTTACTAAAATTAAATAATTGCAGCATTGAATGTACATTTATAATATTTCAAAGAAAAAAGTTTTGTTATTAAAATACATAAAACTTTAATACTTTCAAATACGACATGTATTTGTTTATATTTATTTAAAAATGCTAAATAAAGTTTGTAAAAACTACCAAACTCATTTTCATTTCAATATGGCGGCCTCCAAGCAGGCTTCAAAAGTGATAACAGTTAAAGATAAAAGTGAATTAAGACGTTTAATGAATGAACGAATTGCTTCGAGTCAAAAGATTACTTCACCTTTAGCTAGATATCCTTTTGAAATATCTGTCTAAATGAAATTAGTTCGTTTATGGAATAAGTTTATTTTTCAAGGCTTTATGTTTACGAAATGCATTAATAAACAATTCTATAAAGTTTTATTTTTAATAAGTTGTTTTTTCTTATTAAAAAAAATATATGAATGGGTAATTAAAACATGCATTTGTGAGTTATATTTTATATGTTTTATTTTGTGCTAGGATAATACATATCCGCATTTTTTATAATTGTATATGTTTATATACCTGTCTATTGTGTGTTTTTTTTAATCTAATCTTAGAGTAAATGCAGATGTCTATTATTTAATCAAAACCTTTTCATTTCCTTTGCATTATACACACTATATGTTTTGTAAAACTATATCTTTAAAGTAAACAAAAGATAAATTACATTTCGTCTGTTTACTTTTATTGGATTTTTATTTTTGTCAAGAAACGAACGGGCAAAACTCTCCATACAATAGTGTCACTCAGTACAAGCCAGAATAATCAATGGATGCAAGAAGGTTTGTGCATTAAATCCTTATCTAGTGCCTAGTCATCCAATATCCCCAGGCTAGTTTCTAGCTCGCAGCTTTCATCAGTGAAGGGCCTTGAATCTGAGGGCACTGCACCTAGATCTTAGGATCTAATGCAACCTTCTAGCAGCCTCCTTTTATTTCTACTTAACTACAAAACTGAGTCTAAAATTGAAAACATAATATTTTTAATCCAAACTCATCAGCTTATATAATTATATAGGTCTGAACTCAGTTCAGTACCCTAGCATTTTGGATTGAAAATATGTTTTCAATTTTAGGTTCATAGTTTTGTAGTTAAGTAGAGATAAAAGGGTGGTTGCTGGGGGATTGCATTAAGTCCTAAGATCTAGGTGCAGTGCTCACAGATCCAAGTCTCCTCACTGATAAAAGCCACAGCCTAGAAGCTAGTCTGGGGATATTGGATGAGTAGGCACTAAATAGGAATTTTATGCACAAACCTTCTTGCATCCATTGATTACTCTGGCTTGCACTGAGTGGCTCTACTGTATGGAGAGTTTTGCCTGTTTTAATAGCTTGAGCAAACATAAGAAAAGTAATCAAGTGATGTTTAGTGGTTTAAAATGAAGGGATATTATATAATTGTAGATTACAGTAACAGTTAGGAAAATTAAAAAGAATATGAATAGTAGGCTGATTTTTTTTTTGTGTGTGATTACGAAGACAAATGAATTTTGTTATTTATGTTAATTGTTTGAGAAAGCAAAGGAAAAAACTACTCCACAGATGTGAATTGCTTTAATGGATTTTTAATAATTATATTTTTAAAAATCAATAAAAGTAGCAACCTGGAATGTTATAATGGCAAAATAAGTCATAAATGATAGAAGATCTAATATAATAATAAAAATTAATTATTGAAGATCCTGACTGAATGCAGATTAATTAACTAAGCAGTAGAGTGATAATAATTATTATAGTCAGTGATTGTCTTATCATTTAATTACATAATTTATTTCAGCAACTTAATTTTTGATCTGTATCATAAATTTTAATGAGTCCTAAGTCATCAAAATGTGAAAGTGGTTATATGTAAATATAAAATAATGGAAATATAAAATATCGTTATGAAGTCACCATGAATGGCACAATGATTGTGGAAATTGTGAATTGGAAATTTTGAGAAAAATAAAATGGGAATAAATCTCATGTGATTTAAAAGTCTTAAAATTTTTAATCTATAATAGAAATATGTCAATTAAATTTATCTAGAAAAAGTATAGAGTTTATATAAATATGCCTTTATTAGAAGGGCCTCATAGTCTAGTGGTGAATACCATGTCCATGACCTGGAGATTGAATTTGAATGAAGTTCAAACTAGGACATTTTTCACATTTCAAGGATACTTTTTTTTCTTATAATTAAACTAGCTGATACCATTCTTGATTTATTGATAATTGAATATCTAGCTATTGGTAGATGAAGAATAAATCAACAAAGGAAAAGCTTTAAAACTTGTTATTCAGAGATTATTGGATGAATATTAAATTATTCACAGTTTTTTAAGGGAGTTTTTGTCCTGCAGTGAACTATTCAAGTGATTGCTTTACCTTATATCACTTGTGTATCACTCTTGACCTGGGGCAGTTGGGTTTCATTGGCTATTGTTCTAGGTAAAGTGCTTTCTAATTAAGTAATTATAAATGGATAAACTCCCCACATTGAATATTTACATTTAATCATCCATTAAATATATGTATATATATGATTACATACACCAACATATTACATGGATGCTAACTTATATTTAAAATCTACATTAACAGTACTAATCACTTTATATCATTCTGCAATACCATAGATACTAGAGGATATTATTATCTAGTGTCGGATATGTGTTAATAGGTAAGCAAGTTGATTAATTTTCCAAATCTTGGAGTCGATTAAACTTTAAATTCATTAGCTTGAGTAATGTAATTGTGGTAAAAGTGGCTTTTGGATGAATATATATTATTAATTATTCTTTTCTGATAATATCCAATTATTTACATTTACATAGACTAAAAGGACAGGAGTAGATTACCGCTGTCTATGCAAAGTTAAATATAAGTTTAAATAGTTGTGTTGTTTGTGTGTATACTATCTTTTTTGCCAAAGGCTCAAATTTTCTAGTTTGCAAATAACTAAAATGTGTTGAAACTTTCATGTTATTATTAACTTAAATAATATAAATAAAGTAATGATTACTGTGAAGGCTCCTAACTAACAAATCGATGCTTACATAGATGGCTTTAGACTAGATTGAAAGAGTGAATTATTATTGTTAATGCCCTGTATGGTTTAATGAGGAAATAGCATGTCAGGTCCTTGGATCAATTCCAGTTCTGGCATTTTCAGCACTTGAATTCACAAGCTATTAACAGTGCTAATTAATGTTTATGTTACAATTCTGAAATTTAGATGATAGAATAAGTTGTAATAGAGAATAGAAAACTGTCACTGGTAATCAATTATTGTTTGATCTTATTATGCCATTGGTTAGTTATTTAATCTGTCTTTTGATAGATAATTTAATGATTTCACATGGAATACTATGATAGTGAATATTTTATTTAGAAAGTTCCTTTTGGAATGAATGGAAATGGATTTGAATCTATTAACAAGTATTTTTCTAAACTGAAGTAGAAATAGATTTTATATGGGTTTTTCAATAATATTAACAGTGCTTGTCCACATTTTAAAGCAGATAAAAATTCTTATTAAAATATAGTAGTTGTAAAAGTGAAGTTACATTTAAAAAAATAAGTAAAAATGTAAACCAAAACTAAAAATTAATAATAACGATTCACTAATCAGTTGAGATAAGATATGTTGAAAACATTTTTAATTATAACTGATCAAAAGAAAAGTTTAGAAAGGGTAAAGAATATAAAGTGTTTGGTTAGCAATGAGTTGATTAATAAAATAAAGAGGAAAATGAAATATAAACTATAAAATAAGGCAAGAGTAAGAATTAAAAACTTAGTAATGAATTAAATAGAGAAATAGACAAAGCAAGATTGGATGAAAAGAGATTATAGAAACAGAGGGTAATTGTTTAAAAAAAAAGATAGTTTGGCTAGAAAAATAGATTAGCAAAAATAAAAGAATTTAGTAAAGAAAATATAGAAATTGAGAAACATATGTAATTAGTGTGAGAGAAAAAGCAAACTTGTATTTACCTGAAGAAGAAAGTAACAAAAATTAAATATGTTTAGCAATAGTGAAATTTACAGTCTTACATTGCAAATATCATTGATGCCTTAATTGTATGACATCTTACTGTTAGAATAAAGAGTGTTATTGTTTCAATAAGATACAGTCCATCACATTTTATGATTATCATCTGGAATTTAAAAAAATATTTATTTCTGCACAAATAGCTTTGATGATATGTATCCATTGAATGGTCGGTATGGTTCTTCTGAGTTAATTTTTATTAATTATTTTTTATGCAATCATTACAAGTTAATTGTTTATTCACTTATTTCAGAATAGTAAATAATCTAAAAAAATAATGATATTAAAATTTGATAATGAGACAAAATATTGCCGTATATAATGGGAGAATAGTTAGGCATGAAATAAAATGAAATGAAAATAATATATATATATACACATGTTAATGCACCTGGTTCATTAAATATTGATATTCTCAGTATTTTAAAATATTACATAGCCATTAAATAATGATGATGGTCAAACCAAGTGCCATTTTATTTTGTAAGCAAATTGCAGTTAATTTTTTTAGATGGTAACACTTCAGGATTCACTATTGATCTATAATCTAATTTTCTCTTGATCAGTTAAAGAAGATTGTAAACACTTTTTTTTTTTTGTATTTAAATAGAGTATAATTGATCTATTGTGATTGACACTTTCTATAGATTGAAAAGCCACCTTTAGAGATCTATGTTTGATTTTTTTTAAAAATATTTCACTTTTCCACTGTTATTTATTCTTATTGCTGTGTATAAAGCATTGATATTTAGAATAGCAATCACATATATAATTATTTTTAATCAAATAAGTGTATGTCATGAAGATAAGATACACTCATTTGAAAGGGAAAAATTAAGAGATTAGACTTTATTATTAACATTAGCCATTTAATTAATAATAAACTAGTATTAACATCATGTTGCAGATGTTAAATGTATATCATAATAACCAAAATCAAAATTTGAATGAATGCATTTGCCAAAGTTTTTCTTTTTTTTTCTCTTATTAAAAGAACAAGTTTTAATATACTTTGGAATTTTATTAATTTATGTTATCTCAATACTATCTTATTCTAAAAATATTGATATACTATCAAATATGTTTTAGTTTCTACATAATACAATTATATTAAATTTGTTAGGGAGAGAGAAAAGAAAAAACAGCACATTTTTAAAACTTTTTGCCAAATTTGCGCCATCATTCTCTTTGCATGAGTAGAAAAAAATGCAAATATCTTCCAAGATTTTACAAAGAAAAAAAAACTTTGATTTTTGAAAAATGTATGCCTGAACTTCAGGCAAAAGAAAGAAGTAATTAAATAAATAAATTATAAATCATAAATTTAAACCTTTTTTAAATTGAATAAAATATAACTTCTCACTAACATAATATTTGTGTACATACTATTATCATAGATACCTCATATAGCTATATGATTTTGAGCTGTTGTGTTCAAAGAATTATTTTCCAACCTTATATGAAAGTGCTTAAAAGAAAGTGGCTTCAAAGTCATACATTTATTTTTTATAATGTTTATAACAAAATGTATATGATAACTTATGATATATTTTGTTTACTTGTGTGTGCACATTTCACCATATTTTTAAATATATTTTTAATTAAATATTTAAAATTTACTAATTTATCTTATGATTTTTAACCTGTATGAATGTTTTATATATATATTTTTGCTATAAAAAAATTCCCTTAACTCCAATGAATATACAATAATTTAGGTCAGTTATATTGTGTGTTATGTAATTGTACAATTAAAAGTGAATTTGTATGGAAAGCTCATGTTAATGGAAGACATCATCTTCAGGTATAGTGATAAAATTTGATAACTGAAAGAATTAACTAGCATAATCAAAGATATTGTATTAGTAATATTTTTTTCTGATCTTATTGGGGATTATTTAAGCATAAATTGTAGGGATATTCTATAGTTTTTAGACATGCTAGTCATTTTTTAAGTCTTTTATTTACAGCAATTATATTTAATGTTTTCACCATTATATGAAGTAAATAAAATACTTTTTGGGTTAAACCGTGTATTAGTTTTGATTAATTCTGTGCATTTCGACAAAATAGTATCCATCTTATGGAGATCACTTAATTTATCTCTTTCTAATATAAACTTGAAAACAATTAATGGTGAAACTGAAGAAAATAAATATTTTGTTAATTTACATATTCTGAATGCTCAACTACTTCATGCTTCTTTACTGTAATAATCAAAGCAAGTCATATATAGCGTGACATTATTTTATAAAAAGCTTGTATTTACAAAAATGCAATATAAAGAGTACCAATAGCTCAAACAAGCTCTTATTAATAAGTGTGGTAAGAGAAAATATTTAAAATCTCTATCCGGAATACTCTTATCCCCAGACCAATTGGTTTCAAGCTTATGGCTCACCTTAGTGAGGAGCTAGAATATTCAGACACTTATTAATAAGAGCTTGTTTGAGCTATTGGGATGCTCTCTATATTGCATTATTGCTCATTCTTTACCTCACCCTCAATCTTGTTACTATTTGAGATCTAATGGTTTTTCTTTAAAAAATTAGCCTGGCATATGCTATTTTGTCTAAATATTAGAAATTAATTAAAACTAATACGCAATTTAATCCAGAAACTATTTTATTTATTATTATATATTGTACCGGTCACTTCTATTTTCTTTTGATCACCGAGGGCACCACTAAGTCACTAAAGACCTAGAAAATTTAATTTACAGTGATCAAAAGTTGACGATGATGATGAAAGCTACTAGCTAGACCCAGGAAGATAAAGAGATCTGTAACATTGTTCAGGAAATTGAGAAAAGAATATAGAGACAAACATCAGCCAAGATAATTTTAAATAATTTCATAATTTATTAAATTCAAAATAAAAATGAAATCCCAAACAAACAAAAATATAAGGTTTGACCCAGATTTCTCTAGCATATTTATCAGAGAATATACATGAGTATTAAAACATTTAACACCCTGGAAAATACGTACGTTTCTCATCTAAGGTTTAAAAAGATGATTTATAATATCTTCTTGCCAGCGATTTATTAAAACCATTTCCATTTTCCCTATTTAGATGCAAAACAAAAGGTCTCTTGTAGGGAATACGAAACAGCGTAGGTGAGCTTTTCTTGGTCCGGAAAAGAAATATCGGGATCAAGAATGTCATATGTCTGCAGAACAGCCTATGATAACCACGTTCAAGATTATCAAGGTTAACTCCAATACAAGAAAAGAAAATAGAACAAGAAAATATTACAATTTTGCGTAATCTTAAATAGAAGGAAACAATCTCCAATTTAGGAAAAACAGAACAATATACTTGATAAATCACCAAAGATTTACAGTCTGCAAGAAATGCAAACCACAATTGATTAAACTAATTATAATGAAGGATACAGGACAGGTGGGTTAAAATAAAATTACGAATGTCTGCCAAAGCATTTATCAAGGGTTAATAATATAAAAACAGACAGTAACTACAAAATCTAAACTCGCAATATGCTCTCGGACAAATAAAAAAATACATAAAATAATAAAAAAATTATTAAAGGAATATTCAAAATTTATAATCAATACAGGATTATTTTAAAATTAAGCTGAGATTTTAGCAGATTTAAACCCTGGTTAGAATATGAAAATCTTTTACCTCAAGGTCTAATGTAAAGCCCATCGGATTTCCTCCAGCAGGGTGCACAAAGTTCTTTTTAAATCGAGTCCGTCATGAAGGCTTTTGATTTCTATCTTTTTGGTTGGGTGTATGGAGGCAAGCTTTGGATCAGTTCTTGTTTAGGCTTTTATGACATAATCTTGAAGGAATAACTCTGGATCCAGGGTCCATCTTTGGGTTCATTTAGCACTGCATGTTATAGAAAAAATTCCTCATGGCATATAATTTTAGCGTTCTGCAGTGAGGATAGCTATTTAGCAACTAGAAGTCAGTAATCTGATTTCAGCAGTATTTCCAATCAGCAGTTAGTAGAAAGATAATATTGACAACTGTGATCTCTAGATATGGACAGCAATCTTTGAAATTTAAGGCAGCCTTGCAATTAGAATAGATATCACTGGCAGCATACTAAAAGCTGAAGCAGTACTCGTAACGAGCTGAATATAAAAATGAGAAGCCGAATATTAATCAATCCTAAATCCCAGGGCTATTTATGCGTACTCTTATCTCCCGCATCATCTTTAATTAGAAATTTTTGCCCAGGGCAAATCTCAGACTTAATCTTAATTTTTAAAAAAATCTGACCAGGCCTCCTATCTTATTAATTAAAAAAAAAAAAAATGCAAATCTAAGTCTCAACTTTTCTTTTTAAAAATAAATTAAAAATAGATTACAATCAAAAATAAAAGAACCAGGGATGCAATCAAAACTTTCAAAATTAAAATCTTTTTCCAAAAGATTAAAACTTTTAAATTTAGAACATTTTTATAAATAGATAAAAAAGAAAATAGATTTTAAATTAAAATCCTTTGAAAATAAAAATCAAAGAATTTTAACATGTAAACAAGTATGGGTGTTATTGCATGTACTCTTATACATAAAAAAATAATAATATACTAACCTTTTAAATACTTTTCTTTTACAACTTTATAAAAACAATAAAATTACTTTTTAATTTTGCAATGGAACTTTTGAAGTGGATAAACCATCCTGTTCTGTATATTTATATTATAGATTTACTGCAGGATAAAGGTTCTCTGAGTTTAATCCAGTTTTCTGATTTGTGACTTCTCTTTTTAAATTCATGCCAACATACTTTTTTATTTCATCCATTTATGTCATGTGATTTTTTTTTATGTATTCTGCAATCATTGGGAATCAATTTAAAACATCACCTGTTCTTCTGTTATCAAAAATTGTCTAGCAATATATCCAGCCAGTGTAGCCTCTTAATTGTGTTAATGATGTCAATGATACCTGTTTTTTCTGTTACCCAAGTATTTTATTTTCATTCCCTTCTTATTACTGCCAACATATATCTCTCCATACTTTGTTGAATAATGTGAAGCCTATATTCCTCTCTTGTTAAATAGTTCAAGTCTGAGATTGATATATAAGAATTGGTGAAAATAATTTTAAATTATTTTTATTAAAATCATTTTATCCAAGTTTAAATCTTTGACTAATTATTCATGTTTTCATCTGCATTAATAATCTGACCAAGGTATTTGTAGTTGTTAACTTCTTTTAATCCATGATAATATGTATATATTCTTTTGTATATTATAAATGAGATGTAAAAAAAATGCTTAACCTAAAATTTGATTTATTTCTAATATTCAAATAATATTATTAATTTATTTTTTACAAATTATTGCAGCCATACTGCTAAAATTTAAACATCTTTGATCATTGGAGTATTTGTTTTCATAAAAATGTTATAAATTAAGAATTGATACATAATAAGATTTTCACAGACTTATAGATGTAAACATCGAAATATGATAAGATTTTTTACATTGAATAATATAGATAAGATTTCAGTTATGTTATAACCATGTAAAAAATAATTAAAACTCGTATAATGACTGTGAGTATTAAGCTAAAAATGGACTGCTTTTGGTTTAATGTGTCAGACAATTACTACTGTTATTACAAGAGTACATGATTTATATCGCATTTTTAGTTTTAAATAGTTTTTGCCTAGATATATCATAAGTGAAATCTTACCTAGATTATTGCATGAAAAAAATCACTTCATATTTCAATGTTCACATATATATATTAAATTAAAATAACTATGGAACAAGCTCTCTAATAATCAAAATGCCAATATATAAAAATAAATAATAGCTATAGCCATTCTGAGAAGCATTTATCGTTAAAATTTAAATTAATTTTTTTTTTTATTAGTCACAAAACATTAATGCTGCACCACTGAATGGCCAACTTACTTAAATTATCTGTCATATTTATAAAATATGCATCTTTGATTTATCATCAAATGATTTTCCATATGTAAAATAAAAATTATTAAAGCAAGAATTTACAATAACTGAATGTTTTGCTTTGATTGTGTTTTTGTCACGTGTGGAAAATTATTTGAAAAGAAGAAAAATCATAGAGGCATATTTTATAAATATGACAGACAATTTATTAAATAAACAATATAATTGTGTTAATGTTATATAATGAGCTTGCAAATAGCTCTTAACAAGCTTTTCAGAATATTCCCAACCTCAGACCGGTTCTGCTATTGGCTTCCTCGGTGAGGTGCTAGTATATTCAAGCATTAGATTTAACTCATATGACTTGATTTCTTTGTAATTGTGTTAATATATAAAAATCGTGGAAAGTTGGTCATTCAGTGAGAACATTAATGTTGTGTGACTTCAATGAGATTTTTTTTTTTAGATTGTAAATGCTACTCAGGATGGCAGATATTTCATAAGATGGTTGTAGCTTTTATTTGTTATAATATATTGACATTTTGATTATTGTAGAGTTTATCCCAGGGCTTTCTTTATTATATTTATTTTATCTGATTTTATATATAGATTAAAAGAGCCCATGTAAAAACGACTGCATATAGGAGACAATAATATTGTAATCAAAATTAAATTAAAAGATTTATTAAATAATTTCTCATAATTCACCTTATAATGCATATGCACAAATAAAATTATATACAGAAGTTACTGAAATATTGGTTATTTAATAAAAGTTCTAATTCTATCTAGATTATAATGCTATTACAATGGATCTCATAATACATTTTTTATACATTTTAACAAAGTAAATAATTCTTTACACAAACAGATAGATATATTTTTGTGATATCTTAAAATCTCCCCTCTATCACACATTATTAAAACATATGAATAAAGATTTCTGAAAAAGACCAATGATTCCAAGATGAGCATTTTATGTTGACTCACCATTCATCAGTTTACATTTAGAAATGGTTAGTGTCAAAGTTTTAAGTGAAGAAAATTTGATATTTGTAAATCAATGTGTAACAATATGTGTTTATACTCATGCATATTTATATGTTCTATAAATTTTATATGTTATATGAAAGTAGTTAAATATTTATATTGTGTTAATAACTTAGATATCTTCTTTTTTATTTTATTTCATTAAATACATATTGAATTGTATTTTAGTATTAATTCTTATTGTGATTTTATTTTTTTAAAAAGTGATTTATCTAAGATTAATACCTCAAGAAGTTAAACAAAAAAGTAATTAGAAAAACTTTTCTTTTGAAATTACATTTAGATGAAAAGGCTTTTTCATTATTTCAGTCTGTTGTAAATATATATACAAAAAATTAGGTGACATTTTATTAATATTTTTTTTTTTTTACAACTATATAAGAAAATTCAATTTTGCAAAATTTCATTAATGACTAATTATCTTTTTATAATTAAACAATAAAATTACTTGTTGTTTTTCTATGTTCACTTTCAGCCATTATCAATCTATTGCAGGATAAAAATATGTATGTCTTCACATATAATGATAAAAAAGCTAAGATTATTGGGTAAGCATTCTCCTTAGTTTATCTCCAAATTGAGCTATAAAACATTGCACCAGAAATTTGCTCTTCAATCTCTCAATATGATTCATAAGCATTTTTAAACCAACGAAATAATAAGATTAAAATAATTCCTTTTAATACTTTTTCAGGCTTTCGAAATTTGTCTAATACAATTTTTATATAAATTATTTAGTATTCACATGCTATCTATATTCTCTTATTTAGTTTCATATTATTATATATTTTAATAAAATTCTTTCATCTGCAAGAAGCATATCTTTATTAATTATATACTTTAGTGTATTAATAAATTATACCACCATTTAGAATATTGTATTAAAATAAAATTCTAATTAAACATGACCCTCTTGCTTTTAAAATGCATTCCAATTTCATGTGTGAGTACATATAAATAAAGAAAGAGAAATGAATATCTAAAACTTATTTTTATTTATGCGTCATTGCAAAGCAAGATATTAAATTAAGAATCTCTTCAATCAACTGAAGAATTATGGCATAAAAATTGACTTTTTATGAGATTGTGAACAAGTTTCTTTTTTCAGATCCAATAGTAAAGACAACTCTTAGTTGTTATTGGAATCTCATTAATAGATTTGGAATAACCCATATTAGTTGCATTTATTTATTTCATTAATGGAGTCAAATACAAATCATGAAACACATAGTCAATGACTGTCAAATCTGTGGATACAACAGCAGAATTGAAATATAAAGCCATTAAAGAATTTTTAGTTGTAAACCAGAGATTTATTAATAGATAAAATGTTAAAAAAAAAAATACATTAAATAAATATTAAAACAGGCAAAACTCACTATACCTATTGCCACACACAGCAAGCTAGAGTAATCAATGGATGCCAGAAGGCTTGTGCATAAAATCCCCATCTAGTGCCTACTCATCCAATATCCCCAGACTAATTTCTGTATTGTGGCCTTCGTCAGTGAGGAGCCTTGGATCTGAGAGGACTGCACCTTGATCTTAGGATCTAATGCAACCCTCCAGCAGCCACCTTTTATCTCCACTTTACTACAAAACTATGAGTCTTAAATTGAAAACACCTTAATATTTTCAATTCAAGCCCATCAGCTTGTATAGTCGTATAGGTCTGAACTCAGTTCAGTACCCATACATTTTGATGTCTTTGGTTTTTAATAACCCTAACCACCACTATCCTATTAGGCAGGATTGGTTTTAAACCAATAAATATCACATGATCACCATTTCTTATGTTTGCTGTTGTTAAAACAGACATCCATTGATTACTCTAACTTGCTGTGTGTGGTAATACATATAGTGAGTTTTGCTTGTTTTAACAACAGTTATAAGCAAGCATAAGAAATGGTGATCATGTGATGTTTATTCACTTAAAATAAATAAATATATTTTTACATAGTTTGCTATTTTAATAATACTTAATGAATAGTTTTGTATCATTTGTTCAGTGATGCACAATAAACATAAATTATTCTTTAGAATTGAATTAAAAATTTATCTAGGGCAATGTTAATCTGTCACACCACATGAGTTGTTTATTATATATTCACATTATTAAATTGTGATTATATAAATTTAACAATTTTAATTAGTTTTTTGAATGTGCTCTGCAGAGTTCAATTTTCATGTTTTTTGAATTTTTGCTAATTATTTATATGAATATTATTTGAAATTGGATTAATGTTTGTAAAATAGATATTTCATCTTAAATCATGGAAGTTGATAAAATGATTAGTGCCATAATAAAGGATGAATTATAGAATTAGCCAATATGTGTTCTTTTTATCAAGATGCAAGGAAATGATCTGTTATTTTGAAATGTTAGTCAGTAATTCAGCTGGTAAGAATTCAAATATTATTGTAAAAAAAAAGGACCAAAAATCATGCGGCTCAGAATTATAATTAGTCATCTCACTACATTTAAAACTAGATTTAATCCTTTGGATTCAAGATTAGGCAATCATCTTAATTTTGCTAAAAGTGAGAAAAGCAGTAATACTTATACTTTTTCTGAAAGTTATGAAATGAAGGTTTATATTTATATCTAGAATTTACTTTTATGACTTATTCGAATTATTAGTAAAATAACTTTATTCAACAAATTAATGCTAAGATTAATATAAATAGTATGAGACTTTAGATAAAAATATTTTTCATTTACGATTTTTAAAAATAAGTCCATCATGGAATATAGATAATAGAATTAAGAAGTCTCATCATAATTAAAGCCATTTCCTGAATATCTTATGAATGCTTTTTTTTCTATGTGCATTTATTATTTTCACCTTCTAATTTTGGAAATCTTATTAGATTAGGGAAGTTCAAGGCCTATTCCAGCCAAGATCTTCCTAGTTATATTTTATTATGCAGAAAAATATTGTTCAGGACTGTTGAATTATTTTGATAATATTTTATTTTTCATTTTATATGTATTATGATGTTCTATGCTTTCAAATAAAGTGGATAAGAACACAAAACTCATTTGTTCAGGTAATGCTTGAATTGGAAATTAACTAGAGAAAGAGAGGACCTACTTTGAAATGGAAAAGTTAATTTTAGCTCTATGGAATTCTTAAAGTCTGCAATTTATCTCAATGGATAAATCTTAAGTAATATTATATATACAGTATATATTTATAATAATTTTGCATCTAGAAATAGTCATCATTCCATTTTCATGATTGACTATATTTTTATGACTTGGGAGTTAATTTTCTGATCGTTGCTTCCTTTTTATAATCTTGGATTTTCTTAGTTTTAATGTGTTGTTTTTAGGTTTTTATTGGGGAAATGATGGTTAGAGAATTGGCTTGAAATTTGAATAATGTATCAGATCATTTGTTATTAGCTAATCTTACTAAAACAGCAGAGAAATGGGTCATAATTCTTTCTTTTTAAATATTTTAATTTAAAAGACCATTATCTAATTATACTCCATATCAAATAAGAATTAAATTGAGAATACAGCAAATCTATTTCTAGATTTGAGATTACTAATACAGATAAATAATGGGGAATATAATAAACTTGTAATTTGGCATCAGAAATCATATATAATCACATCCCAATAGCCAAAAATTAAGAAAACTTATAGAGTATTGGCAATCTGTTGACAATCCAACTTTATTAAATAATAAATGAATTCTCCTTAAAATGGATTCCTCATATTATCTTGGTTTAAGATCTTTAAATAGGCAATGAGTTAAAGTACATGTCTGAACAGATTGAAATAAAATCTAGATGTTTTAAATAAGCTATATTCAACAACCAAAGTTTATTATTTGTTGAGATTGCCTTACCATATTGGTTTATTTAAAAGTTTAGCTATTGTTATATGATTTATATATGATAATCAATTACTATTGGTATTTATGATTTTATATTATATATATTGTAACGAGCACAGACGTTCGTTACATTGGTTTTTTTTTATATTTATTAAACATGAAAGTAAATTAAAAAGTTCGCATTTAAAAATTTTCTTTAAGAATTAAAAATTGAAATTAAATATCATCTTAAACTCGTATATATTAAATCGCACAGATAAAAAAAAATTATTAAAATAAAACTGTATTAAAAATAGAAAAGGTATTTTAAAAACAAAAACTTAAAAAGATTTAGAGATAAAAATATATATTTGATTTGGAAAACAGGTTAATTAATCAGAAATGGAAATGATTGTTAATTAGTTAAAAGTAAACCAGCCTTAGGCATTTAAATGTAAAAACATCGGTCAGATAGGAAAACAATAGAAACAAATAGCCAATGAAAGAAATCCATCGGGAAATCGGACCTCAGCGAAAGGATCATCACATCGATGACATAATGCCAAGTCAATCCTTCGAATACGTATAAAAGGAAAATTTGGAAATTATTAATCAGTGACTAGTGAATGATTAATTACGATGTGAGAGATATGTGGTAGTGCGGAAGTGAAGAAGGGATTGAAACAGACGCACGATTCAATCCCTTCAGTTTTGCTAGGAAAGAAAGAGAAATGAACTATCGTTTTTCTACATTGAGGACCAGTTAAAACAAAAACCTCCGGATGGATAAATAAATCGGCCAACAGAGTACCAATCTTAGGACGGCGTGGGAATTCACGTTCATGGCAAGCAACGGATAAAGATGGACTGTTTTAAACCGTAAGAACTTTATAATTAATGAACATTAAATTAAAACTTTCCATATTTAAATGATTGCAATATTATCCTATCTGACCAACTTAATTTATTAATAATGTTATTTGATGTATTTCCTTTTTTTTTATATATGTATATTTAGAATCATTTCCATTTATATTATTCATTTTTTTGTTCTTTAAGTTTTATCATGATTTTTGTTTTTCGTTAAATTAATTATATAAATGTTAAACTTAAGTCGGGCGTGAATGGCTATATAGATTTGTAAAGTTATATTAGGGGAGGGTAATCTTAGGTTATTTGTTTCGTTGTTAAATTGGGTCAATGGATTGGATATATTGATGTAGTTAGTAGATGTAGTCGGAGATTCGCTACTGGCAGAATCGTTTATATATACGCCGCACTCACTCGTTTGCCTATGAAAGGAATTATAAGACGGAGAACGCAGTTCCTTTCTATGGAGTTTTTTTTTTTATTGTTCTTCTCGTTAGATAGATGTAATATCCCTATCTGATGAGAGTCAATGTCTTTTCTTAATCTCATGGGTGCTGCCGTATTCCGTATTATATTGAATACATCGATGTATCAGATGAATTGATGCCAGTTTGACTGCGAATTTTGGCCTAAGGTTAAATAGGGATAGAATGTTTATTTTCAAATGCAAATCTATGTAGTCTATTCATAATCGACACTAAATAAAATTGCATTAAATTTAAGTTGTTTATAGATGCTTGCATGGATGGTTTATTGGTTAACTATGTTTTGCGTTTTCATATTTGATCAAAATATATAGACATTCGATAAATAATGATACCTTACGGTGAGTATCTAAAATGTATTTATTCGGATGTCTTTTAAGTTATTAGTGACAATGCAAGTATCTTATGGTGAATACTATTGGGTTACGTATAAATTTCCCTCCGCAATTGTCAGTAATCAATAATTTTGTATTTTGATCGTTTATGTTTATTTTGAAATGTTTTTGACCGTGAAATCTAGGTAACCGATCTGTATTCAACATTATAAACAAGCTTTCATAAATTTATCTGTGCGAACTTAATCAAAATGTAAACTGATAATATAATAGAAATTAAAATGTAAATTAAAATTAAGGTAAAGTTAAAAATAATGTTAAATGTTAAAATGTAAAACTAATACTAAAATAGTTTTAAATCTTATATATATGTGCATAAATAAATGTTTGTATGTTAATTACTGGCAGTGGCTTATTTTATTCTTTTTTATATATACCCTTAGATAATATTATTAAATCTCTGCTATTCCACTGAGCTAGTGACATGGGCTAACGACCGGAACCAAAATATTTAAAAAAAAAAACAAATTTTTTTTTTTTTTTTTTACGTATCTGCCTACTTTATAAATTTTTCTAGGTTCAAATGCCTAGATGGCGCCCTGTAGTGCAGTTTACGTTAACCCATAGAGACCTGAACGGCCATTTTTAATTCCCAAAAAAAATTACAGGACCTACAATTTTAAATAAAATGTCTAATTTATTACAATAAATAAATATATATATATACATTTTTATAAAGTGCAAATATGAAAGAATGTTATAAAGCTGATAAAGTAGTCATTACCACAAAAAATAATTTAAAAAAAATGATATTTTTCACATTTTTAAAATCTTTATTTTTACATTGGTTCACAAACTCTCAATTTTGAAAGGTATAGCCTAAAATGACAATTTCATAGACAGCTTCACCACATTCGTCATAAAATGCAGAAAAAAATAATATATAACATGACCTACCTGAGTTACAGATTGTTGGTGTAATGTGGCAAAAGGTGACCATTTCAATTTCGTTTTTCTGCTTGACACCCTGTATGTTCTATTCTTGCAAGCAGTTGTTTTTCTAGGCCCTCTATGCAGGATATCTATTAGAAATGCAAGGTTTTGTGTGGATTAGAAATGCAAGGTTTTAGTGTGGATCAAAAAAAAAAAATAACAGTAGTAACTTTAGTAAAGTGTAAGTTATGGGGATAAAAAATAATTACTATATTGAAAAATCATGGGCTAAATTATGCATTATTACATAGGAAACCATGATAGCAAAGTATGCTATAAAATGAATAAAAAGTTATCTGCAAAGTATGCTATAAAATGAATAAAAAGTTATCTACAATGAAATGAATAAAAACGTAGTAAATTCTAAGTTATGCATGTAAAAAATAATTACTACATTATTGGAATATCATGAGGGTAAGGGTGAGCTAAATTATGCATTATTACATAGGAAACCATAATAGCAAAGTATGCTATAAAATGAATAAAAACTTATCTGCAAAGTATGCTATAAAATGAATAAAAAGTTATCTACAATGAAATGAATAAAAACGTAGTAAATTCTAAGTTATGCATGTAAAAAATAATTACTATATTATTGGAATATCATGAGGGTAAGGGTGAGCTAAATTATGCATTATTACATAGCAAACCATAATAGCAAAGTATGCTATAAAATGAATAAAAACTTATCTACAATGAAATGTATAAAAACAGTAAATAAAGTAAAATAAATAACCCAAAGGAATTACAAGCAATTATTATATATCAGATGATGATGAATACTTACGGGTAATGGGGAATACGAAACCTCAAAATCAAACACATCAACAGAAAAGTTCGTTAGAATGATAATTACGTTCAGCGGCAAAAATAATTTTTTTATCCGTTGATAAAATCTAGAAAGATAAAAAAATGTACAAAATTTTAATAATGTACTTTACAAAAATTGCTATAAAAAATCTAATTTTCATTGCACAGAAAAAATTTTTAGACGTACAAAAAGATAGAAAAATGGCGGAGAGAAAGAAAAAAAAGCGTAACTGTGACGTATACGGTTTGCACGCTATTGCGGTCGAAATTGTAAACTTTTTTTAATGCGTAAAAAAGCGGTTTTCGGTCTCATTAAGTCGCTATTCTCCGGATCGTTACAATATATTTATTTTATTGATTCCTTAAACAATCAATAAATACTGTAGTGCTCTAGTCTCTATATTACACCAAGAGATTGCATTTAAAAGTGTACACTTTTGAATGCAGAAAACGTTTACAGTTTACTATTTTCATTAATTACCGTCTATTGACATATGATAGTGATTTTTCTTAATGAAAATATAAAAGATATTTCCACATATTAACATATATATATACAAACACACACTGTGTTAAGATCAAAATAAACATTAAAGTTATCTATAAATCTATTTTGAACATTTCACATGTAAATGATAATAAAACCATAATAAATTAATTACAGCAGTATTACAGTCTAGAGACCAATCAGATATTTTACAATGCAAGAGGTATTTATGATCATTTCTAAATTGATAGGAAGGTTTTGCTTTATCTTATAAAAAGTAAAAATTTTGAGGAATTTGTTTATATTATTGTTTTATACTTATTTCATATACTATACTCATAACCAAAACAGTTAATTGTTTAAATCTTAATGACTTTTAATTCTTGATGTCTTGTTCTCAAAATTATTTGCCAGTAAATTATTATTCAAAATCAAGTCTATATTACTAACAAAATCTTTTGATTTTATTGTTCAACACCTTATGCTTAAAGTTTTTAAATTTCAAGAATATGATAAGAAAACTAAATTAATAGATGTAAATTATTATTAAACTGGATCTTTAATAAGTTTCTGACAATCTGGACTTTCCAGTTTTTAATTGAAAGCATTTACCAACATTTAACAAGTAATTAATGTTATGTTATTAATATAGCAAATTATCTGACCCATAAAAGATGGCCACAGTTTTTTTCATTTATTGTGTCAAAAAACATTGCATAGAAATTTTCTTTATTCTTGGCTTTTTTATAATGTATGTTCATCAGTTTATAAATATTTTGTATAAGATATTGCAAATTTATATTTGCCCCATTTAAATAAAATAATAAGATTTGGAGTATTTTATCCAAATTGTTGTTATTGAAAGTTATCTTCAAAGGATTGAGTTCTTTTATTCCTTTTAAATTAATCTATTGCATAGTAGTTGGCCATCAATAAAGAAATTATCCATTTAGCAAGTTTCTTGAAAACTCTCAGATTATATCACCAATCAAAATTAATAAATAATAATCAGATTATAAATAAATTTTAATAAAACTGTTTTTGCTTATTTCTTAAAACTTTTCATAAGATCAAAATTAGGATTCTGAGAATAATTTTATGGGAATTGCATTCTGGATCTTAATTTTTTTTTTTTTTAGTAAGTGAAAGAAATACATTTTGTAAACTAATTTTCATTTTATGTCATTAATTATTATGGAGACATTTTTAGAGTACAAAATTGAATTTTGCAGATTTATTGTATTTTTTATTACTTTTTAATAATATTGTGCTTTAATCTCCATTTAGCTTCTGATTTCATGAATGTACAAACTATCAGTGTGCCAAATCAATATATCACATTTTAAAAATATAAATATGCACAGATGTAATGTTCTAGCCTTTTGGTCAAGAGAAAATATAATTTTAGACAAAATATAAACAGGCTTATCAAGTTTTAAATGTGCATCATTCTTTATGAAAGCATTTTTAAAATTAATTTTATTAATTAAACAAAACACATTTTTGTGCAGTTAATTTTAGGAAATGGTTGAGCATGTTTTTCAAGATTCTGAGGATGTTTTATTTGATTTCTAGGAAGTTATTTATATTGACACTTTAAGATAAAGATCCACTGTGCATTTTATATGATACAATATTTATTGATAATTATTTAAACCATAAAATTTTCTACAATAATTTTTTTTAGGTAATGAATCTACTTAAGAATATCATATAAAACTTGTTTGCAAGAGAGATTTAATTTATAATTTTATGTAATTGAGAAACATTTTTATAAATTTAATATAGTGAGACAAATAGCTTTAGTCTAATCCAGTGTTTCCCAACCTGTGGTACGCGTACCACTGGTGGTACGCAAGTTGCTGGTTAGTGGTACACGAAAAATAATCAATAATGGTGGATATAAAAAAAAAATTAAATCATAAAAATATAGAAATGTTTTTTCCTATAATTCATAAAAATTATTTTAATAATATTATACAGTAAAGTTGTTAATATGTACAGTCGATAACGATCTTTAATGTTAATGATAAAATTGAAAGTATGATTAAGAAATTAGATTTTTGGAAACAGTAATATATATAAGTATTGAAAACAATCAACTGGAAGTAATCAAAACTCTACATATTTTTTTGTTTGAAAATAAGGTTAGCCTGTCTCAAGATATACGAGAAAATATAATAGCACATTTGACAGGATTAAAATTGTTTTCCATGGAATATTTTTCAAAACCCGAAAACACAAATGATAATTGGATTTCAAACCCCTTCTATGCAGAAAATTTAGAAAAAGCTACATTATTATCAATAAAGGATGAATAAAATTTAATAGAATTATCATGTGAGAGAACTTTACAAGTAGAATTCAAACGACACAATCTAATTAATTTTTGGTTAAACATTAAAGAATATGAACAACTTTCTGAGAAAACTCTTAAATTATTATTACCGTTTACTAGTGCGGAATTAGTAGGAAGAGCTTTTTCTTAATATATTTTTTTAAAAAATAAGTATCGAAACAGATTGAACGCAGCTGTAGACTTAAGAATATACCTCGCATCTTTTGAACCAAATTTCAAAAAATTTATGTTGTTCGAAACAAGCACAAAGATCTCATTAAATTTATTTTATAAAAATATTTGATTATGATAAGAAAATATACTAATTAGTTTTTTATAATTTTGTGTTTTTATTAAAACCATTTATTAGTAAACGAAATATGACAAAATAGTAGATAAATAATGAGTCGGATCAAGGCAAATCAATCTAAATTATTTAATTTGAAAGAATGTAGCAGAAAAGGATCATACCCAGAAATTAGACTCTCATTAATTCTTGACCATCTATTGTGTATTACTAGATGTAAGCTAGTATTTAATCATCAAAATTTTAATCCTATTAACTTTATGCTGAACAATATAAAGAAAACAAGGACAAGAGATAGCCTGATAACCCCTGAGGTTATTTTTATCACGACTTGGGACATGCTGGATTTTTCCTCTCCATGGCCCAACTAATGGCAAGATGCTCCGAAAAAGAGAAAACAGACTCAAATTCGGGAAAACCAAATGAAGGAATGAGAAAACACTTTGAACAAAATATGTACCAAATAACCTTTAATGTAATAATGTAATCTTTAATGAATTATTTTGGAAAAAATATGAAACTTTGAACAAACACATACATATAAATATGTTACAGTGAGTTTATAATCTGGTGTGACGTTTAGGCGTGTTTCAATGTAATTTGTCTCATTATGAGATGTGAATACATACATGGTCACCCTATAATATTTATAATGCAAATAAAATAACACACTCGCAATAACAAATTTCACAAAATACAATCATTTTTACGAAGTGGTACAATTTAGCATGATGTTCTACCATGTGATACGTGAGCCAAAAAAGGTTGGGAAATGCTGGTCTAATCCATTAGTGGAATAATTAAATAATTTTAGGGAAAAAAAATTGTAGAAAACAAACGTTAGCCAAATTATGAACCTTGCATGTATCGCATATTAATTATTTATCTATGTATTTATTTATTGTTATTATTTAATATTTCTAAATTAATTATATTTATGTAAATAAATATATTTTTCTTATTATTGGTTCTCATTTCAATTCATCTATTTATCTAATTATATATATATATAAATAATAATTATTAAACTCAAGTATTTTGTAATACATTGTAAATATTAATTCTGTTAATGTAGATATTAAGATCCAATCTTAGAATTTATATTTGCAATGTGTTGGCCATCATGGAATTATATCCTGGCTTATATTATGCTCAAGAATTAAAAATATTTGTGAGTCTGGATAAAAAGGAAATAACTAATTTTTAAATCATCATTTTCATGCTCCATGCTTTATAAGTGTTGCTTCATATATATTTACAATTCATCATATTGTTTTATAGAGTAATTACATAAAGCTAATTTTCCCAATGTGATATATATATATTTGATTTTGGATTTTTTTTCCTCTCTTCTTTAGTTTCAGTAGTTTACTTTAAAATCTTTTTTTTTTTTTTTACTGTTATGATGTAATAGAATCTGCAAATTCATAAGAAGAAGCTTAAAGAAGAAAGTTTAATTAAACCACCAACTGCTCCTTCTACCTTAAAAAGAAAAAGTGAAGCCAATCAAATAGTAGAAAAAAAAATTAAAGGTAATAATTTTTTGTTTTATATTGCTTAGAAATATTACTTGCATTGTGTAGAATGCTTAAAACTTCAAGACAGTGCATAAAATAAAATCATGCATTTTGCAGATATTATTTAGATTATTGACTTAGCTGAATGCGAATCATCATATTGCAGTAAAAAGACATTTTGATAAGTGCATTTTTAAAATAAAAGATAAGTATGTTTTAACATTTGTGAGCTGCCTAAATGATAAAGGACTGTAGGATAAGTGAAACTAGGGATGGGAAAGTTGTTTTAAATAAAGAAATAAATTAAAAAAATAGTGAAAATATTAGTTGTTTATAGGGAGGTGAAATTTTAGTTAATTAAAAAAAAAAATAGAATGACATAATTAAGTTTATTTGAAAGACAAATAGTTCTGTTTTTATTATTATTTCAAATGGAATTTATTTAGGGGAAAAAAATTACAGATAAACATACTTAGTTATACAAGATGAATCACTGAGATTATATTCTATATAGATTAAAAAAGATTATATTAATTGGTAAAAGAACCAGAACGATTTAGTGACATTGATGAAAATAATAAGTATAACTCATTATGGATTCGAAATTTGCCATGTGAAAAACCAAGATGTGTATATACCTAGTGGAGAGATTTTTTGTTTCTTATTTTGATTATTTCAAGTTTACTTTTGAAATTATTTTGGTGTCTTCTTTTATCACTATTATAGAAAAATATACACCTTGTATATCTTAGCGCATACAGTATTGTAACGGTATGAAAATAGAGCTGCTTTAACCTAACCAAGAGATGTGAGTAGAGGGGGTTCGAACCTCATCTACTTCTCCGGATTGCTACTAAGCGACTTACTCCCCAAACCTCACTAGAATTTATTATTTATGTATGCCTGTTGATCAGGGAGAGATGAGATCTCAAAGAGGAATTTTAACAAAGAAAAATCAAGTTTAAACTATATAATGATACAGACAAGATATTGATGAGATTATTGAATGAACGTTTATTGTTTAATTAAAAGAAATGAGAATTTGAAGAATCAATTGACAAAAAAATGTTGCAAGTTATTTTCTTGTAGCTGTAAACAGAGATTGAGAAATACATTTAGTAAGATCCAATTAATCTACATAAACAAATTGGTTGGCAAATACAAAACCAACAATTGGGTGCTTTACCTTAAAGAGAAAGACAGAAAAACAAAACTCGAGGGTGAAATTACAAAAATGGATAATTGGTTAAACTAATTAAATAGATTAAGGCCATGTTCAAATATAGCCTGCATTTAAATTACAAAATAAAGATAAATCCCCCCTGTGGACATTTTTCAGATTTATTCGATAATATTTTGAGCATATTACAAGGTAAGGTTTTATCTATAATACAATTAAAAACTATCGTGGTCCTTGGTGATTTAATTGTGTGAGTTTAGAAGCGAGTCTCGGGGCATAAAGGTTTTATACATAACTAACTTGAGTCTAGATAGCAGTCCGGGTGTAACACATAATTAGAGAAATGGAGCTCATTCGCTGCAGCATGTCCAAGCTCAGGACCAGAATATAAGTGCTTGTATTTAGTAATAATATTTGAAACAGGGTCGAGATCCACTTTATCATCACTAGCAATCTCGGAGCAGTGTTAGCCTATTAATCAATGACGATGGGAACTATGGATATGTGCAAAGACACCCACGAATCACCGAGCAGCTCAATATAAGAGAAAATACGGTCAAACGGCTGTTTAACTTTTTTTTAAAAAAAAACCTTAAATAAATATACGTATATAAATAATATAACTTCACAATCTTCCGAGACTGACAAAATATCCACTATTAAGAAAAAGAATTATTATTTTACCCTTTTTAACTAACATCAAAGATAGGAAAGATGTATTTCATTAATAATTAATCACTATTTAACTAGTTCACTCTTAGAGTTAATGAAGAGTTAAGATTTTAATTTATATATATAACTGTATTGTACCCTCTCTTATATTTAATAAAATTACAAACACTTAAGCTATATATGTTTTAGACAAATAGATATATATTAGTAAAACCCAGGCTGACTTAAAGAAAATATAAAAAATATAAGTCAGAACTTGATCATTCTTCTAAAATGCATAAAATTGAACACTTTGATAAATATACTCGAATGTCATTTTTTTATATTTCTAAGTATAAAGTTAAAAAAACATTGACTTATTTTTCGAAAAAAAAAACAATTGCATGTTCTGCGTTTCTCTCTCTTTCTAATATATAAAAAAAACAATCAGTAAAACCAACGCAGCAGAAGGGAATTGGAAAGAGAAGTTTTATTCAAAGAATTTTCTAATAAATCTGAAATATCCCTGTATTCATTGTAGTTGGTTAAACGAGTAGAAAGAAATTAAATTATTTCTCTATTCCAGTTCCTCCTATATAAATCATATATATCTCCCAAGCTATAAGAAATAAATTAATTTGTTTCTTTCTTAGCAAAAGAAAATAAAAGTAAATATATAACTTTATGGTGTATAATGACAATTGCTTAAAATGGGTTACTTACATATAGATTGATAAGATTAAGAACCGCCATTATACCTGTCAAAAAATAACAATGCGAATATCGCTTTAAATATCAGAATATATATATATATTTCAAACCTCTACATATACAATTGAAATTCTAAATGGAATTAAATTAATTTTTTTTGTTACATTAAAAAAAAAAACTGAAGTGAAAATAGAAGTGAGAAACCAAGTTACCAGTAACTTTTATGATTGCGTACGTCTTTATTAGATAGCCATGGGGACATTGTGGTCTGCAGTTTGTACTAATGGCTTATTGTGATTTTGGTCCTCGGTCATCCATTAATAGCAGCAAGCATTGGTCAGGCACTCTATATTTTTTCCTATATTTTTCAGGCTTCAGCAGACAGGAAACGGCCGAGAGAGAGCGAGAAAAGTCTACTCAGCCATTTTAACTGCAGCACCCATTTTTAAGTTCTTTTTCTTCTTGTCTATAGAAGTTGGTGGTTCTCAATCTTCTACAGCAGGGGGCTGATATATTCCTGGTTGCAGAGAGCTCTGTCCAAAAAGCCAATTTTGTTTTTTTATTTCTTTTTCGACTCAAAAAATTGTTTTATGGCTGCTTTCAATTCAAACAGTTGAGCTTCAGTGGGTATAAGAGCCAGGTAAAAGAGAAAAAACAATAGTCAAGCTCTCAATTTATATCCACCTGTTGGCCATATTACATTCCAATGCCATTGTTTTGCTATCTTATTTTTAATTAAAAAAATTTTTAATTAATTATTCCTATCTAACTAATCTTTTCTTTAATGAGGTTTGCAATTCTAGAAATTTTATTTCGTTATCTAAAATAAAATCTTTGAACTTTATTTCATAAAATTTCTTGAATATGCTTTTTAACATTTCTATTTAATTTAAATTTAGCCTACATTCACCGTGGTTGGACTCAGGGTCTTTAGTTAAACCACAGTGAATGGTGAGGCAAGCATATATATATTTAATATATGTGTGTGTAGTGGATTTCTGCAAAGTTTGCATTTGGGAATGATTATATGAGTGAGTGAATGGTGCTATTATTTTTCCTATGCGTTGCATTTATATAAGTTCTGGCATGTTCTAAACTGCTGCATTGAAACAGAAAATGATTTTGATCATCCTCTTCTCTGTGGCATAGTCCATGTATGGCATGAATGTTGGTATAATATCTTTTATATTTGAGAAAATGTAATGTTGGCAGTGATCTCATGTTTAATTTGATTTAAAAAATTATTTAATTTCAAGTGTCCAGTGCTCCAATTTTTGCAGTTGTGTATTATCAATTACCAATACTGCTGAAATACTTGTTTTATCTGTATTTGGGTATAATGTGATACAAGTTTTCCAATAGGTGCATTTTTCTGATGAAATTTTTTTTTAAGTCTTGTTGAGTAATAGGCACAAGGATTATTGCCCTATGTTTCAGTACTTGGCTGGTTTGTCTATTAGTATTGCAGTAATTATTGTTTCAATTTGAGGTCGAATTTTCTTCATGGTTGGTAAAACTGTTTTTTTTTTTTAATTCTGAATATGTATATTGTAAAACGGTCATATTTGTACATTTATGCAACAAAATCCGAGTTCTGGTAAATTATACCAAGGCTGATCTAGATGAGGGGTTGAGACCTCAAATCTGATCGCATCTCAGCTCCTCCACCAACCCTCCGTGACTTACTACCCCATGAATGACATATATGAGGCTACACTCTGAGTTTTTTAGTTTGCGTGCCAGCACAAGCAAAGAGTGGAGCAAGAGACTCAGAGAATATTAACTAAATTACTATTAATTTAAATACACACACAACTATGGCTGGCTAAATAATGCACATATTAATACTAATATTAGGAAACTTAACTAAGATTTAGGATGGATTATAAATGATATGCAACACAATTATTATAATTTAATATATTTTAATTAATCAATATAAATCAAATAAACAACAGTGCATTGAAGGACTCACACAGGTGTAAACATTGATGAGCAAGTAACAGAATCTCATCTGATACACTATAATTTAAGAGTTTATAACAAGTTTAATAATCTACAGTCTATTCACGTCTTAATTTTATTATGCCCTATCTATTAGATTTGCGACGGTTAAGTCAGTCCATGAATGATTATTTATCACTATAACATTTAATAAAAGTCATTTAATAACACTTAATGAGCAGCAATAGGCTCTCTATGCAGATCATATACGTACAAATCAGATTACATATTCAAATCAACTCTGAAATATTACATAACATCATGGAGGGATGAACTGGAGCTTTGTAGTATGACTTCAGATACTATGGCGTTATATATATTACTAGAGATGTGTGTATCTCGAATATGTAGTTACTCAGGGGATTCAGTACCAAGTACTCAATTCCTGTGGACTATACAACTTGCTGCGAATAAATTGAACACAGTTCGGTGACCAGAGCAGCTTATAAAAACAATCTGGACCCTCGTGTTCCAGTTCTAAAGAAGAGCTGTCCGAACTAAGGAGATGGGATGACCATTAAAACCAGAAGCCCATTCATATAACAAATATACAGCAAGGCGTAAATGCACATAGGTGCTTCCTAAAGACACATTCACCATGCTAAATATAATATTACTTAATAACTAAAATGTACGCAAAATTCTATAGTTTCATTCTGTGAAACTACCAAATGCCAGTTTATAATTAGCATTCTTAAAACATGCTAGAAGGAATACTTAAAAAGTAATCTAATTTCTTAGCCAAGCTGCATAGTTTATAATGTAACTAAAAAGAGGGCTAAAGCATATCTGGGACTTAAGCAATACGTATAATATGCTTTTTAACTCATTCTTGCATTTATTAATTAATTTATTAATTTGCAAACCTAATTTTAACAACAACAATAATAATAAGCTAAACATAATAGCTTAACGAATATATTTATGTTTTTAGAGCGGAGATTTGTGTGTGTGTGTGCTAAAGAGCAACACTACTTAATTTGGAGAGCCTCTAATCATCTCCCCCTCAAATTTTATTCATAGAATCAATCTCCTTTCTGAACTGGGCATAGCATAAATTATAAAATAAATAAATATAAAACAAATAAGGAAGGCATGACCGCAGATTAGCAAGTGACAGAATAATAACTGAATAAGTTATTATTAACAAGCATTTAGAGTTTTATATTTTACGTAAATAAATAGGCAAGTTTACAGATATTAATATTAGCATAATTTTAAATCATAATTTACAGATAATTCATTAAAACATTATTACATTTTAAAAAGTTTGTGCACGATTAATATTAGCTAGCTTAGAGTTTTAGAAATTCATTTATAAATTTCTTAAAGTTATTTTAAAGAGCTCTATGGGAAAAATTGTTACTGCATCTTCATTGTTGAGGCTTCTGTAGCTGATCACCATCATTCTTGGCTGGGCTGATCCGTTTCTGATGTCTTCTGGGCAGGCTCTGAGTCTTGAATTCCATCTTGAGTATGGACCATTCTCTGCCAAGGGAGGAGCAGTGGTTGCTTTACCCAAAGGTTCTCATGGTAGAAAAGTTAACGAGTGAACCCCCCTACTAAAAATTTATATCAGAAAAATTGGTAATTCGAGTGTCCTGTTTACAACTTTTTACAAAACTTTCTCAGTAATTTAAAATGCATAAAAATGAAACTTTGGTCATTTCTTGGTGAAAACAATAATGGTCAAACAGATCACTCTTTGTTCCTAGTTTTTATTTTTAAAAAACATTAAAATTTTGATTCCGAGTTTGATTAATTGCTTACAGATAGTTTTCTAAGAATTTACATCTTTTATAAAAACAGCTAACTTTTTTTAAAAAGAATTTAAGTTCGTAAACATTTTATTATATTTGTGTGTGGGACTACCACAGAAATTGAATTTTATACACGAATGCATTTAAATAAAGAGTTTTTAACCAATACTAATTTAAATTTATATTAATTTAGAAGAGTTGTAATGCTTTTAAATCTATTGCATTACGGCTTCTTTTGCATATATATATATATAGGTAATTACACACATATAACAATGTTCACACAACTCAATTTAATTTATACTATTTTATTAATTTTAAATTTATAACTACGTATGCATTATTTGCATACAAACATTAATATGGGTATTGTAGGTGCACACATATACAAATACATGCACATACGTAAATATACATTATTTCATATAAAATAAATTATTAGAAGCTTATACGTGGACTGGGAGGGTTTGAACTGGGGAAAAAGTTACTACTATGGCACATAGTAGGTGAAATGGGGTGATGGTTAAATAATACCGTTTCAATTGAGTGTAAACTTAATTCACTGATGCTAGAGTGTGCTTGTAACTTTCTGATGAGATGGCAGCAGTTTACACTCCCACAGAAGTTCTCTACATAGTGAGTAAACTGCTGGGTGAATGATTTTGAGAAAATAATTATTGGAGGATAATATCTAATTTTTGTGATGAATAACATGTTGGGTATGCTTTTGATAATGATGGTATTGTGTTTTTTATTGAATTTGTTAATTTGTGATATAGTTGCTTTTACATTGCCATATAACTTAAATGGAAAAAAATTGCTATAAATTTAATAAATATTTTCCTTTTTTTTTTTGTTAGTTGTTCCTGAAACAAATCCTGTAATTACACAAAATCAGTTATCTAAGTAAGTTTGTTTATTTTTTAATTTTCTATTAGTTTTTATTTTTGTTTTGTTTTTTTATTTTTAACAAATATATTTATAACAAAAAAAAAAGTGTTTTTCTTCTGACTTGTAAAAACATCTTTTTGAAATATTTATTTAATTTTGTCTTCATATTTCTTATTTAAATATTCTTTAATTAAAGATACATTATTATAATAAAATAATCAGATTTCTTATTTGAATACATTTTAATTAAAGATACAGTCTTATAATAAAATAAGGAATTAAAATAATAAATAAAGTGAATTACTTTGGTTAAATCTTGATTCAGTATAAAGAACAATAAGAATATATACATGTTTTTTTGGTAGTCATTTTATGACTATTGTTGGAAAAGCTCTCTGGGGATTAGATTATGTTCTCTTTATATTATTAGAAGAAGAATATTAAACAAGACCAAATTTTTTGGAAAGAAAACAAAGAACAAGAATGTGATAACTATTTGATTTTAGAATCCATGTTAGATTTGAAATTTGATACAGATGATTATATCCTATGTATGCATTGCTCTATCTGCATGAATTTAAAAGTTTTGAATAGTTTAAGTTATAACAATACTTTAAAGAAAGTAACTGTATCTCTAACACAAATGAAACTGTTTATCAAAGGAATTAATGAATATATTGAAGCAATCCCAAAATGAGATAAAATAGATATCAAAGGAGAAAGAAAAAATCTTATTATTTACATCATAGGAATAATAGTTATTTTCCATGTCATTTATTATGAGTTTTTGATTTTAGAGTGTTCAGTCTTCGCTTGCATTAAGAGCAATAATTCACTACTTCAGATGTAAATATCCATCTAATATTCCTTAATATATTATGGTTATAATAAATGACAATGGAATAGAATGGTGGCTCGATGGCTTTTCTTAATCCTTATGTTCAATGTAAACTGGGAAAATCATATGATTAGAAAAGAATCGTATTCTATGAAAAGATCAGAAATTGTTGCCGTGAATGTTTGCTTCCTTTTATTGACTCTATATTCAGATATAGCATGAGAATAAGTATGGATCCCTTATCTTAAATCTTTGGATTAACATTATTCAAATTTTATATTTTTTGGATTTTGAAATACAAATAATGATTTCTAATAGTGCATATTTAAAAATGAAATAGGCATGATAGTAAAGGAATTATAATTATCCGAGATAATGTAAAAGATGTGGATTTACATCATCACCAAAGTTTTTTTGTAAATCTTTTTATTTTTATTTTACACAGACAGTTTTTGCCATATATAAATCCAATATGTAAATAATATTTATGCAAAAAGAAAAATATCTGGCATAAACAAAATTTACAGAAAGCATATAAGACATTCATAATACATCATATTGTTAGAAATTAAATAATGATTCATCTTAATGCAATGAAAAATATGTAAAAATTATCTTTAATAGCAGAATAAACCTTACAAAATTATTAATTTCAGGCATTTATTACTTCAAATATTACATCATATTTCTAAGTTCTCCTTGGTTAAAAAAACTATTTGCTGTCAGGCATTGAATGAATTAGTGGATTGTAAGATTAGGATTCTCATCGTGTAATATGTAGATATACCTTTTTAGATATTCTTATGTGTGATTTTTTCTCACATATGGTAATACTATTTAATTAACATTGTTTCTATTTACAGTATTTGTATCATATTATTTCCATTCCACGTTTAGTTTCTCTAAAATTAAGCTTTAAAAAAAAAAGAGAGAGAGACTTTTTCAAATTATTAGTTTGAAATATAAAAATTAAAATTATTAATACCATCATGCAAGTTTTTATAATTTATGTATCCATTACATTGACAGTCAATTGCAGCAATGTAATTACTTCAAATTGTTCATAATTAGTTGGTCATTTGCAGGAACTGGCTACATTCATCTGAACAATATTTTTCCATGATTTATTATAATTCTGAAATACTTATATCATTTGTCAACTCTCTTAACATATATATATACATACACTGCAAAAATTAATAAGAGAAATTAAAGAGATGAGAAAGGAAAAAATAAACTCAAAGGGACAACATAGATCAGAAGAAGTAAGGATTTAAAATCCACTATAGTAATATTATTGGAAATAGGATGTAAAGCTATTTCTTGGAATGAATAAGTGAAATTGACTGTGGTACCAATAGTATTGAAATTATTAATAAAAATATTGTTGCCATAATAGCACTAATGGTAGTTTTCAAATTAGAGCACATCTCTCTGTATTTAAATCTTATATTAAAAGAATCAAAATCAAATGATAATTAATATTTAGTTGAGAAAGTTTGTAAATAATACTGCAATCATTGGGAATCCTTACCATTTGAATTTAGAGATGGGGGAGGAGGACAAAAATCTGTACCTAACAAAGAAATAAAGAGGCTACAGTTATTAGCAGTTTGCTTTCAAGCATATATCCCAATATAACAATCTATATTTTTTTTAAAAAATGATGGATTAAAATATTGGCAACATGATTATGAACTTGAACCGGTTAAAGAAATTGGCTGGGTGAATATAATGTCAAGATTATAGATTCACATGAGTTTGAGCCAAATGAACTAAACGGATTCTGACTATCAAACATTGGAAAAATGGATTAAACATGGATAGTCTAAAAATCGACCTAATTAGGTAGCAAAGCCTACCTTCAAAATATGCGAAAGCCTGTCAATGTGCAACAATTGTATCCTAATGTTGGATTATGTACTTATATCAACTGATAATCGAAAACAAATATTAGCTTTACTTCATAAAGGACACTCGGGAATAGTTAAAATGAAGGAATTAGCACAGTCATGTGTATGATAGTCAAATATGAGCCAAGAGATTGAACAGACAGTTAAATATTGTAGAGATTGCAATACATTGCTAAGTTGCTGCTTGAAAGACTAGAATCTTGTTCAATAGCAACACAATCTTGGCAAAGACTAACCTGGACCATGCCGGACTATTGAATGATTATATTTTTTTTTTATACTGATTGACTTGTACTCTAAATGGACAGAGGATACAATTGTCAAAACAGATTATAGTATTAAAACATTAAGAGAAATACCCTGAAACTATAATATCAGATAATTGAGTTGGTTTATCACTGCAGTTTAAAGTCTTTTCGGCTAGCAAGGAGATACATTATATATTAGCACCACCATACCACCCTGAATCAAATCGCCTAGCCGAAAAGTTAGTGCTGCAATTAAAGACCACGCTGAATATAAATCTATAAAGATATCAGTGAAGCTTTGACAAATGCTGTGTTTTTTGAATATTTCATTTTTGTATGATTACTAAAAGGATGCTGGCTGAAATGCTAATGCACCAAGAGTTTTGCACACATTTCAGTATTAGTGCCTAATAAGAACATGACAAAAGAAAACTATTTTGACAACAATAAGTTTAAAGTTTGTTAGATTGTATGGATATGAGAGATTCTGAAAAAAAAAAAAGGCTTCCCAGAGTTATATCAAAACAATTAAGATTAATTCAGTTGATTAATGGAAACCAAATGAGAAAATATGTTAATCATTTGAGAAATTGTCAGAGTGAATCATTAAAGTCAATAAACATCGATAAAAAATTTATTTTTGGTAAAGTAAGTACTCTGATATAAGAAGATGAATGCAAAGATCCATCACTAGAATTGCGATATTGAGTCACTGAAAAATATGCAGATATATGAAATTGTCAGCAATTTTACCTATAGTAGATCCATCATCTTCTTAATCAATCTCAATAAAAGAGAGAAAAAAGAATCAATATAAAGATAGAACTATACATCCATCATGCCAAAGACTGCAAGAGTTTATTTGCAACTAAATAGATAATTTTCTAGAATGAAGGGAGTAATTGAACTATCTGTAAAAGTTATAATACAGTATGTGTGGATATACACCTAATTCTGTTTTTACATTATAGATTGGTTTCCAAAAATTACATGTAAAAAAAAAATCATGTAAAAAAAAAAAAGTATATTGTATATATGGAAAATTAGAAGATTGGTTCCAGACTTAAGAAATCAACAAAAATAATGAAATAAACCATATGAAAAATATTGTTAGAATCTTATCCTTTTGCACTCTATCAAATTTTATTTCATAAACATTGCACATAAATCAAAAGAATTATAGAAATATAAATTTTATTTGAAAAACAAAGCATTAATATTGGGCAGAATATGTATTCTGAGTTATACATAAGATTTTATTTGCTGCTACTTTCTCATAATAAACACATGTTTGCACATGATTGCAATATTATTGCTATCACTAGAAGTTGTGATATCACAGCCATGTATAAGTTACCATCTATTAAATTTTGACAAAATTAATAAATCGAGTCTTGCTTTACTTTTTATTAAATTTTTTTAATATCAACACTAACAAGGTACACTTTTTTTAAAAAACCTAACATCAACATGCAAGCAAAGCATCAACACCAAAAAGTATTTTCCCAAACATCAAAATGCAGATTAGCAAATTTCCCCATTTGCAGAAATATGAGTAAGGGAAATTTTTGGAAAATAAAAAATTTATCACATGACACACAAATTGTTTTTCTTAGTTTTTTGATTGATCGTGATATTTCAGAATTGTTTAAAAAAAGTTTATATAAAAACAATATTAGGTGTGTATATATATGTATATACTTATTTCATAGTAAATAAAATTTCCATATTTAATGTAATTACTATCAGGCAACATATGAATAAATTTACTCCTAATTAAATATGCTATATATGCATTGGGCTTAATAAAATTAATGTACACTAAAATATTCAGATTTATGCAAAAACTGGACTGATTTTTAAATTGCACATAATCTAGTAAAAGTATATGTAAAAAACATAGTAAAGATAACATACATAACTACAGACAGTATTTGCTAAGTGTGCATCTAAAGATAATCTTTACATGCTAGAAGATACGTTTACAATTAGAGATCTTATTTTCTAAAGAATATTAAATGCTTAATTGTCATCTTCTTATACATATTAGTTTTTTACAAGTAAATAAACCCTTCTTTAAATTTTATTTGTGTTTGATGTTTTCATTGTTATTAATGTGATAATGTTATCCAACTGATGTTGTAAACAATACCTCCAGGAATACAGCAGTCTATTTTATTGAGTTTTAATTCAAATTAATTTATATAGCAATTTTTTTATTTTATCATTTATCCAATTATTTATAAGTGAATCTATTTAATAAAGTAACCTTATTTTTATTAGACACTTCCAATTTCATTAAAATAATTCTAAATTCTTTTGTGTTCTTTTAACTATGTATTAAAATAATAATAACATTTTTAAACTACATCTTAAGATCCATAAATTTAACATTTAAAAGAAAATATTGTTCCACCTCTTCAAACAAACAATATTTATATACTGTGTATTAAATTAATATTTGAAAATCTATATTACATTGAAATCTTTATATGTGCTTAATTTTATTTAAGTCAAAATTGAATAATACTAACAGTGTTTGAGGTACTTTTTCCCCCATTATATTTATATATTTGAAATATGTTCTGATCCTTGAACAACATATAGAAAATATATATATAATATAAAATATTATTGTAAAGTAAGATAAATATTTCAATAGAAAAAAATTAAATTACCAAAAAGAAAAAAATTGGAAAATTTCAGTCATAATATGCAATGAGATATTTGAATGACTTTCTCTAATGAAAATTTAGATAAAATAACAGTTTATATAAAAATTACATACTTATAATTTCTTCTTTGGATATAAGTTCTTTGGTAAATTAATAGCATAGCTTCTAATTATAAATGAATTTGTTCAGGTAATTTTTAAAACAGTGAAATAGAATCACCTGTAATTTGTGAATATTAAATGTTTGTCAACAATTTTTATAATGTTTGTTGCTTGTAATGTTTATTATCAAATTTAAAATCATATGGTTTTCTGAAAACTTTGATGAACACTTTCAAATTATTATTGAAATATATTGTAGCTTAAACAAATTTGAGATAAACATTATTTTATGCAATACACTCTACAGATGCATGTATACAATATTTTTAGGCATGCTAGGGATATACAGAATATCATTCCAGAGCTGGGACTTTAAAAGAGATCCAACAATTTTTTAATCGATTTTATTCAGCTAATATTTTCATTATCATTTGGTTGTCCATAATTCTGCACTTCACAGTGAGTTTGAATCAAATCCGATGTCAATTGTCTTCACCATAACAAGTTTGTCCTCAATGGTTATTTTTTTCATAGAGAAATGTATGAAAAAATAATTTTACGCAACCATCTCCCTATCTTGTCACTCGCTAACTAAACAACAAATTTTTTCTGTATATAGTTTTGGAATAATTAATGAGACCAACAAGTGACAATGGATTTTATATATATATATATTTGAAAATCAAAAATTCTAATCATTATTAATTTTGATCTCTTGGTTAACTTTATTTTGAATTATATTTTTCATTAAAATAAACTTAAATGTGTAAACAAATTCTTTTAAGTTTTTTTTTAATTGAAACTAAAATTATAAAGCAACTTTATTTAGTTAAAAGAAAATTATTTAAAAGAATGATTTTAAAAGTTAAACTTTTACAACTTGCCGATTAAAAAAAAAAGAACATTTAAAAAAATATATTTTTATTTATTAAATTGGTGCTTAAAATTTTTAAACTCTCACACACATTCAAACAGACCATACACAAATAATTTAATATCTGCATGTGTAGATAGATATGCGATAGTTGAGCTTCAAAATTAATATTAAGTCTAAATAAAATTTAATTTTTACTAAATAATTTATTTCCTCGATCTCTTTCTTACTAATTTCAAATGCGCTATTCTACATTCTTTCTTTGCTTTTTTCCTGCAAACCATCTTGAATGCCTATAAAGTTTACACTTTAATATATATAATAAATTTGATTTTAATGATAGAGCCTTTTCATAAGGGAATGAAAATACAATTTCGCAAGTGTTAGCACTAAATTGGCATTTTTTCAATGCTGATAAGTTTGTTTCTTCATTCTCTTACAGGAAAGATCCATCAGTAGACATTATATTTAGTGTTACTATTTAATACCATATATTTATAATATATATATTATTTAAAGCTGGGCTATTAAATTCTTAAATAAATATTATTCTATTTAAGAAATTATTTTTTTGCAAATGAAGTTTATGGTAAGATTAAAATAATGTTCAAAATAATTGATACATGTATGTAATAGTATATAAGGTTTTCTTTTATACTACTTAAGTTTTTTTTTAATATTTTTTTTTCATTATTTATTTTTTTAAGAAGTTTGCCTCAAGACTTTTTTGATGATAGTAGGGCGAATCCTTCATTAATCACTAGTTATTCTTCATCAGATGAAGATAATGATAATAATGATAAACAACTACCAGAGCAAAAAGTTGATTCTAAATTACCATCAGGTAACGATTTACGAGACTGTGTGTTATATATACATCTTCATATATATTATTTTATTTTAAAATGTTTATATTTAATCTCTGCAATTACTTAAAGATTAATTAATTCTTTAAATATTTTATCCTGCTAAATTAAATTAATTTCTTAGTAAAAGTCTTCAATAATTAATAAAAGACTAAAAGTTCTGATAAATTATTTAATCAGATTAACAGTAATGAAGACAATGCCATAAAAATGGTGAATCTAGCAGTAATGAAATGGTTGTGACTTGAGGTTTGGTGAACCTTGGTAATAAGAGAAGTAGGATCCCCCCCCCTCGCATATTAACTCATAGCTAACCTAATTAGTCATCTAGGATTGGTCAGTAAATTAATGTTGGTTTCTATGGATTAGAGAATAATGACTTCTTGATAATCTCAGTTTAAGTATTGCTGCATTGATGTAAAAATATGATTTGACTTTCATGACTGTGCCCAGCAATAACACATAAAATATGCATAGAGTGTTTAGGCTTTACTTAAAATGAAGACACAAATAGGTAGAGATTCTTTGAAGGCAATATATACTTTATTTGATAATGATGTAGAAAATTAAGTACATAAATTTTACCCAGTGTGAACAGAATTCTTTTGCAGAATATTATTATTCCTAATATAAAACTCAATGCTTTTCTACTAATATGAATAAACTAAAAAGTATAAATATATTTTACATAAAAAGTAGAGTCCAAACAAAATACCTGTAGATTGATATTTAATTTATCAAACACTAAATACTTTTTCTAATAAAATCTGTCTGTTTGTTTTTTTTGTTGTTGTTTACTTTCTGATCGTTTTTCTTTAATTTTTTTTTATTTTACTAGTCATAAGAAATAAATAATTAATCTTTACAGTTTAAATTATTTTTTTTGTTGTTAGTTTTGTCTGATTGTTCTAAGAATTTTTAAGAAGTACAGAGAAATACATTTCTTGTTATAAGTATATTAAAAGATTATAAATGTAAAAAATAATCAAAACGATTTATTGCTCAAAAGTCATAAGAAGTTTGACCACCAGAGGTGATAGTGCTGGAACCACAGTCCATGAACCTTGAGTTTTAGAGTCTGCTATATTACCACTATCCTAATCCCCACAAGGTCTTTAAAGGATTTATTATATATGTTTACTAAAATATTGAGAGACATGATGATTGTTTGTATTTTAACTGAAGAATTGGATTAATACATCAGTGGCATGTAGGATTTGGAATTTCAAGAAAATATTATTTCCATATCTGGATATTCTGAAATATTTCAAACCTGATTCTGACAGAATTAATTAAATACAATTTAAGAATAAATTTGCATAATAAAGAAAAGGATGCACATACAGAATTTCAACTATTAAGAGATAGTAGCCACAAGCTTACATTTTGGAAGAAAAGAGGGGAACCCTTCTTTACTTCAACCTACTTTCTATATAAATAGGTGAAGCTGAAGGGGTTAGATCTGAGAGCGTGAAGGTATTCAATACTTCACTGATTAAGTCCCTACTATCGCATATTTATGGGCACATTCTTGAGGTTATAGTCTTAATAAATATTACTTACGCAATCAATGTGCATTTAAATAAATTTATAATTACAACTATTAAGATAGAATGAGTTAAAACAATAGCAAACTTTTCATATAGTAGTACCACCCTTTGCAAGTCTTAGTAATCAGAGTAAGCCAGGGGTCCCCAACCTTTTTGCACTTAAGAGCACATTCTATAGTATCGGCCAGGTGGCGGGCACCATTTATTTTTTCAATGTAAATTTATAGTTGAATATTGTTAATAATACACATAATGTACAAAAAAGTATTTTTCAAAAATAAAATTTTAACATATAATTAACTTTACGCGTAAAATTATAGTATGTCCTACAATTTGATTACAATATAATACAATAATTTATAAGAAATTTTAAAAATTAAATTTATTTGTATCAGATAAATAATTTTTTATCGTGTTCAGATAGCAGTGGGCACACATAAAATGGTCTGCAGGCACCATGGTTCCTGCAGGCATAGGGTTGGGGACCCCTGGAGTAAGCAATAGATATGGTTTTTATGCACAAACCTTTTTGAAGCCATTGATTATTTAAAGCTTGCACTGGGTGGCACAGTATGGAAAGTTTAACTACTTTTTTAACAGCTTGTGTAAGTGTAGGAAATGGAATTCATGTGGATGTATGAGTTATATTGAATTTTGTGTGTTACAAATAATAGTAACATTTTTTTTTATCGGACTAATAGCAAGGTATCATAAAAGTATTTTAATAGTAATAGAAATTCAGAATTAAAAGAATGAAAATCAAAACATTAATGTTCATGTTGTCTCAAGCTGATTTCTCTTTCAAAGACTTATTCCTTTCTTTGAGCCTAAACTTATTAGGGATTGTTTGAAAACAGTAATTCTTTTTTGCCAAAAGTTTATCTAAAACAGGAAAGCTAAGAAAGTTATAAAATTCAAATGAAAAAAGGAATTTTTTTAATAAATTCCCTTAAGAAGTTGGCATAGATGCTGACATTATTTTGAAATATAGACATCTAGGAATGAAATTATTTTTAATATTATATTATGAAAAAAATATGGATATTGTGCGTGAAAAGAATAAAGGCCTATTGATGAAACGAAAATTAGTTTATTTGTTTAATAGTTAATTTGTATAAATTTTTATCAAAAAGTTGGAAATTTTAAACATAAAATAGCTTCTAATACTGGACATTTCATATCTTATTTCACTATATCATGAAGTTTTAGGTTAAGAATGCATATTTTGTACATCTATTATAGAAAATGATTATTGTCAATCATTCTCAGTCAAATGCAGGATGAAGATCTTTCTGATTTTAATTCAACATCTTTGATCTATGGCTTTTCTCTCTGCATTTTCCAATAAAGTCAATTATCTAGCCCATATGTGGTTTCTATTTTCTGAAAACTTCAATTGTTCTATTGTTATCTTCCTTGTGACATGACCATTCCAATTCTACATTTTGTTTTTAATCTTTTTTTCAATATTAAATTATTTCTATCAAAAGCACTCTATCCAAAATTAATTTTATAACTTGAATCTAAAGTAATTATAGTTTTTAATATTTTCCAGTTTATTAGTATAAATCTTTCTTTTTTCTTTTTCTGAAAAGTCATTTAATACTATTTTAGTCTTTTTAATATTTATTTTTTGAAGCATTTTTAAATTTTTTATTGAAGCTTTAAAGTATTATTTGTGAAAACAACCATAGATTTTAGATGAGTTAACTAATTTATTTTTACTTCCTTGCTTTCCCATTTTAATCCTCAAAGTACTTAGCTTCCTTTATTAAATTGCTATAAAAGATTTTGATGAGATAAAATTTATATTCTTATCAGTATTAATAGTCTTGTTGTCACCATACAATTTAATATTTCTTAATTGTTATTATTCTATATATAATATCACAGTTTTTCTTTCTGCCCTATACGTTATTTATTTAATTGAATATATTATCTCTTCATTTAAAGTACTTGGCATTTCAAAGATATTATGGCAAAATGATTTTTTGTTTTCAGTTACTATACCTTTTTTTTTTTTTATAAAATTCGTATGCATACTTTATTGTGCCTTCCATTTCTTTTTTTGTTAATACTATCATCTTTTCTTCATGACACTTTCAAAATGTTTCACTCTAATCAAAAATGTTCTATATTTCTAAATGAAAATTCTATACTTCTTTATTATAATGAGAATTCATTAAACCATAAAAATTAATTATTTTTATTCGATATCTTGAATTACATTAATTAACCAATTTCTGTAATGTTGAACTTTCGTTTTTTATTTATAATAAACAACATTTTGTTTATGTATCCAATATTTGGATTTTTATAGAAAAGTATATCTACTTTTCAGCTCAGTTCTCCTTATCTTTTTTTCTAATTTCATAAAGTTGAGCCATATTTCATTTACTATTATTCATATTTTTTCAATTAATGCAATCTTCCGTCATTTCCAAATGCTCAACATATGTAGATAGTCTAATACAAAGTCATCACTGATTGGCTGTTTAAGTTCAAATCCTGTAATTTTTAGCACATTCTGTCATCAGTCACCATCACTGGCTTAGCTGATAACTGTTACAGCTTCTGGAATATAATTTCTTTTTTATTTGTCATACTATAAATATAAAAAGAGAATGAATAGTCTTATATACATTTTTATTTTTAAAAAAAATCCATGTCAAAAATAAGGTTGGTGTTTTTCATAGAAAAATATAAGCATTTGCATATTTTAGATTAATTATGAGAGCAATGAAATCATGTGCTTATAATTTCTGAATGGGTATCATCAAAATAAAACATTTATTTTCATCAGTCTTGGTTCCTTAGCTTCTTAGCTTGATGTCAGATATAATTTAATCTCCTAAATAGCCAATCGTACAGTCTTTTTTAATGAATATTAATGGCAGTATTATTATTATTATTTTTAATGCCAATATCTATATGGAGGAAGAAAAAAATAGTGCAGATATAGTCACAAATATGCTTTTGTAGTCTATTCTCACATAAAAAAATCATTTCAATCAATTTATTGCTAATAACAAAATAATTGCAAATAATTTAGATAATGGGAAGATCGTGATATATATCAAACTTTTCTATATATTTTCCTCATATACACTCCAATGCAATTTTTATATAATTTCTCCTGTATTTTCCTTACAGTTTCCATTGTCTTGCAATCTTTATCAGAGCTACAACATTTAAACATATAATCATATAATCTTTATTTTATATACATATCTATATTTTTATATTATTATTTATAATTACATTTAATTTTAACTAATTTTACCTTTACATCTTTTAATTTCTACTTATTATTTATTTATTATTATTTTTATCTCATTCTATTTTTATTTTTACCTCTAATTTATTTATCATTCTACTTTTATATCATTATATATTTCTATTTCACTTTTCATTTCCCAATCTCTTTTATTACTTTTTTATTATTTCTTTAAAATTCTTCTATATTTTTATTTTAATTCTTTTATTAATAATTTCTATTTTATTTTTATTCCTATTTTTATTTTTACTTCTTATTTTTATTTATTCATTCTACTTAACTCCTATGTAATTTTCACCTTTTCTTCTTACTCTTGCAACTGATTATTTTTTTAAAAATTTTTTAGCTTTTTTATATGAGATTGGGAAATGAAAAGTGAAATAGAAATGTATAATGATATAAAAGAATGAAAATGAGAAAGATAGATAAACTAGAAGTAAAATAAAAATAGAATGGGATAAAAATAATAATAAATAAATAATAAATATAAATTAAAAAGATGTAAAGGTAAAATTAGATGTAGTTATGCACAATAATGTAAAAAATATGTATATAAAATAAAGATTATATGATTATATGTTTAAATGTTATAGCTCTGATGAAGACTGCAGGACAGTCGAAACTGTAACTAAAATAAAGGAGAAATTATATAAAAATTGCATTGGAGTGTATATGAGGAGAGTATATAGAAAAGTTTAATATATAAAAAAATATGAAGAAAGATGCAAAGAAAGTGAAAATGACAAGATAAGAATAATACAGATCATGTATTATTGGAATTTTTTTTATTCACTTTATTTAGCTGAGAATTGATTCATAAACCTTTAGTCCTTGAATCCCTCACTGTACTAATCTGTACAGGCCTATAAATATTTTATGAGTAAAAATAATAGCAGTTGTCTATAATTTATGTTCCATTAATAACCTTGAGATGATAATGAAAAGCTCAAAACTGTTAATAATAGGTAGCATTTTCTTTAAGTTCAAATATTGGCATCTTATAATAGTCACTGATTCAGCAAGAAGGTTAAATGATATCACTGGAAAAACTTATCCTTAATCACAGTACTATGCAAGATTATAAATAGTTTATGTGTAAAAGCAATAGCAATATTTACAATTTATGGAACCTTAAAAAATCTTGAATCAATTAACATCAGTTTAAATCTTGGAAATATACTGAAAAGCATGAACTGTTTCTAATAGCATTATCCTTAAGTTAAAACATCAGCAACCTCTAACAATCAGTAATTCAATGAAAGGATTAACTAATCTCACTGCTTATCCATCATTACAGTAATAAATAGCATATCATACCATTTACAACTTTCTTAAACACTTTATCAATACTATTGTAACGGTCAGAAAACGTGTGACTCGTAAACATAGTGCCGAATTCGACCACCATACAGAACAGCAGCACCATCGAGTAGCGAAGCCACCCGTGGTACTGAGTTTGAACATAGTTTATCGGTTCCACAATACAATCCACGAAACAATGCATCTGATGCGACATTAGTAAATATTTCCTTAGGCACGGTGGTCAGGGATATGCAAGAGACTCATGATTTTATTCTCGAGTTAGCCAATAACCAAACTAATATTAATTAAACATTTATATTTACATAATCGAGGAAATATTATATAGAATGGGTATCGAATAAATGAAACGTAACTGCAGACGTATAGTTTAAAATTATTTATTAATACATTTTAATAAAACAATCTAATAATATTTTATGGACTAACAGCTTCAGTAGTGGGATTTGCAACATGATTATATTTAAAGAATACATTTATTTATTTACACATTATTTTATATTGGGGACTCAGTAGCGGTATTTCCGATACTGTAATGTTTACAAAGGGAATTCACTTATTTGAAGGCTTAATCTAACTACCTAAAATTCTCGAGTAAGTATTTCTAATGCATGCCTTGGGGAATTTATACCTTTGCAATGCAAGAGTCTAAAGTAAGATTTAAGAGTAGCGGCAGTCATATATTTATTTAATTAAAATATTTATTTATAACTAAGGGCAAACATTTATTTGAGAGTGATTTATGAAGATAATGCAGAGGCGGAGTGACATATAGAATAATAAAATTAAGTAAAGGAACACGTAGTACGCTTTAGAAAGGCGATATGGAATGGCAGTATATCGAAACTGCAATGCCGTGAATGAGTTTATAAGAATGTCGAGCTGGTCTCTGCCATCGGCCCGACGAAGTAAGGTGTCACATAAGCATAACCAGGGACAAGCGGTCCGTGTCGCAGTTTTGCCGGCTGGCTGCATGACATTGTCAAGTCCTACGGGAGCACCCATTATGCCCGCTTGTGTAGGACGACTGGGGTTAATTTCAACCCTGAAGAATCCGGAAATTTCACGGCAGAATGGGTCATCGCGTCTCTAAAACGTAGCGCATGTATACTGTATAAACGATTATGATGAGATTTAAAATAGATTTCTAACTAGGCCCTACATTATCAACATTTACTAAAGAACGTTGGCGACTCTCAAAGAAATGTAATTTGATGGAATTATTCATTAATGATTTAATAAATACAAAACAGATATAAATTGGGAATTATTGTAACTAATACGTCAGCCATTTGCGAAGTACTAGACCCCTGCATTACAATAAATGATGCCATTGAATGCGTGTCGATTTATATGGCAGTTAAGTTATTTAGGAAAATACATATTAATGAAAATGTGACACGCATTCACTGTTTCAAACGATCATAGATTTAAACTTGAAAATAGAGACAATTGTGAGCATGCAATAATTAGATAATAAATACAGATAAAATGTAGATTTTAAAAATACGCACCCAAGATAGAATGAGGTAAGCTAGATTAGTAAAGAAATTTACACATTAAATTAATTATTCAATTTTAGTTATACAAATGGTAGTTTTTACATTTTAAAAGTTAGATAAGTATTATGAAGAAGAGCTATAGCATATTATTAGAGTACTCTAGAGTTTGAACACAGACAGGTACCTGTTTTATAAGAAGTTTTCTGATTCCATTAGTTTAGCAGAAAAAAAGTTCACGAGTGGCAATTCTTTCTTGTAATTAGATATTCATTTAATTTCATGGCAGCAGCAGCTTTCTCATTCATTTCAGGCAGCAGATCTTCATGGTGAATTTATGACGGGCAATGGAAAGTTCAGCATCCGATAGGCCATCTCCCGATGGAGAATAATCTAGGTGCTTTACTCGGTCATACCTTGGCAGGAACAAATTATTTTATATTTTGGAGACTCTCAGTGATCGAGAGCAAAGCTAAAGTTTAAGTGAATGTCTCCCGCAAGTCTAAGATGGCCTCTTTTCTTATCTTGATCTCTCACATTTTAGTGAAGATATTTTTAGGTTCTATTTAATCTGCCCTGAGGATAATCAATGCATTTAGTTGGTTTTTTTAATTAAAGAAAGCTGCCGTTCTATTGTTTACATTTTACATTTCCTAATTACATTTTGGGGAATTTTTCTTTAATTAATCTATTATCTATCACTGACCGATGCTTTTAAATTTCACAAACAAAAAGGGAACATAAGATTATTTTAACTTTTAATTAAATATTACATCAGATATTTTTAGAATTATTATTAAATGAAATTTAAACAAAGCAATAAATACGAACTTTATAATCCAAAATAAATGATTAAAATTATACAAAATTATATAACTAAAAGAAATCTAAATTATATTATTTTATCCCTATTTATTGCGTTTAATTTGAGATCGAAATGTGTGCGTGTTTATGCTGAATTCTACACATATTTATACATTTCTAAGATTGCTACACACACAATTCGATACCAAAAAGTTTAAATTTGGGCGGGATAGATCGGTCAGTGAGAGACGACAGAAAAAGGTGAAACTTAAGATTCGAATACGAATCTTACTGTTTCACTATTTATTTATATCAAAACTGTTAGTTTTGATATAAATAAATAATATTGATAAAGTGTTTAAGAAAGTTGTAAATGGTATGATATGTTAAAGTAGAAATCAATACATAGGAAAAGGAAGAAGAAGAAAATTGCAGTAGTTATTACAAATCTGAATTCAAATATACAGTGTTAAAGTTAATATCAAATTCCAAACATCAAAATATGTCTTATCATCCAACATAATAATAATTATATGAATACATTCATAGCTAACAAAATACTAAAAATACAGTACACACATATCAGATGGATTTAACATCACACGTTTTTGAACACAGTTCTGTATCCAAATTTATTTAATAGTATTTAAGTGATACATGAGTCAGATAATGTTTATCTTTTCTGTCTCACATTTTGTGGATCTTAATTGGATACAGCATGATACAAATGATCTTCATATGAAACAATATTATTTTTTGTGGCATGGGTATTTTATTACAGATGTTATTTGTGAACTTTAGCCCAGATTAAACATAAAATAAGAGACTATAATATGCATGAAGTAGTAATTATAATACTCTAATGCTCAAGTTTGTTAATGTGGTTAATGGTTTATAGAATGAGGCATTAATGCTAGATTTTTTACATTTGTATCTATTAATATTTGTTTTCTCTGTGTGGGTATATATATACATGCACCTTGTGATTAATTCATTCATCCATTATGATTGAAGGTTTGAATTCAGATAAAATTACAGAAATTTTTCAGGTTGATGAGGATTTTAAAGTAAGATTAGTATTTTTTTGTACCACTAAACATCACATGATCACTATCTCATACTAGCACAAAATGTATGGGTACTGAATTGAGTTCAGACCCATATGACTATATAAGCTATTGAGCTTGGGTTGAAAATATTAATAATGTTTTCAATTTCATTCTCATAGTTTTGTAGTTAAATAGAGTTAAAAGGTGGGTGCTGGAGGGTTGCATTAGATCCTAAGATCTAGGTGCAGTGCTCTCAGATCCAAGGCTCCTCACTGATGAAGGACACAAGCCAGAAACTAGTCTGGGGATATTGGATGAGTAGGCACTAGATAGGGATTTTATGCACAAGCCTTCTGGCATTCATTGATTGCTCTTGTTAGCACAAGATGGCACTACTATATGGAGAGTTTTGCTGTATTTTGAATTATTTTTTTGTATATATAGCCAGCTATCTAATTACTGGTTGGTAATTATACTTAGTAAAAGGTTAAAACAAGGAATGTAAAAATGCAAAACACTTGGCACTGAGAAGCTGATTAACTTTTTAAGTGTTATCTTTATTTCATTTTTTCTCTATGAAGAAATCTTAAGGAAGTCAAATGCTATTTGAGACATTTATTAATCTTTTATCTATGTTTATGTATAGTATCTATATGAGTGTATTAATGAAATCTACTGAAATTAATATTTTTTATTTAGTAAATTAAATGCAATAATAACAATTCTTTTTACTTAGAGAAAATATTCATGGCATTAAATATGACTTTAATGCATTTGTGGAAGTGCAAATGCATTAAACTTATATTTAATGTTCCTAATATTCTTTGTACGTTAAAATGCATTAATTTTAATGACAAAGTTGTAATAGTTTTTTGTAAGTTATTATTTTTTTTTTATTTAATTAAATTAATGCATATTTTGAATAGATTTTTTTGATAAAGACAGTATACCAGGATCTTCCAAAGAAGATGATCTTAAAAATAAGAGTAAAATTAATACAACAGAAAATCTTCCTGAAGGCTTTTTTGATGATCCTTTGATTGATGCTAAGGTAAATTCAAGTTTTTTAGTATTGCCAGTATGGTTTATATATATTTATGAGTTATGTGTTTATACATATGTTTGAGTGTGTGAGGATCTTATTTGTACCTGCAATGTGATCATATACTTTCAAATATCAGGTTGGTTATGAATATATACCACAGCATGCCGAATGATGTGTGTATATATATGTATAATGTATATTTATATATAAAAAATAAATATATTAAATTTTTATGGGATCATATTAATTTTACCTTCATTGTAACTTAAACTAATCATAGTTTTTAATATATCTATGCACACCCATAATTCCTATCTAAATTTAGATTTTATCTGTTTAAATTAGTTTATTACCTTATATATTTAGAATAGCAATGCAAAAATAAACTTATCATCATTTATAGTAACAGTTATTCTTTACTGTATTTCAATGAAAAAAACATGCCTGGTCTTTTATATGCAATCACATCACTATTACCATTATCTTCATTATATGCAGTAAAAATGTTTAAAAAAATTCATTAGTTTACTCTTTTGCTTCATATGAAATGGTATAGTCTTTGAATAATAGGTAATTAAAAAAAAAAAAAATACAAATTCTGGTATTGAGGTCATTAAAAATATTGTTATTAAAAAAAACAGTAATCATAATCAATATAACCAGAAACAAATTGACTTCTCTGAATATAAGCATTATTTTCAAAATTATTAATAAATGACTGCAAAATAAAACAATATCAACTTTATCAATAATTAAAGCTAGACATTTAAATGTAACAAACTCAAAAGTGCCCCCCTTAATAGTAAAATTAATATTAGAATCAAAAGCATTCAATCTATCAAAAAATTCCATCAATTTATCTTTCTGGATAACAAACAAACAATTATCAACATACCTAACAAATAATTTTATAGAAATAGAAAAATGATAAATAACACTACTCTCCAAAAAATCAATATAGACAGGACACATTAAAGAGAAATAACGTAATCAATAACCCATCTCTCTAATCTTATAAAATCCATTATTACATATAAAATACATAGAATCATCTAATAATAATAGCAAATTGTGAGTAACTTGAATCCTATTTGCAGAAAAATATTCATCATTCTTTAGATTAGAAATACATTAATCCTTTTTATTCCATCAACTGATTGATACATATTTTCAATATCTAAACTATCAAAAACACAATCTTTCTCTAAAACAAATCGATTTATTTATCAAAAACCTCAAAAGAAGAAGATGCACAAAATTGAACTAAATTTATATAATTCTTAGAAAATTTTACAATAAATTTTAAAATTTTATTGACAATTTCCCCTGTAAAGTCAGAAGTACACCTTAAATGGAAAATTGTCTTTATAAGACTTCAAAATAAAGATAACTTTACATACCAACAGAATATGGCCAAATAAGCATATTTCAACATTTTTAAAGAAGAATGGAGAATAAATGTGTTAAAAATTTGTATTATCTTTTCATTATATTCCACTGTAAAAACAAAATTTTTAACACCAATTGGATTGATGGCAACTGAATTAACTTAGTTCTATCAAAAAAAAATTTATTTCCATAATTTTCATTTAACTTATATTTTATTTTTTTACCCAGATCAGAATTTAAAATAGAATACTTCTCATTATTTAACTCTAATGAAACTGTACTTTTAAAATCATTGTTATTGACAATGAAAAATAGCCATCTTTGTCTTCTTTTATTAGGGTAACATCATTGGTCTTCAATCTTTTTTTCCTCAAGTAATTGTCTATTCAAAATTACCTATAAAAACATTTTATTATTATCTGAAATATTTTTACAACATTCAGTAGCAGAAATAAAGACAATTACCACATTACAATTGCTAAAAAGAATGAAGGAAGGGCTTTTTACTTAAAATTATTACATCAGAATTATTTAAAACAAAGTCAAATTTAAAACAGATGAAGCATCAGGTCTTTTATTATAATATCCTAATTAATAAAGGTGGTTAGTTTTTGAAATGAATTGTGAAAAGGCTATTTTGTTTTCTATATATATATATATATCTTGTTTGTATCTTGTTGAATTTCATTTGAAAAGGTGTAATAGATGAAACCATGGTTGTGTGAGAATTTTAATAAAATTTTGTTTTTTGACTAGGTTTGTAATGTTATATGACTTTCTATTTTATATATACATCACAATTTATATGTTAATGATTCATTGTCTTCATTACCTATGTATTACTCAGTTTAATATAATGAAGATGAACATATTTATTAAATACTGTAATTATATGTTGAAAAAATGACTAATTCCATTCAGCATAAGTATCAAGCCTACAATTTATGACTCATATTGCTATATGGCATTCACAAGTTTACCAACTATCAATTCTGATATACACATTTTACCCTACAAACCAAAGACTTCTCAGATGCCATGAATAATATTCAGGTACATAGTTTTGAAATTTAACACTCTCCATACAGTAGTGCTACCCAATGCAAACCATGGTAATCAATAGATGTAAGAAGGTTTGTGCATAAAATCTTTATCTAGTGCCTAGTCATCCAATATCCTTGGACTAATTTCTAGCTTGTGGCTTTCATCAGGGAGGAGTTTGGATCTTAGAGCACTGCATCTAGATCTTAGAATCCAATGAAACCTTCCAGCAGCCACCTTTTATCTATTTGGTTAACTATAAAACTAGGAGCCCAAGATGAAAACACCATAATATTTCCAACCCAAGCCATTTGCTTGTACAGTCATATAGATCTGAACTCAGTTCAGCATCTATATATTTTGGTGTCTTTGGTTTTTCAAAAAAACACAGTTCTCATTATCCTATGGGTAGGATAAGTATAAAACCATCAAAACATCGCATGATTACCATTTCTTATGCTTACACATGCTGCTAATAAGAGTGACAAACTCTCCGTATACTAGTGCCACCAAGTGCAAGCCATAGTAGTTAATGCATGCAAGAAGGTTTGTGCATAAAATCCTTACATAGTGTCTACTCATTGTAGCTTTCATCAGTGAGAGGCCTCAGATCTGAGAGCACTGCACCTAGTTCTTAGAATTCAATGCAATGCTAGAAAGAAAATGGTGATCATATGAAGGTTTGAAATGTATTATATAAATTAATTGAAATCATTGTTTTCTATATTTTAAAACAAATTAATGATTCATATAGTATGTTATGTAAATTATATTTTACTTAATATAAATATATATTTTATCTGTATAATTTATTTTTAGGTTCGAAAGGCAGAAATTAAGGATCCATTAGAAGATGAATGGCTGAAATTTCAAAAAATGATGAAAGAAGAAACAACAGTAAGTATTTCTGATTTTAGTTGCACTTTATATAAATACATACAAATAAACACACCTTGTAATATTTTGTGTTTTTTGATGTCTAAGTATAAAAACTAATGAGAGAAAACTAAAATATAAAATGCTCTAGTATAAAAAACAATAAATTAAAAATATATATGTTGTAGAGCCATCAGAAGTAAATTATTTTACTCAGATTGATTACATTATGAATGGCACTAATACTTAACTATGTATTTAGGATATAGACTGTAGATAATAATAGATGATGTATGTAGCATTATTCAGATTAATAAAAGTCGCAATCAGAATCTGCATTGAATCTAATAATCATAAATATTGTATGAGGGCTTTAGTACTGTGAATGTTTAGTATCAGAAAATTGATAATTCATTAATGTCAAGGTATAATCAAATGTTAAATAGATGAATCTTTATCATCATCATTCTTTTCAACTATCATACTCAAACTCCATTGTCCATGATAAACCAGAATTCACATTTAATTTATCAAACATATTCTCTATCATATCTTTTGAGCCATACATAAAAACATCATCATCATATCTTCTATAACCTAAATCATAATTGCTCCTTATAAATAGCACTATAATATATTTTTCCATTTTTGAAAATGTACAAATCACACTTTATACCACTTACTGCCAATCCCATTGGCCATCCATTCTTCATTTGATAATAATCCTTCCCATATCTTGCAGTAATATCACCATTAATCCATTCCAACACTTCCATAATAAATCTGGTTTTACAAACGTCTACATTATAATCTAACAAAATTTTTTAATTATATTTATCGATTTATTATGGTTCACTGACCCATATAACACATACAACTATTGACGCCATATCAATATTGCTAATCACCTTGGCAGATTTCATATCTGAACAAATTCGAGCGTAGATTTAATTGTAAAATTGCCCAACCCTATCAACTCCTGGAACCACTTTGCAACCAATTGTGATGCTTTCTGAATTCCCAGAATCCATCATTAATCTTAACAGAGCATTCTCTTTATGAACTTTAAAGTTTGCAAATAAAAATGTAACAACCACCACTGACAGATAAATCCTCAGATATTCATCTCTGCTGAATATGGATACAAAACATTACTAACAAAAACTTATCCTTACACACTTTTAACTTATAATTCTCCGTTTTTCAAATTAACAATTTGCTGAGAATTTTTTTCTTTATATATATGTCCATCCATTGCCTTTATCTTCCTTTATACAAATAACATTTTTCTCTTTTAATAGTAATCCTTGCTCATTACAAAATAATAACTATCCTTTAATAATGGAGCAATTTGCTTAATCACATTTTCCTTCACCTCAGAAAATTCATATTCTGTCTCAATATCTGCAATAATCTCCATATTTGGATTTTTCCAACCACCACCAACTAATCTAAGACCATATTCTAATAAAGATTTAAATTCCAATTACAAATTCACATTTGATAATTTCATAAAATTATCTTGCACTTCATTATAAATTATTACACTTTGTTTCTCTGCTAAAAACTTTATTATCAAATTTACATTGTAAAAACATTTGAAATCCTTTACATCTATTAACTATATCATCCAATATCGAATAAAATTCTAACATTCTTCTTTTTCTTGCAATATTTAAATATAATTGTTTTTTACAACCCTTTACAATAAACTTTAATAATATAATCTTCATTAAATCTATGGCTTCTTTTTTCCTATGAATAGATGAATTAATAACCACATTACAACAGTTCAGAAAAACTTTAAACTTCACGCACTGACTTAAGAACTTTATCCGCTCTCCAATTTTAACAATCTCTTTACATAACTTCAAGGCCTCCACATACCTCCAATCATATTGGTAATCCATAATTATACTATTAATAAATAAATAATACAATAACTCTTTCAAATAATGTAAATTATTAGTGTTTAATATTTTTTGAATATTTTTTTATTCTGGTTGTTATATTTTATACGTGTACAATAATTTACATTATTTGATAGAGTTATTGTGTTATTTATGTAATAATTGTCAGTAATCTTTATTTTTATTACAGTGAATGCCTTATATTTCAATTTTCGTTTTCAGTAAAGAGACTTCATTTTTACAAGAACTACGAATTTACTAAATGAATTAATTCTTGTTTATTTTTCTCAGATGTATATAAAATCAATGTCACCCTGAACTTTGCAACTATAATTGAAAGCTCTGATATAAAAGTGTGTATAATTGATAGTAATTTTAATTTTTCCAAAATATCTATCAAAATCTAATGTGAATTATGGTAGAGTTTAAAGTGTTATCTTCAGATTGATAATTTTTACAAACATTACATATCTTGGCCTATTTCTCTTTCAAAGACATCAGTCTGTTGGTAGCTACTTTTCTAACATTGAACACATATAGTGTAAATGTTTATTACATTCCATACATAATCAAAATGTCCATTTCTAGGCCATAATTCATTATATATGTCACATAAAGCCATTTTAGAAGTAAATTCCTAATTCTAATAAAATGAAATTAAAAACTTTTAAAAATATAATATTAAAAAAACAATTAGAATTAATTAGAATAAGACAAGAGATTTATCAATTGCTGGATAGAAGTCTTTCAAATTTAATTCAATTTTTACAATGCAACTTTTTTTTACATCACTCTAAATTTGTTATTCATCCATGTGACATGATTTTTTTGTAATCTTTTAGGATTTAGTGTAAGATTTTATTGAAGACTTCCTTTATCCATGCTGTATAATTTTTTTCTAACAATATGTCCAGTTCACTTTCATTTCAGCCCCCTAATTTGTTCATAGTTTTCAAGGATATTTGTTTTTTCTTCCATCCATTCCTTCTTGCTAATTGAATATACATCTCCTTATTTTGCGGCGTGATTTTTCTTGTAATAAGTGCCCAAGTCTCAGATCTACAAGTAAGCAGTGTTAAAACATTTGTCTTTTTTTTTTTTTTTTTCAAGCATATATGCGTTCTATTTTTTAATATTAAGTTATTTCTTTCTAAGCACTCCATGATAATATACTAAATTGTTCTATGGTATTATTATATATATGCATATATGTAAATATTTTATATATTTCACATATCAAAAACTTATTTCATACGTATAATATGATTTTCAGGCAATAAATGTGACATTGTAGCATTGATAGGTATGATACGGTGCCGCCTTCCCTATTTATCCATTAAAACACACACATTTTAAATAGTTTATTATCAGAAATATTCAAAAACAAACTTTAAATTTTGATGTTAGTTCATTGAATTTGAAGTTTATTTCTAAAAGAAATCTGTTACCAATTATCTGTCAACTAATGTTCTAGCATTTCTTTCAGTTCAAATAAAACCTAAAAGAAAAAGTAACAAATCAATTAATAAGTTATCTGATTGACATAACTATATATTAATCTTGCCTTTCTAAGTATGCTGTTGCAGTAATTTGTGATTTTTATTTTTTAATAAAATAGCTCTCACAAAAAGAAGTTAAAGCAACTTTCATACATTAATATTTTTAATAAGCTTTTTTATTGATCTTATTTTGTTATTTGTGTAAACGTTATTAAAAATTCATGCAAACTTCACAGCAGGAAAGCAAAATAAATAAATAGACTTCAGCTACTATAGCTTTATTTATATTTTTGCCGTTTATTTAAATATTTAGCATATGGATTTCTTTTTTGCATTTTTTAATCAGGAATTCATCAAGATAAAATCTGGTTTCCTTGTGAAGACAATTTATTTCTCATACTAACTTATCCTACTTGCAAAGTGGCTATGGGATGGCTGTTATATATCCACCCCTATGTTTTGTATTTAAAAAATATTTAGATTTAAAAAAATAATTGTTAATAGTATATACATTATGTATTTAAATATGTAACCAGCAGTTATTAATAATTATTTATATATTTTATTTGCTGTATTTTCAATAATCGTAGAGGAAATATATGAATATAAATAATTAAAATACATGATGTTAACTCCAATAATTGAATCTTTTTTTTTTTTTTGTATTTTTCAACAATATCCTTTATTTATCTAATCATCTATCAGTATATCAAATAACAAGGATATCTTAATTTTAAGTTTCTGGAAACTGTAAGCTTTAAAAATATTAAAGTTTTTTGGGTTTTTTTTAATATATATTGTTGAATTATTGTTATCTTTTTGACTGACAAAATAATTAATTTGACAAAGCTTTAGAACCATAGATACTAGGAGATTTAGTTTATATGTTGTCATCTTTAAATCAATACAAATTTCAGAGTTTTAAGAATCTATCTCATTATTTCAGAAGTTTGAGTTATTTATTAGTTAGAAAAAATAATTTTATGTTAAAGAAATGACCCTCCATTGATTACTAAGGCTTTGCAGTTGGTGGCACAACTGTATGGAGAATTAATTTAATGTAAATTTGTTGAATACAAAATTGTTTTTAAAAAAAAACAATTTCATGTTAAAGAAATGATCCATATTATTGATTACTAAGGCTTGAACTGGGTAGCACTATTGTATGGAGAATTTGCTATTGTATAAACATTTTTTATTATTAGAATATTTTTGACATCTATAACAAATTTTTCACTTCATTATTTTCATATTTTTCTATTATCTTATTAAAAGCAATACACTGTTTATTTGTTTTTTGTTTTTTATATCTAACTTTATTACTTTAAAGATAATAATTTGTAAAATTAATCTCTTAGATTTGGATAATTTAAAATTAAAATAGGTAAGATCTTGATTAGAATATCTAAGAAATTGAATTAATTTTGCAATTGATGATATTGTTTAAACAAAACTTAACAGAAGAGCTATGCAGAGATTTCATATCACTCAATGAAGTATGGAGAGATGTATATTAGGAATAAGAAAAAGAGATTGAAAACGAAATACATGGCGAGAAAACAAACATGTATTACTAACATCATTGAAAGAATTAAGAGACTTAAGTGAAGTTGGGCAGAATATATTGCTAGAAGAGATGATAATAGATGGACAGTTGAAATCTTAAACTGGATTCCAAGAGATTGTAAAAGATCTAGAAAGAAACCACATGAGACGGATGGATGAAATAAAGTGTTTTGGGGTGATGTGGAAAAAAGAGGCTAGAGATTAGAGGACATGGATTGAACTTGGGAAGATCTTCATTCTTCAGTTAATCGATAATGATTGAAAATGATGATGATGATGGTCAAATGGTTTATTTCATGGAATTGAGTGGACCTTGGACTCCAGAGTTTGCCACTCTACCATTTACCAAATTGGACTTTCAATAAAAATGGTAGCTAATTGTTAAATTGCTCACTTTTTTTAAATTTGTTTAAATTTTTGAAAGTATTTTAAAATCTAAGTTGCATATCTTTTTAATTGCTTTTATTTTCAGTTAAAAGCTTTTATATATTTGCATATATATATATTTTTTAATATTTGTAATTTTGGTAAATCAAAGGATATTATTTGATTAGATAAATTTATCAAAACATTAATATTCGGAAAGATTTTTTTTTTTACCAAAAACTCTTAAAATTGTGGGATTTTTTTTATGAATGTGTAAAAAGTATATTTCTTTCATAGCAAATATTTAAAAGTGATAATGCCTTTAGCTTTGTAGTAATTTTCATAGATAAAATATTTTCTCATAACCCATGCATGATGGAATAATACTGCAGAATTACCACTAATGTGTAATAAAATTATTCTTTTATATAGATGATGCATACAAGTAATCATATGAAATACTAAAATAAAAAGTAGCCAGAAATTTAATAAAATCCAATTTAAAGTCAGCATTTCTAAATTATAGCACTGCCATTGGATTTCATCTAATGTACCTTTAAATTGTAGATTGATTTATTAACTACTTCAGCTTCAAGCCGCCATATTGAACTTTTTAAAATACTGGCCTGATACACAATTTTCACAATAACTTCAGTTTGAATTATGTTAGAGCAAAAACAATTACATTGCTAGAAACTAGAAAAACTAAGGAAAACAATAAGCATAAAATAAATAGTGATAACTATATAAAAAATAAGGAAAAAAAGAAATTTTCACAACCGAAATAATTATTATTTTATTGTTTGTTCATAATTTGGAAATTAACATTAACTAAAATGCAAATTACATCTTCAGTGATAATTTCTTTGTATTCCTCACAAAAAATCTTTCTAAAGATATATAATAAGTCTTACCTGAGATAATCCATAGCTTTACAATGTCCGAAAATGTTCCTATAAAAGTTCTTTTTATCTTCTACCCCAACTGTTGCAAATTGTCAAGGCGCCTGGAAGAAAGGAGTTCCCCTAATAAAAGATAAAAAATAAAAAAATTAAAATTCTAACAGAATATAAAAATAATGAAGGAAGTGGAAAATTATTACTTACCATTATAAATACAATAAAAAATAAAAATGTCATCATCATCATCATAGTACAGGTATATGTATATTATAAAAGTGGTGTATATGTATGAATCATGAAAGTTCTGCTAATGGTTATGGGAAAACTCAAAAGCCTGTTAAACAAGATGCACTATTTTGATTTTAGACTTTGGATAAACCAACCTTGTTTATAACATCATCATCATACTGAATCATTGCCAATACAGAAAACAATTTACAAATTTCTCATTTCAAGAGGCAGACAATGATTACTAAATAGGTTCTATGGCAGATATTTATATAAAAAATGTTTATATTCTACCTCTTCCAATACTCTTCCAACGCATACCTGTTCATATATGCTAATATAAATATGCAAAATATTTCATCATGCCAGATCTTGTTTACCAATTGGAAAAAGTAATCAGTAATGAAGCTGAAACAATAATTCTAATAAGGAAGGCAATCAGGCAGTCATATGCCTATAAAGTATAAAATGAAGTTAAAAAAAAGAGTTAATAAAAAACAAATAAAAACTAAATTAGTAAAACAAAAACAATGAAAACCATGTTAGTAAAACAAAAATTAGTAAAAACAGAAAAAATTACTGCATTATATACAATCAATTTGCTAGAGAGAGGAATAAATTGTAAATAGTCTTGAATCAGTGTGTCAACCATTCATCCATTGTGCTGGTAGCTAAAACAAACCAACAAAAAAAAAAACAATAATAAAAACATTACCTTTCATTGTGTACCTATCACAGAGTAAAAATCAGTCAGTCATTTTTCTTGAGTGGCATATTTATTAGTATTTCTTCGATAATAGTTGATAAAAGTTTTTTATCAAATAACATTAAAAAAAATCTAAAATTGAATACTTACCTACTATAGAAAACTTCAAACCTGGAGTTTTAGTAAAATTCTCTACATTCACAGGTTTGCAGGTTACGTTTGAACACAGATTACTGTTACTAGATGAAGGGCCTGCGATTGATATTGTTGGGAACACTTGTTGACGGGCCTGGTGTATTGATATCATCCAGAAAAGCACTCGTGGTTTTTTCTTTTTGGCTGGTAAAGAGAGTTTCTTCTTCTGATGATGAAAAATATTCTTCAAGATCACTACAACTAACACTATCCTCGGAGTCAAAGGGCTTATATGGGACAAATTCATCACCGCTGGAATAATCCGTATCAGAGGCGATCATGTCCCGTTCATTTATTTTGCGTACTTTTGTTTCCGTTAATCTAACAAATTGTGAAAAAAATTTTTTTAAAAATTGACCTTATTCGAAAAAATTAATAAAAATTTTATTTTTTAACTTACAGAAAAATGGGCTACCTACAAAAGAGGAAAAAAGAGGGTATTAGGGTATGTGTAGTCTATAGTTTTTCCGTAATTTCAAACAAAACAACACAACAGTGGACAAACCGGAAGTAGTTTTAATGTGTTAAGTCACTATATAAATTAATAACAGTTTGGTTGTTTCATATCAATTTAAATATTTTGATCTGTGTTTCTATAAAAAATTTTTATATATATAAATTTTTGTGTATGTATGTGTTTATTTTTTTTTTTTTTGTATCTTAAAATTTAATTTTACTATGATATGAATCATTTAATTTTTTTTACTCTTATTCAAGTTGACAATAGATGATTCTAAAGTTGAGTAAATTGAGGGGATTATTATTTTAATGTTTGTTGAAAGTAAATTGGGAAAGTCATATAATGCTGTTTTTTCTGTATAAACATTATTATTTAAAAAAATATCTATGACAGTTTAGAATAGTGGTAGAATGATGGTCTTGAAAAGCTAAAGGTTCCTTTTCGAAGCTCAATCAGTCCTCAAATGTTAAATGATTTTTTGAGCAATTGTTACTATTATTTGAAGAGTATTTTGAAATACCGCATGCTTTACTTTTTATGGAATCAGTAAAAAAATATATTATGTAGCATATGTCATTGATTTGCTGATGTTGTTATGAAAGTCACTTGTGAAAAAAATAAATTGTGTTCATTTTATTTTTAGTGTAGAGATATTATAACTCTTTTGAAGAGATTTATAAGAAATAGAAACAAAAAAGTTATAAAAAAGGAAAGTCTTAAATCTAGGGTCAAATGATATACACCAGTTGTTTACAAAAGCTATTGCAAAATTTTTTTTTCATCTAACATATAAATAAAAAATTATAATGTAAATGGCAAATGGTAGTTTGGGTTAATTGTGAATAGTGAAAATACTGAAAATGATTCTTTGAATTCTTCTTAAAATCTTAATTTTTCTAAAACATGATTCATTGCACCTTATTAATTAGTTGATGTAATTTTTTTCAAAATGTTGCCTGTCACCATTACTCGTTGATATATTTGTGGTTGGCAGTTTAGGAAAAATAATCAATGTCTTTTTTTTTAATAACTTGTTTATAAGATTGCTGCAAACCAAGTATAGCAAATTCAGTTGACATACATATTTGATTGGTTTTTTAAAAATCTGGATTATAACATCTGAGTCATTCATTCAAGTATTGTTTAATCAGCTTCTCATAAAGAAAAAACAAAATTGTAATATGATACAGGCTTCTGTAATGGTTGAGAAAGTATCATATGTTTATAAACATCGAGCTCATAATTATCTTTATAAATGTTTGCTTGGTTAATTTTCTGATCAGATCTTTGACTAAAAAGTCTGTTAAAATATCATATATACATTTCATTCATGTTGTAAGATTGCATAAATCTATCATATTGCATAAAGTATTATTGAAAATCTAAATTAGGTTTTTATTTTTTGATTCATGGGCTTTGGACTGTGAGACATTATGATAATTGTACTTCATTTATCTTTTGTTATTATTATAGGAAATGGCTTTTTTCTAAACTTAATCCAATCCTATAGCCATCCACTGGCAGACTTATATAAAAAATACAAAGTAAATCTTTATATAGTAGAGTGTCCTTTAGCCCAAACTGCAGGTGACAGTGAATATATGGATATAGGGTGCCTCATAATTTCAGTGTAATAGAGTGAGGAATTTGAACAAAAGTTCTTAATTACAGAATATGGTTACTATGTATACAAGTTTATCACATTTTATCTGGTCACAAGAGCAATTCTCTATTTAGTTATTATTTATAGTAGTTTTAAGTAATCAATGATTACCAAATGGCACTGCAAGCCCCCAGATTTGTTTTTGTCTTTTGCCTTTATTAAAGAAGACTTAAGATTCAAAGGTAAAATAATGAAATTATGCATCTAGAAATCACTTTTAACTTTATTAATAAAGGTAAAAGTTAGAATCCAATGTGGGAATGGACATTTAAATGCACTATCAGTTGATAATCACTGATTACTTAAATATACTGTATAAGCTAAAGACTCAACTGATATTTAATCGATTAATAAACATGAAATATAGTTTCATTTCTTGTAAACTTTGCAATAAGTCTATTAAACATGTTTCTACTACTGTTCTGTGAGTGTAGAATTATTTACATTTATTCTTTCTTATTAGATATATTGTAATCTGTAAAAAATATAAAAATTTATATTGATCTTATGATGCCATATTTATGGGAACATTATTTATGTAGTCGCAGCTATAACTACTTATCTCCAAATTCTTATTACATATGTAATTAAAGAGACAACTGTGTGTGCATAAAAACTAATTTACTATCTTATTGTATTATCATAAACATTTATATCTAAAATTAATAACGCACACTGTCAGCCACAATATTTAAATTATTTTAATAAGTCATTTATAGTCACATATAAAACACTAGTAAAATGTTAACAGAAATTGACCGTATCTTAAGGATTTATATATATTATAATAAGTTAAATTTCATTATAAATCTTTATATACTGTGGAGTCTTCTGGTTTATAAAGTGAACAAATTGTACATGAGATTATTTCTCATTAAATTATAGTGTCTGCAGCAAATGTAAATACATATAATGAATATTAGAACAGCATATATCTTTGTTGTGTTATATTTAAATTATTAATTTAGATTTGTAACCTGTTTATTTATATTTTTATTATTTTTTAATTATTGTACTGTACATATAATAATTATGACTGTAAGCCTGAAAATTTGAATTAGAAAACTAATTAATGTTGTGGGGAAAAAAATTCCAAATGAAAATGCTATAATAAACATTGTTGGTTGGTGTAAGATGAGAATATGCAAGCTGTTTAATGACTTTTCTGAAAAGCTGATTATCACCATTTAAAACAAAAAAGAATTCCAAACAATAAAGGATTTTTTTTATTAGAATAAGTTTCTCTTGGCTTTTAGAAAGATCTGTTTCAATTGTCACTTTGAGACAGAAAACAGAGATTATATTTTAAACAAAAAAAAATTCAAATGGAAAAGTTGTAAAACTGTTAGCAAATGAAAACACTGTAATAAATATTATTGGTTAACTTAGAATAATTGTGTGCAAGACATTTCAGAGTTTTAAGCTAAATTAGAAAGTTGATTAACACTGAAAAAAAAAAAATTTCCAAGCAAGAAAGCAGAAATAAATGTTTTTGTTTTGAAGCAAAAAACGGATTTATCATGAGCATCAAAAAAAAAAATTCCAAGTAAGAAAGTAAAAGTTCTGTAAGTTTATTTACATTTTTATTTTATGATTCTAAATGTTTTATTTTAGTTTTCATTAAAATCTGTCTGTACATATATCTAGCAATTAATTTTACATGTACATTTATATTTTTGAATTTGTAGCAATCTAGTAGGCATATTATATTCCTTATATATTTATGAAAAAACAAAAAAAATGTAGCAATGGACATGCATAATAATTTAATTTCTACTTGGCAATTTATTAATAAGTTTTATTTATAAATTTTTTATTTCCTTGGACTAGGAAAAAAATTTTAAGTAAAAGGCATCAAAATAAATAAATTTTGTCTTTTGATTTATCATATGTTTTTTTTTTGTTTCCATTGAAAATAAAACTTATCTCTATATAGATATCTGAAGCAATCATAGAAGAAGAGGATGAAGCAAGTAAAACAGAAAGGCAAATAGATGAAATAGATGAACAGATGTAAGTATTTGAAAAGTTAGAATTTATATTTGATGATCTTAACATGAGCAAGATAAATTTAAGAAAGCTAATATTAATGAAGAATATTTACTTTAAGGAAATTAGTAAACAATTATTTACAAAATAAACTAGTTAATATGCGAACTTGGAGTTTATAAGTTAGTTGATTAGAAATAAAGCAGCATTTTATATTAGAAAGTAGGATCATATGAAATTAGATGCTTTCCCCAATGTGCAGTATTCTCTCACAACAGATAATTGTTAAAAATATTTACGTTTTTTTTTTTGTTTTTTTTTTTGGAATCTTAACTTTTCGGCCGTAATAAAAACTGTTTTAGTTTCCTGAAACTGATTTATGTTTTTTCTTTTAAACTGGAAAATAATTATTAAGATAAAAGTTATGTGCTAATAAATGCTAGAAGAAATTGAAAATATATAGCTGAAACAATAAAAGAAAGTTAATAAACGAATACTGAACAAGAAATCCAACAAGTTGAAAAAATTCAACAGAATATACATTGTTTTTTTTTTTATATGTATAAGCTTTTATTTAAAATAAATAAACATCTAAACAGACAAATATTACTGAAGAAAAATTTTGTACACAAATTTTTGTAAGAAATTAGAAAACATTACATAATACAGTAGTGATTTATCTTGTAGCTATAAATTACACTCAAAATGTAGACCAAAACATTAGTTAATGCTGTTCAATTTCCATTGATAATAGATACTGTATTGAGAGATTTTCATTATATAACAATAATGACAAAAAGGCGCTCTCATAATTAAATAGAAATTCTGATGCTATTATAATAAAGATCTTATTTTACAGCTAGAAAGCAATTAGACTTCAAATGCAAATATATTACTGTATTTAATACAACCATTGAACCAAATCTAATAATGCAGATTGAGGTGATTTTGATTCTAATAATCCATTAGATACTCCTGAAAGTTCATATTAAAAAAGAGCAGCTTGTCAGCAGCAGCATAAATCGCAAATAAGTATAGATACCACAACTTCAAACAACAAATAATTTAAACCACTGGTTTAATACCAATCCTGCCTAATAGGATAGTGGTGGCTATGGTTGTTAAAGAGCCAAAGACATCAAAATGTATGGGTACTGAATTGAGTTCAGACCCATATGACTATATAAGCTATTGAGCTTGGATTGAAAATATTAATAGTGTTTTCAATTTCATTCTCATAGTTTTGTAGTTAAATAGAGTTAAAAGGTGGGTGCTGGAGGGTTGCATTAGATCCTAAGATCTAGGTGCAGTGCTCTCAGATCCAAGGCTCCTCACTGATGAAGGCCACAAGCCAGAAACTAGTCTGGGGATATTGGATGAGTAGGCACTAGATAGGGATTTTATGCACAAGCCTTCTGGCATCCATTGATTGCTCTTGTTAGCACAAGATGGCACTACTATATGGAGAGTGTTGTTTTGTTTTGAATTGTTTAATAACAAATAATTTACTAGACATGAGTCTTGTAGTCACTAGTCAACCCAATCCATGAATCACAAAAACATCCACTTAAAGACATTGATTGTGTATTCTATTTATTTGATATTTTTTAATGCTGTCTTCTAACTTCTCTTGTAGCAAAGTTTTCTTGCTGAAAGACTTCAGTATCATTTCTAATTGCAGCTATTCAGTATATTCTATTCTCTGTCATATCTTCTTAATGGAAACTCTCAGTATTGCACTTTTTTAGAATGTTATTGACATAATTCTTAGAACAAAAATCATTTTCAAGTTCATCTTTAAACACCATTTTAGGAAGTCTTGCATTGTTCATTTGTTTTGCATGTTCAATCCAACAAAGATATGATTTTTGCATTAATGGATTCAATAGTATCATATCAACAAGTTGAAAAATATTTGACAGTTTTATAATTGTGCCGTTGAATTTTTAGATTTTGCAGAGCATCTTTAAGTGAAATTTTTCTAATGCCTTTGTATTATTTTGATAAAGGCTTCAAAGTCTCACTTCCATACAATAGATTAGATAAAGTAACAGCTCTATATATAGCTAATTTAGTTATTTTACTGCTGCAAAATAATACCTTTTAACTTGTTGAAAGCAGCACATTGAAATCTGTGCTGCACTTCAACATCTAAACCCATCCTTCTACTTGGAAAAACTACCAAGATATTTAAATTGGCTCACATTCTCAAGCCGATGACTGAGATTTTTTTCGCTTTATAGCTGAACATAAGTTACCAATCTGATCTGCGTAACTGCATATATCTGAAACTAGTTAATAATTTATATATTTTTAGTAAAGCCAATTAACTTCAAATAACTGAACCTTAAGTAAAAGAATGATAAATACAAAGTTTATTCTGTCATCTGCAATATGATATGATGTAAAATGCCTTTTTCTTAAATGAAATCTGGATATGTAGATCATATGCCCAGAAATTCTGAAACCATTGATGATGTGATGTGATTTTACAATAGTTTCTCCTTAAACAAAAACAAGTTTCTGTGCACAGGTTTTATGCCCAGAAATCCTCTTAGCCAAATTAATTACTTCCTCTTTCCAAAACTCTTAAATAATACAGCAAACTTATTCTACTTTTACTCCTCGTCTTCTATTTATTTTTCTAGTCCTAATAATCCCCCTTCCCCTCATGTCTTTTTTACTTTAATAAAAATTGCGTTTTAGTTCTAATATTCTGTCTTCATATTTTCCAGTTTTATTATAAAGATTTAAACAAAAAATCTCTTATCAGTTTCTTTACTTTTTAAATTTCTTTGTCTTCATCAAGATCCTCTTTCAACATCATATGCTTTAAAAATAAATGTTTCAATATTTTCTGTCTAACTACATCTGTGATCCAAATTCTTATTCCTTCTTTTGTTTACTTTATCTTGTATCGAAAGCTCCTGTTCTTATATCAAATAACAGTAATCCCTCTTTAGTGTTATTATACATCATTTTACATAATCTTAATTTTTGTATAATTTCAAATTATTGTCTTTATTCATTTTCCGTAATTTTAGTTTTTTTTAATCTTTGACCAATTTATCTATTCTGTTTTCCCACCCTTCCATTATTAAGTCGCTGTAACATTTTCTCTACATATTTGTCCCATTTCTTATGTTAAAACTATGAAAGAAATTGTCCATCCATTAACTCTGAATATTGTAAGATCTTTTTGTTTGTTGTCTTGTCTATATAATCCAATTAAACATTATTTTTACTAATATTTTTTTATCCATATAGGGTAACCTTCCAAATAATTTTAATTTGCTATACTTTTAATTTCCCTCATTAAAACTGAAGATCACCACATTTCACCTTAAATAACCTTATTTGGAATGGGTTTTTGACTACTACAAAATACATTATTTCCGATACCATCACTTCTTTATTCATAATAATTCTATACACTTCATATTTATTATATGAAAAAAGTGGTCAGATTTTTAATCAAGCCCATTCTATTTTCAGCTTTTCTTCTCAGTTTTAATTCCCAATTATCTATTATAATGGTATGACTGAACCTTCCAATCCTATCTGCCATGCCAGGCCGCTACTAGTCTATTCAAATTTAGAAAATTTATAAAGGCAGCAGATATATACAGGTGAGGTTACTCTTTTATCGAACCGAAAGACCCAGTCGCCAATTCTTGAAGAGCTGGGCTTATAAAATCATATTGTATATTTAAATTTTTTTTAATTCTTGATTTAAAAAAAAAACTTTGTTAATAAAAATTATAAAAAAAATAAGTTACTGCCAAAAATTATTTAAACAAAACATTATAACACACACACACATTAAAAGAAAAAAAATTGAAACTGAGTTAACGATTAAATATATTTAATTTATGTATATGCACTGCTGGATGCATTTAATAGATTTAACACAATTTTATTAAGCATGAATACACTACATAGAATATGCATTTAACTAACTCCACTCTTTTAACCTTAGACTAAAAGTTTGGGTCCAAACTACTGCCAGCTTATTGATATACTGATGTAATCAATGCAAAATGAGGATGATAGCATAAAAATCATGTTGACAGGAATGTTCTGTAGGATGATATAATTAAAGAAATAATTTGTCCCATACAGGAATATGCATCTGTCTGGCGAGGCAATCATTTGGAACTATATAAAAGATGTGCTCTATAAATGGGGAATAGTGGTCTTTGCTGGCTTACTGTTCCAACCAGAGCATAAGGAGATCAATAGCATAGGAAATACATCTACGACCATTGGCAATGCGATGACTACACTTTTGGGCCATGCATTCAGGTTGTTACTATATGCTAACGTGGCACAAGGGAATGAGAACCCAATGCACCTCCCCAAATTATATTGACATAAAACACCCATACATCCCTCCACCAGCACCGATTCAACTACAAAACAAATAGCCCAAAATTAACACATCTAAACTAATATAATCTTATGAATCTATGCAGCCTTTTACGCTAATTTTTAAATTATTTTAAAGAAATTTACAAGAATGGAAATAATAATAACAATAGTAACATAAAAAAATATATAACAAATAATTTAAATTTCTGCTTAATCATGTAAGAGATTTTATGAGTTAGGTATCATTTAGGTTTAGTATTTGAGAAATTTTTATTTTAGATAATTAAAGTTCATATTTCATTTAAGACAAAAGTTCATACTTTCCATGACTATAGATTTATTTGAAGTCCATTTTGGTGGTCCGTGATGCAATGCACAACTCCATTCGAAGTCTATTTAATATTAATATTGTTTTCGGGAAGACCTGTCTGTCGTTAGCTGCTTTTCAGGAACCATCACTCTGGAGGCTGCCTCACCTGGTGCAAATATGGGAAAATAATTTATTGCATGACCCCTATATTTTGGAGGTCCACAATACATGTAAATATGCTTAAATAATTACATAATCAACAAGAGCAATATAAAAGAACAAAGCTCCACTTAGCAAAAGTTTTGTTTTCTCCCTTTTATATCCTTTTGAATTCCTTATTATCAAATTCCAGGATTTATCTTGCCTGGCTTCACACTGATCTTATTGGCGATAATGACTTTCTCTGTGAACCATGTGTTTATTTACATTGTTTATTGGGCAGTTCACTTTTGAGCGGGAATGTCAGATTTTATTACTAGGAATTTTTTAATTGATCTCTTATCTGACTTATCAAAAAAAAAAAATTTCCATTCTACTAAGATTTAAACATAATTTTTGAGTAGAAAATAATTAACAGTATTTATTATTTTCTTTTACATTCTTTCAAAAAAAATAATCTTTTATCTTTAGATTTTTTCTTTTTTTCTTTTAACTTGCTTTTAAGTAATTATTTAATAATTTGCCATCTGTGCAATTATATATATTAGTTTAAATAAAATTATTAACTTTTATATTTATTTATTGATCTTTTTTTTTTTCCATTTATTTGAAAGCGATGTAACGGCATATATGTATACCATTACACTATGTAATTTTTTTTTTTTTCACTTACTTCCACTTCTTCAAAGCAAATATTCCCATTTTCCATTTAGTACTAAAATCTTAGATTTTTCTTTACTGGATTTAATTTTCATATTCCTTTCTGTTTTTTACACTTCTTTAATAACAATCCCATATCTTTTACACTGTTTGCAAAAAAGAGTATATTATCTACATTTTTTAAAACACTATTCTATAGTGAGATCCATCCATATTCTTTAAATTCTGTTATTAATTTTAATAAAAGAATTGGTAGTGTAGTCATTGCTTGCAGACTTAGTACATTATAATCAAATATCTTACATACTCCAGGCTTTCTTTTTTTGTTGTTGTTTTGTTCTTCTTTTCACCATCATAGCCATTTCTTTATGATTTAATTATTAACTTTTTATGTTTTTTAATTTTTGTCATTCTTGTCATTTTTTTTTTAATAGAGCATATTCAATCCAATTTCTTCTTAAGCTTTTTAATTTTCTCAATAATGTATATATATTTACTTATTCCTTTCAGTATATTTTATCTTTTTAGCATTAATTCTCTTTTGTGTTATTATCTTTTGAAGAGATATTTTTAAATCTTCCAGTTGTTTCACTTATTTATAAGAACCCAAATTTCTGCTCTATGAAACTACATTCTAAACAAAACATTTAAAAAGTCATTTTTTTAGATCTAACTTCAATGGCCACAAAACAACTTATTCATATTTAAAGCTTGTTTATCTATTGAATTTCTTATTGTACTTTTTTTTTGTCATTATTCCTATCATTAAATTATCCAACTTTCCATTATATAATTTTTTGCCCAGCTATTGATCTTAATTTTTGTCTTATTTATGTCATGCTTTTGACTTTATTTTAATTGTATTTATTTTCATATATATATATTGCTTACAATAACCCCCGTCATATACACTTTAATGCAAACATTTTTAATATAATTTCTTTATTTTCCTGACAGTTTCGCTGGACTGTCGAGTTCTGATGAAGACTTCAGGTCAGTCGAAACTGTCAGGAAAATAAAAGAATTATATTAAAATTTTTTGCATTAAAGTGTATATGAGGGGAGTTATTGTGAGCAATATATATTAATATATACAGAAATGCAAAGCAAGTAAAGGAGATGAATAAGAATTGTATTTATTTTCATATTAAATTTTTAAAATACACCTGGGTCTCGTTTTACGCGATAGATAGGTTCCTCAGAAAACACGCACAAACGAAATCATGCAAAACTAGACGTAACTTACCTTGAAAAAGGGGGGATATGGACTGTGATTTTTCAAAAATCACGTAAAAGCAAAGCACCAACGTAAAATTACTTTAAAATTCGCGCAAAAAAAAAATAAGGAAATAAAATATGACTAATAAAAAATTTCAAATTTGAAAAAAATTGATACAAGACAAACTTTTTTAACTATTTTTTAACTATAATATTTAATTTTATTCAAAACAATATGTATTTTTATGCATACATTTTTTTATACACGTTTTAATTATTATCGCTATTTGCCGATAAACAGGTTCGTTTGCAAACTGGTAAAAAATCAGATTCTTCACAAGAGGAAATACAACTAGCGCCAACTTCACTCTCATGTTGTGTTAATGGTTTTCTGGTGACAACGTGATTAGTAATTAATCTTTGAGATGATGATTTTATTAATTGTTTATGAACACGATATCCAGACATACAACCATTTAGCTCTCGTTGGAATTTAAGAGCATGTTAGTGATTAGTGTCATTAATAAGAAAATAATTTGCCAACTGATTAGAAAGTTGAAGACTTTCTCGAATCATTTTTGCAGTGAAAGGAACAGGTTCCACTTCTATTTCATTATCTTTTTCTACATTTTCTTCTGTATCTAAACTTTTATTTTTGTCTTTAATTTTTTAATTTTCAATTCCATTTAAAATTCAAATTTTGTTTCAAATCACATTAATTTTTTAAATTGTTAATTACAATTAAAAATCAGAATTTAATTTTTAATTGTCAAATTTAATTGTTACCACTGCTAAATTACTCACCTTTTAAAAATAAACTTGCGGACACTAAATAATTAATAATTGATTACGTTCTTTTTTAAAAAGCAAAAACAGAATATGATTTAAAATGCAAAATTAACACGCACAATGTTTGAACAAATTTACATTATAATCTTGTAAAATTTAATGTGTGTATACATAAAATGTGGAAATCATGATTTTAATTTCATTATTGCATAAAATCTTACTATTATAAAGCACTGAAAATATTGAAATTACTAAGATGAAAGTCGAATTCCAATAATGTGCTATTACTTTCAATATGACGTAAGTGCGCGAAATTTATTATTTAAAGTGATAGTGCATTATCGGAGTTCGACTTCCGAAGAAACATGAATCGTGTAACTTCAAAATCGCGTTAAAAAAATCCGCGTAAAAAGAGACCCAAGGGTATTCATTAATCATTGTTGCCATATCAGCACTGCGATACAATGGATTCTTTACCTTCCTATGCTAACTTCAGGTTTAAGAAAGACTCATTTAGCAATTTTTCCTAGATAAATAAATATTATATTCCTATTTTATACCTCTCTATGTAACTGTCTTTTCTACAAAATATTTATTTTGCTTTAGAAATATTTTTTTAATTAAATATAAATTTTGTAATAATTATCTCTTCTTTCACACTATCCCTTTCCACTAAACATTCAACAAAGACTTAATTCACTGTAGAAGAGACTTTTTCAAAATCAATAATACTTTTCATATAGAAATTGTTATACAGATAAAACATGTCTAATCTATTAGAAAAACATCAAATCAAGACAGGACATTGGCATTTGATAGTGAACTGAATATTTTCTCTCTATCTCTCTAATAGAAATTATATAACTATTTTAAAAAAAGTCTACTAATCATTCTGGTTAGTCAAAACTTGTAACAGACACATCAACAAATTCTTTAAACCTTTTGTAATTCCCCTCAGAAATTATTTTTTTAAATGCTTCAATTTTTAAGTCAGCTTTTGCTTTTACAATGTCTTCAGTTATTAATCAACTCATTTTGTTCTTAGAGGTTTGATAAAGCTTGTTATCTAATATTTTATTCATTTTTTTTTTTAAAAACCATCTACTCTCTGTATTAATTCAGCAAATAAGTGAAGTTTTATAATCGAATTTTGTAAGAAATCTTCAAAAAAAATAAACTTGTTTAATTTTCAGTTCTTGAAGTAATTTTTTTTTAATAACATACTAAATCATAAGATTGCATTTATGTGTAATGTAAACATTATACTGTGATATTTCTTTCACTTTTCTCATAGTATTTCATTAAATTCTGAATTTTCTCAACACCTTTATCAAAAGAAATTCTGTTTTTACAAACTCTTACTTTCCTTATTTATATAATTTTGTTACCTTTCCCAGTTATTTCAATTGTTGTTCATAAATTGAAGTATCCCGAGCATTTTAAATTTATTTAAAAACATTATTTTTTTTAAAAAAATGCTCAGCCTGTTTCGTATTATTTTATTAATTGACCTAATCAGGGAATCGATTTTATTGTCAATCTGTTCTTTCCGCAATGCTGCAATATTCTTAAAAAAGATTGCCATAGTATAGTTATTCTGTATATGTGCATGTGTTTATACATATATAAAAGATAAAAGTAGCCTTTTTTTATATATAAATAATTTGCTGCATGACAAAAGCTTTTCCAACAGCCCCTCATATATAATTATTCAATTATCATTTACAGTCCTTGTAATTTTTTAGCTGAAAATTAGATGTATACATGGTATTATTAATAAAAAAAATATAATTAAATAAATGGTGGAAACAGAATCTCATTTTTAATAAGCTTTTTATTAATGATTAACAAAAGTCAATTAAATGTCAATATAAAACAGTAGCAAATTCTTTGTACAGTAGTGCAACCCAGTGGAAGTCTTAGTAATCAATGGATGCAAGAAGGTTTGTACATAAAATTCCTAACTAATGCCTATTCATCCAATATCCCCAGATTAGTTTTTAGCTTGTGGCTTTCATCAGTGAGGAGTGTTGGATCTAAACCACAAGCTAGAAACTAATCTGGGGATACTGAATGAATAGGCACTAGATAGGGATTTAATCCATAAACTTACTTGCATCCATTGATTACTAAGGCTTGCACTGGATAGCACTACTGTAATGAAAGTTTGTTACTGTTTTAACAGCTTGGGTAAGCATAAAATTTGGTGATTATATGATGCTTAATTGTCAATATAAATAAATGCAGCTTCAAACTTATAAATGAAATAAAAGCAGAAATAGACAAGTTCTCTAAAAACTGTCGATAAATATATTACAACTATTAACCCTATATGAGAAAAAATTCCATGTTTATATCTAATTTGGTTTTAATATTCATCCTTAATTACAACATTTGTCAGAAAAACAAGTTTTAAGAATAAATGATTACTTTATTTTTAGTGGTTTTGTATTTTATTTATTAATAGCTTGTATGTACTTGTCTATTCAAAGCTGTTTATTAATATTTAATATCACATTGTATTTTTTAAAAGCAATATACATAAATATATATATAAGCCATTATAGACTATTTAATATTATTTCAGTCGAAGCTGGGCCCGAGTTGATCTTCTACAAAGGAAAAAAGATGCATTAAAAGCTAGATTAGCAGAGAAAGATAAATATGATAAAGATTATGAAGATGGTTCTAGCAGTGCAGATGAACTGGAATTTGAAGAGTTTCTGGATTGGCGGTCAAAGGGTTGCTGGGTGTAATTTATATATAAATATTATGGAATGTATAAAGCATATAAATATATATTTTTTAAATTTCTGATCATTGTACTATTTGAATAAAGTGACATCATTGACTTATGATTTCAAGATAGAAAGTTTTGACAATTTTACTTTGCTTGAGAAGAATTCAGATTTTTGTCCTCATTGTTAAAGTTTATAAAGAAAAGAGGAATTATGTTATTATTTATTAAAATTCCTTTAAATTGGAACAATAATTTTTTTTTTTATTTTGATGTGAAAGTTGCTATTCTCTCCCCCCCCCCCCCCCATTTTATACACTGCTTATTTTTCAATTAAAAAAAAAAAAAACAGAAATTTATCGATCTAATATAAAGGGAACTTTAAAAATAAGTTCACTTTACAGTAGAATAAATAATTTTTTCTGGTATAATTTTGTTTTATAAAAATATGTGTGTGTGTATTTTCTTCTAGAAAAGAAATGCAGTAACTTAAAAAATAGTGATATAGATACACAGCCAGGAAAGAGAACAATTTCAGTGTAATGAAAATGTAAATTTGAATATCTTAAAACAGAATTATCTTTAATTATTGATGTCTCAGTTTACCTTTACCAAATTACATTGTTTTTTGTTTGTTTTTTTTCGATTGTCTATTTTTTATTTTACTTGTTTATTGTTGTTTTTTTTAATTTTTAACTTAAATTGATATATGCATCCAAATACATTCACCTATTAGTAATAGCACAGGGGTTAGAATATAAAGCAATGGTTGTAGTGGTATTAGTCTTCTCTCTTTTTCAGATGTTTCTGACCTGACTAGTGACAGTACTAGCATGGGAATCATATTAAATTCATGAATATTGAGTTTAAGAAGAATATAATCTGAAATTCAGTATTCATGAATCTAAAATTCCCTGGTTTAATTTCTATGTTAGTACTGTCACTAGTGAGTTCAGGTGTACCTGAAAAAGCATATTACTTGAAACATTGGGTTACATACTAATCCCTCTACTATTATTAATAGGTGTATATATTTGGAATATTTAATAAAGTTTGAATTTTACTAAAGACATTTAACAATTAATATTAGAAGGTGAAAATAGCCCAACACATAATTACGGTTAATAAAGTTTATATATATATTTTTTTTTTTAAAGAAAATGAAGTATTTTTTTACTTCAGTAAAATTATTAAGTTGAGTTTATTGGGTGCTATGGAATTTTAGAAAAATTAAAAAATATAATTTATATATTTTGATGAAACAGAAAACAAAAATCGAATTGTGTGTTTGGGGTTTTGACAAGAGTCATCAAGAAAATATTGGGAGCTAATAATTTTTATTTATCATCTTTTATTCATTTTGAGTCAAAGATAAAATTGCCTTGTTTATGTTGCCCTTTTCTGTTGATCCTGCCAATTTACTCAGAATTAACTAATTCACATAATTACTAATGTTAGTGGAATAGCTGATTTAAACCTGTATAGCTACTTGAATAGCCGTACTTCTTATGATTCCAGTCAGATTTAATCTTGAAACTATGAACTTATATAACTTATAGCTTATTCTGTAATAATAATAAGCAAAAGTATCAATATCAGTAGAAAAAAATTAGTCATAATATAATTTATTTATTGACTTTAAAAAAAAGCTGATTATAAAAGTGTGCCCATCTATAAACACACACACACACACACATTATATATAACAAGCCATTTTATTTAATGTATAAGTTTAACAATAGATGGCGTTGATCTTATTAAATGCATACATCGATGTAAATGTTTTTGATAGAATTATTAACATAAAAGTTTATTACATTGTTTAAAGTAATTTAAATTAAAATTATTTCACAAGACTTGTCATTATTGTTTTAAATATTTATGATGTATATCCACAGATGAACAAAATAAACTGCATACTCCAGCGGTTTTGGAGTTAACTTTTGACTTATCATTGTATATAAATATCTGAATTCTCCTGGCGAAGTTGTTTTTTTTGTCTTTGAAAAAAACTTTATTATTTTTGTGTGAGAAAAAAGATCTTTCTTGGTCTCAAATTGAGACTAAAAGTCAGTAAATCTTCATGATGGCTGTTGTATGTTAGTGAGTAGTCCATCCATGTTCATTATTTATGGGAATAATGGCATGGTAATAAGAGCAGCAAAAGTCTTTTTATTAGAATTTATTATTATACGATAATTAAAATAATCAAACATATTTATTATTTACACTTTAGTTTGTATTCTTGAGTTGTATTTTATAATTGTGAAACAGAGCAGAATTTAACTTATCAGAGATGTATAAAGTGATCAAATAATTTGTAAGAGTTCAAAAAAAATTGAAACATTGAAAATATCAGAAGTTGAACCACGATCCTTACACCTTGAATTTCAGAGTTCTCCGCTTGATAACTAAACTATTCAGGAATGAAATTATTCCTTCAATTCTCAATAAGAAATTAGATGAAGGTCTTTGGATCGTGGAATCATGCTTCTAAATTGCCAGTAATTTTATAGTTACAATAGCTGTGAATGACTCCATACTTGGAATTTTACTTGCTATTAAATAATGTCATTACTATCTATTTTTTTTTATGTTTTTTTTTTTTTATTTTATGTGGAAACTATTTGTTAAATGATGAGTGATAAATTTGAATGGATTAAAGTATTAAACAAGACTTGAAATACTTCTAATGAAGTTTCAGTCAATATATTGATTCAATTTATAAATGACAGAAATAGTAGAAAGAATCATTTAAAATTATGTTGTATAAAAACATAAATATTTATTAGTAATAGTAACAAGTCAGAAGTCACATGACTTATATATAGCTTGCACTTACTAATATGTAAAGTTAAGAGCGTGCTAATAGCTCTAAACAAGCTTTTTTTTTTTTTTATTTATGATAAATGCTACTGAATTAAGTTCAGGCCCATATGATTTTTTCAGTTGGAGAGCTGACTTTAAAGACATGTAGATGTCTAAAAGTTTCAGATCTTTTTCTAACAATTATCTTTTAGATAAATGCTTTGCTTGAGTTGGTTTTTTAGATCTAATGTCCCAACTCCTCACTGAAGAGACCCATAGGTCGAAACCGGTCTGGGGATGGGACCACGATTTGAATGCCTTCTCTTGTAGTAGCATTTATCATAAATAAAATAAAAAAAAAGCTTGTTTAGAGCTATTAGCACGCTCTTAACTTTTTAAATATTTATTGAATATTATTATTAATAATAATATAAACAATTAAATACATCTAACTAAAGATTTTCTGCTGTTAATGATTATATAGTGAATAACATATTTTCTATTAACATTAAAGGTATAATGAGTGTTTGACATAGATTAAGCTATATTTAAACTACAGGAATAGTATACAGAATAACAATGAAAAACTTTAATTAATATTTAAACCTGAACTTAACTTCAATCATTATAGTAATAAATACAATTAGAGTATTCTCAGTCTGTCTGATTATAGTCATGAAGTTTATATATTGTCTGTAACAGTGAAGTTTAACAATTCAAATATGTATACGCAGCAAAATAAATTATACTTAATCTTCAGGAATAGTTTATTTTTAAATATTTGAATTGTTGAAATCATATGTACTTATGTTTACTTGTTTGTTTTTTGACAAATTGTATTTTGTTTGTCAGTAAAAGAAAGTATTTGTTAGGATATTTAGTCATAAGGTCCAAATGACATTCAAAGTTTGTAATGGTTTTGTATAGCAGTTTCAACCATTTATCTAGAATCATCCTAAGTCAGGGATTGAACATAGAAACTTTTGATCATAAGCATACTCTTAATCTACATAAATACTATTTACATATACACATACTCGATCATAAATGTTTCTATTCTGTAAGTAATTTCTTAACCTATTTAGAAAATTTTATACATGATTTACATTAATTGAAGTAGGATACGATATTTAAAAATGTTTTAAATTATAAAATTCTAAAGATACTATCATTTAACACTCAAAAATAGAAATACAAATCTATAGTTATTATTTATTGTTCAGTTGCCTATTTCCATTATATCCACAGATTTCCCATGGTTGCATTTACTCATAGTTTGAAAAACAAATAAATATATATAAATTTGAATCCTAACGTTCACATACACAACTATATGAGCTGCCATTAGGCACTCATTCAGAACATAGTTGTTCTTACTCTAGCTTTACAAGTATACTATCTTTTTTATCAGTGCATTATTTCTGTTTGTTTGTTTTTATTATTGTAAATGTTTATCTTTTTAAAATTCTTTAACAGTTGTATATTTATATATTAAACATGTAAAATATATAGGATTCATTATAATTCATAATTTTGGATATGCTCATGAAGCATAGAGCCAAATGGTAGTGGGTAAGGAATATTTGAAATAGTGGTAAAAACTGCACTAAGTAGCCAGCTGCAGATAAAAGTCTGTCTCCAACATTTTTCCATGGAGAAGAAATTCACCTGATTAGCTAATTTCTGGTTGGATGTTTTGCTCTGGATATCTGAAAAAGAAAAACTGACATTCTAAATTTTATTTGGATTCATGTAGGCAAGGATGATGGATGTGCTAATCACTATACCATCTCTTTGCAGAATCTTTCTCAAGAGAAAATTGAATCTAAAAATCTGGCCAAATAGATAAATCTTTATTTTAGAAATCTCAAGGTATAATTTGTTTTAATATTCTTTAAAGATTGGTGATGACTTTAAGCAAAATCAAAATGTATTAAAAAATTTAAAGGCATTTTATATAACAATGATTTATATTAGAATTATTTATTTATTTTAAAAAAATTGCTATTTAAAAAAAAAGTAGCATTGAAAAATTATTACACAAATCATTTCCATGATCTATTAGAATAGAAGTGATTATTATGTTTCAATATGTTTTTCTTTTGTTTTTTTTTAATTCTTTGGTTGGTATGAAATTAATAAATGGTTAGATTTATAAGCTATCAAGTTTATAAATCTTTATCAGTTACTTGTGCTGGTCTTAATGTGAAGGTTAGAGTGTAGTAGATGTGAATTAAAATTATTAAATAAAATGAAGTTACTATTAAAAAATACTATTAATAATTGAATAGTGAGAACCAGAATTAATCTGAAGATCTCATGCTAAACCACAACTGGACAAGATACTACTAAACACAAAAATAGAAATGCAAATCTGTAGTTATTATACAAGGTAATGGAAAAATTGCCTTAAATAGCCAACTTATTAATGAGAACAAATTAACCAATTAGTAGTTATTAATGTTTTAATTAGCAAAAATGTTTTTATTAATTAAATTGATTCATACATTTTGCAGCAAAAACAGAATTCATTAATCTATATTTTTTTTAAAAACTTTGTACTTTCGTTTATATTTTTTATTTACTTTAAACATTACAAATGAAAAATTATTGTTCACATTAGTGATTTCAAAGTAAATATAACATGATTTTCATTCTTTTTTAAACCTTAGTGATCACTCACTATATGAATTAGTTGACACTAGGTGGCAGTGTCAAATGGATATTTGGTTAATTGAATTTCATTTTATGGCAGGAATTACAATCAATAAATGATCAATTTATTCTTAAGTTCTAGAATGTTATGAGAGGATAGAACTGCCATATTTTAACTTGGCTTATACTTTATCATATTCTTAAAGAATAAAATAATAATGGAAAGAGCATTATTTTCTGGCAATTAGCAAACCTAATGAATAATATCTTGTCTACTGTCTCTCCAGGATAACTTTTGCGAAGACCTTCTAATCTTGTGATGGCCTATTATTATACAAATTTTTTGTAGTTAGCTTGTAACAGGTTGCTGTAATAAAATATATCTTTTCTGAATTGGTTTTAATCTTAAATAGTTGGGAAAACAAATTGGACTATGTATTGATAGTAAATTGACCAATAAATAGATACCATAATAACCAGTTTTCTTATTGTGTATGAAGACCATTTATTCAGAAATCATATGTAGTCTGAAAATTTTATTTAATATATGATTGTGATTGATCTCAAAGAATTTGAATAAAATTTCAGAGAATACATGGTTACATTTCTATAAATATTACCTCTGAACTTTTTTTGATTTAATAAGTAAATGCCTTGTTAAAAATAATTTTAGTTTTTTGATACATGTTTATATGTTGACTTTGTGTACTTAAAAAAAACTTCTATTTACAAAACAACACAATTCTTGATTAAGGTTATTAATATATCTACAGCTATCTATTAAAAAAAAAAAAATTGAATGATTTCTGATTAATTAGTATTTATTTGAATAAGAAACTGCTCACTGTGATGCATATTTGTTAAGCAGTTTACATTCAAGATAATTATATGAAACTCAACTAGGTTTGAACATAAACTTGTTTATCTAAGTCTGTTTGGGAATCATGACAGTAACTGGACCTTTAGCTTTCATGTTCATTACTCTACTACTATTTTAGATCATAAAAAGATTAACAGTTCAATTGACAAATTCGATTGTTATATGTGCTTCAGATTTTAATAATTAGCTATTATTGTTGATACTGTTTAACTATGATTCACAAATAGTGCATCATTTTGTATATCTTTTGCCTATCTAATCTATATTTATGCAGCATGATGTTATGATTTTTAAAACTAAAAGATATTCAGTGAACAATATAGATTTGGTAAGTGCTAGTTAACCCCAAAAAGCAAGTATTTACTTGTTTCAAAGATAATAAGAAAATATAGAGTTATATATATAATTTTTTTTTTTCTGATAATGAAATAAAAGCACTTTATATTTACATAATTTATTTTGTTTAAGCTTTAATTTTTTTTTTATTTTTGGCATATGTAAGGGTGCTTATTGTCACATTGGTCAAATCTCATTCCATCCCAGCTGATGTGTGCACAATTGCCAATCCCTGGTCTAAACCATGGTATAGGGAAAAATTTAAATTTTTTTCCAGTAACCCATTGAAGTTTTGATGCGTTTTTGAAAAATCCAGTCCATGCAAAGTAAATATCTAGAAAAAAAAAAGATTTTAATAAACTATGATAATTATTTTATATAATCACTGGAATAATTAAATGTATCAATTTTTTTAAAAAAAACTATATTTTTATTAAGTTCTTAGATTTATACTATACTATATACATTAAAACCAGTGAGCATTCCATTGCAAGCTTAAGAAAGCAATAGATATCAGATAGTAGTTTCTTCCAATTCTTCAGATTAGTTTTTGATTGTTAGCCCTTATGTTATGTTGGATCTAAAAGCCACTCATTTATGTTATCTAAGCTAATGACTTTGAGATTCAAGCCCAAATCAACTAATTTTATTATATAGCAAATTTTTTCTATCAAATGTAGATAACACATCACAACTGTTGTTCCATTAAAAATGTAGAAAACTTCTTCATTTCAGAAAAATACATGCTGCCTTCATCAATGAAAATGAAACATTTAATGTATACCTAGAAATGTTATTGTTTGTTTGCAAGCATAAAAAAAATATTACACAGTTATGCAGCATCTTGATATCATATATTATAAATTAATACAATAAGGAGTTAAAACCATCTTAGTAACCCTTATGACAATTATCAAATATGCAATAATATAAATATAACACTTCTAAATATATTTAATGCATATGCCAGTGCAAACCATGAAAATACAGTAAATCTCACCAGATCATGTGGTATAATATAAAATAGCTTCTTAAATGAAGTCGGATGTTTCTGTGCATGAATCATATGTTCAGAAATCCTGTTAGATAATATTTCTGCCTTCTGAAATTTATTTACCACCCAAAAAAAAAATTCCCCTTCTGGTTTTCCTATTATATTTCAATTCCAAAAAGATAATTCATTTGTTTAAATGTAAAACAACAGCTTGTAGTCAATTACAGATTGCAAGTAATAATGAAAGGAAGTAATAAGTAATTTAAAATATATATAGAATAAGTTTAATCCAAAATAACCTTCAAATTTAAGAATATTGTAAAATTGCTTAGAATCTAAATTAAAATGATTAACATTAGTTAAAAAAATCTTATTAAAGAAGGTAATATGAATAAAGGAAAAAGTTTAAGCACATTGGAACAACAAAATTGAATATAACAGAAGTAGATGGGGTGTTGTGCTCATGAGATATAATTATAGTAGCTGAAATTATATCAGAATAACTTGTTGATTTATAAGTTTGAAAAAAAAAATTAAGATCCCTATAGTTTTCTATAGAAGAAAGATTAAGATAAATTTATTATACTTTTTTTTTTTCCAAAAAAAACAGATTTGGGGAATTTATTAAATACAGTAATAAACTATCATTATAAAAAAGTATTGATCCTGATTGCTTGAGTAATTTATGATGCCAAAGTTTTTTTTTTTTTAAATCAAGGAGGTTTTTTAAAGATGATACATGATATTTAAAATTTTTGCATAATTTTTTTAAAGAATTTAAATGCCTCATTTACATTTGTAGACCAATATATTTGTTCCCATATTGTAATATAAATTATAATAATCATTAAGTTTATTATTTCTCTTTGAAATTATTACATCCTTATAATTAAAGAAGGGTTCAATATAAACAAAAAACTCAATTGCTGGATGATAAGTGTCTTTCAATAATGTGTGGATCATTAAAGTTAATAAAAGTATCAAACTCCATACAGTAGTGCTACCAAGTGCAAGTCTTTGTAATCAAGGCTCCTCATTAAAAACCACAAGCTAGAAACTAGTCCAGAAAGTTGGTTGAGTAGGCATTAGTTGGAGATTTTATGCACAAACCTTGCTGCATCCATTGATTATGAAGGCTTGCACTTGGTAATGACGCATTATATATTAGTAAAGAGGTATTAAATTATTTAGAAAAATTCAAAGGGAAGTAGGAAGATATGCATTGGATACAGATGTATGGACAGCAAGGGAAGCAATTCAATGAGAATTGGGATGGTCACGTTTTCATATGAGAGATGCAAAAAGTAAAATGAAAATGTTTGGTAGATTGCAGTTTATGGATAATAAAAGAATAGCCAAAATAGTATTTAATTGGGTTATGAGTAAAAGGCAGGTAACAAGATGGGTGAGAAAAATAATGCGGTATGCAAAAGATTTGGATAAAGAATTTATATCAGTATATTTGTACAAAAGATAGGGTGATTGTGTTAAAAGGATTGTTGAGTGTTATAGTAGTAAGGAATGGGATAAAAGAATAGATTTATTAATAAAGAATAGGGAGTTAGAGAGATGGAGAAATAGTATGGAGAGTAAAAAAAGTTTAAATATATATAGAAATAAACAATATTAGGCATGAGTTAATATATGATAATAATAAGGAAAGTAGTTTATTTTTTAAGGGCTCAAACGGGATCTTTAGCTACAAGAGAATATACATATAAATGGAAAAATATGGGTGATTTATAAATTATGTAAGGAAGGAATAGAAAATATTAGGCATTTGTTAATTGAATGTAAATGCTTGAAAACAGAAAGGGTACATATAATGAAGTTATGGAAGAATAAATATGAAAAAAGTGATTATTCAGAAAGTGAATTATTGGTTTTTATGCCGGGTTTGGGAAAAGATAAGGGGGATTTAGATATAAAGGCTATAGAGTTGACAAAGATTATGTTGTGGAAATGGGATGGAGCAGAATATAAGAAAGCTTAGAGTGGGGAATGGAAAATGAAGTGGTTAACAGGTTTATCTGGGCATAATTGCTGAGATATTCTTGACTTCGTTTAAGAAGTCACATCACATTACTCTTATTAACAGCATGTGAAAGCGTATGAAATGGTGATCATGTGATGTTTTGATCATTAAAATAAAATCCAGAATATATTGTTTTTGAAATTATTTTTTAAACTATACCAGTTGTCTTTTTGAATTCTGTAATTCATTGTCCTATTAATTTCATTATTCTGTCAACATTATATAGCATGCATTAAAGTCATACAGATCAAAATATTGTGTTTAATAAGTAAACAAATAATTTTTCCAAATCATTATTCAGTTCATTTATATTAGTGAGAGGGAATATATATGCTACCAATCATAAACAATTGACATTCTGATGTTATTTTAGTTCAAATGGAGTCAATAAAATTCAGTTTCATTATTTCAATATTATTTTTAATAGCTAATAATACACCACAGCTTGGAGCTTACATAATCATGCCTATAAAGATAAATACCAATCATCTACAATCATTAAAGTTGTTTATTCATGTTTCTATCATGTCTGTTAGGTCATATTCTTCTGCAAGAATAACATGTTTTAAATGTTGACATTTTGCATGTAACCAGAAAATAGTTTTACTTTCCTGAGTATAATATTTGAGATATTTGTTTTTAAAATTACAATTACTAATTAACTTTTTGTTACTATTTTTAACTAAAGAATTTTTGTAAATGTTATGATTCATTATGTATCACTAATATTATAATCAGCTAGATGATGATCGTTTATTCTTTAACAATCAAACCTTTAGTTATTTTTCCATAAAATGAATAAAGATGTATGCTTATTGCCACATAAATTGAATTAATTATTTCATTTACATTATTTTTCTTTCCAGATATATAAAAGAAGAAATAAACTTTTGCAGGGGAAAACTTATGATATACTACAGTTGTACCTAGTTTGTCTATTATTTAAGAAATCAAATCTTTAAATATAATTTCAGGATTTAACGTCAAAAAAATATTTATAATTTTTGTTTAATTTTGGTTGTATGTTATTAAGACTTCCTATAATAATATTTTTGAAAGAACTAGATTCATCATCTCTTTTTTTATATGCCACCAATCTCAAATCCTTCTGAATCAATGACTTTTTTAGAAAGTAACTACTGGCTGTCTCTTGATTAAAATATGCAGTTTTAAGATTTTTATTTTATTAGAAATATTATGATTTCCTTTCTCAAAATTATATTGTTGACAAAATAAATTTTTAATAATTAGTTTATCTGCTTAAAATGAGAACTGTTTTTATCAACAAACTTTTTTTTGTTTAATTTAGTTGATAAAGAGGAATTATTTTAAAATTTTTATCTTTTAAATATCTTCACCTTTTACTTTTTAGTTCTGTTTGAAATGTAAAATTACGAACTTGAGACTGACTTCTTTATTTTGAAGAGAGAGGGGGAATGAAGCAAGTCTATTGTTATTCATTACATGACAATCATTGTCTAATTTAAATACTTTAACTTATTTAGGAGGAAATGGACAATTCCTGTATGACAATACATGGAGACTAATTATGCTGTAACGTCCAGCCGCAGGCATCGGATGACTTCACTGAAACTCACCTGAGCTTGCATGCATAGCTGCACTATTAACACTTGTAATATAATTTCATATGTCATTCAATAAAGTTATTTATAATAATTATCTACAATAATATTTTTGTCTGATCTTAAATCACTATTATTTTCCAAAATAATAGCTTTCATATTCTAATTTTCACTAGCAAGGTTTTCAAACTTTTTAGCTAAAGTAGCTATAGTGGTCAATAATCTGAGCCTGTAAAGTTTTGCAACACAGATCACAAACATAGCTATTTTTATATCCTGAGAGGTCATCATCATTTAAAATTGTTTCATTGCAAAATTATTTATTCTTGACTAATTCCTTGATAATCAACCCCAATAAAATTATTTCAATCCTTATTAATTAGTAAATTTAAATCAATAACTTCTAGTTCCATCAAATTTAAATGAAAAGATTTATTACAATTTTTGCCACAGCTAATTTTCAGTTCATATGCATTAATATCAGATGAACATTTTCCATAAATAGTTAATTCTTTATTCAAATTATTAGCAGCCATATTAGATAGTTGTAGACTGTTACAATTTCCTAAATGAGCTGGAAATATAAAATTATTCTAGCCTTTGTTTCTAAGAATATCCGGATTCTTAGATTTTAAGTAGTTCCATGTAAAATTTAATAGAACAATCCATTAAGCATTTAATACTTAATTGGCTACTTACATATTAGTCTGGCAATGATGAAAGTCACCTGCACAAACAAATGTGCATATAAAGATCAAATTATACAAATTTACAATCGTTTAAAAAAGAAATGAATTAATTTTATATGTAATTATTAGATAATATTCTGATGAGGAGAAAGTGATTAGTCAAAATGTAGTGTTTGCTGCTAATTTTATGGCCAAACGATGATGTTTTGTTTAAGATTGTCAAAAAAAAATTAGCCATTCGTAATGGAACATGGTTTGAGATAAGAAAATTCAGTTCGCAGCAGTGATGATAAGAAACTAACGTTTTATATATGGACAGAATTGCACAGTTAAATATATATAGATATTTTTTGGTTTGGTTACCACTTGGAATAAATTTAGATTATTAAAAGTTTACTTGTTGGATAATCATTTCTCACAAAAAACGTAAATGCATGTTTGTTTCATTTCCTCTAAATATAGGTGGCCATTTTTCAAAATAAAAAATCTTTATAAGTTTAGATGGTGGAAGATATTTTTTTTACAAAAAACATAAATGTGTTTTAGTAGCCATTTATATCATTTCCAGTAAATAAAGTTATAGGTCATCATTTTTCAAAATAAATATTGCCGATTAATATTTATGTGAAATCTTACTGCCGGACTAATACATAAGTATCTTATTTAGCTTCCATAAATAAAATCATTGCATTCTGGGCAAAGTATTCTGAAAGATCTTTTATAATTAAAATTTAATTAATTCAAATAAAATAAACTAAAAAGAGTTGTAAATTACATACTTATAAAGAAAGTTTTTAAAAAATTATTTCACAGTTTCTTTCAATGAATTAATAAATCTTGGATGTAAAAGACATAACCCATGATAATTAGAATTCTCTTTGTAATTATTATCATTTGTTTTGAGCGTTTAAAAGTTAAAATAACATACAATCACCACTATCAACAGCAAATACATTTGGAGAAAGGCTTAAACCCTCATCATATGCATCTATAATAGTAGTAATAGCAAAATTTTTATTTATTTTAAAAAGGAAGTTGTTAACGGAAAGAAGACTGATTTTTCTTGGAGGCCTTAAAGGAACTGAGCAGGGCAAATTCCTAATGTCCACTCCATATGTTCTTGTCATTGCAACCATTACTATCAAATGCATATAATTCAGATTTATGTCCCAACAAGTTCTCATTATGATGAAGAAGTAGAGATTTTTTATGTGGATATACAAAATCACATATAGTCAACTTCTTTTGAATAGTCATCAATAAAATAATTAAATAGTTTGATATCGTTGTAACTAAATTTCTTATTTTCAAGATAAGATCTGACAATGTTAATTGAAAGTTCTTAGCTAAGCAACTATTTGCAAATAATATTTTACGATATAAAAAGGAATGCTGATGATATATATCAATAACCACTATACTTATAAAATTTAGTAAGTGACAATATTCAAGAATGATCACAAATATCATGCAGAGAGGTTAATCTAATACTACCAAAAATAATGTGTATGGGATAATAATGTAAGATACGTAAGGAAGATAGTGAATAAACAGGACAATCACCCATACAGATATAATATACTTTGTTAACAAACAACAAAAATTGACATCAAAGTAGACCTATGCAAGAATTTTACTAAATAACAAAACAAGTAATTCATACTGCATAACCAAAACATAAATAAGGAATATGAATTATCCAAAATAAGAATCAATAAAAATACCTCCCTTGCCCCCAAAAAACAATTATTATCAGCAAAAATATTATCACAAGTGTAAATACTATTGGACCTTACATTAACTTCAAATAGTGATATTAGGGTATTTATAAGTAAAAAGAATACCCCTCATTTTATTATGATTGATTGTTAAATAGTTACTAATTAATGCTAGATCCTTATTAATTACCTGATTAAGAATATTATATAAAACAGTATCACATGATATGGCAATAGAATCACTGATTCTAAATGTAAACTAAAAATTTTTTATGGATATTAAATATAACATAGGGTCAAGTACAGACCCCTATGAAACTCCATGATTAGCTGATTTAAAATCACTAATAATACTATATCTTAAATAACTTAGCATAATAGAATGACTACAATAGGCCTACAATTGCTACTAATTAATGGGTTACCCTTTTTTTAAATAGGTGTAATCACCAGTTTTTAAACACAAAAATACCAACAAACAAAAAAGGACTAAATAAGTAAACTAGAATGGTTATAAAAACAACTTTATTATCTTAAAGAATTTTTGAAGTCAACTTATTTAGGCTAGAACAGCAAACATTTAAAAAGTAATTAATGATAAGTATCAGCAACATCTGAGCAAAAGAAGAAATTGGAGATAAATTCAAAAGTTACGTCACTAATAGAAGGTGCTACCTGTAACACATGAAAAGAATCAAAAGTAATGATTAATACTGGGGAAAGAGAAGACAAGGAATTTTTATTGGGGGATATAAAGTTAAGAGTGGTGAATAGGTATAACTATTTGGGAATTGTCTTAAGTAATCAGAGAAATTGCTTGGATGAATGGGAGAAAAATTCATAAATGAAGCAAAGAAAAGAAAGAGCTTGATAAAGAAATTAACAGTGTTTTTATATAATATGATATAGCTAGAATTATATGGAAAAGAGTTGCAGTAGCAAGGTTAATATATGGTAACGAAGTGTTATGCGTTAGTAAAGGGGTTTTAGAATATTTGGAAAAAGTACAAAGAGAAGTAGAAGACATGCATTAGATGCAGATGTGTGAATGGCAAAGGAGGCAATTCAAGGAGAAATGGGATGGTCAAGTTTTTTATATGAGATGCAAAAAAATATGAAAATGTTCAGTAGATTGCAGTTTATGGATAATAAAAGAATAGCCAAAATAGTATTTAATTGGGTTATGAATAAAGGGCAGGTAACAAGACAGGTGAGAAAGATAAGGTGGTATCAGAAGATTTGGATAAAGAATTTATATCAGAAGATTTGGATAAATAATTTATGTCAGTTTACTTAGACAAAAGATGGGATGATTGTGATAGGAGAATGTTGAATGTTATAGTGGTAAGGAATGGGATAGAAGAATAGATGCATTAATAAAGAATAGGGAGTTAGAGAGCTAAAGAACTAGTATGGAGAGTAAAAAGAGTTTAAATATATATAGAAGTCAATGGAATATTGGATGTGAGTTAATTTATGATAATAGTAAGGAAAGTAGTTTATTGTTTAAGGCTCAACCAGGATCTTTAGCAACAAGAGAATATACACATAAATGGAAAATTGTGGGTGATTTTGCCTGCAAGTTGTGTAAAGAAGACAGAAAATATTAGGCATCTATTAATTGAATGTATATGCCTGAAAGCAGAAAGGGTACAAATAATGAAGTTGTGAAAGAATAAATATAAACAAAATGATTATACAGAAAGCGGGTTATTGATTTTTATGCTGGGTTTGGGAAAAGATAAGGGATTTAGATATAAAGACTATGGAGTTGACAAAGATTATATCATGGAAAAGGGATGGAGCAAGATATGGGAAAACTTAGGGTGAGAAATTCCCGGCTCCATATAAGGAGAAGTCACAGTGCATCACATCAAGAAATGATTAAAAATTAGCAATATATTTTTCATTGCCATATGCTTCAAATATGTTATCATTATTTTTAATAAAATTAATTTGATTAGAGGATTTTTTTAATCAAAAAATTGCTTTCCATTTCAGAGATGTATTTTATTACAAAGAAGATCCATATAATAACATGATTTTGCTGTTTTAATATCGAATTTAATTTCTTTATTAAGCCTTTTCAAAGTAATCAAATTACCAGAATGTTTTAAAAATGCTTTCTCAAATTTTTTTTTTCAATTAACTGATCTATTATCCATAGAGAACGTTATTATTATTAAGTTTAATGTGATCAGTCAGTCCCTTTATGAGTTAAAGAAATATAAATTTTCAGAAATTGTAAAAAATCTGTATTCTTCAAAACAAAAATATAATCCAAGCTCTGATTGGCTAATAAATTACTTTAAAACAAGATAGTTTATTAACATATTTGTAGGTAACTGGACTATTCTAATCTACAGATAGTTTCAAAAGAATTGCAAAATGATCCATTATAGTTAATCCAAATAAGCCATATCTGTAATTGAAATACTGATCAAATCTAATAAATATATGATTAGTAGAGATTTACAAGAAGTAAGAAATTTGCCTGACTAAAATTATAATTATATACTAAATCTAAATATCTACAAGTGGAAATTATGTTCCTCGATTAATAAATCAATATTCATATCACCAATTATTATGGTAGAACATGAAGTAAATTAGATAATAATGTGTCAAATTCATTAATAAAATATATAATTGAACTAGTACATTATATATTGCAATTAAAGACTTTTATTAGGAAAATTAAATGTAACTAGTAAGATTTGGCAACAGTAAGTGTTGAAATATCATAAATAAAATTTAAACCAATTTTTATGTAAGTCGTTATAACTTCTAAACATTAGTAGAAATATGGTATAAGAATACTCTTATAACCAACCAACTATATAAAGTTATTTCTCATGACATCTATGACTCGGACAAAATAATATGAAAACCTAATCGAAGATTAATTAAATATATATTCAGTTATTAAACAATCCAAAATACAGCAAAACTCTCCATATAGTAGTGCCATCTTGTGCTAACAAGAGCAACCAATGGATGCCAGAAGGCTTGTGCATAAAATCCCTATCTAGTGCCTACTCATCCAAATATCCCCAGACTAGTTTCTGGCTTGTGGCCTTCATCAGTGAGGAGCCTTGGATTGGAGAGCACTGCACCTAGATCTTAGGATCTAATGCAATCCTCCAGCACCCACCTTTTAACTCTATTTAACTACAAAACTATGAGATTGAAATTGAAAACACTATTAATATTTTCAACCCAAGCTCAATAGCTTATATAGTCATATGGGTCTGAACTCAATTCAGTACCCATACATTTTGGTGTCTTTGGCTCTTTAACAACCATAGCCACCACTATCCTATTAGGCAGGATTGGTGTTAAACCACTCAACATCACATGATCACTATCTCATACTAGCACAATAATTGTTATTAAACAATCCAAAATACAGCAAAACTCTCCATATAGTAGTGCCATCTTGTGCTAACAAGAGCAATCAATGGATGCCAGAAGGCTTGTGCATAAAATCCCTATCTAGTGCCTACTCATCCAATATCCCCAGACTAGTTTCTGGCTTGTGGCCTTTATGCACAAGCCTTCTGGCATCCATTGATTGCTCTTGTTAGCACAAGATGGCACTACTATATGGAGAGTTTTGTTGTATTTTGGATTGTTTAATAACAATTATTGTGCTAGTATGAGATAGTGATCATGTGATATATTCAGTTAATAAAAATGAGTTCATATACTATGATTATTCATATGAAAAATTGTTTAAATCTTTGTAATCAGAAATCAATCAGATTGTATACCAAGAACAAAAGATTAGAAAGATAATTTCATTTTTAACTAAGACCCTGGAAGAATTAGTATCATTTTTAATACAGACCAAACCATTTTGAATAAATGCTATACCCAGGTGCTGAGATTTCCAAAACAAAAACATCAAGTAGTCAAAAAAATCCATTTATTAAAGTAAATGCGCTAAATTGTTATTTTTTAAGGGTAAAATATCAAATCCTCTTACATTAAAATGATCTGGCAATGTTATCGAAAACAAAACAACCAATAAGATCTGATTTGTTTTTGCACAAAATGTTTGTTTTTACCAATCTTTTTTTGAATCACAATTCATCTTTACAAATAGTAATTTAATCAGTGCCCCCTTACAAAAACAACGACAGATTTTTGTTTATTTATTATTATAGAAATTTAACAATACTGGTGTATTGCTCAAAATGGAATAAATGAAAAATATTATCAAAATTGCAATTATATAATACGATTAGTGAACGGACTGAGTTTTGTACGATGACTCAAATTTATCAATATTTGGGTCATTTTTGTCATCAGCAATTGTAAGTTGCCACATTGCATTAATAAAAATCTTTTTTTGTCAGTAGATTAGTAATCACACTAAAGATGGGAATACAATGAAGAACTTCTTTGTTGCAGGCCATAAAGCTGGATGTAATATCAGAATTTGCTTTTGTAGCCAAAGTTCTTGAAATCCATTTTTTAATTTCAATGTCAGCTCTCTGTTGATAATTCTATCAATTCCTCCTGCAGCAATAATTCTGCTGCATGAATATTTGAGGAAGGTTCTAGAACCCAATCTGGAATAGCCGTATTAAGACCTGAAATCAATTCATAAAATTTTCTTTCAGTACTTCCAAATGCCAGATGTATACCAGAATGTCATCATCGTTAAGTGCCACTGAGTCAAGATTGTGAAACTGGTAAAATTCTCTTTGGCCCCCATTTTGGGTGACACGAATTCAGAAATAGTCACCATTGCAATGATAAAATGTGCATTACCTTCTTGCAGTTGCACATTTGTTTATTAAATTCATTAAAGAAATCTATCAAGTAAATTTTATCATTCTCAAACTTTATTAAATTCCCTCTTAACAAATCTTTGTTTTCAAAGAAACCAAAACTGAATCAAAGACCTCAAAAAATGTTTTTAGACAGGTACCCTTGGATAACAGGTGAACTTCTTTGTGGAATAGCGAATGACTGAAATCTTCACCATTTTCATCACAAAAACTTTCCAAACAATCTATCATTGAAATCATTGCCTCTTATCTTGTTAATTGCTGTGATTACATACTATAGGAAGAAATCAAAGTGGTCATTCAGGTTTTTGTAACCAAAGGTTGATGAATCATATAGTGTATGGTGACTCCATTTGGTACTGCCTTTTTCAAGTGTGAAATAAACACAGTAGCAACCAACTATTGCCTGAGCACTATCAGTAGCAGCTGGTAATGTATTTTTAAAGGAATACCTTTTCTGTAAAATAGTGTTCCACTGCATGAAATATAGACTTTGTGTGTGTGTCCATTTCTAATTATCTTGCAAATAATTGTTCCTGGGCAATTTTTTCATCTTTTGGAAGCAAACATATGCCAGAAGTAAAACCTTGTTTGATAAATCAAGTTGCAAAGAAAACTCAGTAGTCTTCAAGAACTCATTTAGCAAACTCTCCACATCCTAGGCCATTTCATTAATTTATCTCTGCATTATATTATTACTAATGAAATTTTTAAAATAATATCGGATACTAGCTTGTGCAGTACAGTGTACAGAACCTCACAGCAGGTAGTATCAATTCTTAACCAATAGTGTGTGGTTTATCAGATCTGGAAATGAGCAATGAAATATTATAATAGTTACATAATTCATCCTTGTATTATTTCACTACCCCTGAAAACATATCAGGCAAAGTCTGACATAATGAATGATGATCGCTGAGCATTTAAAACTGGATAAATCTTTATTTTTTCTGTTGGTATGGATTTTAATCAAATGTTCTTCTAATCTCACAAATTTCGTGGTGTTATTTTAAAAAATTTTCTGGAAAATCAGACACATTGGTAGTGTCTTGTTTGTAGATGACTGAATAAAACCATACTTCAACTAGCCAACATTGTACTATATACATTTTCTCTTTGAATCCAACATGATTCTATCTGGAAAATAAAACAAATGAGGTGATTAATTTCATTATATTTAAATTTAATATAACATGATTTATGTTAAGTAAATACCTCCTACTAATAAAAAATCTAAAAGACCATATCTATGTCAGATACTCATAGGTAACAAATAGAAAAGTGATTGATATTTAGCACAAAAAGTAAAACAACCATTAGTAATTAGGACTAAACCAGACCTTTGATAAAGTAAAACTCAGTTGTTGATTTAGCCATATAGTTTCATATAATTATTCAAAGTGAACCCTGTGTGATTGTGGTGAAACTAAATGGAAGCAAACATAAAAATTAGTTTCACCTGAGAATCGAACTCAGACCACTTGGTAACTGTGATACTTAGTATCTACCTTGCCTCTTTGCCCTACCAACACAGTCACATCATCACAATGATCTTATTCAAAATTTAAAAATATTAATAATAAATATCAGATATAAAATATACATACAAGCTTATTTAAAGAAAATCTTTATATTATGTAAATAGCAAAATAGGTCTAGCATGCTTTTGACTACTTAATAGTAAAAGATTAAGACTATTACTATTAAGTAGTCAAAAACATGCTTTGATAATTCTCTGAATATGATTGTACATATATTTTGTATTACATAATCTGAGATAGAGCTCACTGAATTCTTGAATTAATAAATATCTGGTAATTAATTAATTAATATACTCACAGAAAAGATAGTTTTTTTTAATATTCAGGTTTATTACTGTCTAACGCACTTTTAATATATTCAATATATTGAATATATTGAAAGCATGCTAGGCAGTAAAACAGTCGGGGGAAATGGACTCTTTCCCTACTTGCCGTACAGGACCCTACTAGGCTATTTGAATCTAGAAAATGTATAATGTAGGCAGATTCTTTTTGTTAAGATCTATAAAATAACTTCTTAAACATATTTCAATATTTAAAAAAAATAAAATAAGCCACTACCAGTAATAATACACAAAAATATTTATTGTCGCACATATATAAATTTAAATTTGAGGAATAAATTAATCTTACTTTAATTTGTTATTATTATTTTATACTTTAGTTAAAATCCACACAGATGGTCAGTTTATATAATTTTGTTTTAAAATTTTGAGCATAGATCAGCTACATAGATTACGCAATTAAACCTTTTCAAAACATCTAACCTCAGGCTAAAAGTTCGTAACTAAACCAATGTTCGCTTCCTGATACACAGACAACCAATGCAATATGAAGATGTCAGCATAAAACCACACTGACAGGAATGTTCATCTGCAGCATGATATTATTTTTAAAAAAAGATCCTCGTCGTCTACAGGAATGTGCATCTGTCTGCGAAGGAATCATATACTGTATATAAAACATTAAAAGAAATGCTACGTATGAAGGAAGAGCAGTCCTTGCCATCTTATAGTCCCTATCCATAGAGTGAAAGGGATATGTCTGCATCCATTGCAATGATATGGGTACACCTTTGGGGCCATACATTTAATTGGGCATGTTGCCTGTATGCTAACATGCTTCACATTACATTGATATAAACACCCATATATCCCTTTACCAGCACTGACTCAACTACAAAACATAGTCTGAAATTAACCTCCTTAAAACTAACATAGACTTTAACAGTCACCTCCTTAAAACTAACATAGACTTTAACAAGTCTATGCAGCCATCTACACCCAACTTTAAATTTAATAATTTAGTTAACAGATAAAAATAAATGAAAGAAAAATGGAAATGATTAGCAAACATATACATAAAAAAATATTAATAAGGGATTTAGAATTTTTTAAGTCAGATAAGAGTTCATACTTTAGATTACTAATTGAAAGTTTATTTAAAAGATCACTCTATAAGTTCATATTGATAAAAGTGTATACTTCTCAGAGAAACTCTTTATGAATCCTCCTGAATGTGGCAGGTTTATGGAAGTCCATCCTAAGCCTCACATTCTGTATAGATTATCCTCTTTGGAGATGAAATCACTTCTTGCCAATACTTGTGTCAGGAACTGTCATCGGGAGGCCTCAGCTGGTGCATGCAAAGGAAACTAATTTTTTTGCAAGACCCCTACATCACAGAGTCCGCAATACAGCTGCAAGATTAATAGATTAAAACAACAATCAATTTTTTATAGTATTAGGTCTCCCTTATCATAAATCCTACAGATCGATTGATTCAACATGACATCACTGATCCTAATGTCTGGATGTTTTTTTCTGGCCTGTGCATTGTTTTTTATATCTCTTATCTGACCTTTTAATTATTTAAGTGCCCCAAGGGCTAGTTTGCTTTACATTTAATTAATAAAACACATTTCCATTTACTATAACATGATTTTTAAAATACAAATTAATTAACATTTATTTCTATTTTCTTTTATATAACTTTTTACTAAAATGACTAATCTTTAGATCTTTACTTTTTTTTATATATTTCTTACCTTTAAATACTTTTTTTTTTTTAAAAAAAAATAGTTTTCCATTTCTGCAATATATATATATGTTCAACATAATTCTTAATTTTCTTTTAGTTTTTAATAAATCAATTTTATTTAAGATTTATTTCCCCCTTTATTTTAATTTTAAAATAATGTAATGGCATGTGTATACCATTACAACAGTATAAAACTGAATATTAGGGGGCATATATTCATTAATTTTTAGATATTACATTGACTTAGAAAAAAAGAAAATTAGTAATAGTTGAATAATAATAAATATATAAAAAAAGCAAATAGATATTTACCTATTTGGCAATAATTATTTGTTCCAATAATATAAAGTACATGGCGAAAGTCATTCTTCTATTGGGATCTTTGTATAAGTACTGCACTGAGCTTTAGTTTTACAATTTCTTTGAAAGAGTACTGAAACAGATTGGCATTGGTTAAAATGTTTTTACTCTATTTACAGTAATGATCAATGAACCTATCAGAATATGTAATAGATTTACTGTTCTGTATACATATTATCTTGCAAGATCCAAAAATGCATAACTTGCTCGAATTTGTAAAATTTCATTGTGTACAGGCTAATAAAAACACATTTAGCTAAGAAGTAGGTAAGTATTAGATCAAGCATACATTTATGGTTGATTAATAAGACTTTTCAGAATGTTGTTATGAGCATTGTCAAAATGTAGGGGTTGTGGCTATTCCTCATTGCTTCTCTATTATATTTTGAACTAACAATGTCTCCTTAGATCTTAGTATCCACCAGTGGGTGATACCATCTCCATTGGGAAACAAAGGTTTAAATCATTATCAAATAACCATTTAACTTCAAGCTTATCTACAATTTTGGAAGCAATTTGTGACAAGTCTTCATTACTTTGATAAGAAATATCTTGCAATTTAATTTCCAAATCCATATGAAATCTTTCCTTCACTGAAGATATATTTTAATCATATGAACTACAAACATTAGACAAATAAGTAATCTGATTATTCTTACCAGTGTTTGGACATAAAATATAAAAAAATTGACTTGCATTTTATTGTGTATGCTCCAATAAGGCATTATGGATTGCAGGAAATAATTCCAATTTCTACAATATCCATTGCAAAACTGAGTTTAATAAGTCATCTGGTATAGTAGTAGAATATAAATCTGTATTGGCAGTAGAAAAGATGTCTCTACAAAAGAAACATCTCCAGTTTGTTTTTTTTCTTAATGACATCATCTATACATATTTTCTGTCAATGCTGAGCATGTGATGCATATCACCATTACAGTGTTGACAACAGATATAATTACCATTACTAGACAATAAATTGTCACAGTTACTATACATAGCTATCTTAAATATTTACAAATCAGGGATGTAGCAATATAAAGGTTAGCAAAAATAAAAATTAGCAATGCTATGCCAAATAATAGCAAAAATATTAGAAATTTTGCTGCTGCTACTACTACTACTAATAGTAGTAATAATAGTAATAATAATAATAATAATAATAATAATAATAATAATAATAATAATAATAATAATAATAATTATTATTATTATTATTATTATTATTATTATTATTATTATTGTTATTATTATTTAAGTTATTGAAGCAAATAATTTACTCAAGTGAGCCAGTGAAAAAGTGACTAATTTTCTTCAAGTCATACATATGATATGCAGTAATATAAAATTTTAAGATACTACCATGCCTGGATTATGAATTATGACATTAAATGTGATAGCATGATTTGGACCTTTATAGACTGTCTTCAATTGTTTCCTTGCCATCACTTAATGTTATAAATGACTTGAAAAACATTTGTATAACTCATGGTTTTACTATGATACACAGTTGGAATCACTTCAAATGTTTTAGTAAAATTTCCAATTTAAAACTATAATTTAATGTTAGCTTGTTCCATAGTAGTTTAAGATATGAAACACATTGTTACATTTCATACCATAAACCATCACCCAAGCCACCCTAGCATCTTAAAATTTTTGTTTATGAATAATTATGTTACTACCATAGGCAGCTTGATAAAAAAACCAGACATCTTTTCAATGGGTTATACTATGTACGTCCTTGTAAATCTTTACATCTTTGTTATACTATGCAAGATATAAGTAATTTTTCTAGGAATCCAAACTAACAATTGATTATTATCAATAATTATATGTTATATTGCTAGAAGGTCATGTGGTGTTCAAACACTCTCCAATTATTTAATATGAATAATGTTTTGTTTTATTATGCAATTGAGAATCAACTTTGAAACTTTTAATGCTAATTTTACAATTCAAGTTACTGTGCTAAACTGTCAGTAAAGGATTAAGAACATTTTATGTCTCAGGTTATTAATGTAGATTATTTTCAAATGAATGTACTAACAACAATATCACATGACCTTGTCATATTCTTACTCATATGTTTTACTCGCTAGGATTATTCATTACAAACTTGGCTAATCAATACCCGATAGTATAATGGCAGAAAATCTCCAAACCCAGACCAATTTCTGATATTTGATTTCATCAAGGAAAATTGGGATTCCTAGTGTAACTAATGCTACTGCTTTATTCTTTTCTACTATTTAAGATAATATCCAGAAATTTAAACACACTCTAAGATTTTAAGCTCATACTAACTTGCTTACCAATAAAAAAGATTCCACAAATTAATGTTAAATGCTAGATTTGTGAAATTTCAAAAAAAATGATAGTAATAACAATAGTATTAGGGGTAGTAATGGAGGTAGTGGTATTAGTAGAAACACATACACTGATATATAAAATTTTAACATTATCAAATTATTAGCTACACCTTCATCCATTAAAGATTTATTCAATAATGGATTAATCACAAATATAAAATATTTAACTCCTGATCAGATGCTCTGTACCAAAAATTTTGCATTATGAAATGCCTATACAAGAGTATACAAAGATAAGATGATTAAAAGCCACAATCTACATTTACTTTCATCAATAGGTAGATAAAACGAAAATATAAATTTTAATATTTGGAACCCAAAAATCTGGATTTTTTAAATTAAAGGTAATCTAGAAAGAACTCTTTCAACAAATAATTTCCTGTCAAAATATATGGCATATATTCCTTTTGCAATCAGGTAAAAGAAGCATTTAATCATTTCTTTACTCAATGCCAAGCATTATAAATATACCACAATCTAATTACATCAATTAACTAAATCTCAAACTTCATCACTCTATGTTTTATTAACAGTATAAGTAGGGAATTCTTCCCCAACATCTGAGTAACAACATTTTCTACTCTTCATTTTGTAGTTTCTGATACATCATTTCTGCTTTTGTTCTAAATTTTGAAAATTACAATTACTTTTTCATAAATTAGAAAAAATAAAAATTAAAAATCAACTCTTTCACTAAATGATATTACTGCAATTATGTGGAGTTTGGTAAAATCATCAATATCATTTAAACTGTTAGATTTAGCACTGTAAAAAAAATTATTTGCTATTTTGCCAATATAATCCACATGTGTGTGTATTGTAACCATTTGGCTACATAGTTGTACTAAAAGAATAAATAGATATTTGACATGTTTCTTAAGTTTAGTTTATAAGTATTTAATTAATGAAGAAAATAATATTTAATTTTCCCTTGCATATTTTTATATATAATAATAATGGATTTTATTTAATTAAATATTTTACTTTTTTTCCTACATGATACTAGGAACATTCTAGACAATTTTTTTAAATAATTGTCAAACCTTTTTTAAATTTTATAATATGCATATTTTAATATGTATTATAAATTATTAATGTTGGTACAAGAGAATAGAAAAGCATAAAATTATATAAATTTTTGGTTGTTCTCTTCATTAAATTTATTTACCAGTTGCTTTTAATTTGTTTTGTAAATGTACTAAAAGAAAACAATTTTCTTTTTTTTATATAAATTATTTAATAGATATTAATTTTAACATTAGAAGGGAGATGCAGTTTTATTTTTAATAGTATTTTTAAAAAGAAAAAATAAGATTTTAATGCTTTTGGTGAATTTTATTTTAATTAGTCAGAGTTGTTTTTTCTTTTCTCTTTATCTCTCTTCATTAAAAAAATAAATCAGTGTAATTAACAGATTGTCTTGTTTTTCGTTCTACAAGAAAAATGTTTTTAATTAAACAGGAATGCCAAGAATTTTATGATGTTAATTTAAGTTCTTGACTTGTTTTCCAATGTCAAAGTTTAAGGAAGAAAATATCTCAATAATTGTGTTTTTAAAAATTTACTGGCTTGTAGGCAAAATTGTTCTAGAAAAAAATAGGGGTGTGAATAAGTCAGAAGTTCTAAGTGCCTGATAAAAAGAAATTATTCTTAACTTAGTTGTTGAAGAGAATAGTCAAGACCTAATTCAGATAATAAGGAGAAAAGAAGCAGAAGTCTTCACCAAACTGCTGCATAGTACAGCAGAAACTTAACCAATCTGTTACATAGACCAGCAGAAGTTTTAAAGATTTTAGCATACTAAGAGTTTAATAGGAAAAATGATTTCTACAATAAAAAACATGTGCTAAATTCAGCTAAAAGCTAGACATCATCTTTCCCCATGTAACCTGCCTTCACTGGAATAAAATGTAGAGAAGAACGTATGCTCTAAAGTAATCTGCAATGCTGTCTTCAACCAAGAGTATGAGTCTCTTTCTGTGGTTGTCTCATCTGAAAATTTTAGAGGAAAAATGGATAAAATTTGCTATTAGTTAATTTGGAAATATTGCACACCAGTAAAATGACAAATTAATCATGTTCATGTGTAGATGTCTTCAAGAAGAAAATTCAACTGGAAATTATAATTGGAAAGAATTCCACAGAAGAATCAAACCATAGTTAAAGGTATTATTTTGTGTGCATAGTATATTTTCATTTATAGTAAAAAACTTTATTATATAAATAATAATTCTTTTTGCGTAAGAATTGATAATTTTAAATGTTTTCATTAAGTTGATGATTTCAAATTGTGAAACACATTTTTTTAATAGTTCAATAAAACTGTAGTATTTTGTTGTGTATATATATATATTATTGAACTGTCCACCTTCCCAACCTATATATATATATATATATATATATATTGAACTGTCCACCTTCCCAACCTATCTGAAATAATATTACTAATAATAACTACCACAGATAACAATCTCAAATTTTACTTTCCTTCTTACCATTTACTCTTTGAAGGTGCTTGGTCCTCAGGTAGAGTGTAAAATATCATTAGCAGCAATCTACCAATAATATAAACACTCGGCTACTAGACAAATACTAGCCAAACAAACACTTTGTTTGTTTTAGAGAAAAAAACCTTTGGGCGCCAGTTAATTACATTGTAATCAACATGTCTATCTGATCCTCCCATCTAGTACCTGAGATCCAGCTAGCTCAATGGATTTTAACTACCTTTTAAGAGAATAACAACTCCTCCCTAGATAATACTTCTATTTTTAAAAAAATAATAATGTACTGAATGAGAAAACAATTTACATCTTTACACAACAAATCCTTACTTTTTAAATTATAATTTCCCTATCCTTTTGCGTTTAAATTAATTATTTCTTATTTAATGATTAAATTTTTCCCTTTCCACTTTATTAAAATATTACTCTGTATAACTGTGTGTGCTAAAACATAAACATAAATATTTTAAAAGACAATTTAAATATTTCCTTTTTTTAAAAAAAAACAATCGTTTTGTTTTAAAATTTAAACACACACACTCTGTTCATTTTAGATAAATGTTCTTTAATACATTATTATTATAAATAAAATATACACAATACATTTACTTAAAATTCACCCATTTGTACACCCAATGTCTTTAAATATAATTAAATATAGAAGTCGATATTGTTTGTATTTTCCAAATATTATTTTAGAAAGTTTGAAGTTTTATTTAGCACAGTTTATTGTTTATCTTTAAAGGAAATCAAGAATGAAAGCATATTAAAACAAAAGGTTACTTAGGATCTATGAATTTGGAGATGACATATACAGCACAATGTAGATTCTTTAAAATTACTTATGACCGGTTAGCGCTAACTTCCAACAAATCTTCTTTGAATCCTGTGATCTTATATAAACTTTTGTGAATTTTCTAGCATACACATACTCTGCTACATTACTTGCTTTATTTGAACATGGTTTCCCTCTGAACTAAGAAAGCTCCAGCCGATTGTATAACGCTGTGATTTAACAGTGCATTATATCAGGAGACATAACAATTTATATAATTGTTATATCTATAGCTCCAAGAAATATTTTTAAAAATGTAATATAATAATAATCCCAGAATAATAAATGTTGAAATATTTAAACCGTTTAAACAAATGAAATTTTATTAACTTCGTCGTCTATTGTCTCATGAAATAACTGTCCTTTGCTTCACTCCGATTGGGCTTCTATTTTTTTCTTTAAAACTTTCACACACACACACACATTTAATTGTTTTATTGTAAAACAAAACAAAATTTCTTTATTATTTTTATTATAAATTAATTAAAATAATATTAAATCATTTTTATTTCATAAGATTTTTTTTCTTTTTTTAAATAAAAAAAAATGTTATCCTCTTTTAAAGCATTTTTTTTTCTTTAATAATAAACCCCCCTTCCCTACTTTTTAGTTTAAAATTTTTATTCTTTTAAAAATGCGAGATTTATAAAATATTAATTAGATAACAATGTACCTCGGTACATTATCTCCGTCCCTCCACTGAAACTAAAATATCATTCTGAGCATTTTAGTCTCCAAAATTCATAAGTATTATATGGCTACATTTAATTAAAGTTCATTTATTTATAATTATTTATTGTAATTGCCATCCCATTATATTTTTATTAATATCGATCAGGAGGCTCTGTTTCCATTTTGTCCCTGATCTATCTAGCATTATTTTAAATAAAAAAAAAAACATTTTCTATTTCAAAACATATGTACAACCAACCTTCACTCCCCTAGTTCTACCTTTATGCCTCATGTTTGACTATCTTCATTCATTCGGAGTGTCCCTTATTTTTTTTCTTTCTTAATGATTATGCTTCCACGTTATATAATGTCATATAAAAATCACCTTTAATAGTTACGCTAATCTGACAGGTTCTAAAAAAAAACAAATACACTATTATCATGCTTTCTAACTTCTCTTTCATTAACTATCATCTATATTATTAATGGCCAACTTTGACCACACCATTTAGAAAATGTCTAACTACAGCTTAAGTTGTTCCTACCATTTGAAACAACCAGTTTCAGGCCATGTCGATGCACCAAATGAACATCCAACTACAGCTTATGTTGGTTCTACCATTTGCAATGACTATTTTCAGGTCCTGTTAATGCACCAAATAAACATCCAACTACAACTTACGTAGGTCCTACATTAATGCACCAAATGACCATCCAACTACCACTTACATTGGTCCTACCAATGCACCAAATAAACATCCAACTACAACTTACATTGGTCCTACATTAATGCACCAAATGACCGTCCAACTACAACTTACGTCGGTCCTACCAATGTGCCAAATAAACATCCAACTACAATTTAGGTAGGTCCTACATTAATGCGCCAAATGACCATCCAACTACAACTTACATTGGTCCTACCAATGCACCAAATAAACATCCAACTACAACTTACATTGGTCCTACAATTATGCACCAAATGACCGTCCAACTACAACTTACGGTCGGTCCTACCAATGTGCCAAATAAACATCCAACTACAACTTACGTTGGTCCTATGTTAATGCACCAAATGACCATCCAACAACAACTCACATTGGTTCTACCACTTGAAATGTCTTGTTTCGGGCCATGTTGGTGTGCCAAATGAACCACCCACCTTCCCAACCTATCTGAAATAATATTACTAATAATGACCAAGATAACAATCTCAAACTTTACGTTATCTTCCTTCTTACCATTTACTCTTCAAAAGTGCTTGGTCCTCAGGTAGAGTGTAAAATATCATTAGCAGCAATCTACCAATAATATAAACACTCGGCTACTACATAAATACTAACCAAGCAAACACTTTATTTGTTTTAAAAAAAAAACCTTTGGGCACCAGTTAATTACTTTGTAATCAACATGTCTATCTGATCAGCCCATCTAGCATCTAAGATCCAGCTAGCTCAATTGATTTTAACTACCTTTTAAGAGAATAATAACTCTGCCCTAGATAATACTTCTATTTTTTAAAAAAATAACAATGTACTGAATGAGAAAACAATCTACATCTTTACACAACAAATCCTTACTTTTTAAATTATAATTTCCCTATCCTTTTACTTTTAAATTAATTATTTCTTATTTAATGATTAAATTTTTTACTTTCCACTTTATTAAAATATTACTCTGTATAACTGTGTGTGCTAAAACATAAACATAAATATTTTAAAAGACAATTTAAATATTTCCTTTTTTAAAAAAAAACAATCATTTTGCTTTAAAATTTAAATATGCACACTCTGTTCATTTTAGATAAATGTTTTTTAATACATTATTATTATAAATAAAATATACACAATACATTAACTTAAAATTCACACATTCGTACACACAATGTCTTTAAATATAATTAAATATAGAAGCCGATATTGTTTGTATTTTCCAAATATTATTTTAAAAAGTTTAAAGTTTTATTTAGCACAGTTTATTGTTTATCTTTAAAGGAAATCAAGAATGAAAGCATATTAAAACAAAAGGTTACTTAGGATCTATGAATTTGGAGATGACATATACAGCACAATGTAGATTCTTTAAAATTACTTATGACCGGTTAGCGCTAACTTCCAACAAATCTTCTTTGAATCCTGTGATCTTATATAAACTTTTGTGAATTTTCTAGCATACACACACTCCACTACATTACTTGCTTTATTTGAACATGGTTTCCCTCCGAACTAAGAAAACTCCAGCCGATTGTATAACGCTGTGATTTAACAGTGCATTATATCAGGAGACATAACAATTTATATAATTGTTATATCTATAGCTCCAAGAAATATTTTTAAAAATGTAATATAATAATAATCCCAGAATAATAAATTTTGAAATATTTAAACCATTTAAACAAATGAAATTTTATTAACTTCAGCGTCTATTGTCTCATGAAATAACTGTCCTTTGCTTCACTCCGATTGGGCTTCTATTTTTTTCTTTAAAACTTTCACACACACACATTTAATTGTTTTATTGTAAAACAAAACAAAATTTCTTTATTATTTTTATTACAAATTAATTAAAATAATATTAAATCATTTTTATTTCATAAGATTTTTTTTCCTTTTTTAAATAAAAAAAAATCTTATCCTCTTTTAAAGCATTTATTATTTATTTTTCTTTAATAATAAACCCTCCTTCCCTACTTTTTAGTTTAAAATTTTTATTCTTTTAACTTTTATTCTTTTAAAAATGTGATTTATAAAATATTAATTAGATAACAATGTACCTCGATACAATATACTTAATGATAAAGATATGTGTGAGAGATTGACATCTAGGTCAACTGTTGGTTGCCATTCCAGCATGAAATGTGCATCTTGGAAATTGTAGATCTTTTTCACATGTTTATAATTACATCCATCCACTAGCTGTTAAAAATGGATAGAAACCAGTCCCTACCTTGCTTGATAATGGTGTAGTGAAAATTGCACTACAGAAATATCATTCATTATTGGATAATCTCTTGTCTAATGAATAACTAATAAAAATTATTACTATATTATAAGCATTTTTAAAACTGAAAAGACCAAAGAGAAAAATAGATATAGAAAAAATTAAATGAGGATAAAGTAGAATTGTATTTGAATTAATAGAAAATATGTACTTTAAGATTGTAATACACATTGTAGATTCAACACAGATGTGACATTAATGAGTTACACATATATATGTGAAAAAGTAGTAGATATTTTAAGTGATTATTAAACATTTATTTATATAGCTTAAATAAAAAGGAACAAATTCAACAATACACTAGAAACAGGAAAGCAATGAAAAAATAATTTTAAATGATGCATTTAATATGAGGAATTCTGTAAAACAGTACTGAAATGAGTTAATGATGATGTATGGAAATATAATTGTCAATGAACCTCCCTAACCTAACCTGCCATACCAGGGCACCACCAGGCCATTTGAACCTGGAAAATTTATACGGTAGGCCGATACATGCGGGAGAGGTTACATTTTTTATCGAACCGAAAGCACCAGTTGCTAGCTCAGGGAGAAGCTGAGCTTAAAATATCATATTGAAAATATTTATAAAATATATAAAATAAGTTACTGCCAAAATTAATTCAACAAAACATTTTATTATAACGCACACACACATTAAAAAGATTCTGAAAATTAAATCAACTAAATATATTTGATTTGGATTATATGTACAGATGGAAGCATTTAAGAGATTTAAATACAATTTTAATATTTTATTAAGTATGAACGCTACATAGATTATGCAATAATCAATCCAATCCCTTTTAATCTTAGGCCAAAAATCTCGCATTTAAAACCAACACTACCTTACTGATATACCGATGTGACCAATGCAAAATGAGATTATTAGCATAACACAATCAGGATAACAGGAATTTTACATCTGTAGCATGATATCATTAAAAAAATAATGAATCATGGTGAGAAAGAATGAGCATCTTCCCCATGATTCAAGAACGAAATTATATGAGAAGCTCTGTAAATGGTGATAGCAGTCTTTACTGGCTTACTATCCCAGTCAGAGCATAAGAAAAACAATGGCATAGGAAATATATCTACGACCATTACAAATGTGATGACTACCTTTTTGGTTCATACATTCAGGTGGGTATTATGCCCTGTATGCTAACGTGGTACAAGGGAATGAGTATCCAATGCCCCTACTCAAGTTACTTTGACATAAAACATCCGTACATCTATCCACTAGCATTGATCCTACTACGAAACAATTAGCCCAAAATTAACACACTTTAAACTAACAATCTTACGAATCTATGCAGCCATTCATGCTCACTTTAAATAATTAATTTTAAAAAAATTACGTGAATGGAAATGATATTAAGCATATTTTTAATATATATATATAAATAATTTAAAATTTAGTCAGATAAGAGATTTCTTTTTAAGTTAAGTGACACTTATAATACTGGAAAAAGTTTGCATTATATGATTAATTTTCATACTTCATTTAAAAGAAAAGTTTATACTTTCCAATGCTATAGGTAAAGTCCGTCTTTGTAATCCTTGATGCATGGTAGAATTCAAAGTTCTTTCCATTTCATATTCTTCTAGATGGAGAGAAGTCCATTGCTGCTTATTTCTGGAAACCATCTTATTCTGGAGACTGCTTCAGCTGCTGCTAATATGGGAAATGTAAATTATTGCTGACCCCTACATTTTGGAGATCCACAATATACCTCTAAAAATCCTTAATAATACACAATCAGCAAGAGCAATCCCAAAAATCTTTTCTCCCTTCAAAGTTTTTTTTTATCTCTTATCTCATTTATAAATTCCTATCAGTAGTATTTTTTTTAAAATTTATCTCCTATCTGACTATATGCCCAAGGGCCTGTTTGCAATTACCTCAAAATAGAAAATCATTTCCATTCTAAGAATAAAAATAATTAATTAACAGCATTTTTTTAAAAAAAATTCTTTTATATTAAAATGAATCTTGTTTTTAGATTTTAACTTTAAATTATATAATTAGTTTGTCATCTGTGCATTATATATATATTAATTCAAATCAAATTATTAAATTCCACTTTTTTTTTATACATATATTTCTACTGGAAGGTGATTTTATATTTTTTTTTTTACTTCTATTTGAAAGAAATGTAATGGCATATACTTATTCCTTTACAATAAAACATATAACTTAATTCATTAGTTTACACATATTATGTTAAAACAAAAATAGCACTCTATTTTAGCACCATCTATAGTAAACTTGAGTAATAAATCATTACTCAAAGATATTATAGGTGGCTCTACTGTAAAGAATTGAGAAGATTTAGAGAGAATCTTAAATAAATATGTAATGAATATAGAAAAGATGTTAGATGTGAAGGATAGAGTGATAGAAAACATGAAAGCATATAGTAATGGGAATATTAGGTTTACAAAAAATGAACTAAAAGAGGTAGAAAAGAAATTGAAAAGTGGAAAGGCAAGAGGTTTAGATGGATGGGCAGCAGAGATGGTGATGAATTTAGGATATAGGGCAAAAGTAAAGTTATTATCTTGTTTTAATAAGATGGCACAGAATAGAAATTTTCCCAGTAGTTGGAGTAATACAAGAGTAAGATTATTATTTAAAGGAAAGCCTAAAGATCATAGAAAGTTAAATAATTATAGACCAATAGCAGTAACATCAGTTTTATATAAAGTTTTTTTTATATATGATAGCTAGAGGGCTTGTAAAATGGATGGAAGAGAATAATGTAGTGGGAAAAATGCAAGGAGGTTTTAGATTAGATAGGCATATAGGAGATAGTTTATTTGTAATTACACAACTTATGGATATGAGTAGAAATTCAGGTAAACAGTTATATACGAGTTATATAGATATAGAGAAGGCATATGATAGAGTAAATAGAAATAGATTATAGATATGTTTAGCAAATTTGGGAATGGGTAAAGCTTTAGTGGATATTATTAAGAAATTATATGAAAATAATTATTATATATATATCAATTAGGGAATATTGAATCAGTTAAAGTTAAAATGGGCTGGGACTAAGGCAAGGATGTCCTATGTCACCTATTTTGTTTGTGTTATATTTAAGTGAAATGGAAAGAGCAATAGAAAGATTAGGAAGAGGGATAGAGATACTGTTAATAGGTGGTAAGGGAGTATATATTTTGTCGGGGGGGGGGGTTGCGGATGATATTTTTTTGTGATATGAAAGTTATGCTGATGACATGTGCAAGGGTGGGTAAAGAAATGGAGATTAAATTTAGTGGAGAAAAATCAAATATAATGATGGTTAATACTGGAGAAAGAGAAGATGTAGAATTTCTATTGGGAGATATTAAATTAAGTGTGGTGAATAGATATAGTTATTTGGGAATTATTTTAAATAATCAGAAAAATTATTTGGATGAATGGAAAAAAAATTGATAAATGAAGCAAAGAAAAGAAAGGGATTGATAAAGAAATTAACAGTGTTTTCATAGTAGCAGGGTTAACATATGGTAATGATGCATTATGTGTTAGTAAAGGGGTATTAGACTATTTAGAAAAAGTTCAAAGGGAAATAGGAAGATGTGCATTGGATGCAAATGTATGAACAGCAAAGGAGGCAATTCAAGGAGAAATAGGATGGTCAAGTTTTCGTATGAGAGATGCAAAAAGTAAAATGAAAATGTTTGGTAGATTGCAGTTTATGGATAATAAAAGAATAGCCAAAATAGTATTTAATTGGGTTATAAGTAAAGGGCAGGTAACAAGATGGGTGAGAAAGGTAATGCGGTATGCAAAAGATTTGGATAAAGAATTTATATCAGTATATTTGTACAAAAGATGGGATGATTGTGTTAAGATGATTGTTGAGTGTTATAGTAGTAAGGAATGGGATAAAAGAATAGATTTATTAATAAAGAATAGGGAGTTAGAGAGATGGAGAAATAGTATGGAGAGTAAAAAAAGTTTAAATATATACAGAAATAAATAGAATATTAGGTGCGAGTTAATATATGATAATAGTAATGAAAGTAGTTTATTGTATAAAGCTCAAAAGAATATACAAGAGAATATACATGTAAATGGAAAAATATGGGTGATTTATGTTGTAAATTATGTAAGGAAGGAATAGAAAATATTAGGCATTTATTAATTGAATGTAAATGCTTGAAAACAGAAAGCTTACATATAATGAAGTTGTGGGAGAATAAATATAAAAAAAGTGATTATATAGAAAGTGAATTATTGATTTTTATGCTGGGTTTGGGAAAAGATAAGGGGGATTTAGATATAAAGGCCATAGAGTTGACAAAGATTATGTTGTGGAAATAGGATGAAGCAGAATATGGAAAAACTTAGAATGGGGAATGGAAAATATAGTGGCTAACAGGTTTATCTGGGCATAATTGCTGAGATATTCTTAACTTCGTTTAAGGAGAAGCCACAGTACATCACATCACATGTTTTGCCTTAAGTAGTATAAGTTGTAGAATGGCAAGAAAAAATGTAAAAGAAAGTGAAAGATTCCCGGAGATATAAATGTTTTTGTATTGGGAGGAAAATTATTTCAATAATAAGAAAAACTAGTAGCATTATTTAAAACAAAATTACATAGACTGTATAAAAGAATTCTTCAAACAATTATAATAATAAATAATATGGAAATAACCTAATCCTTGCAACAAAAATATATAGTTGCCAAACTGTATAAAAGAATGAAAACGCTGCAAGCAATGATAGAATCAACAGTTATAAATATTTTAAAATAAGCAATAAAAGAAATTGTTTTCAGTTATACTTAGATTATCTAAATAATTTTTCATCTTTCATTGAGTGAATGAGTTATGAATATTTATGTTTGTATATTACTTAAATAAAATCTCCGTATTATAGAATGTACAAATGTTTTTGAGATTAAAATTCTAAAATGGTTTACATTATTTTCACTAGATGTCACTAATAATTGTTTTCGTTTGACAATCACTTGACGGGAAAAAAATCACAATTTAATCTGATCCTTTTTTGCCTTCTTCTTTGTTTTGAGAATAATTAATTTTATTAATAATAGCAACCATCAGTTCATTTTCATTTTTATGAAAAAATTTTAATTTGAAAGGATATTGAGAAATAAAGATTGTAGAATTTTTTAATATAGAATAAATATTGTCATTATGTAATTTATAATTACATATTTTTCTCTAAAAGCGAAGAAATTAAAAATAGTCATTTACGGACTTATGCTGCTATTCCACATTGACGTTTAATTCGTTAGCTATAGGTTTAGATTCGTTATGGACAGGAGCTTGCTATTAACTGACAAGTTATCTTTTCATTCGTCTTTGAGTCTTTAAAGCAACCGAGCATAACAAATTCGTCATGTCCACTCCATATGTTTTCTCGTTACAGCTGTTATTATTGTGTGATAATCCATATAGTAAACGAACGTGGATGACTACTCATCAATATATATATATCAGTCAATGTACTGAGTTTATTACTTTTTACTTTTGAGTTTAAGATCAAAAAATACGATGTTTTTTCTTCTTTGTTACCTATTAATATCTAATGGTAATATCAGATGAATTACAGCAAGATTAATGTTTATATAGATATTTTCAATCATAATAAACAAAACTTAATTATAACTCTTGTTTAGAAAAGTATAAAGTCACTAGTCAAGAAAGCAGAAGACAGAAGCTTCTAAGAAGCTGCTCATTGAAGATGTAGTTACTTACAGTTGCAGATTATTTTTACGTGAAGAAAAATTGCATAAATTGGAATAAGTGTCAAATATTAAATGGGAAATTGTTAGACTTTCGGAAGTTAGCAGAAACCTTGAAAAGATAAATTGATTTAAAAAGTGGATGTGCAAGTGGAGTGGAATTCATTATAAATAAAAAGTGGAAGTTGATGATATATCAAACAAAATGGTAAGATAAGTTATTCAATTCAATGGAACATCTCAAATGCAGATAATTAAGGTTTATGCACTAACAAGTTCTCATTGTGATAAAAAAACCAAAGGATTCTGATATGGATGTACAAAATGCTTTTGACCAGACCAAACAACATTTTAAATTTATCATGGAAGACTTTATTGCCAGAATTAGTAAAGCATTGAAAGATGTTAATGCTATGGGTAAATTTGGTTATGATGATAAAAGTGAGAGAGGTCACAGACTTTCAGAGTCCACAGAACATGAACAACTATATATTATGAAATCTTTCTTTGGAAAAAAAATACTAAATGGACATGAAAATGTCTAAATGAAGATACAACAGAATTGGATTATATTGTGACTAACGGAAAATATATATTTCAAGATTTTAATGCTTTTAATAAATATAATACAAGAAGTGATATCAGTTAGTGAGATTATAGATACATGTTAATGCAAAACTAGAGAGTCAAAAATTATTAAGGAAAAGAGCATTTACATTTGATATTTCTAACCTTCAAAAACATTTCATTGAATTTAAATTATAACTTTCAAATTGTTTTAAAGTATTAACAGATTTTGAAGATGGTTCAGATGTGAATGAAATCAATTGAAAAATAACTGATACAATATTAAGAACTGCAACAAAGATAGCTGGGATAAGAAGACCACAATTTATAAAAGATATTAAATGTGTTAATAAAAGATACATTGTAAAACAAATATTATGAAAAGACATCATAAGTATTGAAATGGATTTAACAAACAAAATAACTGTGGAAGAAGAAGGTGAAATGAGAAAACTTTGCAAAATTAGAATAAATTATAAAAATACAGAGTATAAATATAGTAAAAGAAATGAAGTATTTAAAAAAGAAAAAGAAGTAAAGAAATTTAAAGTAAAAGAAAATAATTATGAAAATAAAATTTTCAATTTGAAAAATATAGAATTAAGAAGATAAGAAAAAGATATAATAAGTAAAGACATTAAGTATGATCCTTATGTACATAATTATAAGACGGTTGTAATAGAATTTAAAAATTGTACGAAAGTACGTAGAAGAGAAATATAAGGTTTATTATTATCAAAACCAAATAGTAATAAGGTTATTGGTAGAGGAGATAAAATATAAATAGAAGAATTTAAGAGTGAAATTGATAACATGATATATAAAGTAAAGAAATTTAGTAAAAATAAAAGAATAGATAAATATAATAAGTATGATTCATAAGGTATTGTCAGAATAAAAGAAATTAAAAAAATAAATATCAGGATACAGTGATATTCACTAAGTCAGATAAAGAGAATAAAGTGGTTATATTAGATAAGTAAGAATATATATAATAAAAAAATAAAATGTTGGATGATAACATTTTTGAGGAAATTTTAAAAAATGACACTAATATAAAAATATATATATACTGATAAAAATATTTATAAAAAAGGCATAATTAATTATAATACCCTTGAATATCTGGCAATTCAAGATTGTGTAACAACTAAAATTTATGGAGCACCTAGACCAATTATTAATAATTTTAATATTTAATTTAACCAAGTACCTAAATGGTTGGAAAATAGCATTTAAAAAATAATGCTAACTGTAATTCATTTATGAAAAATAGTAAACTTTTAATAAATGAGATTAAAGATATAGTGAATATATATTATAATTATAAATGAACAATGATAAGTATATATATATATATGTTGAATTAAATGTTTATTTGAATTTTATTATATAGATATGAGGAGATATTATCCACTAAATAGAGAATCATTTTAATTTTTGATGTTACTAAGACACTCAATTATTACTAATTGACAATTCCTAATTGACCCCCTTTACTTTAAAGACCCCCAATAAAAGAGCTATTATGAGAAAAACTTGCTTTGCCTCAGAAATTGTCAACTAGTAATAACTGATAATTTCTTAGTAACATCATAAGTTAAAGTGATTGTTTAATCATATTATTTTCTCATATATATCTCTCTATCTGCCTACCTACCTATCTACATACCTGACTACCTATCCCTTTTAATTAAAACTTATATAAAATATCTATTTTTAATTAATGCTTATATCATTTTTGTTATCTATTTTTAAAAATCTGTGATAAAATTTCCAAATATAGCTTTTTAATTAAAAGTGCTTTCAATCAATAGAGATAAGAAAACAAACACAGTTTATAAATTAGTGTTGTTGTCACCTCAGATGATTCTATAAAAGGACCAATAAAAAATATCACTTCAGTTTGACTACTGACCAGAAGAGTCTGGTTTTAATATTTTGAAAAGCAGTGGCCAAATTGGCGAGCTGCAAAGTTTGGGTAGTAATTTTTTTGTAGTTAGTTCATGTCTTCATATTTTTGTGAAGCAGAATAGCTAGCTGCAGAGTTAGTTAACAGAGTTGGACAGAGCTCCCATGAAGATGTAACTGAAGTCAAGACAGACAGAAGCAACCACTTTACAGTTCAATAATGGAGTTTCAATTAACATGGAGGAAAATGACCCACTTCTTTGTGTTGAAATTCATAGCCTTAAAGGTATTCTGTAAAATAGTTTGCTGGCCTGGAGCTCATCAAATCCTAGACAGTAGGGAACTCATGAAATGCCAACATACTTGATTATACTTTCCTGATGCTGACAATTACTGAGACTGGTTTCCATCAAGAGAAACCATCAGTTGCTGAAAAAGTAATTATACATATGCTGATGTATCTATAGGCAGAGAAGCATAGATAAATGTATATACAGCTGGTGGTGAGTAGTGTTATATATAATAATGAAATTTTAAATAATTTTCTTAGTAAAATGGCATTTTTATAACTGATAGACATATAAAAAATGATATTAGTTTAAAATCATTTATTAAAGGAGAAAAAAAAGGTTTACTCTATATTTTTAAATTAAAAAAACAAAACCTTATATGATCATATAACACATATAGGGAGATAATTATTTTAAAATTTATATTTAAAAGAAAAAAGGAGATTTCCAGAAAATCTTTTAGACTATAAAAGAAAAAGAGACATTTTAAAATGGGTTGATAATTAATCAAAACAGTTACCGTTGAAAACTGACTTTCATTTTTTAAAAAACAAAACAAAAACAAAACTGTAATCATTAAAAAAAGTAAAATTTGTTATTAAAATAACAAATGAACTTTATATATTTTGAATATTGAATCAATTATAAAAATATAATATTATTATTATAAATTAAAATAGGTAAATGTCAGTGTGCAAATACACACACACACACATATATAAAATCTTATCCTATAAAAAGGAAAATGGGTTTTAATATCAAATATGATAGAAAATAAAATTCAGTTATATAATTAATCAATTATTGTATCGCACATGTGTGCAGATTATGTATATGTGTTTTGAGTAAACCTATTGGGACATATATGTAAACATGTGTGTTTTATGTCATTTGAAAGTGACAATTAAAAATATTTATTTTGTAACAAGTCAAATATGTTCAAAAATTACATGCACCCACATGTATGTGTGCATATATATATATGTCAATTGTATTGCAAATATTAATGTGTCAGATAGACACTTATATGTAAAATTTTAATCATTTTTTATTATTAAATATCAATTGAAATATTTTAATTGTATATTATAATTTGTGTCTCGGTGCACATATACATGTAAATCCCCATGTAATAACTTGAATATTGTATATCACATATATGAAAATTATAATGTGATATTTTTTATTATTTTATGTTAATCAAAATCAGAATGCTTATATGTGTAACTTAATTTAGGAGATCTTGATTTTTTATTGTTGTTGTATTCAATTGTTAAAAATTGTATTGCATTACCTCTTGGTCACCATAACAATAATAGAGCTTATGTTCTCTGAACTAGATTTGAGTATGGGCTGGTATAATGTGGATGTATATTAGTGTGGGCATCCAGTAATGATCAACCACCATCATCCTGATTGGTGCATAAGATTATATTTTTAAAGCCCATTCACTACATTTTATTTTAGTTTAGTCTTATTAGTAAGTTTATAATGGTCAGTATATTAAAGGTACTAAGTGCTCAGAGCATTGATGATGATCAGCATATTTTAATATTCTAGTATTATTTTTTTGATGATTATGTATTCCAATGGATTCGTACTTAAGTGGTGCATCCAAAGTTATGTTTAAATAATGGTCCAAGCTGGAAAAGGCTCAATAGTTAGCTTGGTTTACAGGAGACTCATTTCAAATCCACTCACCAGATTAACTGTTGATTTTATTTTGATTGTTGATCATTCATGATGATGAAAGGTTATTTTATACTAGTACTTACTTTTATTTATTATAATCTGGTTGATGTATAGTTAATTATGGTTGTTCTAAGGAGTTAACTGATCTTTTCTGATCTAACTGCTAGCTGGCTGATCTCAGAGAAACTTATGATCTCATGTTCTTTTAATATATATTTTGAATTATTAAACATTACTTTAATAATTAATTTGATATTAAATATATATATACTTTAATTTTAAAATTTTGTATTTTGTACTGGGGCTGATGATGATTTACCATCACCCCAGGTATGACCACCTCATTTCCATTTGATTATTTCATCCTGTTACAATATATATATATGTTCATATAAATATTTTCACAGATTAAAAATATAAAAGGTATATTTTGCAGTTTCATTAGTGTAAGATTTTAATTAGATATTTCAATGTATCAATTTGATCACACAAGACCACAACTAGGAAATGAATACTATATATATATATATATATATATATATATATATATATATATATATATATATATATATATATATATATATTGTAATGGTATAAGGTCCACCTTATTCAGTGAAAGCTTTCTTGGGCCACACAGATTTGGGATGCAAAATGTAATGTTATATGGTATATGTAATGAACTATCTTTTTGAAGTAATGTCATAACTACATAAATTGAATTCCAGATGTGTTCAAAAAAATAAGTTTAATCTTACAATCTCTTTCAATGTTTCACATAGCCTATTCTCAGGGATTCACACAAAATAACTAACTCATAAGATGTGATTTATAAAATGGAAACAAGGGGAATATTTTATTAAATCTACTTTATATTTTTCTACATCTAATTATAGCTAATTACGGTAGCATGTTCAAGTTTATTAATGAGAGACAATATAGCTATTTACTAATGTCTGTGCAAGTAATTGTGAGCATTCAGATGTTCTTAGAGAAAGCGATTAACTTAATAATCCTCAATGGCACAATGACCCTACAGTACTGATAAGTGATTAAAAGGAAAATGAATCACAGTTACTTTTAGTCAAACAAGTGGTATACCTTTTATTTATGATTGAATATTTACCTTCTTTCTTCTTTTTTTTGAAAGACAATAATAATAATCTAACAAAGTACAAGATCTGTTTCTTTATAAGATTTTCACTTGACTTCAAAGTCATTTATATTTTTAACATTAGTTAATGAGGTCTATTGGGATATGTTTATGTCTACATTAAGACTACTTGTTTTTTTAAAATTAAGTAAAACACAGTAATATAATGAAAATATTAATAATAGTATTCTATCAAAATTAGATAGTTTAAAATCATAGATATATTTTTAAAGGAAAGTTCACACTGATCTTATAACCAAAAATAAAATAAAATAAATAAGTATTGATATACTCCTCACATTAAGAATCCACATTTTCCTTTTTTATATATATAAGCATAGGTATTCTAAATTATGCTCTCTTTTGAAATGTTGACTATGGACTTGTCAAGTTAATTTCTTACAAGATCTTCAGTTATGGTCTAAGAGATATTCACTTAATTCTTAGACTCTATTCATAGGTCATCATCAAACTACAGTGATCCTAATATTTTAAAGCAAGCTCTCATTAATGATAAAGGATTCTGAATTATATATATGTAACTATGCACACATCATATTAAATGTATTAATGGAATGATTCACCTCTTCGATCACATCTTTAGATTAAATAAATGTATTTCACATTTAAATTATAAGTTATTTATCAAAAAATTAATTGAATCTCAATGATAATAGTAGTATGTCTATACATGTACATCAGTGATCTTCATAAAGGCAGACATTATAAATTAAATCTCAACATTTATTAAATACTATATGTACATTAAATGTATTTGTTAAACAAGCAAGACAAAAAAGATATCTAACGTAATATTGTTTTGTCATGATGAATAAGAAAAAACTATAATCAGATTTATTACCATTTAGTTTCTCTCTTTTTTTAATATATTTTGTTTTAAAAATAGACAGTTGTCTGAAATATCAGTATTTATCCTTGTGTAAATTTCATTAACATGTCAGGTGATCTCTAATGGCAAACACATACATTTAAAACCATTCAAAGTTGATTTTCTTGAAGTATCTTTTTATCTTAGTTGAGCCATGATGAATCAATGGAAAATGACATAATTATTTCAGATGTTTTTAGATAATTCTTAAATTGGTTTCCAGGATACAAATAGTTATTCATTTTCATAAAGATTTTTCTTCAAAGACATGCCTGTTGCTGATTTCTCTTTCTACAGATAGTATTTACTGGGGAAGAGTAAGCAGGAAAAATGAAATTCCCCAAATAGGAATTTTTTTCCTTTACTCAGTCATTCTTTAATAGAATCACGTAAAGTTTTTCAAATACGTCAGGTAAAAAAGAAATGAAAAAAGTGACAACAAAATTTTGTTATTCTACTTCTACACACCCTCAAGTTATGTGATAGCGCAAGCTCAATACCGATGATTTGTAGAGTAAGAACAGGTCACATTAGCCAAGTGTGATTTGTAAGAAATTAGCATAATACTCTGCAGGTCATTGCAGCATGCCTCAGAAATGATATATTTAACTGTTTTTGAGTAGCAACAGCACCATCGAGTGACCTGTACCATCGATGATATTTGTACCAAATTTTATATCACACCACACACATTCTTATGATTTGAGAAAGAAGAAGCTCTGAGGAAAGTATTTGTTAATGTACTGAAACATCAGGTATTTAGTGATTATATTTTTATTAAATGGAAGCTCCTGGAAATAATATTATGAATTCATTTATTCAAGAAAATATTAGAATTAACAAAACACACACAAACACACACACATACATATATATATAATTCAAAGAAGTAATTTTGATCATTAAAACACCCAAAGTAAAATAAGTTATGCAGTTTTATATGTAATTAAATATTAAAAATTATTGTTAAGAATGATATAACTACAGATAGGAAAATTATTACTTTGGCATAAGAAAAAATTAAATAAATAAATTTGTTTATATTTCCAGAATACTAAATTTTTACTTATGCTAGCCTAAAATCAGATTTGAATCCATGTTTTGATGGTTCATTAATAGTCAACTTTTCTTCCCAATTTGAGTCAGGTTTCAAATTTTCTTGGTTGGTCATTCATAATTAGAGTCACTTTTGTAGGTCAAGTTATTAAAGTAAAATTTTTTTTTTGTTTTACTTTTGGTAAGGTAGACTGGTATTCCTCATTCAGGCTGTATTCTGTGTATAATATATTACTTGTAAACATTTGATTTATGAAGCTGGGCAGAAATATTGTTGTAGGTTTTAGAACACACAATTCTCAATTATTATTTTTTTAAACATTTGCATTACAAAATAAAAATATTTTTCTCTATTCTATGATAAATGCAAATAAATTATAAACATAAACTGTTACAAATGATTGTTTTATGTTTAATAAATTTCATAAAATACTTAATTGTTTATTAATTGATAACTTTATAGTGTGATATCAGGTATAATTCAATGATAAACTTTTTTAAAAGTTTTAATAATAGAAATATATCTATTCCATTTTTCATGTCATATATATTTTCTTTAATTTAAAAATAAAAATAATATTCAGGAATTCTGTAATATAATTAAAATATACAGATTTTCAATGAAATGGATGGCTGAAGAGTTGTGGGGTGGAGTATATTGAAGCCTGTCCATAGTATAAAGATTGACTATCTTAATATAAGCTGAGCATTGATTGTATATATGTATGGAGATGATAATCTGGACCAACTGACAAGTGCTGGTTTAGCACGAAATACGAACATTGGTGATTATTTATCTTTTTGACATGTGTATGACCAAGTGTGTCAGCAATAGTATGGATAATTGGGAGTCGTGGGAAAGTCTGAGTTCAACCCCCTTATATATTATATATTTGAGTGCAGGTATGAAAAAGCTTGTACTGTAGAAAAAAATTCATATATTAAAAATATACATTAATGTAATTAAAATATATATTAATGAACTTTTATTTATGTATTATTCTTTCTACTACTACTACTACTACTACTACTACTACTACTACTATACTACTACTACTACTACTACTACTACTACTACTACTACTACTACTATTATTATTATTATTATAATCAACTACTTGATTTATTTATAAATCATTAGAATAAAATATTTTGAAAAACCTAATATAATAAATAAAGTGATTAAAAAAATTTTTTTTTTATCCTTAAATATTAAGTTGTTTTTTTTATTATACACATTTTTTTATGTGACGACTTTCTTCATTCTTCAGGCCCAATTTTATGTGTAAATGATATACCCAAATTACTGATTAATAAGTTGAAATCATATACAAATTGCTCTTTGCTTATGCTAAAGGTTAGACATTTGTAATCCAACTAAATGATAGAGAAATCAATGATAAGTTTTAATTAGTCTTTGGTTCCTCAGGAAAACGGTCATTAATGAAAAAGAGGGGATTCACTCTCACATCTTGCAGCTATGTCTTAACTGGCCATAAAGTTGATGATTACTAAAAACGTAAATATTTTAAATTTGCTACAAAAAAGGAACAGAATCGAATTGACTATTCTTTTTTTTTTCCAGAAATTTTAGCTTCATCCCAGTAAATTGCATGTAATTAATATGCACTCTATTATTAGGAACACTAGCAAATATTATTCAATACATTAATTTTTTTTAAAAATATACTGCTAAATACCATTAAATTTTAAAATAATAACTAATTAACCAGATTTATTATTATTATTAATCTTTTTTTTTTCATAATAGCTTCCTTAGTTGATCACATATTATATCATCATCATCATCATCATTATAAATAAATATATAAAACTGCTATTATAAATAAATATGTTAAATTGTTGATGTGTGTGTGCTTGCACTGTTTATTATCATGTAAGCTTATACCTATTCCACAAGCATTCTGATCTTGCTGAGGAGGACTAACATTGTTTTCTACTATTTCGTTCACGAATATATTAGATTAAGGCTGTCTGTCTCAGTATTTATTGCAGAATGATTGAAAGAATATTTACATTATATAACAATTGAATGAATAATGTAATAAGCAGTTTGATTGGCTAGAAAATTTATTTATTTGTGAAATTTTGTTTATATGTTAAACATGTATATTATATAAAGTTCATAGTTTCAAGTTTTTATGGGGGGCTTGCACCTAAGTAATAACGAATATGGAAGACTATTACAAGATTTTTTTAAATCTTCATTTTACACACATATAACAAATTATTTATCTTTTCATTTATCACTATTTCTTATGGATTCTGGATTTTGATATCAAAATAGTTCATAATAAAGATCGTTCAGTTATAATAATAAAAAACAACAACATAAAAATACTTTTTCAACATGAAAATATTCCAGCTGGGGGCCTAGCGGTTGGCATAGCTGCCTTCAAAGCAGCAGGCCCGGGTTCGTTTCCCGGTTAACGCTTTGACATATAAGAGAAAAAAAAATCCAATTTAACAGCATTTACTTTTATTGTGACTTTTTGGTAAACAAAGTTACTTCTAATAAAAAGAATAAAAAGCCTTTAGATACTTAGTCATCAAGATATTTTTATAATTTAAAATATTTACCAAAATCAAATCTTTTGAATAATCAATAAAATAGAAAAAAAACTGATATCAGTTTATCTATCTGATCTTTTATGTATTGCTTTTTCTAAAACCAACTTACATTTTACATAGAGCTCCGTACTTATTTGTATTATTTTTAGCAGTATTTTTGGGATTATGAAATTATCAGTCATTGTTTGACTAAACAATCTTTAGGAAGTCCTTTTTTGAAAAAAGAAATATAAATATTTCAACGTTTATCCATCCATTCTTATGTTAGACTTGGACGACATTTTAATAATCCTTAAAGCTTTTTTAAATATTTTTTTCATAATCTCTTACGTTATAATTCTCATTTAGATTTTTCTTTGATCCATATTACTTCACTTTCAATTATCTTTAGATCATAGGTAAGTGTCCTTTTTTGGAAGTTATGGCCATCAGAAATTTTTCTTTTATATGGACTTTTTGTATATGTTTCAAATTCTTTTAAATTAATCATTCAGTTTTACATGTCTAATTTAAGAAGGTTTTTTTGTTTTGCTAATATCATTATGTTTGTTACAGGATTTTATTTCAAATGCAGAATTTGATTTTTTTAATATTCTTAATAGATATTAAACCAGAAATTGCAGTTGATTAATAATACTTTATTTTAAATTTATCAATTAGAAAACGTTTATTTTATTATACATTTAGTTTTGCACAAATAATTTATTTGTAAATACATTTTGATTGGAAACAGACAAGGATAAAATTAATCGTTTCTGTAAAGAGCTTCCATTTACACAAACATATGAAATATTTATATATTTATGCGTTTTTGCGTAAATATCAATTTATGATATCTAGATCAGTTTATCTGTCACCTATGATTCTACTTGGGGGTTGAATCCAAACCAAATAAATGTTTAAAATTGTTTTAGATTCCAAAAATTAATAAGAATTTGTCATTCAGGTTAGCAGTCTATAACCAATTTATTTAAAATAAGAAAACCAGAAAAGAAATAATAATGAAAGCATCATACAGTTACATACACTGTATCCATAGTTTCTGTTGTTGATAATCATGAATAATACCCACCACATAAGTCTAAGAGTAAATGGCTATTTAAGAAAATTAGCATTGCAGTATGCTATTGAAATGTTGTTTTTTCTAACTATATAAAAAGTAAGCACACAATTTGAAATTTTTTTTTTAAAAAATGATATATTTACTTACTTGGAATTTTTCTTATAAGCTTGACAAATGTGTATCTATCTTTAATAACTGCAAGATGAGATTTATTAATTTCACAGCTGGTTTTGGCATCAGTCCATGTTTTACTATTATTGACAAATTGAACACATGATCCTATATCTAACCATCCATTTTTACAATCCAGACCAAAAGATAATTCTATGAAATAATATATATATATACATTGTATTGAATATTTTCATGGATTGTTATTATAATAGAGAATACAAATAAGATTATATCCATATAACAGAGATAACTTATTGCCTTTTATTGGTGCCAAGAAATTATCAATTTCCACTAATTGACAATCTCCCAGAGGCTAAACAAGTTTCTTCATTAATCAATAATGTCTGTGGGGAATGGATGTTGAAATATATATGTGTATATATTCACTTTACTACGTATATTAATTATACTGTTATCTTTATTATATACTTTGAGCAATAAAGATACTGCTCAATTAATAAATCTGAAAGTATATCAAAAGCAATATGTAAAAGTTATATTTTAAACACAATAATGTATTAGAATTTCCTAATATGATTTATATACTAATTACAATTACTGATTTAGTTTAAAATAAGTGAATCATAAAAATATTAGCTATGACTCATCTTGAAGAAAGATTTGATAAAATGAATCTTTGAGTAGTAGTAAATGCATTTGTAGTGTCTACTAGCATTATGAGTCTATTAAAAAACACCCAGTTTTGGATTAGTTTATTGAATTAAGTTCTGATATAAAATTTGGTACATAATACTATTATCAGTCACTCTAGAGAAGGAAGATATGCAAAGTGATAGCAGGAAGAGCACAATAATTCCATTCATTTGACAAAACAGACTATTTTGATTACTTTATTTAGGTGAGAATTGAGTGCTAGAGTTCACTACTCTATTATTGGGTTTAAGTTTAATCATATGTTACAATAAACTTCCACTATTAAGACACACAGACATAGCCTGAGAAATTTATGGAAGATGAAGTACGATGAACAAAAATATAACTGATTGCTCTTGAATATTTGACAATCGTGCTTAACATGATGGTTCACAGTACACAAAGTCATGAAGTCATGCAAACCAAATAGTAGCATGATAAAAAATGTAAATTTAATTTCAGTAATAATAATAATAATAATAATAATAATGATGATGATGATGATGATGATGATGAAAATGAAGTTTGATTACTGAAAGGAAGAGAACTGGAATCGATTTGAGACGTTAAAATATGGAATCTGACACCCAATCGTTGCATTAAATCATGAAGAGCATTTAAAAACAAGAATAAAATATAAACATGATTATTGTTTTCCAATGAAAAAAAAGTCAATTAAAGCTAACAAAATTGGGAGAGTTGTAAGCGATAAACTAGAAAAAGAGAAATAATTATTTGTAACTGAATATTCTCTAAGATTATGTCTTTTCTTAGGGGAAAAAGGTTATACTTTATATGATTGTGTTTTTCATAGAAAAGAGAAAAATAAAACATTAAAGAGAGATATATTTATTGCTAAAAATGTGTTATTTACTATATAAAAATAATAAACAAGTCATAATAAGATTAAATTATAAGAAACAATATACTCGAAAAGATGTGTGAATTGACCTCTTTTTTGCTTGTTTTCTAATAAAACGAAAAACAATACTATTTAAAAACAAATTAAAAGTAAAGAAATAAAATAGGATACTTTTTTTTAAAACCCTTCCAAGAATATTATAAAAGATTATCTTACTTAATAAACATCATACTTCAATGTACTAGTCTCATCATTTATTTATTAATCTTCAGCAGAGAAGGAGCAAAAACGAGATCTAGTAAACCACTTAAGTATCGCCTAAAAGTTTTGCTCTACTTTTCATTACACTGATGGAAAGTTTCCAGAATCGTTTAAAATTAGAGAAGACAAAACTAAAAAACAGTGGGTAAACGTTTTTTGCATCTAAATTAAGTCATTCTGCAGTATGCATATGAGATAAATTTTGGAATGTACTGTACAGCATCAGATATCCACATCATAAATAAAATGTCAGCTGACTATACTAAGGAATGATAAATATCAGATATAAATTATGCTAAAATTTAATTTAAAATATAAATTTATATATATTTATGTAAAAATATATACTAATCTTTTATATTTAGTAATTTCTATAAAATATATTATTTGACTATTTGGAATGTAATGTAATAGGGTTACTCGCTTGCAATTAATATATATATATATATTGTAACTTAATAAATGAATCAAAAAAAAGATATTACCATATCTGAGTAGTCCATAGAATGATCATAAGGAAATTGTTAATAACCAATATTATAGCAATGTATTATAACTCAGGTATATGAAATCACGTGAAGTGAGTACACTAGTAATTCAATAAAATATAACTCAGGTATACAGGCAGTAGGTTTTATCCACTTTCATTTCTTGGTTTGATGTTAAGTGCATGTTTAAACAAATACTAAGTGAATATGGTCTAGCAGGGCGCCACTAGATTATTTGAATCTAGACACGGTTATATCTAATAACCTTTTACATGTACCGGGTTTGAATCCCTTTTTGGTACTTTATTTCTAATAAAAAATGAGAGATTTTGCTTTTTGAGCCATATCACTATACGCACTAATATTTAGGTAAAAGTAAAACATCTTTAAACCAAAGTGGAGTTCATTGAACATAAATCATTTCTCAGATCTTAACATAACAAATGTGTTTCAATATTTTTATAAGTTCACTAGCTCAGATTATATATAACTAATTTAGGATGGCAATTCACTCATCCTTGCATGAAATAGATGATGGGATGTGGTTATAATAATACTAAGAAATCACTAAATATTATAAAATCAATATTTATTTATGGCCTTTAAACAGTTAAACAGCTCATTAATTAAAATGTTGATGACGATGATGATGATGATAATAATAACAATAATGACAAGGGTTTCAACTACAGCTCGAGGACTAAGCCTAATCATAAAACTAAATTTTATGAAGAAATTCATAATTATTGCTTAATTTTAGCATATTTACTTATATCTTAAATAACTAATATTCAACCATTGATGATGATGAATAATCACACTTAACAAAGACTACACTTAATGAAATATATACGCCTCGTTTAATAAAACAAACTAATATTTATTACTACAGTTCTAACATATACATAAAAATTTCTAGATAAATATGAAAATTGACATGAATAATAATAATAATTGATTATATAACAATCCTCAGATTAATTTTAAGTTCTTCCCCCTTTCCCTTCAAATGTATTTTGTATTACGTTGGACGTCACATTAACCATGATTTTCACTCCATGAGAAAAGTATTAAAATATATATATATAATCTGCTCATTAGCATACATACTTTAAAAATCCAACATGTAAATAGAATGTAAAAAAAAATGTTAGTAGAATTGAAAGAGCAAGTTTTAGAAAAGAATTTTAAATCATTATCTCCCCCTCCCTTCCAAGAGCTGAAATCTATACTTAACTTGAAACAAACTAATCTAATATTCTAATACTACTTGTTATTTCACATTCACTCACAATTATACACATATAAAATATCATTATGTATGTGCGTGTTTTATCCCATAATAACAAAATATTATTTAAAACCAAAATAATAATATATTAGTTAAAACTAAAATCATAATACCATAAAAAAAATTGTTTTACACATTAATATTTTTCATAACTGTAAAATTAATAAACAAATAATTTTCATACATTCAAGATCATTTATGAAGCTCAAAGTTATTTTTAGTAAGACATTCTTGTTTTTAATTGATCTGAATAGTCTTTAAAAGTTCTTTAAATAAAAGATACCACTTTATTGCTAAAATGTTTATTAAGACTGATATCATAAAGAAAATAGATATAAAAAGTCATATTACCGATCTTTTGTTTGTGGCGAATTTCCAAGGGTTCAAACTTGTCTATATTTCTGCAGCTACTATTTCTGTTTTATGTGGGAACAATCTCTTTCTTGAGGTGTATAACTATTTAATGATGATGACTCTATTGAGGTTATTTGCTTTAGTGGACAATTTGGAAATCATTATATTAAATTTTCTTCTCTTCCTGTCAAGCATGTGGATGAAATACAGCAGTTGTTTTCCCATTTGTAAATTTTCTTGAGTTTAAAATCAGTTGTTGTAACAATTAATTGGACTTGATGATTAATATTTATCAGTAGATTAATTCATCTTCTTTGAATGCAGGTGAATGCTTTCTTCCTTCTATTAAAAACATCTTATTTCTCTGGTCAGTTGAAAGGTGTAGAATATTATTTTAGACACATCTTTTCTTTCCTATGTGATGTGCAGATAATATCAAATTGAATGCTGAAAATATAAGAAATGGCTTGCTAGAAAAATTATATGTATGTCCCATCGGTTCCGGACCATCTGCGGAAGCTGCATATCACATAGGAAAGAAAAGATGTGTCTAAAATAATATTCTACACCTTTCAACTGACCAGAGAAATAAGATGTTTTTAATAGAAGGAAGAAAGCATTCACCTGCATTCAAAGAAGATGAATTAATCTACTGATAAATATTAATCATCAAGTCCAATTAATTGTTACAACAACTGATTTTAAACTCAAGAAAATTTACAAATGTGAAAACAACTGCTGTATTTCATCCACATGCTTGACAGGAAGAGAAGAAAATTTAATATAATGATTTCCAAATTGTCCACTAAAGCAAATAACCTCAATAGAGTCATCATCATTAAATAGTTATACACCTCAAGAAAGAGATTGTTCCCACATAAAACAGAAATGGTAGCTGCAGAAATATAAACCTTATACAAGACAAGTTTGAACCCTTGGAAATTCGCCACAAACAAAAGATCGGTAATATGACTTTTTATATCTATTTTCTTTATGATATCAGTCTTAATAAACATTTTAGCAATAAAGTGGTATATTTTATTTAAAGAACTTTTAAAGACTATTCAGATCAATTAAAAACAAGAATGTCTTACTAAAAATAACTTTGAGCTTCATAAATGATCTTGAATGTATGAAAATTATTTGTTTATTAATTTTACAGTTATGAAAAATATTAATGTGTAAAACAATTTTTTTTTATGGTATTATGATTTTAGTTTTAACTAATATATTATTATTTTGGTTTTAAATAATATTTTGTTATCATGGGATAAAACACGCACATACATAATGATATTTTATATGTGTATAATTGCGATTGAATGTGGAGTAACAAGTAGTGTTAGAATATTAGATTAGTTTGTTTCATTAAGTATAGCATTTCAGAGGTAGAAGAGAGGGGGGAGATAATGATTTAAAACTCTTTTCTAAAACTTGCTCTTTCAATTCTACTAACATTTTTTTTTTACATTCTATTTACATGTTGGATTTTTAAAGTATGTGTGCTAATGAGCAGATTATATATTTTTTTTAAATACTTTTCTCATGGAGTGAAAATCATGGTTAATGTGACGTCCAACTTAATACAAAATACATTTGAAGGGAAAGGGGGAAGAACTTAAAATTAATCTGAGGATTGTTATATAATCAATTATTATTATTATTCATGTCAATTTTCATATTTATCTAGAAATTTTTATGTATATGTTAGAACTGTAGTAATAAATATTAGTTTGTTTTATTAAACGAGGCGTATATATTTCATTAAGTGTAGTCTTGGTTAAGTGTGATTATTCATCATCATCAATGGTTGAATATTAGTTATTTAAGATATAAGTAAATATGCTAAAATTAAGCAATAATTATGAATTTCTTCATAAAATTTAGTTTTATGTTTAGGCTTAGTCCTCGAGCTGTAGTTGAAACCCTTGTCATTATTGTTATTATTATCATCATCATCATCGTCATCAACATTTTAATTAATGAGCTGTTTAACTGTTTAAAGGCCATAAATAAATATTGATTTTATAATATTTAGTGATTTCTTAGTATTATTATAACCACATCCCATCATCTATTTTATGCAAGGATGAGTGAATTGCCATCCTAAATTAGTTATATATAATCTGAGCTAGTGAACTTATAAAAATATTGAAACACATTTGTTATGTTAAGATCTGAGAAATGATTTATGTTCAATGAACTCCACTTTGGTTTAAAGATGTTTTACTTTTACCTAAATATTAGTGCGTATAGTGATATGGCTCAAAAAGCAAAATCTCTCACTTTTTATTAGAAATAAAGTACCAAAAAGGGATTCAAACCCGGTACATGTAAAAGGTTATTAGATATAACCGTGTCTAGATTCAGATAATCTAGTGGCGCCCTGCTAGACCATATTCACTTAGTATTTGTTTAAACATGCACTTAACATCAAACCAAGAAATGAAAGTGGATAAAACCTACTGCCTGTATACCTGAGTTATATTTTATTGAATTACTAGTGTACTCACTTCACGTGATTTCATATACCTGAGTTATAATACATTGCTATAATATTGGTTATTAACAATTTCCTTATGATCATTCTATGGACTACTCAGATATGGTAATATCTTTTTTTTGATTCATTTATTAAGTTACAATATATATATCATTTTGAGGCTGGCTATTTTGAAGTACGGACATTAATATATTTATATATTTATTTTGCAGAGGATGGTGCTATATTCCTCAGACATGTGGGATGAATTAATATTTGGATATATATGTACATAGACACTTAACTGATCTATAAGTATTTCATAGGACATCAGTTTTTCTTGTTTTACTAAGTAGATATGTCGCCATGATTTTGGTAAACAGTACCGAAAGCGCTTGGCAAATTGTTGTTTACAATTAATGTTTTTTGCATTTTGGCTGCCCTGTTTATCACGCTTTATTCGTGTAGAATAATTTTCATTATCTGACAGAGCTTTTATATTATTTATTTAAGTAGATATCTATATTATCTAATAGCATATATAAAGAATTTCATGTTAAAGTAACACGAAGTAAAAAAAAAAACTATTCAAATCTGAATCTAAGTAAATTATAAATATTGAGTTATTTTCTAACAGTGCAAAAAATAATAATATCTTGCTTTACCAAGTTTTAAAATAATTGTTTAAAAATACTGTACTATAATTTATTTATTGTTTAAAAAAAGATTGTAAAGAGGGAGATATAATAACAGACTTTTCTATATATGCTAGTGCAGTTTAATTATTTATTTCTGATAATAGATATAGTTATCATGCATTGTTGAACTTTAAAAATTCCTAAAGGAATACTATTCTCTTTTCTAGATAAAGTTACCTACAATTTTATTTATTCTTTTATGGATAAAGTTACCTACAATTTTGCTTTATTTAAAAAGAATGTGCATAGAAAGTGTTCTATGAAATGGATATGTTTATGTTAAAAATAAATAGATGTATAAATGATAATGAAACTCCATTATCACCAATTTTTGACCATCTATTTATTTAAATGGGAAAAAAAATCAATCATTCGTGCATAAAATTAGGATATCCATTTGAAATTAATTACTACAATAATCTTTTTCTATTGTAACAGATTTAACATTTTAGTAAATATTTTTTTTATTTAAGAGAATATTACTCAATTTCAAAAATATATACCGAGTAATATAATGGTATCGTTAAATAAACAACTTTATATACAGTAACTGGATAACAATCAAGTGTTAATGCTTATTGTAGTCCTCAAGTAATATAATGGTATATGTCAAGCGATGGTGGCCTAGTGGTTAGCATAGCTGCCTTTCAAGCAGCTGGTCAGGGTTCGTTTTCCGGTCAACGCTTTGACATATATATAAAAATAATAATAATAATAATAATAATAATAATAATAATAATAATAATAATAATAATAATAATAATAATAATAATAATAATAATAATAATAATAATAATAATAATAATAATAATAATAATAATAATAATAATAATAATAATAATAATAATAATAATAATAATAATAATAAAAGGTATCCTTAAATAAACAAGGAAATTTAATATGTATTTATTTTTATTAAAAGGGAAAAAGGTATATTAATAATTAGTATTCCAGTTATACCAATATTTATTAATTGTATATTATTTCCTTGGCCAAACAATTAATTGTCTATTAAAATATTTTGTGCTTGAGATAAATTAAACCTGATGACTATATTTTTGTGTGCTCATTTAATAAAAGTATCTATACAATTTTATAATTAAAACTTTTAATTATATATCGTAATGGAACCTCACAAACATTAGTTGATATGATTCATTGATTAAGTGCATCCATAATAGGTTATAGCAAAAAACAAGTTAGGATCAATATTTTTATAATTTTATTTGATGGTCCCTGGATGAAAGTGACATCACTACTCTTTATGTATTTTATAATTAAATAATTTGGCAAGAAGAATTTAAGGATATTAGACCACTATAGCTGATAATGAAGGAAAATACCATCCTATCTGGAATCTAAATGGTGTATGATTTATACAAGCCAAGTCTATTCTGGCACAAACTGGCTTTAAAGTAGGAACCTAAATAAAAATTATCATTCATTTGCATTCTAGTAGTTGATTTGGCATTAGAATATATATATAAATAAATGAATGCAGTCACTTAAACAATACCAAAATCAACAACAATCAACAATCTGAATCTGTTGGCATGGCAACTTCCTTTTACACTAAAGTTGGATATTCATCTTTATCTATGGCCAGTATGTTTATATAGATGCTAAAACTTGCAATTTAACTAAAGAAAGTGAGATTATTAATTCAAAAAAATTTAAATAAACTTTATTAAAAAAGAGAACATAACCTGTTCTTAAAGCAGACTAACAAATAGTCAATTATAATTTTCAAATTCCACTAAAACTATGTAGTATTTAGATAATAAAGTTAATAATGTGGAAATCTACATATGTTTATAAATATAAATACATGAAAGTAATCAATGCTTAAACAATAACAATATCAATAACATTCAACAATCTCAATCTGTTGTCAAGGCGACCTTTTACAATAAAGGTGGATATCCACCTTTATTCTTTGTCCAATAGTTTATGTAAATAGTGATCTATTTCAGTATATAATTTATTTTTAAAATATAGTAGTTGGCAATTGTAAATGTAATTCAGGTTTCCTAAACTGGATTAAGTTTTATGTTGATATAGGTTTGTATTATATAAGCACATACACACTGATAAAGGTCTGTGTTATGAGAATTTAAATTTAATTTTAAAAAGATAAAGAACCTAACTTATTTTAATTAAATTTATTTCAAATAAATCTGTTTTAAAAATTGTTATGAGAATCAACTTAATTAAATGGTACTAATCCAGAAAATTTTGTTCAGATAGCTTATCTTTTAGTAATTAAAATTCTAGGAAAACCAATTTCTTTTAAGTTTTGTTTCATGTTTGTCAGTTAAATATATTTTTTAGATATTAAGATAGCTAACTCTCATCTATAAATACACGGGCTTGTTTAATTAAATAATTTTATAAACATAGATAATTAAAAGTAATTACACCTGGGTCTCATTTTATGCGATAAATAGGTTCCTCGGAAAACACACGCAAATGAAATTGCGCAAAAATAGACGTAACTTACATTGAAAAAGGGGGGTGCAGTCTGTGATTTTTCAAAATTCACATAAAAGCAAAGCACCAACATAAAATTACTTTAAAATTAGTGCAAAAAAAAAATAAGGAAATATGATTAATAAAAAATTTCAAATTTGAAAAAAATTGATACAAGACAAACTTTTTTTAACTATAATATTTAATTTTATTCAAAATAATATATTTTTATGCATAATTTACAGTACAGTAATTTACATTTTTTATACACGTTTTAATTATTATCGCTATTTGCCGAAAAACACGTTCGTTTGCAAACTGGTAAAAAATCAGATTCTCACAAGAGGAAATACAACTAGCACCAAGTTCACTCTCATGTTGTGTTAATGGTTTTCTGTTGACAACGTAATTAGTAATTAATCTTTGAGATGATGATTTTATTAATTGTTTATGAACTTAGACTTATGATAATAAAAAGACATTTATTCACCACTGCTGGGAAAAATTTAATTAAAACTAACAACTAAAAATTAAATTCTTATTTTTGTCTTTAATTTTTTAATTTTCAATTCCGTTTAAAAATCAAATTTCATTTTACATCATATTAATTTCAAGTCGCCGTACATAATTTTTAAATTGTTAATTACAATTAAAAATCAGATTTTAATTTTTAATTGTCAAATTTAATTGTGCCCACTGCTATTAATCACCTTTTAAAAATAAACTTGTGGGCACTAAATGATTAATAATTGATTATGTTCTTTTTTAAAAGGCAAAAATAGAATGTGATTTAAAATGCAAAATTAACACGCACAATGTTTGAACAAATTTACATTATAATCTTGTAAAATTTAATGTGTGTATACATAAAATGTGGAAATCATGATTTTAATTTCATTATTGCATAAAATCTTACTATTATAAAGCACTGAAAATATTAAAATTACTAAGATGAAAGTCGAATTCCAATAATGTGCTATTACTTTCAATATGACGTAAGTGCGCGAAATTTATTATTTAAAGTAATAGCGCATTATCGGAGTTTGACTTCCGGTGAAACACGAATCGCGTAACTTCAAAATCATGTTAAATAAGTCCACGTAAAAAGAGACCCAGGTGTACTGGATTTTTTAATCAAAGAATTTAGCAAAAAGAGGTTAAGTAAAATAACTATTGCTGGCTTATTAATTATAAAAAATCTGTTTGGCAAAGTTGATAATAATATAAAAAGGCCAATTTTAAGAAAATACTTTTGTCTTTTGGTCTTTTCTTTTGTCTACTTGATATGGAGTAGACAGAACCTCTATCACAGCAGAATAAATCATCATGCATTGATGACTGTGACAAAAAGAACCTCACTTCTCCAGAATAGAGCTTATAACCATCAGGATATTGAACTTTTCTTGTTGATCCAATATTATGCCAATTATCTTCACATATGAAATTAAGCAGACATACTTCTCAACTATAAAAAATCATAACAATTCTACTTGAAAACCCAAACCTTATGGGGATTAAGATTTTAAAATCTTAAATAGAAAGACTTTTTGAGAATACTACCAAAGAGCTCTCTTTTCAAAAATGTATGTATATAAATATAATTCCATTTTATAAAAAATATCTGTTCAAGCATATATTGGACTGAAAGTAACCTGTTTATTTATTTTATGAACTATTTGAAAATTTTATAAACTTGCATTACCAACAAGCCAGTTAATTTATAAATTAATTTAGATGATTTTATGTTTATCTTTTATATTAACTTACTTCCAATACTTCTATTTTATAATACTTGGTTTAATTTCAGATATTTGACATTGCAGTAGAATACTTTAAGTACTTTTATTTTTTCAGATGCTTTAATGGTTTATATTTCTAAATAATTGAGACATAAAAGAAAATCAGTTTTGTTACTTAATTTTTTCTTCCCAAAGTTTAAAAATCACTTTCATGATTTTGGGAACAAAAATTTAGTTTTAAAAGAATCAATATTTAGTTTTAAATCAATCTTTTTTCTAAGAAAAAAGTTTTTTTTTTAAAAAAAAAAACATGTATAAGAAAGATTGGGTTATATTACATATTAATATAATTAAAATTTAGTGTCTCTTTAAAAATAGTCAAAATCATTTATGTAAGTCAAGCTATGTGTGTGTCTAACATGATGTACATGTATTGTATAAATGATTCAGTAAGTTGATTTTATTGTGTTTAAATTTGTAGGGTAGTTTGCCTTGTGTATTTTGTTTGTTTCATGTATTGTCTATAATGACAAATTGGTATATATATGTATGTGTGCATTTTATACAAGGATCATTTGATATTTTATCTGCTACAAACAATTTTTGTATATGTTTATTGGCTTCCCTGTGGTATATTATTCTCATTCGAGGTACCCATGTGTAAATTTGATGTTGCTTTGAATGGAAATATTTCTTCCTATGAATTTTATTTTACTTTGTGCTATAGGTAGTTAGAGACTATTTGTTATTATTTATTTTTTAGATGATGATCAGTTATTTAATCTCATTGTAATGACACCTGCTTTTGTTATAATTTTTATAGTTATACCTATTATAATTGGAGGATTTGGAAATTGATTGGTTCCTTTAATGTTAGGAGCACCAGATATGGCATTGCCTAGATTAAATAATTTAAGATTTTGGTTATTATCTCCTTTATTTTTATTATTGTTAAGGTCTTCAGTGGCTGAGAGAGGGACTGGAACTAGACAAACTGTTTATCCTCCTTTATATAAAAATTTAACTCATAGGGGTGGATCAGTTGAATTGAATTTTTTTTCTTTACATCTTGCTGGTGTATCATCAATTTTAGAAACATGAAATTTTATTGCAACTGCGATTAATATTCAAACTTTTGATATGATTTTTAAATGCGTTCCTTTATTTGTTTGATCAGTAAAGATTGCAATTATTTTATTAGTATTATCATTGCCTATATTATCAGGCATTATTATGATATTACTAACTGATCAAAATTTAAATACTTCATTTTTTGATTCTGGTATCAGCATTTGATTTTTGGACACCCTGAGGTGAATATTTTAATTCTTCCACGATTTGGAATTCTTATTTTATTAATCATTATAGTGGCAAGAAAGAATCTTTTGGATCATTAAGAATAATTTATGCTATGTTATCAATTGGTTTATTAGGATTTATTGTACAAACATATCATATGTTTATGGTTAGGATAGATGTTGACACTCAAGCATATTTTACAGTGGTGACAACATGAATAGTAAATAGATAGATCCGATTTGTAATGGCCTACATGTTGTGATCATTTATCTTCAATTTACATTACTCTCTTTTGGTATTCTTTAATGCCTCAGTGAAGTATATATCTGTGCATATCTTAAAACACGTATCCAACAGAATAAGCTAAATCAATCTTCAAAGATGATTCAGCATTATTATGTAAAAATTTTGTGAATATTATTTAAAGCTACCAGAAATCAAATGCAGTTATACCAACATAAAAGATGTAAATTTAGTTTGTACTTGATCTGTACTATATTGAACTCTTAATAAAGTTTGCTTTATTTATTGTTAGATCTGTTTTAGCTTTTGTTTATTGTTGTCTGCCCTGCCAATTGATATTTCTAATCTGTTTTTTATGATCTAAAGGCAATTTTAAATGACTGTGAGTAATGGTATAGCTGTGTAGGCATTGAAACTTGAGATCCTCATCAATAAACTCTCATATTTTAGGCTATAGGTCTACTGTCACACTGTGCTGTTGGATTTGTGTGCTTAATATTCATTACAATATATATATATATATATATATATATATATATATATATTGTAATGATATATATATATATATATATATATATCATCAACCATTATCAATCCACTGCAGGATGAAGGTATCTCCAAGTTCAATCCATCTTCTCTGATCTTTAGCTTCTCTTCTCCCCATCACCCTTGCATACTTTCTTATTTCATCCATCCATTTAACATGTGGTCTCTTTCTGGGTTTTTTGCAATTTATTGGAATCCAGTTTAAGAGTTCAATTGTCCATCTATTATCATCTCTTCTAGAAATATGTCCAATCCAACTCCACTTTAATCTTTTATTTTTTTCAGTGAGGTCAGTAACACCTGTTTGTTCTCTTACCCATACATTGCATTTTCAATCTCTTCTTGTTACTCCCAACATGCATCTCTCTATACTTCTTTGAGTGGTCTGAAGTCTCTGTATTGCTCTTCTATTAAGTGTCCAAATCTCAGATCCATAAGCAAAAACTGGTAAAACACATTTGTTAAAAACCTTCCTTTTCAAACACATAGGTATATTTCTTCTTAGTATCAAGTTATTTCTATCAAAAGCACTCCAACCAAGTTTAATTCTATGATTAATTTCATCCATTATGTTTCCATCTGTATTAATAATCTGACCAAGATATTTGTAACTGTTAACTTCTAACTCATCATAATCAATCTTTATTTTCATATTTTGAGAAAATCGATTAAACATTACTTTAGTCTTTTTAACATTTATCTTTAGTCCTACTTTCATCTGATAACTCCTGCAACATTTCCTGCAGCTGTAAAGCATTATTTGCAAAAACAATTACACCATCTGCAAAATCTAAGTGACTTAAATAATCTCCATTTGCTTTCACTCCTTTAGCTTCCCATTTTAATCCACAAAATACTTCTTGCAGCACTGATGTAAAAAGTTTTGGAGATATGGAGTCACCCTGTCTTACACCCTTCTCAATATTGACTTTCCCAGTATTATTATGTAATCTAATTGTTGCTGTTGCATTTTTATAAATATTTTTTTAAAATATGGCAATACCTTGATGATCCAATGCTTTAATCACTAAAGAAATGTTTATAGAATCAAATGCCTTTTCATAATCTACAAATCCAAAACATAATGACATCTCATATTCATTTGTCCTTTCTATAATGTTTCTGAATACCTGGATATGATTGATGTACTGTACTAAAACCACTTTTAAATCTAGCTTGTTATCTTGGTTGGTGGAAATCGAATGTTCTCTGTAGACAAGTTGTAATTATCTTGGTAAATTTTTTTTATATAAAACTGATAAAAGACTGATAGGTATGTCACTTCTAATATCTTCTTTATACCCTTTCTTAAATATTAATATTAATACTGCATTCTTCCAATCATCTGGTACATCTTATCATTTAGACAATTGGTATATAACTTTGCTAAATTTTTTTTCTATTTCTTTATGTGCTTCTTTTAATATATCAATTGTAACTCCATCATTACCTGGAGCCTTTCCTTCCAGATAAATAATTTTAAGAAAGATCAAATTATTAAACAAAGTCAGTAGCACAATGGCAGATTCGAGTTTTAGGCCCATGATTTATGCCCAGATCTACCACTACTGGTGCTCAAATCTCTTAAAAAATTCAAAGCAATAAAAACATTTAATTATTTTTTATTCAAATCACATGAGAATTAATTTGGCTAATACCATATTTCTCAAGTGTTCTTTTTATATCCATTGGTGGCATTATTTTTTTGTGAATTATAGAATAAATCACTTGGATAATGAATAATACATAATTAAGTGTAGGTTGATATAATTTTTTCCATCTAATTAATTCTGGAATCTTTAGAGATATTTTTACACAAATGTTAAAAAGGATTTTTTTTATATATTTAACTGAAGAAAGGACAATGAGAAATGAAATGTATTATTTTTTATTAATGTAATATTTGGCAAAGTCTAGTCTAATCAAAAATTATGAGATACCAAATCTTCATGCTGTAGTGCCACCAAGTGCAAGGCTTCATAATCAATGGATACAGGAAGGTTTGTACATAAAATCCCTATCTAGTGCCTACTAATCCAGCACTCACAGACTAGTTTCTAATAGCCTTGAATTTAGGGCACTGATCTAAGTTTTAACATCTAATGCAACTCTCCAGCAGCCACCTTTTATCTATTTGGTTACTATATAGCTAGGAGCTCAAGTTGAAACACTCTAAAGTTTTCAACCGAAGCCTATTTGCTTATATAGTCATATAGAGCTGAACTCAATTGAGCATCAATATATTTTGAGTTCAGATTTATATGACTAAGCAAGAAAATGAGTTTGGGTTGGAAACATTATGGTATTTTCATCTTGGGCTCCTAGTTAAATTTATAGTTAACCAAATAGGTAAAAAGTGACTGCTGGAAAGTTGCATTAGATCCTAAGATTTAGGTACAGTGCTTTTAAATCCAATGTTCCTCATTGATGAAAGCCACAAACTAGAAACTAGTCTGAGGATGTTGGATGAGTAGGCACTAAGTAGGGATTTTATGCACTTCCTGCATCCATTGATTACAAAGGCTTGCTCTTGATGTCCCTATGGTACAGAGAGTTTTCTATTGTTATTAAGAGCATGTGTAAGCATATGAAATGATGATCATAAGATGTTTTGATGGTTTTATACCTATTATGCTCATAAGATAACAGTGACTGTGATTTTTCTCAAACCAAAGATACCAAAATGTATAGATGCTGAACTGAGTTCAGATCATTATACAAACAAATGAGCTTGGGTTGGAAACGTTATGGTGTTTTCATCTTGGACTCCTAGCTTTATAGCTGGAGGGTTGCAGTGCTCTCAAATCCAAGCTCATCACTGATAAAAGCCACTTGCTAAAAACTAGTCTAGGGAATTTGGATGAGTAGGCACTAAATAGGAATTTTGTGCACAAACCTTCCTGCATCTATTTATTATAAAGGATTGTACTTGGTGGCACAACTGTGAGGAGAGTTTGGTATTCTTATTAGCAGCATATGTAAGCATATGAAAATGGTGATCACACGAATTATGAGATGCTTTAAAATGTTTGAGAATATTGGATTGTATTGTAATATGAATTAGAATTTATTTAAAAATTTTTTTTTATTTAATTTTGAATATTTATTCTCAAACCAAGCAGCAATTATAAATGCTTTAACTATACTGTGGGTTGATAATCTTAAATTAGTCTTGATCTAGTAAAATTTTAATCTGAGGTGTGAATATAAGCATGTCAGTTTTGTATCTATAATTCCCACTCCAAAAAACTTGAATAAATAGGGTTATTGTAGGAAAGTGATTATCAGGCAAAATGAAAGTATTGTTAAAATCTTTCACCAGTTTTCAAAATTATAGATTTTTATATACAAAAATTTTTTTTAAAAAAATTGTAAATGTCTTAACGTTAGAATATTTTAACATTTGAAATATTCAACTATTTTAAATAGTCAATTCAGGCAGAAGATGCTAAGAAACTTTTGATTGCCTACCAAAGGATACATTTGATAGGGATCTTTTAGTTAGCTAACTTCAACTGTAGATCACTTTCAAATAAAAGAAATAAGGCAAAACTCTCTTCATACAGTAGCGCCACCCTGTGCCAATCAGAGTAATCAATGGATGCCAGAAGGCTTGTGCATAAAATACCTATCTAATGCCTACTCATCCAATATCCCCAGACTAGTTTCTGGATTGTGGCCTTCATCAGCGAGATGGTGATCATGTGATGTTAAATAAAAGAAAGTTGTATTAATTTAAAGAACTATCTAATATTAAATAAAATCTTGTCAGATTTTATAAAGTTAAGAGAAAAGGTAAAAAGGCAATTGATGTACAAAATTAATATATTTTACAATAATGGCTTCCAGATTGGAAGCACAAATGGAGTGGAATTTGTTGCAAATAAAAAATGAAAAAATAATAATCTAAAGAATAATTCTTTAATAAACAGAATTTTCAATTTAATAGAAAAGACCAAATGCAGATAATTCACGTTTAAACCCTAACAAGTTTTCATTGAGATGAAGATGTATAAACATTTTATATACATAGTTTTTGATTGCATTAAATAATTATTTTACAATTACAATTGGAGACTTATTGCTAGAACTAAAAAACAATTGAAAGATGTCAGTGCTATAGATAAATATAGATAAAAAATGGCAAATCACATTCGAGTACAATATTAAGAACTAATGAATATGAGTTGCCATTAGTTTGGATGGTTATCAACATTACATGAACTAATTAAAATATATTGATAACTTTTCAAGTAGAAATTGGATTTGGATATTGATGTACAGTGCAGATTTCAATGTGCTACTAATGAATATACCAAGTTGAAAATTTAAGGTATTCTGTAATAATGATATAACTAGTTCAACTATATTAGTTGCAAATGGAGCAATTATTCAGCCAAATATATTGTAAGAAAATCAGACTTGAACCTCCGGTTGATGTAACATAAAAACAATGGAATGTGTTCCTTTTAATATGCCTTATCTAAAAAGATATAGCAATCTATGGTTGTAAAAGCATATTTTCATTGAACTAAGCAGGAGAAGTGAATGAGTAATGATAGAATTCATGCAAAAGTATTTTATGGTGAACTTGGGCAAGATTTTCATAAGAAAAATCACAGATATCATTTGTGTTATAAAAAATAGTTTAAAGACATTCAATAGAGTTATGTTTACAATAAAGTTGCTGTATAAAAAAAATGACATCATAACAGATTCATTAAAAAGTTTAATGAACCAACATGTAATATATGTTGATTTGTTCGTGCTTTACAGATATGTTTGTCTAGATACTTCAGAATTCATCCTTAATATTTTGTTTGTTTGTTTGTTTTAGTTTAGATTATTTGGAATGAATCAAAAATGGATTTAACGGATATGAATTAAGAATATGTTCTTACATATGAACCAAAAATATATTTCTGTAAAATTCAAATGTACGAACAAAATATAATCTCATTCATTCTTTCCGTAATCACATGTATAAATCCTCTGTTTAAAACATTGATTCAATACTAAATATAAAATGAACCTCTTTTCCGGATTAAGATTAGGAAATTTTATTTTTATGAATCATTTGTAAATTTATTATTATTATCTTTTTTCATATGTCACAGCATCTGCCGGGAACCCACACCCGTCTGCAACCAACTACTTGCTTGCGTGGCGGCTGCGATACTTCTCGGCTAACAACGCAAGACACTTTTTTCTTTTTCAGAGGTGATTTATACTCTTTTAATATAGGATTCTCACATGAAACGTACGTATTACATATATAATGGCATGTTTAAAAATAGGAAAAATATATAAAATTACTAACATTTCATTTTAAATATGCTAAGTAAGTATAAAACGAAATATTAAAATATTAAAAAAAATTATAACATTAAAATTAAAAATTTATATATATAAAATGTTAATTTTAAAGTAGTAAAATAAAAGTGTTGTTTTTGTTATTTATTATTTTTTTAAGGTTTTTTTTTTAAAATACTTTTTAAAAATATATTAATAAATTGTTGTTTTTTATAGTATATTTAAACTAGAATGCCGTTTGTATTTTGATTTCTTTTCTATTTAAGACATAATACAAGTATAATGTATACATTTGTATCATTATCAACAACATTTCCAAACATTGTCGATCCATTGCAAGATGAAAGTATCTCTAAGTATAATTCAATTTCTCCGATTTCTAGCCTCTCAATAACACCCATCCATCTCACATGCGGTCTCTTTCTAGGTCTTTTACAATTTTCTTAGCATCCAGTTTAAGATTTCAACTACCATTTATTATCATCTCTTCTAGCAATATATCCAACCTTGCTCCACTTCAGTCTCTCAGTTTTTTAATTATGTCAGTACTACTTGTTTGATTTCATATAAATATATATTTTGATCTCTTCTTGTTATACTTAACATATATTTCTCCTTATTTGTTAAGTGGTTTGAAGTTTTTGTATTGCTTTTCTGTTAAATGTCTAAGTTTCAGATCCATAAGTAAAAACTGGAAAAACATTTGTTATTAAAAATCTTCGTTTTCAAACACAGACATGTTTGCTTTTAATATTATTTCTACCAAAAGCACTCCTTCCACATTTAATTCTATGATTAATATTATCCACCATGTTTCCATCTGTATTAATATTTTGACCAAGACATTTATAGTTGTAAACTTTTTATAATTTATTGTTATCAGTCTTTATTTTATTCTTTTGAGAAAATTCATTGAACATTATTTTAGTCTTTTTTACTTTACGTTTGGTCCTACTTTCATTTGACAACTCTTGCACCAATTTCTGAATCCTATTTCTCAAAAACAATTACATAGTCTTCAAAATTCAGATTATTTAAATAATCTCCATTTCTTTTAAGCTCCTTAGCTTCCCATTTTAATTCACAAAATACTTCTTGTAAAACTGCTGTAAATCACTAGATCATTTATTAATCTTCTTCATGTAACCATGTAATTTAATCACAGTTGTTTCTATTTGATAAATATTCTTCAGAATATATCATGGATCTATACTTTGGTGATAATCTCTGTAGAAATGTTTATAGAATTAAATGACTTTTCATAATTCACAAATCCAAAGCACAATGGCAACTCATAATTATTGTTTTTTTTCTACAACTTCTCTCAATACTTGGATGTGATCCACACTCCTTTTAAATCTATCTTGTTTTTTTTTTTTTTTTGGTTGGTTTAAATCCCAAATTCTTGGTAGATGAGTTGTAATTATCTTGGAAAAGTTTTGTATAGTTTGATAAAAGACTGATAGATCTGTCATTTCTAATATCTTCTTTATGCCTTTTTTAAATATCAAAATTACTATTGCATTCTTTCAATCATCTGGTAAATGTTTATCATTTAGATATTTGGTATATAACTTTAACAACAAATCTTCTATTTCTTCACTTGCTTCTTTAAAAAAATCGATTATAATTCCATCATTATTAGAAACTTTTTCCTTTTCCGTAGATTTAATTTCATGTTTCACTTCTTAATTTAAAATGCTGGGCAATTCAGAAAATGTAGCAATTGTAGAGAATACTTTATTTTCTTATTCTTTATTGTTATATAATTCTTTACACATTTCATGATGTCATCTATCTTTTTTGTAATAAGTTCATCTCTTTCTTATATCACAAATAATGTTTCTATCAATTCCAAGATGTTGTTTATATTTTGAAGATTTTATTTTTTTCAATAGCTTTCCTTGCTAATTCCAATTATGTTTTCTTATATCATTATTAACTCTTTTTTTGAACTATTTTACAAATCTCTAGATATTCAATTTTTCTTAATGGATCACTTTAATATATTTTCATATTCCTTCTTTTCTTCATGCATTGTCTTATTTCATTAGAAAATTTACTGGTAAATTACTGCTTTCTTGTATTAGCTATCCATATTACAGTTCTTAATAGTGTAACAGTTATCTTCCTATTGATTTTATTCAAATCTGAATCAACTTCAAAATCTGTTAATATTTTTAAATGATTTTCTAGTTCTAATTTAAATTCATTGGAATGTTTCTGAAGGTTGGGAATATCAACTGCCAATACTTTTGTCTCTAGTTTTGCATTAACACATATCTTGTATATCACATTAGTAATTAATGATCACTTTGTATGTTGAATTTATTAAAAACATTACAATCCTGAAATACATATTTTCTTAGTCAAAATATAATCCAATTCTGCTATACATTCATTTGGATGTTTCCATGTCCCCTTCCTTTTAGCATTTTTCTCAAAGAAAGAATTCATAATATAAAATTTTTCTTTTATTTCAAACTCCATAAGTGTGTGCCCTCTTTCATTTCTATAAATAAGTATATATATAAATCACACATAAAATGGCAATATGACTAAAACACTGACAAAAAATCACTAATCTGATATAAATATAAATTCACTATTGATGTAGAAAAATAAAAGTATTATCCTGAATTATATTTAAAATATAATTTGCTCCTATAGACAACAACAACAATGTCACATGACATTCTGAGTTTACTCACTTTCTTCACTCCATTTTAGAGTCAACTGCTGTAAGTGTGAATAAACAACTAAATATTCATTTTTCATCTTAGATTTGATTCAATCCAGTGGACCATTTTTATATTCATAAAGAATACTATAAGCATTATGTAAATAATTATTTAAGCATCAGATAAAAAATAAACTGTAAAGAAAAACATTTTAAGTGTTATAAGAATTTGTAAAGGGGTTCTAAGTTATATTTAAACCACTAGCTTCAAAGCTTAAATGTTACTTGCTTTTTAACTTATTGCTGCTGAATTCCTAAATGTGTATCTCTTTCATAATACTTTTCCTGTGCAAATAATGTAAAGGTAGGATGGCAGACTTGAAAACTAAAGTTTATTAGATTGAAGCTTTACCGACATTGTATGATCTCTTGAGCAACTAATTCTTTGATTATATTTTTGTCTTACATGAATTAGTCCAGTGGAAAAATAATAGACTCAAAATCTATAAATTCTTGGATTAAACCTAAATTAATAAAATAATCCTTTTACTTATTAAATTGTTTTTGCCTCTTCTCAAATGTATGTCATTTTAATATTGATTTATAGTGACTTTCGTTCCAATCATAATTCTGTAAACATATTTGATGAGTGTTATACAGGAAGTTTTACATATCACATGATCACCATTTCTTATACAAGCCAGAAACTTGTCTGGGGATATTGGATGAGTAGGCACTAGCTGGGGATTTTATGCACAAGCCTTCTGGAATCCATTGATTACTCTGGCTTGCACTGAGTGGAAATATGTATAGAGAGTTTTGCATGATTTAATAAGTTTTACATATCCAAGAAAATACTATTAACTGCAGGCAATTGATAAGTTCCTGCTTCATAGTTACTGCTCACTTCATTATTTTAAATCCACATTTTCCTTGGTTTAGTAAACATTTATTTGCATATTAAACAAAATTCATGATGTCTGTCTTTATTTTATCTTATTTGACAGTACACACATTTTAGCCTGAAAAAAAAATCGTCAAACCAACAAGCATTTACTTTTGAAAGTTTGACTTTGTTAATAGCTAAAAAATTTGGAGCCATTGTGATTTTGTCAGCAAGTTTAAATCATAGCTAATCTTTACTAAACGATTCCATTTCTTAGTAACTTATAACCTGTGATAAATACCTCAAGCCACCAGAGTATTAATTTTAGCATATTTTTTTTCCAGTTCTCTTGTTGGTAATACTTTGCTGAACCAAATTCAATACGTTTACATTTAATACTGTATAAAAATAAAAATCCGTGTTAATGTGATCTCTGAATAAAAGCTGTTTATTATACATAAAAATATTGTCTTATCATCCTAATACTATTTGTTGTAAGCTTGGATTGGTTATTTCAATGTCCTTCTCAGATCAGTTTTTGTTTTTATTAATGGGATTCAATTCAGAAATCAATGCAGTGACAGGAAACAAACTACCATCTGCTAATCTGAGATAAGTCAAACTTACAATAGAAAGCATTTTGTTTAATTATAATATAATAAGCTAAAGGATCAAGTGATGATGTGTTAAAATAGGCAAAACTCACTATATGTATTGCACACATCAATGGATGCCAGAAGACATAAAATCCCCATTTAGTGCCTACTCATCCAATATCCCCATTGATTACTCTAGTTTGCTGTGTGTGGCAATACGTATAGTGAGTTTTGCCTGTTTTAATAACAGTTATAAGAAAGCATAAGAAATGGTGATCATGTGATGTGATGCTGTGTTGTTGCTAAGCAATTATATCATTATTTATCCCATGACTTTGTCATAGGTCTACTTATATATTTTCAAAAGCTTTTACTTTTTGTTATTAGAGTCATCTACTGTAAATTTGAACAATCAGTAGATAATACAATTTCTACATTTATCTTCCTCAAACTATTAAAGAGCTAAGAGCAATTTGCTAAATGCACAAATGTATTAGCTTCACCTTTGAATTCTAGGCATCATTAATGAAAGCAAAACCAAAAACTGATTTGGATATACCATCAGCCTTCCATTGATTACTTAAACTTGCAATAGATATCTCTATAGTAAGGTGAAAAACTACTTTTTGAAACATATGAGTAAATATATCAGAGATGTTATTGTTGATATTAATCTCCATATTCAAAAGATAGAATGACTCTCCAGTTTGTATAGAACTGAGGATATAAAACTATGTAGAAATTGATCTTGTAATAAAACTATGTAACTACTGTATATAACTATACAAATGAGTTACTTTGGGTTCAAAACCTTAAGATTTTATTTTATTTTCAGGCTATTATGTTGAATAGTATAAAAAAGTGAAAAAGCAGTTACTAGATGATAAATATATTAGTTTTCTTTTTAAATTTTATTTCTCAATTATGAAGGCAAAAATGTATCTGAGGATAGGAATATAGTATGATACCATGAATATCATGAAAAAAAATTGGAATATAATTATATCTAGTGGAATTTTAGATAATATTGGGTATAAATACTTGCCATTTAAGATTTACTATCAAGGTGGCAATTTAAAAAATATTCTTCTTATTAATTTTGGATTGTTTCAAACTGTTATGGGAATATAAAGATTTACTAGAGGCATTTACTTTATTAAAACAGAGATTTTATTTTAGTCATGTGCAGTAACATAAGCATGATTTGCTTGCTATGCCAATAATCTGTGTTCAAACTCAGGCAAGTTAAAACTTGAAAATGCTTCAGATTTTTTTAAATTCCAGGCTATTATTTTGAGTAATATAAAAGAAATAAAGGTGATATCTGAGATTGTCTATTATAAAACTATTTTATCTGGTGTCTGTTGATTATTCTGGTTTAAAGTTGAGTGAAAAAACTGAACTTGGATGCATATGAAAATCATGATGAGAGAATATTTTTGTGAATAGACATAATATCGTTGCAGATTTTTTTTAAAATTAATTTTAAACTATAAAATCAGTAAGAGAATTATATACAAATAATAATTTTTACAATGGCAGTGAGTAACATTCAGATAACTAGATAAAAAGAAAGAGAACAGTTAGCATTTAAGTAGCTTCAACATATTGGTGGATCCTAGTGATACATTCAATATAAATGTCTCTGATAAAATAGATGGTGTCTTAAATAATTAGCTTCCACATTAGATTGTGGTGGCACTTTCCAATGCTCAAAGCTATCAATACACCTTTGTTATGAGGGCTCAAATGTCTAGAATACTCATAATGAATGCATCAATAAATACCTCATAGCCACAATGTGTTTACAGTTTGCTATACTTTTATATTGGACTGTTTTTCAGCTGTGGCCCTGGTAAAGGCTTCATCATGGTTCTCAAGAGGTATCATGACAGCCAATATTTTGACAAGTTTTTTTTTGAGTCCCATCAATGGCAACAATGTCAAAACGAAGACTACTGTCAAAATCCAGGATGGCCTGGTTAATTTTAACCAAGTTTCAGTCAGGTTTAATGGCCTTGTAAATTCAGTTTAGTATGGCATTGTTTCTAAGGATTACTGTAGAGAGATGCATCTTGCAATGACAAAGTATATGAGGAAGTATCTCATCCTCAAAAACATACCTTCTACACCTCTTATCATGATCACCAAATCTGTAACTACTATTCAAGAGAATCCAATTTAATCACATTTCTAAATAAAATGCCAGTCACAAAACCTGGTGAAGGCACTCTAATGCATAAAATGAGTGAGTGCAATGGCTCTATTTGAGACCTCTTATACTTAACTTTGATCAGGCTTAGCCAACAGTAGCCTTTTATAATATGAGTGCAAAGCAAACCACACCTTTTTCTCTGCATTCTTTGGGTGAAGAACAGCATTGTCCAATTTCAAGCCTAATCTACCAGAAGAATTAATGAACCAAAAAAGTTCCAATTTTTTTCTTTAGCACTCTTGTAGCCTTACATAGTCAAAGTCAGACATTTGATATATCTGGTAACTCTGAGTTAAAGCCATCTTTTATAGAGCCACTCAACTATTCCATTAGACCTGCCAATGAAGGGGGATGGTTCAGATGCTTATGAACAGCCATCTTCAATGCTCCATTTATAAAAGAACCAATTGAGTATAAAAATAATAGTTTTAGCCCATGAACAACCTGACAAATGTCCACATATTGAACTACAGGTAAGAGATTAAAGACACCATCTTAGTGGCTTAGATATAGAGGCTTAACTGATGCATTATGAGGAAGTGAATTCTTACCAAATAAAGAAACCTGTTTATCAAAATGCAACAGTGATTATTTTTTCATTATTCGATTTCAGAGTTAAATAAAACATTTACAGCCATAAAACTGTGGTACATAACTATGCAAATAACTTGGCTTGAGTTCAAAACCTTATGTTTTTTTAAAATTCAAACTATTATTTTGAATAATGTAAAAGAATAATAATTATTTTCTGAAGTTTGTATATTATAGAATTATACTATCGGGTATTCAGCCATTATTCTGCTTTAGAGTTGAATTGAAATGACTGTTTTGGGAAGCATATAAGAAAATCCATTGTTTTTTATTGATATTTATAATATTCATGTAAATAGACTTAATACAGTTTGACTTAAAACAAACCTTTGTAACTATGAATTTTTATGCTGTACTTTTGATAATTTTAGATGAAATCATTTTGTCCAATTAAAATAGTTATAATCAGATGTAAGAAATATGTTTCCTCAGAAGACAGAAGTTTTAAATTTGTAATGTTTGAATTTGAAGGTGTGTTCAATTCTAACTTTAATTTCAGATAATTTTTTTTATTATAAAAAAGACCTCTGCCATTTGAAGATGAAGGGGAAAATCTGTTTTGGGGATGAAAGGTTATTTTCATATGTCTCTTTTGCATGTTTTAATTTCAGCTGGAAAGCGGGCGTCACAAAATCTTAAAAATTTATAGCATTTGACATGTGAAATATTTGACAATAAATCTTCAAATGAATTCCATATTAAGTAAAAAATAATTGGCCATTAGTTGCTAGGGGATCATGTAATATACAACCACTCAAGTTGATGGCTAAACACAGCAGATCCATTCATTTGATTATAGGGAGAGTTTTTTTTTTTTTACCGGTCTTGATTGAAGACTAGTATAGGAACTATTTGTTCTTGAGATCACTACCTTACCTTTAAACTAAATAATGTTGAATGTAAAAAAAAAATCCTACTTTTTGTAATAATGTTTTATTATCATTAGAAATATTTCATATTAGCAGTTTTATGGTCATGTATTCAAAAAAGAAAAAAAAAGTTTGGAATTTTAGTTGGGCTCAAGGGATCTGTGAATATAAGGAAATAAATAATTTCATAATTTGAAGGTGTTTATCTTACATTTGCAATGGTTTAAATTTTTTTTATTATGAATAAAATATTATACACTTCAGTATACACTACAACATAGCCACATAAATGTTTTAGAATAAATTATAGCATGTCATTTGGGTGTTTCATCACAATGATGAACACATAAGCTTAGGTTGTATCAAAGTTCAAACTATACATTTCAGTACTCAAATGCTAAACTTTTCGAGTGATTAACTATTTGCTTTTTTGCTGCTTTGAAATGGCATTATATTTTAAGTAAACAAATGGGTTTTTAATTATTAAATGATTAATGCTTTATCAAGACTGTAGTAGGTGTATATAAAACGCACTCTAATTTAACTCTAAGTTTTAAATTAAGTCATGGCAAATTAGAAAAGATACTAATAAATTTTTAAAAAAAGAAGATATATTAACCCAAGGGCTAATAATAACTTTCGAATATGAGACATAATTATAGTAAAAAAAAAGGTCTATACTGAATTAAGATAACATTCAGTGGTAAATGATTCTAAAATATTAAGTGTATTGGACAAATTTCCATGATTGACAAACAGTCTTAGAAATCTTCAAGTATTGATTCCACAATAATAGTGAAAGTTGCGACTTTAATAATATGCATACTGATGGCAATAAATATTTTAACAAAAATCTGAAATAATTTTTATTGTATGATAGGCGTTCGCATGCATTATATATGGATGTATGTTGGATGATAGTAATATAATAGATAGTAAGACAAATACTTTATAACAGATGATGTCAAAGGTGTAACTTTTACTTTCTTTGTGGAATTCAAAGATTTATGCCAAAATTGTGTTGCTTAATTTTGGTGTATGTAATCCTTTTCCCCAAATGCCAAAAGTACTTGAACATGGCCTATGATAAGACAACTGAGATATATCCTTTATGTCAGTGTCATCAAAATCATATTATAGGTAAAGAGTAAATACATAATCTTAGATCAGCTTACTAAGAGTAAAATTTAATATTAGGTGAATATTGTTCAGTTATTATTTTTGGAAACTCCTACTACAGTAGTAGCCCACCTCCTGCTATGCCTATATTACTCAATGTTCAAATTCAGTCCAGGTAGAAATATTTTTAGATACCAAAACAGGCTTAGGATTTTCTTCAGGTAGCCATTATGCATTCTTGCTAACTATCCAATAGTAGTCAGTAAATGCATAACTAACTGTTATTAGCTGGAATACGAAGATCTCAAGTTAATGTGAGTCTAGTAAAGAAATGTCAATGTGCTTATTTTAAAAATACAACAATAGAATTGCAACACAACACCATCTTTATTGTCTGATAGAATAATATCACACTTTGCATACCCTCTACTGTTCAACATTTTATTCAATATTGATTTTAATAAGGAGCTATAGAGGAACCAAGATAGAGTACATTTCAATGTATCCAAACAAAAATTGGAATGAGAATTTCAATAGAATATTATATATACAAATATGAAAACATTTTCTCCATACAATAGTACTATCTAGCATAAACTCTAATAATCAACAGATGCTAAAAGGTTATACATCAAAATCTCCATCCAGTACCTTTTCACCCAATATCCCAACTAATTTCTAGCTTATGGCCTTTACCAGTGAGGAATCTTGAATCTGAAAGCAATGCTCTTAGATCTAATGCACTTTCAAGCATCCAACTTTTACCTTTTTTGTTAACTATAAATGTATGAGTCTAAACTGAAGACACTATAATATTTTCAATCCAACTCAAAACTATTTCAGTATCTATATATTTTTATCTTTGGTTTTTAATAATGACAATTACCCATATTCTTTGGTTAGGATTGTGATCGTGTGATGTTTTAATGGCTTAACATATAAATATGTTAAGATTTGGGATAAAATAATAAAGACATGATAGGTAAAAGAGAAGAATATTATGAAAATTAAAGTTGTGTTGGAAAACAATCCAATATGATAATGAAAAAAAAAATCAATATTAAAATTAACAATATTTATAATAACAGTAGAAAAAGTTTGTACTTTAATTAAGACTCAATTGCTCAAATTGTTTCTTTTTTTAGAAATTAATGAAAATATATATTTTTTTATTGGCAAAAATTCATTAATTCATAAATTTTATTTATATTAAATATATTATGTTTATATAATAAAACCCTGCATGGTTTGGTGCAGTTAGTAGAGCATCTAACCTGGGATTGAAAGGTCACAGATTCGATTATGGTGTTTGCACTTCTGGTGTTCAAACTACTTATGAATTCCTGAACAATAAAGCCATTAGCATTATATATATATATAATAATTAAAACTCATATTAATTAGTTTAAACTCTAAACTGTAGATTCGATTTTGTCAATGGCAAAAAATGATAATATATTGATATCAATAACGTTGGTGGCCTAGTGGTTAACATAGCTGCCTTCCAGCAGCTGGCCTGGGTTCACTTTCTGGTCAATGAATTTGACATATGAGAAGAAAAAAAAAATCTATCTTAACAAATCAGTAGAAATTTTACTTGTTTTACTCCTTGTGGGAGGGCACCTCAAACCTTTTTAGCATACAGCCTCATTTTAAATTCGAACCTGAGAAAATGATTTAGGGAATTAACAAAGAAAATATGTAAATTCGTTATGTGATTTGTGTAATGTGAAATAAAAAATGATCTATTTTTACAATGTAACAGTTTTAATATAGATATTAAAAAAAAGAAGGAAAATTGAGAAATACATATATATAAGGAGAAAGTTTGTGATAAAAAAAGAGTCGAAAGTGGAATTTGTATAGATGTTAGACAAAAAATGTTGAATATTTAATATATAATGAGGAGAAAGTTTATGGTAAAAAAAAATTGATAGAGTTTAGGGAAATGGCAGTGTAATTAGAAATAAAATAGTGCTGAAAATGATAATTTTTGATAAACAGGATAGAAATAAATGGCAAAGATTTTATAAATAGAGAATACATAATTTAATAGCGTAGCTAAGGTATATCGAACCATGGCATTATAAACTTAATTTTGCGATGTAAGATAAATTCTTTATATTTATTATGATTATTATATTTTCGATGGATTCAACTTATACATTTCTATTCTCTCTATTAAAAATGTCTTGTACTTTTTATTAAAAATCATAAAATAAATAATTACTTAAGTCTCTTGATAGTTGATCATGAAATAAAGATGACTGTATGAAAAATAAATACAATATGGAGGTATGCTTATAAATAAATACCATATACAATCAGATATAAAAATATACGATTAATGATCAATATATAAAATTTTACTTACGAGTGATTTGTAAAAGAGAAAATATTAAAAAAACATGCATATTTTTTATAATGAATTCAACGAGGGAAACAGAAATTCGATAAACAAAACAGGATATTCTTTTCCTGACAAGGAAAAATAACAGGAATTTCGATAAAAACATTTTTTTAAAAAAGCGCTAGATTTCTTTATGTGTGTGTTTTTTTTTTCGTTTGATCAGAATTATGCGTTTTGATTTTTTTTTAAAAAAAAATTCAACTATTTTTATATGTATTTATGATAATAGACTAATTGTTTTATAGTGCTTAAAGCGCTTAATAATTACATAAGTAATATTTACTAAGGCTGTAAACCTTAAGAATATGCGCATGAAACAGCAAACAGATGAAAAATCGAAACGGGTCTTTACAAGATATCCCCCCCCCCAAATAAAAATTGATTAAAGAGATTTTAAAATAATTAATAGACGAAACCAAAAATTATAGAATATGAGCAGAATTGGATCTACTGTTCATATAAAAGGGATATTTTTACAAGATGACAAATTTTGGAGAATAGCAAAAATTAGCACTTTCTGGTTTTGCCTTCTTCAATGAAAACTTGGGATTCAGAGTTGGGACTAATGCAATCAGCCACCTTTTACTCATTTATATTATTACTGCTAATAATTTAAAATTAAAAAAAAACCGTATGGTTTGAACCTAATCCAATTTCGATAATTATATACAGGAGATGTCAGATCAGTTTCTATATAAATTTAAAAACAAAATAACTCAAATTTTGATCATTTCACTCTCTGGCTATGAAGATTAATGCCGTTGATGGTATCATATGATTTTTTTATATGCTTACTCACACATCAAAAACAGTTTGCATTCTACTTTAGAATTATCTATTGTAATCTTATACGATCAATTGTTTTCATATCTAATCCTTCTTTTAAATCAAATTATTAATAAATTATAACTAATATCTAGTATTCTGCTTAGTTTGAAATTGCACTGAAAATATTTCCAACTCCTTACTTATCAGAATATTCATACATTATTAAAGTCATTAATTATAAAAGCTTTCTGTTATGACTTTATTTTCTTAATCCATTACAGATTAGGGGTCAACGCAGGATTTTAAAAACATTTTTTGATTACAACAACAAAAACTTGTTTTTAAGTGAAAACCAAATATGGAGGTTTTGAGCAGTATTACAGTGATGATTATTTGGTTTTATGAAATACTGATTATAAAATAATTCATTTCATCGTTATAAGAATTTAAATAATTTTTTGATATTCATGTCTGATAAAATTAAAGCACCTTGAGTATTGAAAGTCTGGGAAAAGAATGTGATATTCAAAAAAACAAAACAAGGTTTTTGTATTTAAAAGCTGTTGTAGCTGACATAAAGCAAAAAGAAGCAAAGGAAAGTCCCACAACAAATGATCTTAAATTCATGGTTTGTACTTCTGATTGATATTTCTGTAACATTGATATTAATAATATAATGGTATATAAATGTTAAGTATTAAATAGAAAATAGAATGGGATGGTAAAATTACTAGGGTTGAGTTGATTTGGGATGTGGGAAGGATTGATAGAAGCAAAAAAAGTTAAAGCATCATGTAAGAATGGTTATTTTAGAAAAAGGTTATTAAGGATATGTAAAAAATAATTGAATAGTTTATCAATGGAAAAATCATACAATGTTTGGCCACCAGAAATGACAGACTGTAGTCCATTAGTCTTTATATTTTATGTCCATCTCTATACCACTGCATTAATTCATGTAAGGCACAGTAATAATTATAAGAATTACAATACATATTGCTATTCTTATATTTTCTTCTAAACAAGGTAAAAGACTGGAACTTAGCAATGGTTTCAATAAATAATTTGAATTGAATGGATCTAATCGTTAATAAAAAATCTATGCTTAGATAAATGGGTGGAGATTTTCTTTCAATCATGTGTAAGGTATTGCAGATTGATGATTTTTCTGCAATAAGATCATGTGATTTCTCCAAACAACTTTTAAAGTCATGACACCAGATGGCAATCCCATTGCCATATACAAACTTGCAGCCTAGATTCTGGTCATGTGATCATTTTTTTCTGATTAAATATAGTTAATTTTTTACATTTTGAATGAATTTTAATTTATATTGAACCCAAATTACCACAAGACAATGGATAGGTAGTAAATCTTAGGTTTTAAAATATATTAAGGCAACACTTTGGTTTCTATGAGTCGTATAATAATAAGTTTTAATTAATTAAAAATTAGATCATCTAGAACTGAATAGAGAAGTAAACTGAAAAAGAATCACATGATAGTGATAAAATGTATCTGTCTAACATTTTTAAAGCAATTGATCTACAGTCAATAAATCTAGACATCTACTTATTAAGCAAAAGATAAAAAAAATAAGAGGAAAGTCCAAAATTACTATGTCTGGAAATGTTTCCCCTGAGAATGTTTTAATTTTATGCTGAATAGAAATGCACTAAGTGAGTGGACCATTTTCACAATGTTCTGGTAATGTATTAGTCTCTAGTATCTATGACTTGCAAACACTTTGTCTCAGGTAAATAGGATATGATATTTTTAATTTAGAAGACATTTCAAAATAATTTATAAAAGACAATAATTAAGCTTGTCTTTACTACTAGTAAGAGGTAGTTAAACACAGATGGACATTGAACCAATGTTTGTTTCTAATTTAAGCGTACACAAATTTTATATTATATATAATTTTATTCCATCACATACACTCCAAATATTTGAGTAAAAATATGTGAAAAAAAACTGACTTCCTTAATGCATTTCTCGCTAAACCAATAGTCCTTAATTATCCCACACGTGAAGGAAATATAATTATCATTTGTATATTAAATTGTAATAATTTTTACATTATTTATTCATTAATATAAAAAATAATTTATTACATCACAAAACATATTTAATAATACTTTTTTGTTGGAGCAAAACATATTTTTCTTATGGCTATTAGCAAAATAAAATCTGCCCTGTATTTATTTAACACACGTTCATACTCTATTTTTTAAAACCATCTCTCCATTATGTTAGCCTGGGAGTTTAAAATGATGGAATTTACTTCCAATGGTATGGTGGATTATTTTCATCTAGAATTAATTGTTGTTTTTAAAAAATTCAAACTTTACTTAAATTTTTCAAATATATTTATCTGTTAGTACACATATTAGTATATAATCCAAAGCTTTGAATGGGATTATTTTTTTCTTCAGGTGTTACTTGACATAGCATGGGGATCAAATATAGAACTTTTAGATATATGAAGTTAGTTAGAGTATGACCTTAAAAGCAGTCTTCAAAGATCTCATATTTGATTCTCAATCTAGCACATGGAGAAAAAAATACTCCTTGAAATATTGTGGTATATACTCACCATTATTATACTAATAGTTTTAATGTATTTGAAAAGTTTAAATAACATTTGAATTTTTCTGAAAATGTTTAACAATTTCTCTCCGATGACGTAAATAGTCAGATATTTCTATAATATCTTATTTCCTCATTTATTGTTTAGTTCATATCTTTGGGGTTTTTTTTTAAGTAAAAGATTGAATGAGTTTTGCTTAAAGAGCAGAATTTTGAGAATACTTTAATTCTTCTCTGTGGGTTATCTTAAAGGAAAAAATCTTGGCCAATTTTCTGATTATGATTGCATTAACTTGATTGAAATCATGGTATTTTCTGTTTATAAAAGTAAACAGAATAGGAGCTTCAAGAGCAAAGACAGAGACTAAATGACAAACAAAAAAGCTTATAACTTATTATGGTTAAACTGCAAAGAAGACATTCATTTACTGGTAGGAGTTGTCTTAGGTCTTTTTTTATAATGCACTAATATGGCTTTAGTGCTCAGAAATTCGTAAGAAGTTCGAACACCAGAATTGTTTGTAACTGCCAGAATTGATCCCCGGACTCCAGATCTCACATCAGATGCTATATCAACTGGGGAAAACCATGCAATGCAGTGAAAATTACATATGGACCTGTAATATTTCATAATCTTATCAAATCAGTGAATAGTATTCTTTTATTTGGTAATAAGGATGCTTCAAACAAACAGAGATATGGAACTGATTAATCTTTTGAATAATCTTTTACATCTCAGATAATGGCTACTAGATTGTTTCACCAATTATTTTGCATGATGGCAAACTATGGCTCATGAGCAAAATATGACTTTGATTTCAATCTCATGGCTCTTTTTATCATGATAAACATAAACACATTTTTTTATTTCCTCTTGAAATTTATAAATAAATATTTTGATAACTCTAGGAAAGGGAAAATGCACATTAAACATTATTTTTTGAATTCAGTCTTATTATAGAATAGTAATTAGTGAACAAAACACTTATTTATAAGTAAGTTTTAGTGGAGAAGATATAAATTAAATATTAATATCGATAGACTTAACGTTTTCAAGGATCCATGCCTCATAATCATAGCAATCATAAAAAATTATAATAAAAGATATGCAAAGATATTTAAATAAGCCAGTGTTACATAGCCCATTTCTTCAAGATCCCAAAGCAAGTATCTTTTCTATTGATAGCATGGACGTTTCCATTAATGTAGAATGCTTCTTTTATTTTTCTCATATGATCTGATTCTGACCATAAGATTATGGGATTGGCAGGTGTGAAGTTGTGTCCGGATTGCTTGGCATGCTCCAAAAATACAGAGGATGTATTGTTGTTTTTCTGAGCTCTGTTGTAAGTGTACAGGTGTTGAGCAAGTCTAATGTTGATTGTAGCTTTAGTTTCACCGTAATATACAGTGTGGCATCCAGCCTGAGAGTATGCAATGGAGTATACCATGTGTGGGGTGAACGATCGATCAGTGTGATCTTTAGAGTTGTTAATCAATCTATTAGAATTAGGAATTTATCGGTTAATGCTTTAGTTAATTTGTTAGATATTTTAGGAATGTAGGGGATTGTTATTCTATTTAGATCGGTGCGGGGTACATTATTGTTTATTTTATTATGGAATTTAGTAATTTTCTTTTTAATAGCTTTAAAATTTAAAACCTGCTGCTAACAGATCTTTAATGTAGTTGTTTATATTTTCTTTCCTGTCTGCTTCGTATTTACAGAGATGCAAGTTTCTAAATAAAAATGCATTTAATCCAGCAAATTTATGCGATGCGGGTGAGTTGGAGTTAGAATGAATGCAGTTTCGAATTTCAAACGGCTTGACTATCATTTTATAATATTTAAGTGTATATGGTGAATATTTAAATATTAGAAATTTGTGAATAAGTTAAATCTATTAGTGTATATGGTGAATATTTAAATATTAGAAATTTGTGAATAAGTTAAATTGTCAAAGTAATTTTTTATTTATTTATTTTTAAGAGAATTTTTATTTACGTTAGATGGATACAGATTCTACTATGTTCTATTACTATAATAAAGGTTCAAATATATTCACAGCTATTCAGAAATTTATATTTTTCATGAACATATTTTTAATCCTTTTCCTTGCACTTTTTATGGGGGAAGAGCATAATCTCTTTTCACGTGCTCTTTAATGGGGGAGGGGGTTAAAACAAAATAGCTCTTTATGTTAAAAAGTTGATTTGGTGCAATAATAGTGTGACAAATTCTAAAGATAACTTCATTTCTCCATCAATAATTGGAAAAAACACAGAGGCAAATATTGGTAATTCTTCACAAAAGAGGAAGAAATACATCTAATTATCTTTTTACGTGATAGATTGTTTCCTGAAAATTATGTCTAATTTCTGACAATAAACGCATATGTTTGGGCATGATTGGAATACCATTGTTATCACTAAAACTTTCAATATATAATTTAAGCATCTATTGATTTTTGCCAAATTTAACACATATAAGTTTAAACAAATTAATCAATAAAATTTAAACAATTTTTTTTTTTTTACATCAATACCAACAATGATTTTTTTAAAAAAAAACCCAAAATGTTAAAATGCAAACAAAGCATCAATACCAACATCAATACCAGAAAGGTATTTTTCTGAAGGTTTGTGATGATGGTGTTCTAACTGTATTTTTATATTGGACTCAGTTGGTTAGAGCGTTATCTTAAAATTCAATTATCAAGATTCTAAGGGTCCAGGTTCGAATCCCATGCTAGTACTGTCACTGATCAGGCCAGCAACACCTGAAGAAGAGGGGAGAAAAATATCTCTCCAAACATTGTATATATACTAACCTGTTTGCTGTGATATTACTAACAGTTAGTGCATATACTAACCTGTTTGTTGTGATATTACCTGTTTGCTGTGATATTACTAACAGTTGAATGCATTTGGAATATTTAACTAAAAATTAAACTTTTCTAAAGACATTCAACACACATATTAGATGATGGAAATAGTCCAATATAAAAATACAGCCAGAAAGGTATTTCTCTTTCAAAACAAAGCATCAAAAATGTTATAATGCATTCAAACAAATTTCCCTGCTTGCAGGAATATTGCTGGAAAAGGCATTTTTGTTTTTAAAATAATGAGAAATGAAGACATAAAACTTTTTTTAATAAATTAAATGATAAGATATAATTTTTTTTTTTAGTTTTGTGACATAATCATGACAAATTCGACCTCAGAAACAAATCTGCAAAATAAACACTGAATTAAAAACATTTACACTCTTCTGAAAAGGATATAAATTATTTTATATTACTTACATGTAATTGTTTAGAATTAAAAAAAGGTTTAATAACAACTTAAGACAATCTAATAATTACTTTGAGAAAGTACGATTATTTTTTTAGGGCTTCCGGACAATAATTCATTTCTTCATTCCAATCATGAATACGTCACAACAGCTCGAATCCCAGAATACTATTTTTTAAAACTCATACTATTTTAAATGTGATCATATGTTGGACTATATCCATCATCTATCAGTAAATGTTGAATGTATAGAAAATTTTAAACTTTATTTAAACTTTTCAAATACAAACAACTTGTTAGTAATAATGCACAAATAGACAACACTGGTTAGTAATAAAAACTGTGTTTTCTATACATTAAACATTTAGTGATTGATGATGAAAATAGTTAAACATAGTTGAACATATTATCACATATAATATTCCAGCATCACATATCTTCAGGCAAAGTTCATGTTATTTCAAAATTGTGCAAAAAAATGTGTAAAGAGAATTAGGTGTATTTTATCATATCTACCTGTACTTTTTCATCTATGACAATGATCTTTAAAACAGTTTATAAGTAGTTTCCTGAAATAAGTATCAAGAATCTACATAAATTTGATAATGGAAAATGTAATTTAAATAAACCAAAACAGCATCTTTTTGACATCTAGATTTTTACAGTATGATGATAACTCTGAGCATAGTCTACGAAACATTCTTGATATTTCAAATGCAACTTATATAAAGATGTTGACTTGGAAACTAATCTTCAAAAAGTTCAGTACTTCAGCAGCTGGTGATGAAAAAATAATCTTATGTAACTTTAAGCCTTAAATAGCTATCAGGTTAAAAATATGAATCAATTTAAATATTTTTATGAGATTTTTAAATAGGAAAGTTAACTTCAATGGTGAAATAATATATAGATTCCAATGCATGGCTACTGTATTTTATAGGAAGAGTATAGCATAGTAATTTAACTATTTTACCTAAATTGATTATATATAAGGTTATGATTTTATTAAATTTATTTTATAGAAGTAAGACATGGATTTGAGATCATTATAGCTTAAAAACAATAGAAAATTTCTTTTAAAGAGTATTCCATAATATTTTGAAACTATGATGGCAAGATAAAACTCAATTGGCATGCTCTTCTGCTATTTGAATGAAACATCACATGACCACCACTTCTTATGCTTGTGTATAACTGTTTTAAAACAGGCAAAACTCACTATATGTATTGCCACACACAGCAAGCTAGAGTAATCAATGGATGCCAAAAGGCTTGTGCATAAAATCTCTAGTGCCTACTCATCCAATATCTCCAGACTAGTTTCTGGCTTGTGGCCTTTGTCAGTGAAAAGTCTTGGATCTGAGAGCACTGCACCTAGATCTTAGGATCTAATGCAACCCTCCAGCAGCCACCTTTTATTTCCACTTAACTATAAAACCATGAGTCTTAAACTGAAAACACATTAATGTTTTCAATTCAAGCCCATTAGCTTATATGGTCATATGGGTCTGAATTCAGTTCAGTACCCATACATTTTGGTGTCTTTGGTTCTTTAATAACCATAGCCACCACAATCCTATTAGGCAGGATTGGTTTTAAGCCAATAAACATCACATGATCACCACTTCTTATGCTTATGTATAACTGTTTTAAAACAGGCAAAACTCACTATACATACTGCCACACACAGCAAGCATGGGTACTGAACTGAGTTCAGACTCATATGACTATATAAGCTAATGGGCTTGAATTGAAAACATTAACGTGTTTTCAGTTTAAGACTCATGGTTTTGTAGTAAGTGGAGATAAAAGGTGGCTGCTGGAGGGTTGCATTAGATCCTAAGATATAGGTGCAGTGCTCTCAGATCCAAGGCTCCTCACTGACAAAGGCCACAATCCAGAAACTAGTCTGGGGATATTGTATGAGTAGGCACTAGATAGAGAGTTTATGCACAAGTCCTCTGGCATCCATTGATTGCTCTAGCTTGCTGTGTGTGGCAATACGTATAGTGAGTTTTGCCTATTTGAAAGAAATGATATTGAATCTACTACTGTAACAACATATCAAATGAAGGTGATAAATAAAAATAGACTTCCTAATAAAGTATTTTGTTGGAAACTTTAGTGTGATTTTTATTTGGGTGATCTGATTAATGTACATTATGTCAAGGATATTTAAAAGAGAAGCTATGTTAATTGTTTTCATTGGGGAAGAATTATGTGCAATGGAGAACTATAATTAGGCAGGATATAAAAATCTGCAGAAGTTAAAAGATAAATGTTGCCAAATAAATAGGTGTTGGGAACAGTATATGATGTGTATGACAGTGAGACTATTAGCTTTTTTATCTTTACTTTTTTTGGAGTTAAAATGATGCAATTACTAATAAATGACTACCAATTGTGATGATATAAATTTACAAATGGTAATATATTTACCTTATTCAAAACAATGATTTCAAGATTAGCATGAACCCAGTAACGGCCATTTAAGCTCAAGTTGAGATATTACTAAGTTATAGATTATTAAATCTGTATCCTTACAACTGTATTCATATCTGATATTTCTACAAAATTAACTTATTTAAATCTATAATTACAACATTGGCTTAATCATATTTTTATAGTTACAGTCTATGTTTGTGAAGTACTACTTAAGTTTTTACTCACTATTTGGCAATATTCTCTTCATATCAATATAAACCAATAAAATTTTTTGTAATGTGTTAAGTGTAAAGTATTACTAAATTAAGTTGTAAAATACTAATTAAATAATATATGAAACTCAATTGTTTTGACACCAAGAAGTCATATGACATTTGAGTACCCGAAGCAACAATGCAAATTGCTATCCATGAACTGTTGATCCACCACCCTGTCATTGCACTCAACTACACAAAACAATTAAATAATAAAGTACTATTTAGTTGTTAAGTCATAATCTCATGTTAATAATAAACACTAACATATAGGAGGTATTGGGAAGCCATTTAGGCTATTTGGGAATATCTGATAAGCGTGTCTGATTTTGAATATCTTCTGTTACCTTGCAAAATAAAATGTTTTTTGTATCCAATGTTAGCAATCTGTTCTGTTTCTTCATTTTGCTATTCTCAGCCATTTGAGTTAGTACCTGACTGTGAGTCTATGATGCCAGTTATTTTCTTGAATGAATTGTGATGATAGAATTGCGTTTAGAAAAACACACATCCATTTTTAATGACATGCATAGAAATTCTGATTCCAACATATTTCTTCAAGAGCTTTTGGTATTGAAAAGCAATATCAAGAACAGATTTATAAAGATGTAAGTACTTAGTTATGATCTTGACATGATGCTATGCAATGAATAAATCACTGTATTTGGGACAGAAATTTCAACTCAGCAAATGATCATATGGTGGGAGAATGAATAATCCTCTGCTTACCAGAAAGTGGAAAGACCTAAAAAAAGATAGTCTAAAGTGGCTTTATCACACAATGATGTTAAAATCAAAGAGTAGTGTTAATATTATTAAAGTATTTTTTTTTTTTTTTACTAAATATACAGTAAGAACGAAGTTTAATTGTACAGATAAATGATCAACAATTTTTTTTCTCGAAAGTTCAGATGAAAAATAAAACTTTGACTTGGTGTTAGATTTTCTTTAAGGACTATCTTGATATCTTTTACTAGTTTATGCCAAACAGTATATTTACAGCTATTAATATATTTTTTGTTAAATTATGTATACTAATGCACAATGAATCCACAATAACTACTAACAGTGTGTTATCTCATATGTTATTCAATAGCACATAATAATTCAAAGCCTAATTGTCCCTAAAAATAAATACTATAAAGCACCTTTGTTGGTAATCTGTAAATATTTATAAGGCCATGTTTTTGAAATCATATCATTTATGAAAAACTGATGTGCGATGTTTCTTATGCCACTTTTATCATTGTTTAAGTTCTATCATTTATATTCACAGAATTTGAAGGAAACATATTTTATTTAATTTTGATGGACAATATTTGAATCTATGTGTTAGTGAAATAAACCATCAAATATCACATGATCACCATTCTTTATGCTTACTCAATGTTTTTCACAGAGGCAAAACTCTACATACAGTAGTGCCACTCAGTGCAAGCTAGAATAATCAATGCACGCAGGAACATTTATGCATAAAATCCCTATCTATTGCTCTCAGATCCAAGGCTCCTCACTGATGAAAGCCACAAACTAGAAACTAGTCTAGTGATGTTGTATGAGTAGGCACTAGATATGGATTTTATGCACAAACATTTCTGCATCCATTGATTACTATCTTGCCCTGAGTGGCACTACTGTATGAATTTTTGCCTCAGTGAAATGCTAAACTTTGATTAAAATGATTAACCGAGATTAAATTTCTATCAACTTACTGATTGACTATCAAAAAAATTTTACATGTGCTAATTATGGGACTGATCTTAAATTAGCATACTCAATATTAAAATGATTGTTGCATATTCCAAACATACTGAAGTTTATTCTTTAGAAGCAATAATTTCCCCAAATAACTCTGAATAGTGATTAAACTCTAAAATTAGCAATTTGGATTTTTAAGGTTGTCCTGTTATCTAATAATGACTTCTCTTAAAAGTGTATTACAAATTAATGTAAAGTTTATTTTAGATTTTATTACAAAGATGAAAGTTTTTAACAATGAATCTATTACTAATGACTAGATTAAGCAAACATATGGCATCTTTGCATGGCCAAATAAAAGAAATTGAATATGATCTTCATACGTGTAAAGGGTAACTTACAATGCACATATTCCTAAAAAGATCAAGCCTATTTATTGAACCCAATCCATTTGGAATTTATTTTAATAATGGGAAGATTATTTGTTTGTTATTATTACATATAATGCACAATAAATTATGTTATAATAAATTTAATATGATCAATATTTTATAAAGTAATATTGTATATATAAACTATTGGATTAATAAAATGTAATGTATATATATTTTTTTAATTTAAAAATTGAATATTAATTTATAGTTAAAGGATTTAGGGATGGCCTGAGGTTAAGTTAAGTGGTCGTGTGTGAAAATAAAACTGATTTTATTATTATTATTATTTTTTATTTGTAATAAATGAAATGTATTTAAACAATAAGCAGTTAAAATCTCAACATTTCAGAACTGTATAAAAACAGAAACTGTTTACAAATCGTTCTTCTTGTAAAAAAATATAGCAGCTATAACAATAGACAGCAGTTTAAATAAAAGTTAAAATGCTAAAATGGAGTTTTGTTTTTTCTTTTATTTAAATCATAAAAATTTTTAAAAGTCAAATGCTGTATGTAACTAAAATTTTGCCAAAGTCAGAAGAAAGAAAGTAAAATAAGAAGTAAGAGTAATTGATAAATTTTGTAATAATTAAAGCAAGTTTTAAAAGTTGATGGAGTAATTTTTAATATTTAAAATATTTTCAAAAAGAATAACGAAAAATTAATCTGCTGAAATTGGAAAAAGAAAAAAAATGAAATAATTTTTATAATATATATATACATAAAGTGCTTCTATATTATCCAATATAAATTTATGATTAGAAATAATTATTGAATTGTACTTTAATATGAATATGGGCTAAAGCAAAACATGCTATTGTGCATCATGTTATTTCCTAACAGCTGCATTAAACCTCTATTTATTTTTCTACTTTATTGTAAAACACATGAGGATGGCTGCAGTCCAAAGTAAACAAGCATTGGAATGTTTAATGGTGAATCAATTAAGGATCAAGGTGCTTACCATACACAACTACAGGAGACACCATTGTACCTATCTATCCTTGCTAAAGAAAATGATTTACTAAGTGAAACTGCTTTTGGAGAACAACATGCCTTACTATCAACTACTACTTCCATTAGGATGATTTTTATGAACTTTGTTCCAATTACAATTTTTAATTAAGAAATTAACATTGTAAATTTTTTTTTTTTTTAATTCTTGTTATCTGTTGTATTTTCACACTCTAATGCTGAAGCTTCATTTTTCAGAATTAGCAAAGAAGAAAGGAGGGATTATTCATTTAGATATTTTTCTATTTTTTTTAGTGTAAATAAAATTTAGGTTAACCCACCTTCTTCACATCAGGTTATCCACATAAATAGTAAGGTAAGATTCTCTACGTTTATTTTTATAGATTAAATTGCAACACTTATACAGAATACATATTATATGTTTTATTTTGTTGATTAACCTTGTATATATATTTTCCAGTATGATTGACTAATAAACTAGTATTAATTGGGGAAAACTTAAGTTAAATAGATTGTTAAAATTAGTAAATATATAATTTAGCTAGCCAGCATCTCAATTATCTTAAGTTACTAAAGTATATTTTTCTATATAATTATGATTTGTAAAGAATGAGTGACATAGATGGATTTCTACCATGAGGTATAAGGGTTGGATCTGGAGAATCGTTAATTAGTAAAATGGTAGAGGTTCACATGTACATATGATTATTTTTTTTTATCATTACTATTATTATACTTTGTTATTTATTATTGTTAATAAATATTTAAGAGTTTACATTATTCCGGTCTCTGGTTTATTGAGTTGTCCTGACATTCCACAGTTTAAAAAAAATTATGCATCCACACACATCTATTTTTCTTGTCATATAAAAACTTTAATGTAAAATAAATATAATAAATGCTAGTTGTAACCTATATATAGGTACAGGAGTTAATATGTGTATCTGTTTATACCTGTTAGAGGGGTCAAAAGCAATATTCTTTCTGGGCTTGAATATTAGGGCATAACAGAATTGAAAAGGGGGAAAGTGGATGAACTAACCTAAATTGCATTTAATATTATTAAATAGGGATAGAGTTAGTCAATTAAAGTGTATGCAATCATTGGTTAAACATTTCATCAGGTTCTCATTAGCATTCTACCAGAAGACCCAAAGTCTGACCGTAGTTAGATGCAACTTTTTCCCCTTCTAAGCCTGGTAGGTCTCTGCAGATTGTTTCATTAGGGGCAATAAATGAGGGCATATTAACTTATCCCATACCAGATTGCTACATCTGTGAGTTAGTTGACCATCCGTTACATCTGGCACACCATCATTGGGCTTGGTTAGCTTGTGATTGTTGATGAAGAGTTCTGTCCATTATATCTGGTGCCAGCAACATTGGGGCTTGAAAGATAGGTGTACCATCACATATAGACTTTGTGTAAGTTGGTCATACATTGTGATCAAACCAGCTGGTTGTTAAATTTGATCTATATATACAAATGATTCATTCCGTCCGTTATATATGTAATTAAAAAGAATAGTATAAGAAGATTTTAAAATAATTGATATATTAAAAATTCCAAAGATGAAGAATAATTTTGTGCTTTTGGTCATTTTAAAACTTTTTACATAGAAAATTAACATATGGATATGAAAAATGCGATCATAATTTTATTTAAGTACAAGGATGACCTTTTTGTAATGATAGATTTAAGCAATTTTTAAATCATAATTCAAGAACTGAGATGGTGGATTTTAATAATATATTATTACATTATAGAAAGACTTGAATGTTTATTATATGTGCCTTGAATGTTTATAATAGTCAGGTGATGTTTCTTTTTTTTGGCTATAGAGGGACCTCTCAAACCTCCACACAAGATAGTGACTTTATAAAGATAAGAATAACCATCTTATCTTTATTAAGTCACTCACTACCTTGTGCTGAGGTTTGTGAGGTCGCTCTATAATCAAAGTTACATTAATATATTATTAATATCATTTAAATTTTAAAAAAAGATGTCCAGCTTAATAAAGACAAATAGTTATGCTACTGACTGTAATTTTCTGTTACCAGACAAATATGAAAAAAGTATCAAAAGCAAAGAACAAATTTCAATATTGCTTTTATTCAATTGTTTATGTTTGATTTAGTTAATTAAGAAAATGTTGTGACACTGTTTAAAATTAAATGATTATCAATCAATATTCATTCATATTACACATGATGCTATAGAGAGAAGTATTATTGGTGATAAAAAACTATTGAGGAATCTGAAATATACAGGTGTACTTTCTCCAATGTCATTTGTATTAGAACAGTGAGCAAAAATTAATGTGTCTTTATACAGCAAACATCAAGATATGATTGATATAGGTTTTGAAATTGAATTAGAAGCAAAAGAAAATTTCAAGCCCTCAAAGAGCAAGTTAAAATTACAAATAGACATATTTATAATATACTGGGTCTTCCCTCATCTATAATTGCCACAAAGGACAGCAATCTAGCCATTTTATTCCTTAAAAAAATAAAAAGCTTCTTTAAAGCAAAACAAATTTATATTTCACTTGAGAAATCAATACCTTCATTTATTTAATATATTTACACATAAATTATAATTAAAAATGTCATCACAAAAGAAAAATACAGGGACTCATTCTTTGGCAAGATCATACATTGTGCTTATATAAATCTTACCAGAAAAAAATTCCATGTTTCACCTATTTTTTTACGTAATTCTGTTTTGCAATCGATGTGAAACACGTTTAACTAAAAAGTCATTTAAACACACCAAATAATTTATAATGACTATATTTTTATTTATGGTTTGCCTATCTTATTTATCATTTTGACACATAACCATACTTTCCTTTATGTTTTCTGCCCACAATATTTAAGAATTCCTATAACTTCATTTAGATGCTATTTTTATTATAAATATCATTTACAAGAGACATAGATGCAAGGTTCATCTTCCGAACAAATGTAGCTTTTATGATTTTGCTTTGTGCTCTAAGAACTATATATATGATCCACATCTTTTAATACAATGGTTTTGATAAAAATATTGATTTTAATATTGATGATATTCTTAGACATCGCATTCATATTTTACATTTATTATCAATTATTTTTTATTATAGTAAATACCTTTCAAGCTTACAAATATTGGATGGGAAAAAACATTTAACTAAATATAAAATCAAGATTTGTTAGATTTCATTTAACTATTATTATGGCCTAAATATATTTTATACGCTATTTTTTCATTTAATACATAATAAATCTTAGTTGTACATTTAGAAAAATAAAATACACATCATTGATCTAACTACAATTGAAAAAAGAATTTTTATTTGTTTTTATGTGAACAGAAAATATAAGGATAGGATATTGGAATTAAGAAGCAGCATTTATTAAAACTTATTCGTTATTATGACCGCATAATGTGGGCAAGCATTTTCAAAATGGAAACATCCATTTTCAATGTAATATTAACAGAAATCTATGCAGTCTTCACTTACGCTTTTTAATACACCATTATTTTTTCAGTTTTCCATAAAGGTTTTATTTTTCTAGGATAAAAAATAAAAATTTTATGATAATTTTTATGATCAAAAAAATTGCATTTTTTTGGCTTTCTCTCATTTTTTTGAGTTACTGGAAAAGATTTCACCCTGAAAAATACATTGGAAAAAAGTTTTACTTTTTCAGATATATTTTGAAAATGTTATGGGGGGGGGGGGCTAATGGTAAATATTTATTTTTCTATATTTTTTTAATTATAATTTAATTTTTATTTATTTTTTAAATATTATCTTTTTTATATTTGATAAAAAATATATGAAAAAATTATTATTGACACTATTATATATATATAAAGATCGTGATTAACTGCATTTTTTTGCTATGATATGAGCTTGGCTCCAGTATTTGAATTAGATGATATGGAACAAAGATAAGTATATTTTGAAAATATTATGACTTGATTTTTCTATAATATCTTGTCTGCATTTTAATAATAATAAAAATATGTAAATGCTAAGAGTAACGATTTTGACAGTACAAAAAGTTAGGCCGATTATATATACTATTGCAATATAAATTTCAAAGCTGCATATGTTTTAATTATTTTATTCAGATATATATATATAGTTTTGATCAAAAATATATGAAAAAATTATTGAAACGAACATGAAAAAAGCTCGTGATTTTTTTTACATTTATATCGCAAATTATGTGCATTTTTTGATATGATGTGGAGGGGGGGGGTTGGGTCCAGTATTTGAATTAAATGATGTGAGATAAACATATTTTGAAAATATGATCTGATTTAGATTTTTTTATACCTTGTCTGCATTTTAATAATAAAAATATGCAAATACTAAAAGTAAAGATTTTGACAGCATATGTATAAACTACTAATTTATGTACATCAAGCTTAACTCTATAATGAATTTAGTATCATTCATTTTTAAAATTTATTTTGTATATAATAACTATTTTAGTAGTACTTTTTAATAAATTACAAATTATTTAAATTCTTTATTATAATATTCAAATTATTAATCAATATTAAGTACTTGTTATAAGGGATGACATATACATTGCAAACCCCTGTATGGAAATAAATTTTGAAAGGCTACTGAGAAAAATGAAAGGTACTAATGTCTTTACTATATGAAGTTTTCAAGTGATGAATTACCTTAGGTGTTATTATATACTAATTTTTTAGAAATTTTATGATGACTTCAACTAACCTACTAGCAAAAATATAATTTTAAATTGTATGCTTGATAATTTAGAATTTATGAAATAATATGAAAATAATTATTAGAAATATTAACTTTTATTCTTTTTTATTACTTTGAATATCAATGACTATATTTTTTTCAGCTTAATTACATTCTTTGGTGTTTGATCTTTAAAATAATATATATTATGTAATTTTTTAATAATACAAACATATATTATGATAAAATTTGTGGCTTAACATAATTTTTTAAATATTCATCATCAGTGTATCAGTTAAAATGAGATAGAAGAAAAAGAGGCAAATCGCTAACAAGAGTGAAAAATAGAAAAGATTATATAACTATTTAAGATAAAATGTTTGTCTTATCTGTCAAGATATCTGGTTATATAATCTATGCATGTTTCTTTGCTTAAGCCATTTTACATCATATCATTGTAATACATGTATTGCAGTACTGTAGAAACCCTTAAGAAAAAATATTTATTTATTTATATGCAGAGTTGTATATCTTTTATAAATTAGTTTATTATACCTATGTATTATAATGTTGCATTTGCTGTTATATTATTTCTTGATTGTTTCAAATATAATAATCTAATCAAGAGTATGTTATATATTTTTACTAGATAATACCTATAAGCACTTGTTTTCTTATATTTATGTGCAGTATTTCTCCTTTTTCAGTTATCTTAAATATAATATATAAAAAAAACTAGAGGTCAGTATGCAGAGTTTAGCCCTTAAAATAAATATCTTTTATTGAATTTAAAAAAAAAAAAAATTAATATTATAATAGCTCAGTCCATTTATATAAAATAATTTTCATGAATTTAAATTAGATATTCACTTGGCATGCACAATAGGTATATAACGTTAGCATCTTTTAATAACAGTTACATTTCATTTTTTTATTTTAATTCAAATTATTTTCTTAGTTTTTATATTGCACAATCAGTTTCTATATTTTGCAAACTAGAAAGCAGTCACAATAAATCAAAGCATACTACTTTTTGAACGTCTTTGGTTTAAAACATATTCATATTTATTTCAGAGCGCATGCTTAGGATTGATATTTCAGAGCACGTGATTAGAGGTCGATGAAATTTTTGTAAAATAAAATATAAATATTGAACTAGTTTTCATAGTAAAATTTCACTCTATTTATATAATTGTTTGCTATATCTTTTCTGTTATTGAGTTAAATACAAATTTTGGAGTAAAAATAACTAAGTAGAACATTGTGGGTGTTATATTCTTTATATTGCATATGTGGGTAAGAATGTATATATGATTATAAAAATTATTATTGGATTTTAAAAAAGGAAATATTTGCTCGACTCATTTTAAAAAGATATTGAATAAACCTGTTTTTTCCCTTCAATAATGGTTGCGATTCTAAGTATGGGAGGAAGGTTGCATGTGTCCTCTTATAAAAATAGTATATTCTATATATACAAGTGGGTTATCATACTGCAAGCACTTCAATATATATTATTTGAAATATCTTGTAATGAGTTTCCTGATATTAATATTTTTGTAATTTGTAAAGTTTAATTTCTTGTTAATGAGCAAAATAACTTTTTTTAACATCATTAATTTTAATTAGTATTCACTTTATTATTTGATTTAAAAAATCGTTTTTCTTAAATGATTTGAAGACTAGAGTAAAATTAAATTTAGAAAAATTATTACACGTTTTTTTTTTACCCACACACATATAAAATAATTTACTGAAATTCATTTTAGTAATAAAAAAAAGCAAGTCATATATAACGTGACATTACTTTTATAAGCTTGTGTTTACAAACATGTAATAAGAGTTTTATAGATATAGAGAAGGCATATGATAAAGTAAATAGGAATAGATTATGGATAAGTTTAGCAAATTTGGGTAAAGATGAAGCTTTAGTGGATATTATTAAAAAAATTTATGAAAATAATTATTATATATATCAATTAGGGAATATTGAATCAGTTAAAGTTAAAAATGGGATGGGACTAAGGCAAGGATGCCCTATGTCACCTATTTTGTTTGTGTTATATTTAAGTGAAATGGAAAGAGCAATAGAAAGATTAGGAAGGGGGATAGAGATACCGTTAATAGGTGGTAAGGGAGTATATATTTTGTACAAGGGGTCTTTTTTTGCGGATATTTTTTTGTGTGCAGAAAGAGAAGATATGGAGGTTATGCTGATGACATGTGCAAGGGTGAGTAAAGAAATGGGGATTAAATTTAGTGAAGAAAAATCAAATATAATGATCGTTAATATTGGAGAAAGAGATGTAGAATTTTTATTGGGAGATAATAAGTTAAGGGTGGTGAATAGATATAGTTATTTGGGGATTATTTTAAGTAATCAGAAAAATTATTTGGATGAATGGGAGAAAAAGTTGATAAATGAAGCAAAGAAAAGAAAGGGATTGATAAAGAAATTAATATTGTTTTCATATAATAAATATGATGTAGCTAGAATTATATGGGAGTTGCAGTAGCTGGGTTAACAAAAGGTGATGATGCATTATGCGTTAGTAAAGGGGTATTAGACTATTTAGAAAAAAAATCAGAGGGAAGTAGGAAAACATGCATTGGATGCAGATGTATGGACAGCAAAAAAAGCAATTCAAGGAGAAATGGGATGGTCATGTTTTCATATGAGAGATGCAAAAAGTAAAATGAAAATATTTGGTAGATTGCATTTTATGGATAATAAAAGAATAGCCAAAATAGTATTTAATTGGGTTATGAGTAAAGGGCAGGTAACAAGATAGGCGAGAAAGGTAATGTGGTATGCAAAAGATTTGGATAAAGAATTTCTATCAGTATATTTGTACAAAAGATGAGATGATTGTGTTAAGAGGATTGTTGAGTGTTATAGTAGTAAGGAATGGGATAAAAGAATAGATTTATTAATAAAGAATAGGGAGTTAGAGAGATGGAGAAATAGTATGGAGAGTAAAAAGAGTTTAAAAAAATATATAGACATAAACAGCATATTAGGTGCAAGTTAATATATGATAATAATAAGGAAAGTAGTTTATTGTTTAAGGTTCAAATGGGATCTTTAGCTACAAGAGAATATACATGTAAATGGAAAAATATGGGTGATTTATTTTGTAAATTATGTAAGGAAGGAATAGAAAATATTAGGCATTTGTTAATTGAATGTAAATGTTTGAAAACAGAAAAGGCACATATAATGAAGTTATGGAAGAATAAATATGAAAAAAGTGATTATACAGAAAGTGAATTAATGGTTTTTATGCTGGGTTTGGGAAAAGATAAGGGGAATTAGATATTAAGATTATAGAGCTGACAAAGATTATTTTGTGGAAATGGAATGGAGCAGAATATGGGGAATCTTACAGTGGGGAATGGAAAATTAAGTGGCTAACAGGTTTATCTGGGCATAATTGCTCAGATATTTTTGACTTTGTTTAAGGAGAAGTCACAGTATATCACATCACATCTTAATTGATGTGTGGTTAGAGAAAATATTTAAAATCTCTATCTGGAATGTTCTTACCCCTAGACCCATTGGTTTTGGATCTAGTGTCTGAATGTTCAAGCTCATCACTGAGGTGGCCATAAGCTCAAAACCAATTGGTCTGGGAATAAAAAAACATTCCAGATAGATTTGAAATACATTTTATAAATTTTCATCATTGAATACTCACTGTTTGGGCTTTACTTCAACTAAAAGAAAAAAGCTGTTAATTTAAAGTTGAAAATGATTTCAAGAATGAGCATAATATATCCCAATCTGCTAATATAAATATCCATTTCATTTCATTGTTTTTCACAAAATTTTATGTGACTCCACTGATTAAGAATTTAGATTTAAAGCCAATGAGACATCCAAATGCATTTTCCACAGATCCAAAAGCTCTTCATAAACTAAACTGGTAATATTGGATGAAATAGCACTGGATAAGAATTGAATAAACAATACCATCTGTCATCTATTGATTACTAAAGCTTACACTAGATGGCATAAATATGATAAAAGAAAAAGAATATGCTGCTAAATTTAGACTTAAAAAGCTTGGGGTGCTAAAGTTTTACATGCCCATAGATAAATCTCTCATTTTATTTTGCAGCTTAATATATATATATGACTCAAAATATTTGTTAGATGAACCATTTACATAATAAATATATATTTCGTGAGAAGATAAAATACCCAAGAACCATCTGTATTAACTTTGATTAAACATCTACAGAGTTATTTGTTTACATCGTACCTGTAAAATACTTACAAATTTAATATCACGTTTGCAGAGATATTTTACAGTTTGATACAAATTGGCCTTAAATAATATTCACAAAGCAACTATTAGATTATCAGTTTTCCTCATCTATGCACTCTGGTTGCTCCAATGTGCCATTATTTTTGACCAGAGAGTACACTCAGCGAATCAAAAGCTATTGAACCTAATTCACTCTCTCAAAATCCGAGATACCAAACTCCACTCCTCACAGACACTTGGGCAATCCTCCAACTTTCATCCTCTGTCATAGGACTCAATCATTTAAATGTTTGTGACCCATGCGGTGCTTGCTCAATGAAAACATGCATCTCAGACTGGTCTGGACTACACACCGTTTCCCATGTATCTTTCCCCTCTTACCATGTTGCTTCTGAAATTTCAATTTACCATATGATCACTCCCTTGTAAACCTTTTTCTAACTGTATTTGTATCTGTTTTTTTTTTTTTGATGAATAAACTTTCATCACTGAGGGGAAAAAATAATATTCACAAAATAGAATCTCTAAGCATGCATTTAAGGCCAATTCAAATCAGAGTGTAGAAACATTTCCACAATTTGTATTTGCTTTCTTAAATAATGCAAACTGTGGATGAAATTGGTTCCATTTTCATGTTTTTTGATGATACGAGGAAGATATTTAATTAGATGTAATGTAGATAGCATTTGGACATTTTATTACTTTTTAAAGTATTATATATTAATTGATCACTTACGAATTTTGCTACTTAATGTATATATAAATTGTTTTAAGCATTAGATATGCCCTTGGCAATTCGCTGCTTGCAAATCGCAGATTCATCAAAATCAAAAAAGGATTGATGCCAATAATAACAGATTTAAAAATAAATAATGAAGTCGAGAAGTAATAAAAATAATGTGTTAAAAATGATCTTTTTTTTTTCACATGTAATAGCATCGGCCGGTACGCGAACCCACAATCGCCTGCAATCAACTACTTGCTTGCAAGGTTGCTGCGATGACCTCTCGGCTAACAACGCTCGACTCAATTCTTTTAATATTCTTACAACTGGTTAAGTAATGACGGACGGAAAATTAAATGAATATATTATGCTCTTAATAAACAAAAAATAATTTCCAAGTTTTGGAATATTCAGAAGAAAGAAAATGTTAGCTAAATTGTGACTTATAAGTTAAAACTATTTTTAGTGACTGCAAATAGAAACTGTTGTTTAAAGAAGTTAACATATTACAATATATAGCAATCATTTGCAGGTAGGCAGTTCTCTATTTACATAAATCCAGCTTATGTAAATGCAGATGTATCTTTTGCATATCCTTTAATAATTGATTTTCAATGATTAAAAACTATTTTCGTATTTTGCATCTTGGTTAATAATTAATATGCACTGAAGGAAAATCCAGTTTATTTAAAAATCACAAAAAGACTTCTTATATTGGTTTTGTAAAAATTATATTAATTGAAGTTACAGCATTTCAAATAAAATGTCATTTTACACCCCCCCCCCCCATCAAGGTTGATAACATATATATTTATCAAACTAAAACATATTAGAAATGTTATAACATAATGTGTGTGAAATATTACTTCTTTTTTAAATGCATGTCTTAGCTAACAAAGAGGAGTTTCTCTAACACTAATCCTATGAATTGTCATAATTTCCAATTTAGAGATTGTTATATATATATGAAAATAATTTTTTTTTGATCACACTATATTAGTTTCCTGCACAAATCTTGTTTAAATTCAACAAGGTAATCATCCTCAAAAAAATTCTTTCTGAATCAGACTGCCAACATTTTGACAAAACCACATTCATTTTTTTCAAAGCTAAAACTATAATAGAAAATTGTTAGGTTTCTAATAAGATTATGCATGAATTAAAGACTGCTCATTCATGTGTATATCTGTTGGCTATCCAATCAGAATAGCAGATTCACACACATACTTAAGACACAGCAGCCTTAGCCTTGACAAATATGAGTGTGACTTCTAATTCAATAAAGGATTTTTCTGTTCCAGTCAATTAAAACCTTAATGAAGAATTTAAAAACATTTAACAGTTTTGTGTGCTGGCTGGAATAATTGCACAGAAAACTAGTATAGTAACAATTGAAAAAAGTTATTTTATCTTATAATTGTAAAAATATTCCTTATAATATATATCATGTGATAATGTTTCATAAATGATTATGAGAACCTTTATCATTTGGTAATTATACACATCTTTGGGAGTGGACAAATTTTCATACATTTTTTTTTTTAATGAACTAAGATAGTGTTTAATTTTGAAATTAAATATAAATATGTGATTGAAAGATATAATTTTCTTAATTAGTATTTATAATTTAATTAAATGACACCCTTGAATTTCACTTGTAGCATCTATATCTTCATTTTTTTAATAATAATAATTCAATTAATACTAGATATAAGGTAGCAATATAGAAAGATTCCCAGGATGATAAGGTCATGTGATCTATGACTCTTATTTTGATTTCTATGATGATGTTTGGTTAATTAGCCTTCTGATAGAAGATTCTGTATCACAATGAATTCATTTCCTTTTTTTTGACAAAAATGCAAAGTGAAAATAGGAGCATTCATAGGATGTCCCTGCATGGTTAAACTATGATAATGTTTCTGAACAAATAAAGTGGTTGTTACAAAAATTATTTTTCACAAGTATTTTAATAAATAAGAACTTTATATAAATGAAAATTCTTTTTAAAATTTAACTTATAATTAAAAAAAAACAACTAAAACATTATTTTTGTCAGGAAGTGTTTATATTGTTTTTTATATTATTAAAGTTTTACTTGATTAATTTGTTGTTAAAAATTTATTAAAATCCAATAAAATTTATATATAAATGTCATGTATTTATTTAAAAATGAATTTAAAATTTTTTCAAAATAATAAAATAGGTTACATACAAAACTTATTACATTTATATATTGTAAACTAAACAAAATACAATGCAAATGTCTGAATATTCTCTTACTTTTACACAATGCACTATCTTTTCTTGTTTTTGATTGGCTGCAAATATAAGTGCACTATCTTTTCTTATTTTTGATTGGCTGCAAATATAAGTGCACTGTATTTTCTTGGTTTTGATTGGCTCCAAATAATTTTTTTTATTTAGATTTTTATTCGCCATAATCTCCTGATTTCTGGACATTATATTTAGGACTAATAATTCATAAAAAAAATTATTTATTTTTAATATACATTTTTATATAGCACAGTGTCTATTGTAATATCTTTGGCAGCAAATCAATTTCCACATATGTGGTTTTAGCAAATTGGCATCCACTCATCCATAAGCAAAGATTTACATAGACAAGTAAATTCATTTGTCCTTCAAGCTTATCTATAACCCAATCTTTTGCTCGTCATACATTTTCAGGTCTTGAGTCTATTATAAGCATGATCTTTTAAACGATGTTCAGATTGTGCAAACATTCAAATATTAAAGGAGAGAGAATTTATCTCATTTTTAACCACCTGTGATTAACGTATAATTTAAAATCTAAATACATTAATATTTTTATACAGCAGTATTTATTATATCTTTAGGAGCAAATCAATCTTTACACGTGCTGTTTTAACAAATTGATATGCACTCACTTCTAAGCAAAGATTTAAAGAACAAATGAATTCCCTTATCTTTCAAAAATTTCTATGGGTAGTTATCAACTGTACTTATGTACTAATGAAATGGATCAGGATATTAATATTTATGGAATTTATAAATATTAGCCATGATAGAGAATCATCTATTTTGGAAAATACTATTCCAAAATTTAAAAAAATGTGATTTCAAAAAAAAGCTAATTGCACAAACCTATGATAGTGCAGCAGTAATATCTGGACATTTATCAGACCTTCAAGAAAAGTAAAGCAACAATGCCCAGCTGTTTTCCCCATTGCTATGGTAATAGATTAAATCTTGTTTTGTCACAAGTCATCGAAAAATCACCAAATGTAAAATTTTCCCAGTTCAGCACGATTTTCAGTAATTCTATAAAAAAAACCAATAAAGTAGATAAATAAATTAAAAAAAAGATCATTTGTAAAAGTAATGAAATGAGTATGAGGTGGAAGAATGATTCAATTGTTTTTAAGTGCTAGAGAAATTTAATAACAATATAAAATGATTTTGAAAACTCTGACAAATGGAACATGAAAGCATTTAATATATCATGTAGTTACTTCAACATAATCAGTTTTGACCATTATTGATTCACTGTAGGATGAAGATCTCTCCAAGCTTAATACAGTTTCTCTGTTCTCGAAATCACATCAACAAACTTCCTTATTTCATTGGTCCATCTCACATGCGGTCTCTTTCTAGATTTTTTTTTACAATCTTTTAGAATCCTGTTTAAAATTTCAATTGTCCATCTATTACTATCTCTTCTAGAAGATGTCCAGCCAGTTCCACTTCAGTTCTTTTCTTTCAATGATGTCAAAATTTGCTCATTCCTTTATTACTTTTAATATACATTCCTTCCATACTTTATGGAGTGGTCTGAAGCCTTTGTATTGTTCTTCAATTATATGCCCAAGATTGAAATCCATAAGAATTGGTAAAATACATTAAAAACCTTTTTCAAACACATAGGCGTATTTCTTTTTAATATTAAATTATTTTTATCAAAAGTACTCCACCCAAGTTTAATTCTATGATTATGTTTCATTCACCATGTTTCCATTTATATTAACAATCTGTTCTTAGTATTTGTGGTTGCTAACTTCTAGTTATTATTTTCTTTTTTTGAGAAAGCCATTGAAAATTAGTCTTAACATTTGCCTTTATTCCTGTTTTCTAACTTTCATCTCAAAACTCTTGCAACATTTTCTGAAGCTCTGAAGAATTATTTGCAAAAATAACTACATCACCTGCAAAATCTAGATGACTTAAATAGCCTCTATTTATTTTTATTCCCTAAGCTTCTGATTTTAATTCACAAAATACTTCTTGTAAAAATACTGTAAAATTTTTTGGAGATATTGAATCACTCTGTTATATACCCATTTCAATGTTAATCTTTTTAGTACAAATATAAGTTTTCTATAGTTATTTCCAGACATTTTTTTCTTTGATTGACATTCTATACAATAATTTACAAACTACAGCTAATGATATTAAATATTGTTCATTAAAAACAAGTATTTGCAAATTTGATTAATTTGAACATTATTGAATTAAGTCAAACAAAATGTCGACATATATTCTTTAAAAACACATGCACACTTTAGAGTTAAAAGGGGGGGGGGGAAACTGGTGGTGAGATTATAATGACATTGTTTTCTATTCCTTATTATATCTTTGTTTGTGTGTAATATAAAATTTGTTCAAATATTTACGTTTGCTAATAGTCTTATTAATACATTTTTAAATAATGCTCTCTCACATTTTCATCCATTCTAATGGTCTTATATGACTATCAGATTAATCGATATTTTGGAAGGGTGGAATTTTTAAATTAATAGCAATCTTATTAAAGCATCAATTAAACTCACTCATAAATTAATGGTTATAAACTATGTTATTTTTAACAACTATATAAATAAATACAGGTTACTAAATATGTAGTTCTGAGAATATATAATTATATTACTGAAGAAATAATCATATTATAAAAATCTTTCAGAAGTCAGACTTTCTAGAAGTCTTGCAAATAATGCCCTTTCAAGTTAATATATTTGTTAAAAAATGAACCCTACTTTCATTTAATTCCATAGTCTTATATAGTTGGACTAGATGAATGTGGTATTCATTTTTCATCTAACTATTAGATCAGCTCGAGGAGGCATTAATTTTAAGTTTATCACAAAAATTATTTCCTGAATATGATTATACATATATATATTGTCAACATATTGTCAACACTGCATATTTATCACTATTTATTTACATAGTTGTCAGAATTAATATAATCTTGTAGCAATGGCAGCCCATTCATAGGGACTGCACCCCCCCCCATGTAAAAAGAATGTTTTTGTTTAATTAGTGTTCTTAAATTTGTATATTAATTAAATTATATATATGACTTACACAAATGTATGAATAAAATATGCTATCCAAGTAAAGAGGTACAAAAGTATCCGCAATCTACTTGTAGTGATTTTTTTTGTCTTCCTTAGATACACGCTCTTTTTGTTTGCGATCTATGTCGGATGACAAAAGTTATTGCAGCCCAATGATGCAACAGTACTTTCATAGTAAAACAGTGTTCATAATCTTCTTGGGTGTGACTATTCCCTTTGAAGATTCAGATCAGTTTTGTTTACATTTTAGATCATCAGCCCACCACTACAAATTCTCATTGGGCGCCACTGTCTTATTATAGAACTATAATTTACTTAAATCAATCAATAATATAAATATAAAAATGTTGTTTTTTATAATCTGAAGTTTTTTTTTTAAAAAGTGGAAAGCAATCATTTCATTGTAAGAAATGTAATACAGAAATTGAATGTACATATGTGGTTTATTATTTCATAAGCATATTGCTTTCAAATTGTTAGTGTAATCAATAGTGAAAAAAAAAACAGTACATTTTTTTACAATGAGATCTATAAGTTTTTTTTTTATTATTATTGTCTGCAGATGCGCTAACGGTAATACATAGAACAGTCAAAGACAAGATTTGGACCAAACAAAGCCAATCGTAAATAAATTAAAAATATAAATTCAAAAAGACAACAATTATAAAAAGAATTTCTAACAAAGTAGATGGGAATTGAGAAGGGGGGAAAAAGATGGGAGGCAAAAAAAAAATATGAGGAAAACCAAACAATTGTCTTCAGTAAAACCCTCTTTTGCAAAAGACCTGTGACCAGTTGTCTACTAGATGTTGTCATAAAAAAAAACCTACCGCCCATCTCCAACCACTTCCGTAGATATCCTAAAAAAAAAAAAACACATAAAAAAAATAAAAATTAGATGTTTAATGTATAATATATAATTTAAATGAGTAGATATGAAATGATTTATTAACTGTCTAGTTTAACACATTTTAGTGAATATCAAAAACATGGCAAAATCAAATGAAATAAAATGCGTCATGACAGACAATTAATTTATCAATTTTGTCAAAAAGGTAATAATTTAATTTTTTTAAAAAAATTGCCAAATCTAGCTTGAAAGGATTAAAATAGAAAAAAATATTTACATATACTGTAGAAAAAAAATTAAAAGCTAATAATGAGAAGTAAATAAACCAATGTAAAGAATAGCCTTTTATTTGAAATTATTAAAAAAAGATTAATAAAATTTTTCAAAATTATACAAGAAGAAAGAAAATCAAGAAAATGAAATGGATGAATGTAAATAAAAAAAAAAAAAAGAATAAATTTGAATGAAAAGTAAACATACCATTTCTATTGATCTTGGATCATCCACCATTCTATCTGAATTGATAAATCACGATTCCTTAAAAATTTTTGTAATGAATTCCATGGAACTTACTCGTGAAAGCTGGAAACTTTAAGGTATTTAAACAAAATTTACAGGTTGTTTTTTTTTCTTCCCTTTAATTTCATTTGTTTACTTATTTATTTCTTTTAAATATATGTATATTTAATCTTAAAAAACAAAAAAATTATTCATTTGACTTCTTTCCAAGAATTTTTTTTAAAAAAGTGTATCTATGTGTGTGTGTGTATTAGATAAAAATGTTTTAAAAAATAAATATTATTGATCAGAAAGTAAACAAATGTTATTTGGAAATTAAATGCATTAGAATTTCAATTATTTAATTAAAAAAAAAAACTACAAGATAAATTTCAATTAACATTTTTTTAATTATAATTTTTTTTTATTTCAATACATCTCAAAAACCACATGAAATTGAAATACATTAATGAAGAAAAACAAATTAAAATGGGATAAAAAGAATAAAAAAAGGGGAAAAAATATAAAAAAAAAAAATAAAAAAAAAATAAAAAAATTGAACAAGAATGGTATAAGAAGTAGTACTATTTCGTACATATGCAGTTGATACCAGATAAAACTACTTTATTAGAGACATTTCCATAACAGGAATATTTATAATTATGATTCTGATATGTATTTAGTCTAAGTAAAAATCAAATATTCTGAACTTTCAAGCCAGATAGGCATTACTTCAATAGTCTATGTTTTACCTCCAAACAACAAAAATTACAAGTAAATATTTACCATATAAAATACATTGTCATTTCACAAATCTTTTTTTTAATACTTATTTAAATTTTTTTAAAATATATTGTGAAGGTAAAACATAGTATTAGGGACTAATGAAACAGGAAATGATTTTATGATCGACTACAAAGCATGATGGGCAAAAAGATAGGGTGAGTAATGACGTTTGGATGGTCCGTTATATTATCACTTCAAAAACACAAAGTCACCACATTATATTTTTATAAATGTGTGTGAATGTTTTTTATATGCTTTATATTCAACAAAAAATATGATCTATTTACATAGCTCACGGCTTCGTTAGTCCAAACGTAGCTACTCATCCTATTTCCATATCCTGGGTAAACTAACAAAGAGCCAAGATTAAACCACTGATCAGGGAATTAAACATGCAAAAACTTTCACTCGGCATTACAAAACAAAGGCTTTAAACATATGACTGGAAAGAAAGTATGCATTTCACTACATTTTTATGTGACCACATCTGTGCAAAATTATAATTGCTTAAAGTAGATCTATTGAAATTTATTTTTGTTCTAAATGGCAATATTTTTATGGCATGCAGAAGGGTGTAATAAATCATTACTCAAAATAAACTCAAATAAATAATAAGTATTTTTTATTTAAAAAAAAAAAAACTAAACAAAATTTTTTTTAGACAATCTATAGGGCACTAAGTTATCAGTTAATAAATTAAACATAAAAAAGTAATGATTGTTTTTTTTTTTTTAATTTTTTTTTTTTTATCACAGGTTGTGTCAAATACAAGACAACTTTAATTAAAGCATGCTTATGATTGTTTTTATTTTTTTGTTCTAATTAAAAAAAAAATAAACACACAAAACCAAATCACAACAAAAAACAAACAAACTAAAAAAAAAAAAAGAAAAAGAAATTTGGATAAAACCTACTTTTAGTTATCTCAGAAGAACTTGTTACTGGACCTGAACAGTGGATTTCACCGTCCCACGCCAGGAAAGAGGATGCTTCAAGTATGAAATTACAAAATCGCTTATCAAAAACCCACACTCCAACAGAAAATGGACTCAAAAAATATATATAAATATATATACTGTATATATATATATAGAAATATAACCAAACCAAATTTGAGGTAATAGTGAAGTCTCACAGCACAGACCCAATATACATGTTCCTGGTCCAATTAATTTTTTTTAAAATATATATATATATCAGAAAAAATATTTATAAAGTTAAAGTTAAGAAATAAATCAAACAGAACAAAAAAAAAAATAGTAAAAAATAATAAACCTCTGCTACCTATATCATTCAAAAACAATACAAAGGTCAGTAGATTTTATGAACAAAACCCTGATTTTGTGTGAAAACTTAAATAGCATGAAAAGTTACTTGAGCAAAAAGTTTACTGTAAAAAATTAAAACTTTTTTTATTATTTTACTTTTGATATGTATTCAAGAAAATATACATAGCTAATACAATACAATGAAAAACACTAAATGACATGGCAAAGAACATGGCTTTTTCCTCATAAAATTTATATTTGTAAAAATTAATCTCAAAGTCTAGACAATAAATCATGTTTTTATCTATTTATTTTTATTCTCTAAGTATTACAACACAAAAATTTTATGAGTCTAGACTTACAAAAATACACAACTGATACGATACAGTACACTTGATTTGAGAAAAAAAAAATTGAAAATCTGACCAGTTAGTAGCCACCTTAAAGGAGACTATAAAAATATATTTAACAAATAATTAATCATGCTTCCATAATACATTAATACCCTTGCAGGGGAGCAGGTCAATGGAGCAGAAGTTGTTCCACCGATCTTGTGAACATCAACGTTCGTTACCAGTTTCCCCTTCACACAACATCCTGCTTTCTATTAAAACTCTTAAGATGAACCTTCTTCACCTTGAATACTTTTAACTGTTCTAAATGTGAAATTCCTAATAAGGTGAAAATTTAGTGCGATCCATTTTCTTGGTGCCATTTTGACTGGCCCCACCCCTCATTTTGGCTTGAAAATTTTTTCGAGATGCACTCAGATCAAATAGGCCAGTATTTAGTCCAAGCAGAGGAACTGGCTTTACAAGCTGGCTCAGAGGGATGGCCAAGGGGCTGGGGCTATTTGTCAGGGTCGTAGAGATGGACGTGGTGTTCGAAGGGGTCGAGGTCGGGTCAGGGGAGTTCTTATGCAGTTCCATGCTGCGGAGAGAAGGGAGAGGGAAAAAGGATTAGACAGGATCAAACACACAATAGAAAAAGAATCAACAGGGGAGCTCTTCACACAGTCATGTGATTGGCTGCTGTTGTAGGTGATAGCTAACAAAGTGAATTACTAATTATTAACATGCAGGAAATATAAATCGAAGAAAAAAAAAGAAAAAAAAAACAAAAGAAAATAAGGAAATAATGCATTATTATTTTTTTTTTACTATTTTAAAATGTTTTTTTTAAAATTATTATTATTATTATTATTAAAAAGCAATTTTAAATACTACCTTCAAATATAATAAAAGACATAACACTGAGTAAAATAAAAATAAAAAAGAAGAAATAAAAAAAAAGTACTAGCTAATACTAGGAAGCAATTTAAAAAAAAAATGTTTATATTCTAGACTAAAACAAAAGCCAATACTATAAATAAATAAATAAATCAGGTGTTAGTTGGGAAAGGTAAAGAGATAACAATAAAGCATTACTTGGAATAATATTGCAAACTTACATTGGTAAGTGAAAAAAGCCCATAAGGGAAGGTAAAGAAAGCTTGGAGATAAAGGGAGGATGAAACATCAGACAAAAGGGAAAATTAAAAGGATGGTCAAACATACACACATGCTGAGCAGTTCGTAGAAACATACAGAAAAAGAAACAATAGGATAAAGGAAAGCTGGCTTCTAATTCAAATGCATTTTCAATAAACTGTATAGATACCATTGTGTCCTTTGATTTTGGAATATGTGTGTGAGGAAAAAGCCATGAATTTTTTTTCTTTTTATCATTTTTGAAAACAAAAATAATTAATATACATACTTATATTACTTAAACGCCAAATATTTCTAATAGCACTCATACAATTTTTTATCAATTGCCTTTTGTTTTGTATATTTATTATTTATATTATACTTGAGGCTGTTATTAAAAGACAATTAGTGGGGGTATTTCATTATATGATAGTTTTTTTATTTTTATACATAGATTTTTTTTTTTTAAAAATAGGATGTATATATATATATTCTTATCCAAAAAAATGGGGGGGAAAGTATTTTTGTAAATATTTTTGAAAATGCAAATATATTTTTTCAATTCACTGACGAAATACTCAGCATTGTCTATGAAAGCATCCCTTTGGAATTGCAGTGATTTGGAAATGATATTGCATATAGCTGAGGTATAGTGAGCATGTGCAGGAGTGCAGCATGATGGGAAAAGTGGGATGTCAAGCACAGGAGGAAATGGGTGGAAAGGATTGGATAGGGAAGGGAGGAAATTGTCTTGTAATAACATAACCCCAGATACCCGGCTGACAGGTCATTCAGCCATTTTTCATTCTTTGATTCCAGTTTTTTAAAAAAAATATATATAAAAGTCCATGGCCAGTCAAAAAAAAGTATATATATATACATTAGTATATATACATAAACTATTCATTAAACCAATTTTTAAAATTTAGAAATTTATTAAGGAGGAAGTTGATGGTATGTAATTCAGGGAATAAAAATGTTGCCGCTTTAAAAAAAAAAAAAAATTAATTAATACAAAAGTTACAAGACTACGTTCACAACAAAATATGAATGTAAATAAATATTTAATACATATACAAAAGTTTTTATAAAACTTAAAAATGGAAATGAAATTTCTTTTTTAAATTCATTCTATAACCTTAAAAAATTGAATAATTATATACTCGTAGTATTCTAAGGATTTGATGAGTAATTACAAAGATGTTCATTATTTAGGTTTAAAAACCTACAGAAATATAAAAAAAGTTTTATTAGTATTTTATATTAAATATATATATACTTCTATATAAATATAAATTTTTTTTTAAAAAAAGTGAATGGACGTACATTAGAAATAATCGTACATATATATAATTTTTTAAAAAATTGAATTTAAATTAAAACATTTCAGTTTTGATATGAACATAGTCTTAACATGATTAAATCAAAGAAAGTTTAAGCTACGAATGACCTGATTAGTTTAAATCTCTTAAAAGTGCATATAAAATAAACATAATATTAAAAAAAAAAAAGTTTGCAATTTGCTTCCTTGAGACATAATTAGGGTTCACTTCAGCATAGCTCTTGACTTCCACCACAGTCAAGCCTAGCTACCTTTAACCAGACTTTTAGCATACTTTATCTTGGGTCACACTGGAAAAAAAAACCTCATCTATGAATGCAGAAGCTGAATTTAAAAACTTCTTCAAAAATTGAAGAAGAAAACTGAATTAGAAATAATATTTAAAAACAAAACAAAACAAACAGTGAAACAAAAAGAATTAATAAATAAATTGTTTATATACTTCTTTTAGATTATTAAAAATTATTAAGAAGTTATTTAAGCGCCCTCTATTAGTTACGAAAATAAAAATATAAAATCGTATATAGATCAGTCAAATTTTGAATTGCGAATACTATGACAAGAATACACCATTTTATATTTTACTTTCATAATGAGTTAATAGAAGACATTTAAATAACCTCACTCTTACCAATATTTACTATAGAACATAGCTTTATTAAATATTATTTATATAATTGGCTATTACCTTATTTGAAAATTTTAATTATTTTAAAAATAGAATAAATGAGCTAAAAATATATATTACGTGATGGATTATAAGAAATAAATTGGAAGATGTTAAATTTTAATATTTATTTTAAAACAATTATAAATTTATTTTCCCAATTAATTAAACTTATTGGGGAGGGGGGCATTAAATGAATCCAGATTTTCTTTACTGCAAATTAAAAAAAAAAAAAAGCTTTAATGATTAAAAATGTACATTATATTTTACTTAGGCATAATCAACCATATTTATTATTACTATCTTTGCTTGCCTTCATCTCGTTCAATTTCGAAATATAAATTTTGACATTACAAAAAATGAAGTTCTTATTCCTTAAAATGCATGTAATTTTTCAATTTATAAATTAAAGAAACTTTTAATATATATATATAATTGGCCTTCTTTATCTCCATATTCTCTAAGTATTATTAAAAAAATAGAAATTTGAAAATTTTATGCACTTGGACAATTACGTGATTCGCCAGTCTTTCTCTCTTGATTTACTATTCTACTATCTTTGTGTAACTACATTATTCTTTTTGTGTTAATTATTTTTGATGATGTCTTAGTATTGTGTCATAACCATGCACATATATGTTAAATATTATATAGAGTTCTGTATTATTTGAGATTGAAGCACTCATATAAAGGATTAGAATTAAATAATTTTAGATACAGATAATCAATTGCAAGTATATATATATATATATGTGAAAGTATATATATATACATGTGAAAGTATTTATGTGCATATGCAATGTGGCAATGTTTGAGGTGTATATGTATATATGTGAGTAGGGTATTTATGTTTATGAGTGCAGGTTGTATATATGTGTTTATATGGAATGAGGGTGACATATATACTCTGTACACTTTATGGAATTGGTATATTAAATTCTTAATAAATATAATTAAAAATTAATTTGTAGACATTTATAAGACTAACTGTTTAATAAATTAATAGATAACAAACTTCAACTTTATGTTGAGCAGAAAATTTCTAAATATTCAACAATAACAATATTGTTTATATATTTATTCTAATAATATTCCAATTCTGACTGACCACAATATCTCAATTTGTTAAATTGTAGTTCTAAAATTTTAATGCATTTGTGTTTTTTTTTTAAAAAAGACCTGCCTAGTAGGTTCACATTTCATACTTTGTATTTTTTTAATAAAAATTATAAATGTAACTTAAATACATGTTGTAAATATATGTGAGTGGATAAATGAAAGCAGGTATATTTTTATTTATTTATATAGGTGGATAATTAAAGCAACCAGCTTCAAATTAATACCTTGAATAGAGAAAGAAATAATAATATAATTTATATATATACAAAAAAAAGAAAAAAGAAAGAAAGAAAACAAATTAGGCATCAAAGTTATTCAAATATTCACATTAAGATAATTAAAATAATTGTTATAAAAATATTAGGGCACAACAGTTTTTTTAAGCCATAAATAATAAACTAGTTATGAAGGAAACAGAGGCATATATGTCAAACAATGCATGCATGTAAACAATCATATACTCAGATTAATATATTTATTCATTAGATTATAATAATAATATTAATAATAAATAAATAAATTATTTTGGCTAATTATTTCATCAAAAACATTTATATTTATAAAATGTTAAATATAACATGGACTTGTCATTTTATTTATGATAGTTAATTTTATAGAACAGTAGAATGTGATGAAACTGAATTCATTATATTTCTATTCTAAAACTAAAAAAAAAAAAAGACTTAATAATAGAAAATTCAACAAAAGTTTATTCAAAAATTTATAAGAAATAAAATTTTTTTCGTTTATTTTGAATATTGCTGTACAAAATGGAATGCTAAAGAAAGCAAAAGGAAAGAGAGAAGAATTTATCTTCATTCTCAACTGCTGAAATTCAAAAGAATTAAAAAAAAAACAATTTAAAGTTCAAATATACTTCATATGATCACGGATCTACCATATAATGTCTCTAAGACATGAAACATCAGAAAGTTTAATCAACACAATAACCACTATATCAGAAATAAAATTATTTAAATTATCACTATCTCATCAAAGAGGTCGAAAGAAGACATGAGATCAGAAAAAGACAGGGAGGAGGGGGGGTGATGGTAATATTATTCCTTTTTTTCTTTTGTTATTATAAAATATAATTGTAGAATAGTAAAAAAAAAAAAAATTCTTTTAAGCTGTGTTTCATACTGATTTAATAGTTAAACAAAATAATAAAAAAATAATCTTAAGACTATTTAAAGTTTTCTAATAAAATAAAAACATTTTTATTGATACATGTGAGCCTAGCATAAGCAATTAACCAAAGACATTCTCATTCAATTATTTTATATTTATGTTAAAATTATGAATAAGTTTATAATAATACAATGATAGATGTCATTTTTTTTAAAAAAAAGTATTTTAATGTATATCAATAAGCATGCATATATTAAAATAAAGTAATAAAATAAATATTACTCTAGATTAAGATATACAATATTTCATGAAATTGGGCAGATAAATATTTTTTTAAAGGAATAAATATATGCTAATGTTTTATGATATAATTATTAAAAAATGCATATCTAATATCATAAATACAATATTAAATATGGAAACCTCAATATTTTATGAATGAGTTAAGCATATGTATTATTTAATCTATAAGTTTAGAAAACATATTTTTCACATATGATAATCTTAATACATACTAGCCACAATAAATTATATATGAATACATTTACATTTATTTTAAATATTAAGCTGAAAAATGAATATAAAAAAAATTCTATTTTGGAAAATAGTTAATTTGAAAATATTCTTCCATTATTTCTGCCCCAAATCGAAATGCGACACCATCTAAACCAGCAGAGTACACATAACAAAATAAACACACATAATGAATAATTGGAGAGAATAATTGAAATAATATGTATATACTGTTATAACTATGAGAAACGACTGTCTTACAAATATAAATAAATTTGATTAGTAAGATATAAATTTATTTCTGGCTTATAAAAACGCAATTTGAAGGTAGTTAATTATTTTATTTTACTTTGAAAATATTATATAAATTTTCAAAGCAAATAAATAATAAAAAAAAAACTTTTTTTGAAGATTGAATAAAGTCTAGAGGATGTTGTCTGCAGCAAATATTTACTTATTTAAGTATTGGTTGTTTAGTTATTTTATAATTAATTAGTAAAAAAATGTTATATTAATTTATTTATGTAATAATGTTATATTGTTTTTGTTTATTATGTGGTTCTCATTCATCTATTTATTTATTTTACTTTGGATGTGACAAATACTAGCTATTCTTATGAATGACAACATAATTTCATGTGCTCTATTTATTTTATCAGGATAAAGAACTGAAATTTTGGTCTCATTACTTGTATTTCTAGGGTGCTTGTGGCAATGAGGTAATATAATGAGAGTTAACAGACTTAGCATAGGTATAGATTGGGAAAAACTTCTGACTTACATGCCATTCAAAAGATATAAATATTATAAGTTGGGATAGACAAGAGTTTTGGTTTGTAGATTAAATATTTTGTTGTTCACATTCCCTTGTATACAATATGAGCCAATTACAATATATGTTCTTTATATATATGCCCTGAGGTTGTATATAATTACATAAAATCAATTCTTCACCCTACCATTGCAATATATATGTATATAAAGAATTCAGCAACATTGTTTTTAAATGTGAAATAAATTAAAACAATGTTAATCTTTATGCGCCATCGATAGGCAATTTTTGATTTCATTTGTCAAATGATGAAAAAGGTCAATATAATTATAGGATGTGAGTTTGGAAGATGTCCCTTTCAATTTGGTAACTGATTTTTCTATCAATATTAGTAATAAATCTAATTCACATTGGCTCATTAATACACAAAAAGACAATTATAAAATACTCATTTTTTCTAAAAGAACCTTTACATAAATAAACATCTATATATGCAAATAAACAATTAGTATATGAAATAAATTGAAGCCTAGTTAAATCTTCAAAGTATATTCTACTATAATTTTCAATTCATGCATTACTTTGCCACATAATTATAAACAAAACAAACTTCACAGAGAATGTGTTTTTGAAACAATTGATCATTTTTAAATGCAAATGAATATATTTGTTTTGAATATTTAACATCAATTTATTACATATAATGTCATTAATGAATTCTTCTGTTTGGCAACCTAAAAATCAAAGAAGACTATATTTTATTTACCATTTCATTTCGTCTTTTATTTACTTTATGACATTAAAAACAGTATATACTTTCCAATATTTATTTTTTAAACTGGTTCACCCTTATCGAGCATGATTACAGATAGCCCCCCCCCTCCATATTGCTTCTAAATTATCGGACTTTGTACTCCAAATTTCAAGTACTTGTATGCGCCCCTTTTCATATCAACTTTCTTTTCTCCTACTTCCCTCTAAACATGTCTTCAAGAATGTGCTCAATCCAAACTGTTTCTTTTTTTGCTGCTTTAGTCTAAACCCAGTTTGATTCAGAACTTACACATGTATGCCTCTTTATTAATGCTAATTTCAATGATTTCATAAAGTTTGTAACTGTTTCTATTGTCTGTTTGTTTTATCATCATTAATCTACTTATTATATATTTAAAAGCATTAATATGTTCTATAATATTCTAACTATAATATTACTTTGAATTTACAGTGTGTTCTATACATCCAGTATTAGTATTTGTATGCTTTGGCAGACCATGAGGTATTTAAGCATAAAAAAATTAAACTCAAATAATTTTGCTTGTTGAAAAATGAAGTCAAAAAGGTCTCTTCAAAGATAACTAATTATTTCCAGGCCACACACCAAAAGCTAAAAAGTTGTTTTAATAGATTTTTTGAAGTGTTATAAAGAACAGAATATATACAGATAGATTCCCATTAATTTGAATACCTCTAATTTAAAAATTTCTACTATCTGGACTTAATTGCAAAATATTGTTTTAACTTTGTTTTAATGGTTTGCGAAGTACTCTTGTGGTGGTGCTGTCGCATCACAGTTTGTTACCTGAGCTACTTCAGACTGCTCTGTTAGCATTACAAACAGGTAATGCTCCTGAATTCACTCAATACAACATACTACTTTAGTTATGGTTTGAATCAATAGAAGGAATGTTTTGTATTTAAAAAGAAGTTACATTTGCATGAAAAGAGATGAATTACAGGAGGAGAGAAAATTTCCTTAATGGACATCATTGACGGATCTAAGCTACAAAATAGGATAAAAATATAAACATCTTTTAAAAAAAAAATTATATATGTAATATTTAGTAAGTAAATAAAGATAATGTTTTTTTTTTTTTCATATGTCATAGCATCGGCCGAGACGCGAACCCACAACCGTCTGCAACCAACTACTTGCTCGCATGGTGGCTGCGATACCTCTCGGCTAACAACGCAAGACATAAAGTTAATGTTTAAATGTAAATTGTTTTTAATACATAATTTAAGATGTCATGCATGAATAAATAGTAGTGTTTTTTTTAAAAATAGTAAAATTGTAAAAATATTTATCCATTTTTTAAAAATTATTTGTAAGAATTTAAATAATTTATTCTAAAATTATTTTTATTTTTCATCAGCATAAATCTATTTAAAAAAAATTTTTTTTTTTTTTTGCAAAATCAAAAAAAAAAAAAAATCACATTGGAAGAGTTAATTATTTTATGCTGATATAAATAGATGCATTTTATGTAATATTAAAGGGTTATATTGTTATAAATAAAAAAAATGTATGCAGTATATAGATAAGTATAATGTTTATTTAAATTTTAGAAAATATTGGGTTTATGAGGGAAAAAGATTTACTACTGAAGTTCAAAAAATTCACATCCAAAATAGTCCTGCAACCAGGGATTTCAGATTAATAATAATTTATATGTACATGATAAACTATACAGGAAAATTTTTGTGAAAATCAGCTAGTGACATGGTGACAGCAGATGGTACCACACATCCCAGACATTTGTATAATCTTCCACAGACGAAGCCAGTAGCAGAAAATGGTCTGGGTTTGAGGATATTCTGCAAAGCTTGTTAAGAGCCTATTTTGCAAGCTCTATATATAACATTCCATTAAGTGAAGATGATCTCAAATGATGAATAGAATTTTATAAATGTGCAGTCACTGTAGAAAAAAATGAAAAACTATTGTACAATTGTATTCATACATCATTGAGACATATAGTTCTATCATTGATGTTTTCAATACTCATGTGTTTAATGATTGGATAAAACATTAAATTTGTGACAAAATAATAGTGAAGCTACTAAGTAAATGTTATATTAAGTTTTTGTCTCATTTTAATTTTTTTTTTAGAATAGAGTAATTACAAAACACTATTAGCACAATAGAGTAGAAAAAGGAAAAGTTTTAGGGAAAACATGCACATGCTTTGAATCTTGGTAAAATCTGAGAAAATTAATGCTTTGCAACTAATTAATTGGCCTTAATATAATTATTGTCACGTCAATAATCATTTCTAAAGATTATCAATCTTCTGCCAAATAAAAATCACCCAGAATACATTTTCGATCCATAACTTCAAGCAAATTTATCTTCCATTAATCTCACATTTGGATCCAGTTTAATATATCAGTTGCACATTTTCTGTCATTTCTTTTAACAATACAGTCAGCCCAAAACCTTCTCTCAGTTTTGTCAATATCTGATTGTTTTCTTACCTGTATATTTTGATGCCGCCTTATTACTCCCAGCATATATTTCCCCATACTTTGATATTTGACTCGCAATTTGGGTATAGCTCTTCTATTGAGTGTTTAAATCTCACAGCTGTAAATAAGCACTGGTAGAATATATTTATTAAAAACTTTTTGAGTAAAAATGGATTTTATTTTTTGTTTCTAAATAAAAATTTGTTTAAAAATTACACATATATACTGTGTATATAAAATAAAAGTAATAGAATGGTCTTTCTCTCAAAAAATCGTGACATGAATACCATAAGTGAGAGGTTGAGCTTCAATCCAGAGACCTTTAGCTCTTAAATCCTGCATTACACTGCATAGAGTAAAAAATATAAGAAGTGGTTTTAGACTTTCCTCTGTGAGAAAGGGAAAAATATCTTTCTGAACTTGTCCATAATGCGATCACATGAGATTCAAGTTATACAATTCTTTGTTAGAGGGTGCACTTTTTAAGAAAAAAAAATATTTGTTCTGCCATTAAGAAAACCTAATTTTTTTGTCAACAAATAATTCCGCAATGAAAAAAAAAATGTTAAAGCAACCAATTAAAAAAAAACTATTACAAAAACGATGGTCTTTCCATATGCTGGGTATATATGCTTGTTATAAAATAAAAGCCATAAAGTGTAACCTTTTTTATTTTTTCTTAAATGCAGTTTGCAAATATTAAATCTATTTTTTAATCCCAGCACCATTATTAACTGTAAAAAGTTTGATTACCTGAAGTGAAAGAACAGATTGTAACCCACAAATCGTATGCTTCAGAATCCACCATTCTATCAATACATCAAATCACACAAGGCATTATTTTCTACTAATGTATATTTTGAAATATAAATGAATAGGGTGATTGTTTCACCATAATGAAGGATTTAATATAACGAAAGTATAAATATCATAAAAAATTTTGACCAGTTTTCAGGTAAATGGTCTTATGGATTCTTAAATTTTCTGCAATGTTTTATCTGAAGCTGGCATCATCAGACAAAAAAAAATTTTTTTTATTAGCAATTCCCAAAGCTAATAAAAATGAATGTCAGATAAAGTAGATACATATTCAAATGCAGACATAAATATTGTAAAATACATAAACATATTAATTTTTCTTTCTTGAGCCATAGTGCTTACAAAATTGCTAATTTTGGGATGTTATTTTCCTATTATTGTCACTTTGGTTTTTATTTACTATTTTGTGGTTATCTATAATGTTAGTTTACTGGTACGCATTTTTTTCTGCATAGAAATTGGAACTAAAATCATTAATTAAAAAAAAAAATCTGAACATGTTAATATCATATAGATCTCATACAAATATCATGTAAATTTGTATTTCAAAGCAATGTCCTGATTGGTTGTATCATAATATAAAGAAACTGACAGCATTATTGATTGGTAGATTATTTGGCCCCAGACATTTCAAAGCATGCTTTATTCTTTTAGTATGTTCAAAAGAAAAATTGTAATTTTCAGTAATTTATTTACATATTTAAGTTTATTTACACAACATATTTATAAAATATTTATTTTAAACCAAAAAAAAAAAAAAAATGATGCAATTACAATTGGATTTTATTTAAAAATGTTTTTTTTTTTTAAAAAAAAAAAAATTGTAAAAATGTAATTATGATAAAGCAGATTGTTTTTAGTGGCTAACAAAAATTGCATTCCTAAAGGCTGATGAAATTTTTTTTTATGAAATTTTAATAATAATAAGTTTAATTTTGAATTTTAAGACATATTTTCATTCTTTTACAATGTCTCAACTAAAAATTGTAATGATAATATAATACCAAATTTCATTAAGGTGGAAAAATTAAGAATATTGACCAATAATAAAGTATTTTAAAAAATATGGAAAATAATATTTTAAAGAAGTTCATTAAAATTTGTTGAAAAAAGAAGAAATTTGTATAAAAAAATTAATAATATAGAATTCATATTGAGGGATAAAATAACTAAGAGTGAAGAAGAAAAATTTAAGGAGTTATGTAAAATAAAAAGATGGATCATAAATAAGAACGCAAATGAGAAACATATCAAAAAATTTAAAATTTTGATAGAAGAATATAAAATAGAACAATGCATTATAACAGACAAAATGGATAATATAATCTTTCAAAAATAGAACTTACAGAAGAAGAAAAAATATACAGAATAAAATAATTAAATATGTGCGAATTCGAAATGACATTAAAAAGATGTGATAGAGATAATGGAAAAAATAGCACCAGATTTTGTAGAACAAAAATATAGAGTTCGTTATGATGACAGAAGTGTTACAAAATTAATAAATAATGAAGAGAAAATCTGATTTGAAGACTTTAAAAAAGAAATGAATAGAAAAGAAGTCAGAAAGATTAAAATGAAATATGAAGGAAAAGTAGTTTTCCTAAAGTCAGATAAAAAAAAATAGTGATATTAGATAAAAAAGATTATTTAGAAAAAATGATGGTTACGTTGAGTGATAAGGTATTTGAAAAAGTTAAGAAAAATGACAGTGACTTAAAAAAATATATTTATATTAATTAAACAGTTTTATAAGGAAGGTTTAATAGATAGATCAACATTTGAGAAAATAGCGAATAAACAATGTAGAATGGTTAGAATATATGGGGCTCTAAAAATTAACAAAGAAAACACTACTAATGCCAATTATTAATTGTAAGAGATCTTCTTTAAAAAAATTTCAAAAATTTTAATAAAAGTTAATGACATATTAAAAAAAAAAAAATTAACATCAATAAAAATGGACATTATATCAATATATACAGATTTAAATGAAAAAAAAAAAGCAATAAATTTAACTTTAGAGAAATATATTTTTTAAAAAAGTTACCTATTCATATACAGGCATATTTAATCGAATTATGTTCTAAGGATGTAATTTTGAATTTAACAAGGAATTTTATAAACCAGGAGGAGCTCTAAGTGCAATTCTAAGCAACAACATTTATATGAATGATTTTGATAAAAAAATAAAAATGGTCCTTTATTTTTAATAGATATGTAGATGATTTTTAATAAAAGCCAAAGGCAAATACTAATTTATTAATGATATTAATAAGGTAGAAGGAAATATAAAATTTACAGTTGAAAAATAAGAAAAGAATGGAAATGTATATCTGGATATAATGTTTCAAAAGAAAGTGATAGATAAAAATGTTATATTCAAACAAATATTTATAAAAATAATAAAAATAATGATAATAACATAAGTTAGTTTTCCAACATTGATAAAAAATACAAATTTAGTTGTATTTATTCAAGAATATACAGGGTTATTATGTATTGTTAAAAAATTATAATAAAAAGATTTAATAATCAAAGAGTTTTTAAAAAAGTAATTTCCCTTTACATATAATTAAAAGTATTGAAAAAATAAAGTATAGGATAAATAAAATTGGGGAAAAAATGAAGGAAAAAAGAAAAGTAAAGATGGATATACAGAAATAAAAACAAATAATAATATTCCAATGAATAAGTTTAATAAAATTATAAAGAAAATTAACAAGAAATGCAAAACAATAATTAATATAAAAATAATAAAAAAAGAGAAAACCTATTAAATTTACTGGATAACAAATATATAGGATATAATAAAGATAATGAAGAAACAATTAATGGAGTATATATGATAAAATTCAAATAATGTTTAGATAGTAGGATTAAAAACAAATATGCATGAGAAACTAAATATTCTACAAAAACAAGATTAAAAGAACAGATAAAAAAATCACTGATATATATATATGAAGGACACAGAACACAAATTTACAGGAAGTTCAATGGAAATGATGTTACATACAGACAATATTAAAAAAAATAAAAAAAGCAATATGAATAAAAAAAATAAAACCAAAATTTAATAGAGATTCTGGGATTAAGATGACATTATTATAAATATATTTCTTTAAAAATATATAAAGAGAAAAATACTTATAAATAAATTATATGTATAAAAAAATTTATAACATTAAAGTACAAAACAATATTATATAAAATATAAATTTATAAGGGAAAATTATATAACAGTAATAAGAAGATTATATATGATATGGACCAACAAGTCAGTGTTTAAATAAAAAAAGTATAAATAAAAATGGTTTTTTAAAGATTTAGGAAATTAAAATAGGAATGGGTACATTAAAAAGGGATTATAATATTATGGTTTTTAGATATTTAAAAAAAAAAGAGATAAATAAAAAATATTATTAATAACAGAAGAATGAATAAGAAAGTAATAGATATTATGATTTAAAAAATAAAAAAAAAACATTATTAGTAAATGAGTTAAGGCTAAGAAATATAAAATTAATAAGTATTTTATTAATGTGGGGATAATAAAATTAAAGTTTAAGTTGATATGGAATAGAAATAATTAGGGGATTATTAAAAATATTGATATATTTAAATTAAGTTATTCATGCATATATATATATATAGACAGGAAAATGTGTAATATATTATACTCATATTTCAATATTATATTTATTATATATTTCATGTATATTTTATTAGGTTTTGTTATATTTTATTCTATGTTGTTTCTCATTATTTTTTTGTTACATTTATTGTTTACATTTTTTATGGTAATACCATATTACTTCAAATATAAGACACTTTTTTTCCAAATTTTGGATCTCTAGAAGAAGAGTGCATCTTAAAACAAATATGTGTTTATGCCCGCATTATGCGGACAATGATTTTCAAACTATAAACATCCAATTCAGGTTAAGATTAATGGAAATCTACGCAGGCTACACATGTGCTTTTTACACTCTTATTTCCAACTTTTTATTTAGTTTCAGGAAAGGTATGTTTCATTTTTCTACAATAAAAAATAAAAATGTTATAATTTTTGTGATCAAGTAAATTGAATTTTTTTTTGCCTTTCTGTCATTTTTTTGATAGTTACTGGAAAAGTATTTGAAGTGAAAAATATGTATTTTGAAGACAATGTTATGGGGGGCCTAATGGTAAATATTTATTTTTCTGTATTTTTTAATTATTATTTTATTTTTCTATATATTTTAATTATTATTTTATTTATATTTGATAAAAAATATACACAAATATTATTATTGAAACTAACATAAAAAAATAGCTCATGGTTGTGTACATTTATATTGTGAATTATCTGCACTTTTTGCTATGATATGCGCTTGGGTTCAATATTTGAATTAGGTGATATAAGACAAAGATAAACATATTTTGCAAATATTATGACCCAATTTAGATTTTTCTATAATGTCTTGTCTGCATTTTAATAATAATAAAAATACACAAATGCTAAAAGTAAAGATTTTGACAATATATAAACTTGGGTTGATTATATACTACTGCAATGTAAATTTCAAATCTGCATATAAAATGCAAAGAGAGGTGGCAGTTGATGAAGCTATTACTAAATTTTTGGTCATAGTAGCATGAAGCAATATGAGCCCTCAAAACCTATAAAGATAGGATAAATAATACTATATCGCACTGACTCTAAACTACTAACTTATATGCCTCAAGCTTAACTCTATAATGAATTTAGTACTTCATTCACTTTTTATTTTATTTTGTATATAGTGACTATTTTAGTAGTACTTTTTAATAAATTACAAACTGTATTGAAGTTCTTTATTATAATATTCAAATTATACTAATTATTGATCAATATTAACTACTTGTTATAAGGGATGTTATTAAGGATGGCACATTCATTGCAAACCCCTGTATGGAAAATACATTTTGAAGGACTACTAGGAAAAATGAAAGGTGCTAATGTCTTTATTCTACAAAGTTTTCAAGTGTTATTATATACTAATTTTTTAGAAATTATTTGATGAATTCAACTAACCTACTAACAAAAATATAATTTTAAGCTGTATACATGATAATTTAAAATTTATGAAATAATATGAAAATAATTATTAGAAATATTAACTTTTATTCATTTTTTTATTATTTTGAATATCAATGACTATATTTTTTTCAGCTTAATTACATTCTTTGGTGTTTGATCTTTCAAACAATATACAATATATATTATGCCATTTTTTATTAATTTAACCTTTTCAACGCCAATATTTTGCTTGGCTGAGTGAGTTAAAATTCTAAACTTTTGATTGGTCAATTACAGACACAGCAGTAAAAATATATTCATCTTTTAATATAATATTCATTTTAGTTTCATTTGTAAAAAGTATATTAATAATTTGTCAGACTATGAAAATGAAAAATAAATTTCTATTTATAATTATAAAAATATTCGATATTAAAAAACCTAAAAAGAAACTTAGAAACAAATTAGAAAGTGTTGCTGACATCACTGATTTCCCTCTCAATTTACGTTAGTGCAAGCTAAAGAATTTTTTTACTAAAATCTTACAATTTTCCTAATATAATTTATATTTTACCAAAATACATTATATGTAAATAAATGCCAGCAAAATAGTCTAAAACATTAATTTTAATATCAAAATCAAATAAAAAGCTTGGAGCAATGTAAACTGTTGACAGGTGTGAAAATTGTTGTTAGCTGTGGTTTCTTTTTCAATTTACGTTCCTGTAAAAGTATACAATTTTTTACTAAAACGTACTGTTTTTTCTAAAATAATTATGTTTTCCATATATTTTATGAAAATAATTTATAATATGTAAAAAAAAAAACACTCTAAAACATTCATTTTCATTTTGAAATGCAAAAGAAAGAAGTTGGAGCGATGAAAATTATTAACCAGCCCTCTTCTTTTGTTGAAATGAGAACCAACCAATCAGCATCTAGTGAAATCCTGTCCTCTACCATTGTTGAAGTCTAAATGTCAAATTTATTGATTTTTTTACTTGTAAAATAATTCCAGAGAGGGCAGCATGTTACGGGACTTTTTTAAAGCTTTAAAATGACCGTCAATTCTTTACCATAGCATTAAAAATGACAGAATTCGAGCAACTTAAAGCCATGACCATTTTTGATCGGAAAAACCCTGGAAAAAATTAATAAAACTTAAAAGTAATGATAAAATTTGTGGCTTAGCATAATTTTTAAAATATTTCAATATGGTTGCTTGCAAGCGAAGAGGTTAAATTCAAAACAAAATTTTTTAACATCTTATATTTGTGGATCTTTGCTTTATGCTAACAATACACATAGTATTACGATGATTTCCTTTGTATAATAGCATATTAAATCTTTTTTAATCAATATTTTTTGTATTCATTTCATAAATGGCCTTAACTCTTGCTCAAACTGCTACTTTTAACATTATTTTGCCAATTTTACGAGAATTTTATCAAGAAAAGTTTACCACATAACCTTTAGACTTTTTACAACTAACAAATCAATATAACAATGAGATAAGAGCCTGCCTTTCATGGCATTGATTGATTGATTGTTGTTTTCTACACAAGAGAGCATCTGTCAAAATTTTGAGTTCCAATAGCCTCCTTTTGATTTTTAAGGTGAAACTATCTTTTACAATCTGTTAACATCATTTTGCCGATTTTGACAATTCCAATGTTTTCATTTTGAATTTCAAATTGAAAATGAATCTTTTAGAATCTTTTTTTTACACATTTTAATTTTTTTTCAAAAAATATTTGTAAAAATATAAATTATTTTAGAAGAACAATTCAGATTTTAATTGAAAAATGTGCTTTTACATAAAGGCAAATTGAGAAAGAAATTATAATGTTCAGCTGCAATTTAAATGGCCTGAAGATGATGTATCTGATAGAATAGTGAAGATGAGAATTCAAATTCTGAAAGTAAAGACAGAAAATGAAAATATATATCTAAAGAAGATTCGCAATAAATTAGATGAGTTTATTGTATTTGCATTAAATTCCTACTTAAATACATATATATGTCTTAAATTCGGGGTGTTTAATTTTTTTTCAAATTTTTCAGGCTTAAAATCCTGTAGCATCTTAAATTTGAGGGTTTCTTATATTCAAGGTAATATGATATTTCTGTAGTATTTTATTTTATTTGTAATTATATCATAGCTCTGAAGAAGACTGCAGGATAGTCAAAACATCAGATTGTATGTACAACAATTTTTTTTTTGTTTGTTGCTAAAACGTGTTCCAAGTGGATAAATTGCATTTATACAAGACATTACAATAAAATGAAGGATATAATGGATTTAGTAATATTTGTGTAAAATTCATTTCCATCTTAAAAACCAAATTCAAATAAATATTTCATTCAATAATTTTTATGAATAGGCAATATTACAATCCAATATGAAAAATACAAATAAGACCCAAATTGTCACTAGATTTTTCAAATAAGAGTGGTAGAAGTTGAACTTTAAATGAGTTAATACTTTTAAAAAATAACAACTAATAATCAAGGCTCCATTTATGAAAATGTGAAATACTACAAAAATAAATTTGTAGGGATTATTGTATGTAACATATTTTTTTACCATGGTTTACAAATCACTTTGCAGCACACATGCATTTCAGGAATATCTTCATTCATCAGCTGCCTTGGGACAATGGTAATAATCTATGTAAATATAACAGCCACAATACTTAGATTACTACTGTAATGATGAGGACTTGATATTAAAGTGAATATTTAGTGTTATAAACACTGTTTATATAGTAATATATTCTAATATGGTGACACATTAACGAAGACAGAATCAGAGAGATTCATATTATTAAATATCTTAATTAAGAACAAATAGGATAAAAGACTGAATTTGATGTAAATAAATCTCTTACTACGATTGACATACTATATAAAAAAAGTTAAATTGTTATAAAATAAAATTATATTTCAGAAATAACTTATGTTGATTGTCTTAATTAAGGTTTTTACTACTATGAATTTCTGATTTTTGCTTTGGTTAACATAGCTATGATGGTCAGCTATTACACTAATATACATTGTGCTGCTGTTATACTTGCATAGACTGTTCCTGCATCCCCAAGGCAACTGATAAAGGGAGTTATTTCTGAAATACATATATATATATACTGCAGAACAATTTGTCAAAATTTTCATGATGTATGTCAGCCATAATGAAAAGTGTATTATAGATGATGATTGAAGTTAAATTCTTTTCACATTTATTTGTGTCAATTTAAAGTGTATTAATATATTTAGTAAAAAAGAGATTATTATCGTTATTATTAAGCACCCTCTATTGGCTCAATGATAAACTAAAATATAAAGCAAATTGTTTACGGAGATAATAAACCATGCAAAACATCATGTCTTTGGGGTAAAAATTACCATTAACACAACGTTTTTTAACTCAAATTAATGTTGGAAACAAACACTCCATTTGCTAATTTTAAAAAGTGTTTATAAATTTAAATAAGATGGTTTCAGAATATCATAAGATAAAGCAATAACTTAAAAAGCAAAATATATACTTCAAATTAAGTACAATTCTGTTATAGCAAAAAAATGGCTTGAATAAGAAAAAATCGTTAACCAATCAGATGCAACATATGTGAATAGTCGTTAAATTTATCTTTAAAAAAAATATTTTTTAAGCGTTGGTGGTTAGCACAGCTGTCTTACAAGCAGTTGTCCCGGGTTCGCTTCCCGGCCGATGCTTTGACACATTAAAAAAAAGTTCATTCACAAAAACGTTTACTAATATTCCATAAGAATTAAAACGTAGGAAGTATTTTATAAATTATAAGAAATCTTTGTAAAGTCGTGTATTACAATATTTATATGTGTAATGCATGGATTAACATTATCATCATCATTAAAAGACACTCATATACAAGTATGAATATTAAAACCCAATAGAAAAAAAGGCAATAAATTTATATGGTAGAATTAATAATTAATCCCAACCCATAGGTAAAAAAAAAAGTGAAAAATGTGGTCACATTTAACAAAGATAAACCTGGATTCATTTTATAATTCTTTAAAATATATTAATGTACAATTTACTTTTTTAAACTAACAATATAGATGAAATGCATCGAGAATTTTGAATATAATAATAAATATATATTACATAAATAGCAGTATATAAATTTAAATCTTTGCAATATTAAGCATACAACAATACCTCCATATATGGTAATTTTTTTTATCAGTTTATTTTCCAGAAAGCCAAAATGTATAAGATGCAAGATTTACACTAAAGGAAATGGTTAAAGGTGATAAGAATTTTGGGAAGGGAGAGTAATTTATTAAAACGTCATGCATAGATTCACTTCTTGTTACATTTTTTTTCAAACAAAATAAATTTGTTACCTATTAAAAAACCATGCAGACAATCATCTATTGATATCTAAAAAAACACAGCGAATAAAGGAAATGATGATAAAAATTTACCACTTCAAATGAAAATTAATATTTGAGTGGGATTGGGTGAGGACTAAAATAAATGATATTTGGATAGTGAAATTAAAAAATAATATGCAAACGGATTTGGAATAAACTGGTAAAATATTACCATATCAGGAACAAATAATCAATGATACAAAATACATATTTAAAAAAAAGCCTGAAATGTCAAAAAGATAAGACTGTAAAAGTACATCAGCTGCCAAATCATGTGATCACGAAATAATTAAAACGATCTGTATGGTATTTTAAAATTTACATTGCACAAATATTTTATTCCCATTTTTTTTTACTTAGTTATACAATCCAGATAATAGAGAAGAAAAAATATATAATAAAACTAAAATAGACACACAGATAACTATAGTCTACTAATGATAGATAAAACTGTCCTTTATACTTATACATATATATAGCATACTGCAGGGCAAAGACATCCTTCATAGAGGAACAATGAAAGACAGTATTCACCAGATTTTTCAATTGCCAGATAATGAGAGTTTGAGTAGTTTTCCATTCTTGTTTTATCCTCTAGCTCAGACTAATTAGATACCCATTTACTGACCAATGTTTGATGATTATATGGATTGGCTATGATGACAGTAGCTAACATAAAAATTCTAATCAACTTAAAAAGAATTTCATTAGCACAGATGCAAACCTTAGTCATAGACGTAGTGCACTACTTCCCCATCATTTAAGAAGGATGGCAATAAAATAAAAAATTTAAAACGGGCCTATTTTTCATTGATACTATACATACAAGTCAAGAATTTTGCATAAGCTTTGGCAAACTTCATTCTAGAAAATATCTTACACAAAAAATCACAATGGATTTCTTCCTATGACAGCTCATTTTCATAGCTAACTTATATTTACTTAGTTTCATACCATCTTCCATGGCCCAGCAAGTGAATGAAAATTTGATTGAAGATAAAAGTATGTTATTTAGCTTATTCAGTATATAAGTTGTGATTCCAAATGGCTAATGTTTTCTTTGACCTAATAAACATAAAAAGTGATGTATCTAGAACTGAAATATGCAATTAAGAGTTTGTGTCTCTACATTTAATATCATAAATTTCAAGAAAAAGATTATGACCAAAATTTTTAAACATTCCTAATTTAAAATGAAATCACTGAACAGAAAAAATGGACACTAGATGGCTGCTTATATTTTTCATGTCACATTAAAATTAGTTGTCTTCATGCCAAAAAAGGGTAGTTTATAAAGAAGGCCAATTATGTAGATAATAATTATGAAAGTCTACTTCTATTTAAAAGGTATTCAAAGAATCGTGTGATGCTTAGTTTTAATATAATGATAAATCATTCAAAAGAAGAAATTAACTCAAATTTTGCCGATAAAAAAATCCTTTTTTTTTTTATAAATATTTTTCATTTTTAACATGTAAAATATACTAAAATTGTACGTTTGACCCATCTTTACTAAAACTAAAATTTTCCCTCTCAAAGTCTGCACCTCTATAGAAAAAAAAAATACCCTTATGTTTTCTATATTCTTCATTGAAAAAACCATTGATAAAATAACACATTTAAAATATGATCTCAATTTCATCATTTGGAACACTGCATCTTACAAATTAATTATATATTTTTTTCCAAATCCTGTAAATATGGCTATCATAAAGAATCCTAAAGATAATGAACATCACTGTCTTGGATTTACTTTTCTTCTTCCTTGATACTAAACCATCTAAATAAACAATAACATTCATATTATATACATATGCACACAATATCTTTAACCAGAGCTATATCCATATTTTCCTTTTCAGAATCTCCCATAATTTCTCTTCCCTATCACCACAAAAAGATTCATCAAGCAACTTTGGTTATGATTATATCCTTCTCTTAACCTTCCTGAAACAAGCTATCATTTTATCTACAACACCATTATCCACTACACAATCTTATTTATAATAATATATGCAAATATCTTATGTGTACATACAATTACAGCCACAAGTCTATAATTATCTCAATATTCTGGATTTTACCCCTACATTTAAAAGCTATTTTGCCTAACTTTCTAATTATCAACCATATTCAGTCCACCTATAATTTTATTAAAACATGCCAATAATATTCTCTGCTTGTAATACCCATATCTTTTATCATTTCTAGTGACTTCGTATTCATTAAAAAAACTTAATTTATTTCTTTCACTTTCATATGTTCTCCCCCTCCCTGATTTCTTATTTAGTACTGTATTAGCAAAAACAACTAGTGCCACCAAGTGGACTATGCATTATTATTATATTTCATTTTTATATCGCCAAAGAGAGAATGATTTTAATTATAGTCAAATTTTCAAAAATAAATTTCTGTACAAAAAAAAAATCATTTGAAAGGCAATTTAGTTTGAAAATTTTCTAGAAGAAAAATAGAAAATACGCTGCAGCTGCAAAAAGAAACCAAATATCAATATCAAATTATTATCCTATTTTATAATTAATATTGAAAATCAATATCTTTGTATTAATTTATTCTTCAAATATTTATGTTTAAGTAAATGATGGAAATAAAACAACTATTTATACATTTAAATAATGTTTTAATTAATAATATTTTAAATTGTTTTTATAACAAGTATGAATACACAAATCTTAAACACAATATATAAATCAACAATAATCAACTGATAACTAACTGTCATCAGCTGTATGTCAAAATGCATTCTGCACATTATTACAGTACTTCCTTTAAATGATCCTATCACTTATTTGCTTCTTCAAAACTGCATTGCTGGATCCATCCTAAAGGTGATCTGTTAACTACTTTCATTTTATACCATTTTCCATTATTCTTTACAATTCATTCCAACACCCTGCACATAATTTGCATTTTTCTAAACTTATATCCAATCCAGATCTTTTTCCTCTTAGTTTCAAAACCATTATGGTTCTAACTTTGGACTTCCTGCTTCTTTCTCTTCATTCTGTTATAAATACATCTCTGGAAACTTAATCGTTTTTCTTCTAATAGTCAAATATATGCTCTATGGAAAGCAGATGCCAAACAAACCACCCGTGATTTTTTTTGTAATTCTAATTTTAAAACAATCTCCTAATCTTATTAAAACCTAAATATTGAATTGTTGCTCTTTTTTTAAAACTATAAATTCCATAAAAAACGATCACTTCCAGTCTATCATTTTTTACATTTGTTAATTTTTCACCTAATTTCAATGCTTTAGTATTCAATTTCATACTACATTTACACACTCTACTTTTAGATTTCACTCTCACCATCTACAATTATTACATAACAATTATTAGAATCAATACCTTGAAAACATTAATTAACTCTATACTTATCAAAATGAGATTAGTTTAGCAGCTCATTAAAAAAATATTGAATAAATTGAAAGAAGAACAGCAATTATTTTGCACATTTTATCAATTTCACTTCAAAGACTGCTTAAATGTACAAATATATCTTCTGATATAAATAACATATTTTGGCATACCTATATATGTATCGTTCATAGTACTTAATTGAATGATGTTTCGACTGAATCATATCTGTGATACAACTGGATAATGACTATTATAAATGTTATGATTTTATAATAACATTTACTTCTCAGTAGATGATTCCTATGGTCCAGCATGAAGGTCACATAATAGTACTATGAATCATACATAAATCTAGAAAATGTTATTTATATCTGCCGCTTGTGAACATCTCTATTTTAATATATCTTCTCATTTATATACCATTTTTCTAATAGTCATCTATCCTTTCAGAAAATGCCTTTCCCTTTTTAAAATAACCAAGAGAATCCTGAAAGTCACCTTATCAATTAATTTTCCGGATCAATAATCTCTCTTCCTTTTTTACATATCTTTCAAGAAATGTTGCTATTATTCTATTTATCCTTTTTGACTCTCTTTTCAATTTAAACTGCTCTTTTCTTAAGATAAAACTTTAGTTAATTCTATCAGTTTTTTAGCTTTAGTAATATGTGGTTTATCTGATGAAAGTGAAATTTATTCTCTATCAATAGACCATTTTCTGACTTTTCTTTTAACAGTGAGAACTTGAGATTCAAAACTGGAATCAATGCAATTATACATTTGGAAATCACTTTAACTCTGTTTTTATTATCACACAAATTGCTACAGTTAAAGAAACTAAGGTTGCAATTCCAAGCCAACTTGCACTGCTATATGGAAGAACATGATTTGCTGAAGTTTACAACAGATGGCACTACAATAGTAAAGAGAGAAAAGACTGTGAAAGAATCAATATGCTGTATTGGTATTAATATTGCTAAGTAAGAATGAAAATGGCCTACAGTTAGAACAGAAGTGAGGCCAGCTAAAATATATAATTATTAAGCTGCAATCACATCTATATAATTATATAAGCAGGTTAATTTGCACTTAAAGCGATGTGATGTTTTGAATTTTGGTTTGACAGTAACAAAGAGATTAAAGATGGTTGTTAAATGTATAAGTGCATTGTTTTCCCATCTTGATTACAAATCCTAATTGATACACGCAAAAGTCAGCAATGGGTCTCAGAATTAAAATGCACTGTTATTTTGCTAAAATACTCTTGACTCAAGCTTACAACAGATTGCACTTAGAGAAAAACAAGACTCTGCTCAGGTCTAGGATATTGGAAATATATCCTATTCTTCACTGATAACAGCTTAAAAGAATGTGAAATTAAACTAAATATTCTACAATTGTTATATTTACATGCAGTAAGTCTCTCTTATGGAATCATAACAACTGTTGAAAGAAAATCAAGTAGTCATTTCCCAAAACTATTAAAAACACTAACTACTTCTTTCAAGCTTCATCTACAGTACTAAGCAAAACAACTAGAATCTAATCAATTTTTGAATTCTGCCAAACTTTATCATTTCTCTTTGCAGAGTTAACTGCAATTACAGATACTTATTCCTATTGCAAACTATTTGCATATTTCCCCACATTTTTAATATACTGTCCTTATCTTTTATTAATGTAACCCCCCACTTAATATCTATTGCTTATTGTTATGCTCTTTTGTATATTAAATCAAACCTATTTCTTTGTAATTTCTCTATCTCTCTACTCTCTTTGAACAACATTTGTTTATTGATTATTTTCATGTGGAAACTCATTACCAACCTTTCTACCTTCACTTTTACCTTCAGTAGTATTTCTAGTATATTAATTCCTTCTCTCTATTATTTTATTATTAGATGATGAGCTTAGCTTATTGATGGGTCCCCAGTGCAATGATCTTCAGATATGAGATTTAATTGTAATTCAACAAGAAATGTCTGATAAAAAGTATTTTTTTACTGCCTGATATAGTATTGACTCATTAAAGAAATGGTAATGCTTCTAATAGAAGCAGTCTTTTTGCTGTTACGCACTCTTTCCTTTTATTTCTTTTTTAATTTTATTATCTTTAGTGACAGAAAATAGTACGGAGCCTAAGTAATATAAGTTTCTTACGACATCTGCATCTTAAAACATCGCAATGTAATTCTATATTTGTGAAATATTATTCCCACTTTATAATCAGAAATAATTCTTATAATCCTTTTATATGCAATTAAGCCGGCAGAAAAGAAAAATGATGATGGGGAAGATTTGAGCAGTGAGTCCTTATCCAATATCTTGCATGAGATATTACCTTCTATAATTTGAGAGCAGAAGTTCACTCAATAAATTAATGGATACTTTGCTACTTTTTCAATGATCTTTCTTCAAAGAAGTACTAAGAAAGTATTCACAATAGATCTAAAAATATCACATGATCACTATCTCATACTAACACATAATTGTTATTATACAATTCAAAACAAAGCAAAACTCTCCATATAGTAGTGCCATCTTGTGCTAACAAGAGCAATCTAAGTGCAGTGCTCTCAAATCCAAGGCTCCTCACTGAGGAAGGCCACAAGCTAGAAACTAGTCTGGGGATATTGGATGAGTAGGCACTAGATAGGGATTTTATGCATAAGCCTTCTGGCATCCATTGATTGCTCTTGTTAGCACAAGATGGCACTACTATATGGAGAGTTTTGCTTTGTATAGATCTAAAAGTATTTTTTCAGAGTAAAGAAGTTTGAAAGATGGCTAATACTTCTGGTTTGAAAATGCAGTTCACTAACCAAAAACAAACTGTAGGTCTGACTTTGTACATCTATTCTTGAAATTTTTACATTATAACTAATAAGATAATAAAATTACAAATTAATGTATGCAATGATATCCTTTGCTTGTTTGATTAAAGTTATATATCCTTTATTTTCTTGAAAACTTTAATGCAGTTGTTGTTAGGGAATGCTGGCCCAAATTCCTAGAAATCATAGTATTAGTTTTGTGAAACTTGAATAATCACTTATTTAAAAAAATAACTGTGTTCACATTTAGGTCAATGATGTCTTAGAGATTAAGCATTTATAGATATTGATTGTTGAACAGATCATAAATTGGTATTTCTGAAATTAAAAATGTATGTTGCCTTAAAAACTGCCCATTTATAGGAAACTTGATGTCAAACATTAAAATATCCAATTTGAATTTTCAGTACGCCATGATAGTAAAATATCCAATTCTTGTAGGTTTGAGTTAGGCCTGAATGCTAAGAAGAAGCTTGAATGATTTTGTGATATTATTAGTGACAAGATTAATCCAATTCTCTATGTGACTGAATAATAAAATTAATGTGAAGCATTAAACACAATAATGGGATTTAATAGGAAATGATGTTCCAGCACTATCTTTAGTATCATAATAAAGTCTTTTTGAAAAATCCAATCTTAGATTATTATTACTTTTAATGTCCTTTTAATTGTTTGTTTCCAATGATTTGATTGACTGTTTACTTCAAACCTCAATACTATTTTTTTAAATTATTAGAATATAAATAAGATTAAGGACTGATGAAGTCAGCTAGCGAACCAAAATGTTGGAGATAAACAATTAAAAAATTAACAAAACTAATAAATGATTTTTAAAATAACATAATTACTAAAAAGCAAATAGTTAACTGCTCAGAAAATTATATAATGTTAAGCCCTCTAGTGGCAAATCAAACAATTAACAGTTCCATTCAATTAATCTGCATAGTCTTTGGAATTTTTTAGCAATAGATCAACTATTTTACCAATGTGCTAAATAGCACGGAAGGACATATACAGGACAGTAAGCATAACTGCATATAATTTATATAACAGTGATTTTAATCTTCTTAGTTAAATGCACGTAAAACATACATTGTAGAAGAACGGACAATGTTGAATGGAAAGATGTATTTAAAATAACGACTTTAAACAAATAAATGAGGGAATAAATTTTCCAGAAAGTGCTGTAAATAATGGCAAATGCAAACAACAAAACTTTAAGCAGAAAATTTAGATATTCAATATTTTAAACATTCAATTAATTTTGCTTTAAAATTTACTATAACATTTTTGGCAACATCTGCTTTCCCCTTTTACTATTTTTTTAATTTTAGATAGAAATGTTTTAAGAATAGCAGTAAAAATGAAAATAATTCCATGTATGTTGTTTATTATTATTAAATAACATTTTATTTTGGGGAAATACATTTTATTTATATTCAGAATCGCACGTGATCACAGAAAGTGACATCTAGTGTACAAGTAAATAACTAAAAAAAAGTAAAAGAGGTCGAACTGTATACTAATTATAATATAAACACGGCTCTTTACAATAGAATAATAAATTTTATTTGTGCTTCCTCACCAAAATAAATTTAATTGAATTTTATAAAATATACATTTTTTTTTCACCCCCAAATTTGTGGAAGATTATTATTTTGAAAATATTTTTAATTAAAAAGAGCCATTCTGAATTTATAATTACAAAAAAAAAAATGTTTAAAACAATAAAAAATTCCAAATATTAAAAGTCTTTGGAAGCAAAAGGCATTAAAATAATAGATAAAATTACATAACTAAAAAAAGACAAGAGCAAAATATACATATATAAACACATAATACCAACACAGATTTAAAACAAAAATTGTTTTATTATAATTAGCGATTCAAAAAAATATTAAAAATAAATTGTTAAATGTCTTAATAATAATAATAGAATGATTAGTAGCAAGAAAATCATGTGACATTTGAGTTTCATTCGCTTCTAAATGAAACTTCCACTTTTATAACTGTCTAGTCAATATTCACATTATTTCAATGAATATAATATAATTAGAAGAGATTTGAACTCAAACTTTCAAGTTTCCTACAACTACACATAACCACATTTATGTGAAAAAGATAAGTTAAGTATAGACAATAATGATACATATCGGCAGATACAGAAGCACACACACGAATGATGTATAAATGGCAAAAATAGTACAAAATGAAAAATAATAAACAACAAAAACATTTCTCTCCAATAGAAGAACATTGTCGTAGTTGGCAAAAAGAGAGGGGATGAGAGGAGGATAGTGAGGGGGGGGGCAAAAGAAATAAAGAAGTGACAGAATTCACAATAAATAAAATAAACATATTGTATTAGAAATGATGAAAAGTGCTCTTACAATATGAATAAAGAAACGAAGATATTTATCGGGGTGGGAGAAGGATGAAGAATTTCCAATTATTATTATTTTAATGAACAAATTACATTTATATACATATATACTATAATAGAATGAAACGACGAAAAGCATCATCCATTGGTGGTGATGATAGTCTATAATCCAGATGGTGATTAAATCAACTAATTAATAGTCACAATGAAGTGCACTAATTATATTTATTTGAATATAATTATTTAATGGTGATGATAATTAAGACTACACATTCCAATAATCAAAATGAAGTCAAAGAGGAGGACAAATTAGTTAAATTATCATGATTAAATGATAAAGATTTATACTTATCCAATACGTAGTTGCGTCAATCTATATACCATATTCTGATTCATATATGATATGAATGCAAGTCTTCAACTGGTGGTATACATATAAAAAATAATCGTTGAATGTGTATAAACATGTTTGAAACAAATGTAAATATGTTATAGAATACCTCCAGTGCTTTAATATATATATATAATATTGACTTTTAAGACTCATAATACTGTACAATTAATATTTTAAAATAATCTCTAACCTAGCATAAGATAATAATTAACAAAAATTGAGGCTTGTCTAAACCACTTTGGTTAGAAAAAATGAATATTTAAATCAATCATGCAATGTATCTAAATATGTTCCAAATTTGCCAATTTTCGATTTGAACATTGTCAACAATGATTCAAACCAATGAAAATATGTAATAGAATACCTCTAGTGTTTTAATATATTGAACCATATTGGATCATGCGTGTTTTGGTATTTGTAATATTAAAAACAAACAAACTGATGTTCAGTAATTATTTAATGGGTTTTAGGGCTCTAAAAGACTTTGGTCAGATTATTAATACAGATGGAAACAGAATGGAGGAAATTAATCATAGAATTAAACTTGGTTGGAGTGCTTTTGGTAGAAATAACTTGATACTAAAAGGAAATATGCCTATGTGTTTGAAAAAGAAGATTTTTAACAAATGTGTTTTACCAGTTCTTACTTATGGATCTAAGACTTGGACACTTAATAGAAGAGCAATGCAGAGACTTCAGACCACTCAAAGAAATATGGAGAGATGTATGTTGGGAGTAACAAGAAGAGATCGAAAACACAAAGTATGGGTAAGAGAACAAACAGGTGTTACTGACCTCATTGAAAAAATTAAAAGATTGATGTGGAGTTGGGCTGGACATATTTCTAGAAGAGATGATAATAGATGGACAATTGAAAATTTTAAACTGGATTCCAAGAGATTGTAAAAGATCCAGAAAGTGACCACATGTGAGATGGATGAAATAAGAAAGTGTGCAGGGGTGATGTGGAGAAGAGAAGCTAAAGATCGGAGAAGATGGATTAAACTTGGAGAGACCTTCACCCTGCAATGGATTGATAATGATGATGATGAGGGCTCTAAATAAAGACAGACATCACAAATGTATTTTACAAAAAATGCAAACTAAGGAAGAAATCATGTGAATCTTTCCATACATGTACACACACATACATTAGGAATAAATAATAAAAAAGGGGAGAAATGCTGAGAAAAATTACAATAACATACTGATTATATAAATTAATTGATATTAAGGGCAATTCAGAGAGTAAAATATTTCAGATAATCAACATATTTTGAAATGGAAAATGTTGTTTAAAAAATATCTGTTTTGGAAAATAGTTTACAATAATTACCAAATATATATATATTTAAAAAAAAAAGTACTTACATTCTCATATCTTAGGATATATTCCAAAAATTAAAATGCATAAATTAATTCTAAATGATGTTAATTTAGCAGCATATAAAATTAGATAGTTAAAAAGTACCGAAATAAAACAATGATGAAGGTTCATTAAAGAATTTTGGTACTTGTGAGTTTTCCATAAACCAAGATGGCAGCTTGTATTTTTGATAAATATACAGTTTCAAGGGCTTACAATCTATGAAGAAGTTATTAAATCAAAACAAAATTAATAAATCAATTATTAAATTTAAAAAGAGGAATAAGTTTCAATAAGAAGCTTTATTTCAATTTTTTTTTTTATTGATATTATAATGTGGGAAGCAATGAGACACTACTTAACATTGTCATACTTTGCTTCAATTCAGTATGTTTGTTTTTAACAGCAGTTTTTTTGGTAAATTGTCATAACAATAAAAATTTGGAATCATACTCCTCACAGAACGTGATGCAGTGAACTATTTCCAAAGATATGAGATCCTACCCTCATGAAAAGCATTAATAATCACACTATGATTGCTTGTTGTCAATATGAATAAAGTATAAACAATGTATTTATATTTTTTTCATTTTTCAATTAAGTTACCCCCCCTCCCACCAAAAAAAAAAAAAAGAAAATAAACTGTAAATATTTTAATTAATTTTTTACAATGATTTCTTTTTCTAAAATAACAGTAATAAAAAATAAAATATAAATATGAAATACAAAGTTTCCTAGCAGCCATTTTTTGGGCCCCCTAAAACTGTAGATTTATCAAAAATATGATCTGCCATCTTGGTTTACTATAAAACCCACAAGTTACAGGATTTTTTATTGCATTTTAAGATTATTAGAACAGAATATTTTAATGTCTTCATGACTCATTCATCATTAAAAAAGATAAAAAACCAGGACAAACATTTTTAAAACTCCTTTGGTCATTAATTAAATCACCATCATTTTCAACTATTACTGATAGACTGTAGTATGAAATTCTCTCCAAATTCAATCTATCTTCTGTTAACTAAAAGGTGATTTTTTGATTCCTCTTGGAGGCCTTAAAGGAACCAAGCAGGGCAAATTTCCTAATGTCCACTCCATACGTTTTTGCCGTTGCGGCTATTATTACTATGAGATTATTCATATAGTATACGAACATGGATGTGCTGCTTACTAACAAGCATTAGCTAGTGTGGTGAGTTTATTGGTTTTTTAACTTTGAGTTTAGGGTCAAAAAGATCATGGTCTTTCTTTTTAGCGGTCTGATAACTCTTAATTGAAATCAGTTGAGTTTTCTTGAAGGCAGAATGAATGTGTGCATGAATGAACTATTTTCCCTTCTAAATCTCAAGACCACCAACATTTTTAGTATTTAAATTCTATTAATGAAAAAAATAATTTTCAAATAATAAACACTTTCTAAAAGGTTTGAAGTACTTACTGTATAAGCACTATAAAAAATATCAATATTTTATGATTTTATTTTGGTTTTTTAAATAAAAATGGCTTAATTTTTTTGCAAAAATTTTATAGTTTAAGTTTATTTATAATTAAGATACAAAACATGACCTATTATATGCAATGTACAATATATGCAGGAAGCTTTAACAATATATAGTGGATATTGTAGCTTCACTATATTTAAATTAGTTCTGCTAATTATAATTTTAAATACTTCTTATTAGGACAAGTTAAACACTTAATAAATTGTAATGATATTGGCATTAAACAATAGATTACATAATATATTTTATAATTTAAGCATAAAGCACGCATTACAAATTTTCTCTATATACAAAGAAATAATGATTGTCTCTAGTAAAGAAGTGTGTGTGTATGCATGCTTCTTTTAATAAATATTGCAATTTGTAATTATGCAAATAAATCTGTAATTAAAAGTAACAAATTATTTGGAAAAAATAATACTAGTACTGAAACGATAACTTTCCAAGCCCCTATCGTTTCACCATCAAACCTAATGACACTCTCATCTGTGCTAAGTTCGAACCTATTTAAATGTTAATAAATTTAAAATTAGTTCATGTCTGTCTAAACAGCATTATATATTTATGTGCGAACCAACGCTATAATTAGATAGCATTAGTAAAATTATAGCGTACTAAAGTTATTTAATATTTCTAAAAATGTTTATTATGTTATTTAAGTTAAGAGTAAATTATTAATTTTGTTGTTTAATATTGTAATTTTGTATGTGGATATATAATCTGCGCTATATAGAAGAAAGACATGATTCTATAATCTGTAAAAGCCATTATCTAAAAATAATATTAAATGTCTTTAAAAATTGTTAAAAGATTTTATATTTCAGGGAAAAGTTTCTCGAAAATATATTTAAAAGCTATATCAAAATATGTTTGTAAATTATTTTTAATAAATATGTTAAAAATGTTTTTGTTTTAAAAAAATGTTAAAAGGTTGTTTTTAAATAGAAAGAGTTTCTATTATATGTAAGATTAAAAATAAAAGCTGGTCAAGTAATTAAAAGATTTTTGATTGTAAACAAGTGTCATTAACGACCACACCTGGAATTCGTAAAAAGTAAAACTAGTTCAAAATTTACTAATTAAAATCTCCTTAGATAAGAGTAAGTTATTTTAAAATCTAAATTGGACAATTGTTTGCAACGAAAAGTCTTAAAATTATAATAATAGCTTATGGAAAGTTTCTAACGTAAGTTATCTAAGATTTGGATTATAAATTGAAAAATATTTAATTAAATTCCTGAGTTTAGTTAGTCTTGAGGCGATCGATTCCAGCCATATTGTTAGTGAGAATTGCAGCCAGTCTTCACAATTGTTAATGTTTAACATGTCTGGCTAAAAGCGGGCATCTTGTTGCTGTTACTCCGCGGGAGAACGGGGTTTCTCTCGTCGAAATGCCTGAACGACCATCATGCCGCTAGCAGAGATCAGTCTAACAGAATTGGAAAGATGATGCCACCCAGTCAAACTAAACCAAACCAACAGCCAAGAACTTGCAGTCCAGATAAATAATACCGGTACTGTTTTATTTTTCAAACCGCAGAGTTCTGTGTAATTCTTTATGTAAATATATCTATATAAGTTAGCTAACTCTCTTTTTAAAATAATTATAAAACTAATATGTAACCAAAACTTAATTCCATTTAATTAATATTTTAAATACGTCAATTGCTATCAAAATTTAATGTGTTAAAGTTTAAAGAATCATGACTAATTTATATTTTCCTTTCATTTAAAGTACATTATAAGTGTCTAATTTAAAGTTATATCACTGCGGTTGTGTCTATATTTCTTTGTTTATTTTAAATACTTATTATATTTCATATGCCAATATTTCGAAACAGTGGGCACTTAATTGCATGTATTTTTTAAGAAGATATTATTTGAAAATCTTCGCGTAATTTGTTTATAGCGTCAACTTTCTGCGCTGTTTCGAAATCCTATTTTTTTTTTTTATTTAAATGATATAATATGTGAAAAGTGGCTCTTTTATAATCAAACAGTTAAAAACTTAACATTTTAGTTTTATTTAGAATTAAATTTAGCCTTGATTGTATTTATAAGTATATTTGACATTTAAATTCTTAAGTCCATAGAAATATACTTTTCCTCCTTAAATATTTATTATCTATAAGTAACTTAATAGATCGAACATGTCAAAGTATAGATGTAGTAATATTCCTTTTAGTAGCATAGACATTTATTATCAGGCTACGCAAGAGTTGGTCCCAATTTGATAGAGCTAATATGCTATTAACTCGTATTTCATAGTATAAAATATACTATTCTTTGCTTGGCGGATGTGATATTATTTTATAAAATTATTCTCGTTTTGCTGCTATACGTAATATACGTATCTCAAGATGGAGCCACGACATTGCCAGCACATCTTCTCTTATAGGGTAGAGCAGTAGCGAAGCCTGAGCCAAGGCCAGGTTAACACGTAAGTCCCCCACCATTCCTGAACACAATGTTCCTTTTCACGCAGCATTGCGATCGGTTACAGGGTACCGGCGTTTGTCGCAAGAACCCCGAAGTTATTTCATCCATCCGCAGAGCGACTTTTCCTATTATTGTTTACCTGTGTCATAGCGCATTGCAGCCAACTCTCCCACCTTAACATAACGCTTTCAGCATTCTGAAATTTTCTCTCGAAAGCCATGTTCGATCGATCATTACTGGAGCTGGTTTATGCGCTCGTTATTGTCATATTGTATATTTTAGTAATTCATGATCAAAGTTCAATATAATTATTTATATAACAGCCACCAATGTAATAGGATTTGGCTTAAATAGATTTATAGACACAACGTAGTGATTGATTATGTATTAAATGTCAACAATTAATAAGATGGGCACATGTTAAACTCATCTATGAAATTTAATGATTACTTATGTAAAGTGATTTTGAATTGTATATAAAAAGGGAATGTGTTCTCTTATCTACCCAATGTTTGTACATTCGATGCTGAAATGTGTAAAACATCAATTTCATGCCAATTGTAAATAAATCTATAATTAATTTAATGTATTTCGTTCTCTGTCTCGTTATTAATCTAGTTCCATCCAATTCCAATTATCATTTATAGCCTATATATGTGAAAATATGCATTAAGTTAAATTAGATTAGTGATCTATTTTAGTCAATTAAGAACCTCTCTTAATTATCAGTCTTATTGCTTCTCCGTGACCTATGTCGGCTGTGTGGAAAGAGGTATACTACGTGTAATTTCAAGGTGGTCATTCGTAGGGTCGTTAAAAACAACATAATTTTAAAACTTAAAGCTGGAAAAAAATTAAGAGAATTTTTTTCGAAATGCGTACAGAATCTTCTACACCATAAAATGCCTTTTGAAAATGTATTAATCAAAAAATGCCTGATTAATTGATTGATAATCCCTTTCTGATTTATCGTGAGTTTTCCCATTTTGTTTACTTCAGGGGTGGGCAATTGTTTTGGCTTGGGAGCCACAGAGGGCCGCATCGGGGCCACTTTGTGGAAGCCAAGGTTAGCGGAGGGCTGCACCTTTTTTTTTCATGACACAATAAACACACTGCTTTATTCCCTGTATTACCAAAAAAATATTTGTTTATCCATTCTTCATTAAACACACGACATTCATCACCCATTTTACATTTTTTTGGAGGGTTCATGGTTTCACTAAAGTTGGAAATGTATATCTTTGCTAATGCAAGACAAAATTGAAACTAACCACTTCAATTAGAAAAGCACTGCACATGTGTATTGGTGTGGCCATCCTAGTGGAAAATAAGAGATGAATCTTCGGTTGCGCACAGGAAGGAAATCTCAGTTCAAGGAGGATTTTTCTGATTGTCTTGGCGGGCCACATAAAAACTCTTAGCGGGCCACATGTGGCACTTGGGCCGCTATTTGCCCACCTCTGGTTTACTTAATGAAGATTTCAATTAAAATTATTTACATTTATATCCAGTATATCATGGATTTATTGGGTATTTTATATGAATACACAAACTTTTACTATTTTTTATGCTATGGAAGGTACACTTATTCAAATAAATTTATTGGCTGAATCATAGTTATAGAAATGACTAACTTAGTAAATATAATTGAATTCTTTTTGAAATGTATTTGCTGCTTTAAACTACTGAATAAATTTTTACTGAAATCTCAAGAAATGACAAAAGCGGTTTTCTTTTATTCATTATTATTGCTGCTAAAAACACTATCAAAAGAAAATATGGATGGTGATATGATATTGACTTACACAAAAGAAACAAGGAAATTGAAACTTTATTTCCAAGTACAAACAACTGTTAATAATAACTTAAAAAAACAAGATAGGTTAGTTGATTACATGTTATTTGGATTTACCTTATCCTTCAGGTATTACTGGTCTGACCAATGAGCATTCTAGCATAGGAGTCAAACTTACATCTTTAGATTCTTGAATATTAAATTTTAAGGTAATGCGCATCTCACTTGGTTAGAGCATGGCTTTCAAATTCAAGAATCTAAAGGTGTGAGGTTGACTCCTATGCTAGCATTAACACTTCTCAGATCAGCAACATTAGAAGAAAAGTGAAGAATGCTACTACTCAAAACATCATGTAACCTATTAACCTCTGTTGTCTTTGTATGTTATTATTAACAGGTGTTTGTGTTTGGAAAAGTTTAAAATGAAGGAAATTAGTTTTGTAAATGTATTAAAAGAAATGAAAAAACCAAGTAATAAGGCTTTTTGACATTTAAATTTAACTTTGTCTAAAATTTATTTAGTCGAGTATATATATATATTTAGGCACTTTGCCATGAATAAAGATTACTATTGTTTATATAAAAACACATTTTTAAATAAACAAAAATTTTTTTATATTCAGAATGAAAGTTTATGCTTCCAAAATTTTATTTAATATCGGTACTACATGGGTTTTGTAATTACTAAAATAATCATATTTAATTGGTATAGGTTATCTCATTAAAAGTTTTTAAATAAAATATAGTATTTTGTTTATATGATTTAAAAATAAGGATATTAAAGTTCAATTTGATAGAGTTAATTCACAATATCCAGTTTACTAAAAAGTTACATTTAAAACAAAGCTAGGAACACATTTAATTGCAAATGTCTGCATAAAATAAAGTACATGCAATGTGTTCTAATAATGCCATACATTGAATTAAAAATTCCATAGAGAATTATTGCTATTATTAATTACGTATTAAAGTTGCAGTTTATTTTTAAAAATATTGACCGATGCATTATGTAATTACAATGTCAGCAGAAATATGTATTTTAACTGAATTTATTTGCACTGATGATATAAAAAAGTTTACTGCATACAAATATAGAAATAATTTATGGGATATTACAGTTTACTAATATAGATGTTAGCATTATAAATATAGACAGTGGAACACACCGACTAAATTTTCAGACTAAACATAATGTGGCATTGAATCAATGTTTAGTCTGAAATTTTTTTTTGTTTTGTCTATAAGCTATTAAAATTCTCACTTCAATCATATATGCATGCACAATGACACAAATAAACTAAAGTAAATGTCAACTGAATCCATATTACCTTCAAATATGTCGCATTTAAGCAAATCCGTGTACTACATCTATAATTTACAAATGATAGTAATAATAAAATATAATTTTATTATACCCAGCTTGGATAAGGTAATTTTAGATTTTAATAAAGAATTAACTACCAAACAGTGCTCACTTATTTACTTGGAGATAATTAACTACCAAACAGTGCTCACTTATTTACTTGGAGATAATCATCATTATTGAAAAGGGATAAGGAGTAGCCTGAATAATATATTATAGGGTTTTTGTTGATGTATAGTTTAATATTTTAACTTTTTGACACAATATTATCAATAAAGTTTTGCTGCTTAAGTTTAAAATATATTTATTGATCCAAATAATTCAGAAGTCATTTAAATCATTCCTAAAAATAATTGACAGCCACATTTATAAAATAAACAAAGTATTTGATTAATATAGGAAAAGTAATTTATTAATCCTAAAAAAATCAAACCAAATACATCTACTTTTTCCTAAATGATTTAGTGAAATTATAATATGGTCACTCTATGGTACAGAATGTGAACATGTGTAATACACTATAAAATAAGAATATGATTGTGATAAACAGAGCAAAACTCTCCATACAGTATTGCCACCTGTGCTAAACAGAGTAATCAATGGATGCCAGAAGGCTTGTGCATAAAATCCCTATCTAATGCCTACTCATCCAATATCCCCAGACTAGTTTCTGGCTTGTGGCCTTCATCAGGTGGTTGCTAGAGGGTTGCATTAGATCCTAAGATCTAGATGCAGTGCTCTCAGATCCAAAGCTCCTCACTGACGAAGGCCACAAGCCAGAAACTAGTCTGGGGATATTGGATGAGTAGGCATTAGATAGGGATTTTATGCACAAGCCTTCTGGCATCCATTGATTACTCTGTTTAGCACAGGTAGCAATATTGTATGGAGAGTTTTGCTCTGTTTATCAACAATTAATGTGCTAGTATAGGAAATGTGATCATGTGATGCTTAATGGTTTAATATGATTGTGAAAGTATAAAATAAGAATATGGTTGTAAAGCACTTGAATTGGAGAAATAAAGGTATCATAAATTTATATTCAATTAATGTATTTATTTTATATACCTACATTGTAATGCATTATATTAAAGCTGAGATATTTATTTTTAAAGTGTAATTTCGGGATTAAACCCATGGCTCAACATATGATATTTCAGGTTATGTTTTTAACTTGATGGCGGAAAGTAATTATGCATATCTTTTACAACGTGATAATAATTCTCCTGGATTCATACAACCAAAACTTATATAAATATTATGAAAAAGCATATATTCTTTTTCTCTAGAAATAAATTTTAATATAAATGGGGTAAAAAGAAGATTTGAGCTATTCCATTATATCAACTTTAATGATAGGCCATTGTTTATTTTTAAAGTGGTTCTAAATATCAGGACTAATCAAGTTTATGGTAACATTAAATAAAAGGTAATAGAATAAATTGTGATATTAGACAGAAAACTATGAGATGAAATATTACAGACATCTATTCTATTTGAATCTGCCTTTTAGCAACTTACCATATGTCCACATATACACATCAAACTTTGTAATTAAGTAATTTTGAACATATAGTCCTAAATATAAAGACCTCTACTGAGTTCACTGCAAAATATAATAATTGATTAATATAGTATATATGTTTAATAATTCTAAATATAGGGGATTTGAACTCAGACTTTCAAGCATCCTTCAACTATCCACACTCTCTCATACCACTGATACACATGGCCACACACATGTAGAAAAGATAAATAATCAATATACATATTCCATGCTGAACCAGCACTCATCAGTTGGTCCAGATTATCATCTTCCACACACACATATAATCAGTGCTCAGTTTTATACTAAGATAGCAAACCCTCATACTTTAATGGACAGGCTTCGATCTACTCCAACTTCTAACTCTTCAGCCATCCATACCATTGAAATCTGATGATGGAAAGCTCAAATCCCATGCTGATGCCAATATTATTGCCACACCCATGTTGACCTCAAATCATTCTGACCCTCATGTTTAATAATTCTATGGATTATGTTTTAATAAAAAATATAACAAATATATATATATATATGAAACTTGATTTTAAATAAACATTTATTTATACATTTCCAATAAGTCTCCATCGCTCTTTCCTTTTTACAAATTTTTATATTCTTAATATTAGATATTTTCCTAAACATATTAATTGAATGGCTCTTAATGAATATATCAATGTAAATACAACTTATAGAATACTTATATACAATGATTTTTGACAAATTTGCAAATAATTTTACAGTTTCCAAAAAGTAATATTGATAATAATCTATTTATGGAACAATTTTGATGTTTTATGATCTGTAGTTCTGGGAATTGAATATATATATATATTGGCAAAAATACAATATTTTTAACTAGTCCACAACAAAAAAGAGGCATGATAGGAATCCTCCATAGAGAAACAATAAAAATCTTGCTATGCTAGTAAGGATTTTTATGATAAATCAGCTAGTAAAAGTAAAATAAATTCCAGAGAATAACTGGATAGCAAGCTAGTTTGACTATAGGCGATCTTTCTAAAAAATTACCTAAGTTAATTTTAAAAAATCATCAACCATAAGAAAAAATTTCCTAAGTTCCACCCTATTCAAGTTTCATGTCACAGGGATGGCTGAAAGATAATGATTCTGCAAAAGCTTTTACATATTTATTTATATTAGATGAAGAAATAGAAAAAAAAATGACCACAAAATAAGACTACAAATTAATTATATTTACTATTTCAGATAAAAAATAAAATTACTGTGTTGGTAAAACATGTTTATAGATGAATATAAGTGTGTATGTGTATGCACAACTGAATGTGCACAAACACACACATGTAGAAGAAACCACCATTTTTACAAAAATAATTACCTCGTATTAATGAGATACTGAGCCATGTTTATGGCTTCTGCAGTTCCGGAAATTGTCACAGACCGATCCTTGCAACCTTCTTCAGAATTGGCAATTTTGATAGTAGCGCCAGACAATTGCCTAAAAATACATTTACGCATATTTAAAATAAAATCTCTACAATGGTTCAATGATAAAATTGTGTTGTAAATAATGCAATAATTACTAATAGTTTATTTATTCCAATAAATATAATATACACCCCAAGTTTTTTCTAAATCTTATTTGTATTCCCTATCTTTCAAACATATTTTATGTCCATTCTCAAGAGTGCTTTTACTTATAAAAACTCTTAACACATCTATTTAAACATTGTTATTAAAATATAAAATTTCCACGTTTTTTAGCCATCTTTCAGCTGAAAATAAAATCACATGGTTCAGTTTTGATTATCGATTTTAATTGCACATAATCTAGTTCTATCAACTGTATTTTACTCTAATTTAATATATGACAAATTTCCATTATAATATCAATGTTTACATGTATATTACTATGTATACAAATATACTTTTTATCAAATTATCAATTTAACTTTATCACTACTATATAATATTTACAATTCTTATCTTCACTCTCCTATATAATTTACCTTTATTATCATTTTTCCTTTCCAATTTATCCTGCTTTTAATTTTATATTTTGAAAATAAAAAAGCCCTTGTTAAAACACAAGGAATTAAAAGTTTATATACTGAATACAGATTTCTTTGGCAAGAAAATAGTTTATTGTTATGATTATTGAAATATATAAGCTGTACAAAGCTTTTTTTTTAAAAAAAAAAAAAAACTTACAGAAGAGGGGGGAATATTTGAATAAGTTTATTTACAAAACATAATTAAGTCAAGCGTTGTTAGCTGAGAGGTCAGTGCAGCTGCCTTGCAAGCAAGTAGTTGCTTGCAGACAGTTGTTGCGGGTTTGTCTCCCGGCCGATGCTATGACATATGGAAAAAAAAACCCAACACATTTAATTAAAATATTTTGCTAACATTATAAGCAATCTTTCAAAGAAATACAAAATATATATTAGGTGGTTTTATGACTTCATTCAAACACAAGAAGCCAATTCTCAAGTTATGTACCATAATGACCTTATTCTGATTTTTCTTCCAATGATGCTTTTCCGAACTAATACAGCCTTCCACTAATTATTATTGTAAGCTTAGATAAATAGCAAATTTTAAAATATAGTGATCTTACATCAGCTTCAAAAGTACTGAAATTTTTTAGATATAGAAGGATTTATGAAATTGTTCGTATGATCCTGTGCAATGATAATGACAAACTTTGGACCCCAAAGTCATTTTTGACATTCAAGCTTCTTGTGAAATCCTGAGCAATAAACCATTTAATTATTTAATAAAGATGATGGAAAAGACTACAGTAATTACCTTAGAATATCAATGTTATTGACTTCAGCAAAATTACTTTAAACATTTATTGAATAGGTGACTTTCAGTAAAAGATGAATAGCTGCCAATGATTTAAAATACTTTTAGAGATCCAAAACATGATATGGGTTTTATGTGAAAAGGTTGACTGGTTTCATCTTCGAGCTATCTGCAGGGCCATATCTGAATCAATGCATGTGGTATTTAGCTGTTTACCACAAAAATCTTAAGGCACTCATGTGTTTGGATCAAGACTTATGATGTTAAATGTGACAATGTTTTGTACCGTATATTCATGATAGACTAAATGGTAAGATTAAATTTTGTTTTAAATTGAACATTGTTACTGAAATATTTGAACTGATTTGCAAAATTTCAAAATAACAGAGGTGAAATTGAAGATAATGTATGAAGATATGAAACATAATGTCACTTTTCATGTCAGAACTCACAATCCAAACAAAGCTAGCACCTTAAAAATTTTCTATAACTAAACTAGGGGCTATGTAACACATGCATTGATTCAGATCTGATTCTGCAAGTAGCTACAGCAGGGAAACGATCAACTTTTCATTTGATCACACTGTATGCATGATTCATCGATTTAATTAAGTCACTTACTTAAATAAAAAGATGTATAGCAGAATCTGATAGTGAGTTATTATCCATCCAAGATTATTCCTATTATAGAGCTTCTTCTATATGGCGGCATGAGAGAAATCATTATTACTGATGTTAAAAAAATCTGATTAGTCATTTATAATAAAATTGATATTAAACAAAGAGATGTCTATGAGCTTTGACAGTGCTCTTCTCAGTTTTATATCAATGACGTTTGGAACAATTTGTAGCAGACTTCATGAAACAGGCATCAAAATGCAACTAAAGGTTTATGGTAGATTTTTAAATTAAAATCAAAAAGAACTTTACTTTTTGATTTTCAGTATGCTGATGATTTTGTTATTCTTGTCAATTCAAAGGTTTAATTTAATAATTGATGTTCAAAACTCAAATGCTTTATCAACTAGTGATAAAAGGAACATCTTCACCAATTTCTGATTTGGGAAGCTATCAGCTTAAAAAGGTGAAGCCATTTAAAAAATCTTGGAAATTTTTTAGATAGAAAAACCCATTGCTACAACATGTTACAGATTTAATAAGGTAAATAATAGGGTATCTTAACTTAAGTGCATGTAAAGCAGCCTTGTAATAAATTATAAGAAAGTGAGATATGGATTCTCTATTATCATAAAGATATTGAAACGTTTCATATAAAAATATAATAGCAACATCATAAAACTAATCATACATTCTTAAGCTTGCAAGATGTGACAATATTGTGTCTATTATCATAAGGCTTATCTTCAGTGGATTATCATGTGCCCAGAACAGTTTAATGCAGTGGCAGACTCCGGAGTTCAAGATTCACGGATCACAGCCAGTTTTAACACTAGAAGCACTCAAACATATTTTATTATGAAATCTTGAGTATTGATTATTTGTGTAAAGCAGTTTGAACAGTAAAATATTTTTTTAAAAAAGTACTTTATGATAAGCTTAAGTAAGATTTGTGACAGAAGACTAAGTCAAAATTATAAAAATATTTCAAATACACTCCAAAGAGCTGCAACAACAATATTTTGTTTGGAAAGATATAAATAAGATTAGACTACAGTAGAGAAATAGAATTTGATAAAATGCTGAAATATTTCATAAAAAAATGTTGCTCAAGAAGATGAAGCAGATAGCATCAGAAAATATTAAACACAGACACTAGAAAACTAGCATATGGTATATCTGGAAGGATTGAATTTTATATAGCATTTCATTCTATTATTCTTTCTAATTAGTACAGATATACTTATTTACAAATAGTTATTTAAAAATGACATTTATGTATACCTAATAATTAACGTTTCCAAAGCCTCATTAATTTCTTCATTAATTACCACCAATTTCCCTTAATCTCTAATTTCCTTCCTGATTCCTATTTTTAACAATGTTTTTACATCTACCCTTCCATTAAACAAAGATGCTTACTTATTAATACTCAGCCAATAATGAAAACATAACATGAGTAATAATTTAATCAGATTACCATTGACTGCTGATTAGATGGCTTATTCAAATCTTCATGTTACATTTATCCAGTATCTAATATTATTCAAGCAAAGATGCAGTAAATTGCTAAAACAGTTCTGCAACAATATATTATTGATAAGGAATTCATAAGAATGTGATTTCTGGAAGTATTAGAACTGAGATCAATTCCAAGGATCTTAGATTCAGAGTATGATTCTCTACCACTGTGCTAAATGACACAAAGCATATGTAGTAATGATCCACTTATAACTGCAGTATCATTGACAGAAGGATGATATAAACCAAAGCTAATCATATATCTCATTAGCTTACTTTCTGGAATTATGCAGATGCGACCAATCCAAAGGTAGTACGCCATAATATCAAAAAGTTTCTATGCTTTTTTTAATCAATGGTATTCATTAGTTACTAAAACAATTAAACATGTGGCATGGATGAGATTCAAATCATAAGACCTCAAGTAATAGCATGGTCAGCAAAATACCAGTAAATGAGTTGAATAGCTGCAACACAATACTTCTACCTTTATATTGTTACTCACTGCCTTTTGTATAATCAAATAAAGAAATGTGGTTTATTTTCTTCATTAACTGATGAACATTAATCTAGTTTAAAACAGTAAAGCAATAGGAAAGATCTAGGATGTTATAAAAATTTAATTTAATATTATTTTTTTTTAAATTTAGTATTTAAGATTTGAACCCAGACTTTCAAGCTCTCTCCAGTTATTCACTCTATCCAATATAACTGATACACATGAACAAATACATGTGAAAAAGATAAATGATCTCCAATATACTTATTTCGTGCTGAACCAGCACTCATCAGTTGGTCCGGTTCATCTTCTCCCATACATACATATCAGAAACAAACTAGTGATTATATATATATTTACTTGACTAATTATTTAATATGTATAGTCTATACATTAAATACACTATATATATTGAAATCTTAAACTGGATTCCAAGAGATGACCTAAAAGTAAACCATGTGCGGGATAGATGGGTGAGATAAGTAAGTTTGAGTGATGTGGAAAAGAGAAATTATGGATCAGAGAAACGGGATTAAATTCTGACAGACTTTCATCCTCCAGTGGAGTGAAAATCGTTAAAAATATTATGTGTTTGTGTTTTTTTTATTTAAAAAAAATACATTTGCTTAGTTTTTTAAATACTTTTTAAAAATTCGATCAATTATTTAAAACATTTTATAAATAGATTTTTTATTTCAAAATTTTCTTTAGTAATATATACACATATTTTGATAAGAGCTAAAAAATATAATAATGGATCAAAATTTTAACATTTTAGATGCTTTACCATTAAGAATTTAAATATTAAGAAGCTTACAACTCTGCTATTTGACATGTTTATTAGTTTCTACATTGATTTTCTTAATGAAATAAGTTTTTATCCTTTTTTTTTTTTTTTTTACAAAAAAGCAACAACAACAAGAAGTTATTATTTATCGAATACTGAATAAAAAAAAAGTTTAGGTAAATAGGTTTAAATAAATGCTTCTAAAATAGAGTGATGTAATGTTTGTTTTCTTCTTCAATATATATATATTGTTTAAATATATTATATTAGTCAAGCGTTGATAGCCGAGAGATCATCGCAGCCGCCTCTGCAAGCAAGTAGTTGGTTGCAGAAGGTTGTGGGTTCGCGTCCCGGCCGATGCTATGACATATAAAAAAAAAATATTATATTAGTTTTTATATATAAATTCCACAATTTTGAGACATAACTTGCGTGCTTATATATATATTCATACATAGTGTAATAAGAAATCTATAAAAGTTAATCTAAATTAGTCTTAGCCAGAGTACTTATTAATGAATTACAATATAAATAGTTTTATAGCTTGGCCATTTCCTTTGGCAAAAGTCCATATCAAATGGATGTCATTCTTGAAAATGATAGACAAAATGTAAATGGAAAAACTGCTGTGTCAAACTAAATAAACCGAATAAGAGAAACATTAATTTCAGGAAATTTCCAGAAAAAGGAAACGAAACATTTGTGGAGGTATTCAGATCAAATATTCTGTAATCATTAAATATATAGAATGCAATTTAGAACACTCTGCTAAATGTAATCCTGCATGATAGTAAATTATTTAATAAATTTTCTGAACAAATTATATCAGTCTAAATAAAGGATTACTTTTACATCCCCAATAGAAAGTATATGATCGTTAAACAACTAATAATCAACATTAATAATTGAATTTAAAAAAAATCAACTAAATAACAAGTTAGAAATATCCCCCCCCCCCATCTCTTTACAAACCCCTCTGTTTTTATAATATATATTATTTTATCATTAAAATCAGTCAATACTTAGACAATCACAATATCAATCAACAATCTCAACCTGTTACCAAGGCAACCACTTTTTAACAATAAGGTGGATTCCCACCTTTATTGATAGTCCAATATATTTAAATAGACATTTAAACTATGAATGAAAAATCGTAGCACAAAGTGCAATGGTGCATGCTTTATATATATACAAAAATGAATATTTTTTACTCATCCCCCCCCCCCCCCCGTTTTTAACTAGAATTAAATATTAACTTTTGATAACTCTAAGAATGTTTCTTTTTACAATATTTATGTTGCAATTAAATGTTTCATATTATTGTATGACTTTCATTAAAACAATAAATAAACAAGGGTTTCAATCAAACTGGAATGAAAATGAAATATCTGCAAAGTCAACTGGAACTTATGATCTGGCATTTGTATTCAAACCAAAATTTATTTACTAAAATAATAAAATGATTTGTTGTTCAGAAAAGTATAAGACATTTGGGCACCAGAGGGGATAGATGAGCTATAAAGCATACATATTTGCTGAAGTATGCCTTTCTACCATTAATTTAAAAAATGCAGATTTTCTTTGTGAATTATTTCTTAAGAGTCATTACTTCAATCTAATTTAAAATGACAATTTGATAAAAAAAAAACTATTAAACTGAATGATATTTAATGCTGAAATGATATCATCATTTCACCGGATTATTGTCATCCATTATTTAATAGCAAATGGAATTAGAGTGTGTGTGTGTACTGCTGCATAGGTATTTAAGATTTGGAGACAAGGTAGACAAAGCAAGGGAATAACAGAGCCATCTAAAAATAATAAATGTATATTTAGGAAATAATCAATTCAAATACAACAGACAAGCCAGTGTTATGTTGTGTATGTGCATGTAATATTTATTATCATTTATGTATTAATAATAAAAACATATTTTAAGAATTCTTTAAAATGTTGAATAAGATAATTCAAAATATTATATAAAGTAATTTTAAATTTAATCATTAAAAAGATAATAACAATATATTATTAATATTTTAAACTTATAAAGTACTTGATAAAAGATAAGGACATTGACATTATTTTTAAAAGTTAACTAATTTAGAAAAAAAAAATGCATCTGTGGAATTAATTGTCTGTGCATTCTAAAAAAAAAAATTGAAAAGTTTTTGAAATTGTTTGTAGTTTTTAGAAATGGCTATAACTAAAATGTTTTATATAGATTTTGCTGCATTAGCAGAGTAAAATTTATAAAATCCCTGCCTAGATATGTGAACCAATTTTATGGGAAGACCTTTTGGATAAATTTAGAATGAATTAAGAACAAAATATCATGAATTCTTACCGTTACAAGTGGACAAATAGACTAATAACATAATTCAAAAATTTTAATAAGGAATAAAGAATATGTATTTAACGATTGGGATATAAATGCTAGAGCTCTAAAAGAAATAAATCTGGAATATTTATATACACAAGATTAATTAAATTTAAAGTTAAATTCTAGATCAACAGTGTTTTCAGCCACTAGAGATAGACAAACATGATGGAAAATAGTAATAAAAGTAGAAAGGATAGTGAAAGATATGGATGGAAAATGAATGTTGGAAGAATGTAAAATAAAAGTAGAAGAAATCATGGAAGTGTTTGTTGTAAAACCTGGTGTGGCAAAGTAGAAAAAGTGACAAATAGGATTTTAGGTGAGAATATTGTTTATCAACAATTAATGAGCTAGTATAGGAAATGTGATCATGTGAAGAATAAAAGTAATAGAAAAGTGAGAGTTAAAGAGGAAAAAAGCAAGCAGATAATATAAATGTGCTATTAAAAACAAAGAAAGTGAAAAAGATGTTAATGCTAAATGGGAAAAGTATTTTTGAAAAAAGTTGGCTAAAATAGATAATTATATAGAGAGAATGAAATTACATAGAACATTGTTGGAGGATATTAATAATAGTGAAAGAGATGAGAATAAAAATTTTTGAAAACATATTAAAAGAAGGAATGCAGGGGAGAGAGAAAGTATTACTAGATGATGAAGGAATAGAGTGTAGTTCTAGAGATGAATTAGAGATAATCTTAAATAAGAAGGCAATGGATATAGAAAAGATGTTAGATGAGAAGGGCAGAGTGTGATAACAAACAGTGGAAATATTAGGTTTATAGAAAATGAATTGAACGAGGCAGGGAAGAAATTGCAAGAGGTTTAGGTGGATTGGCAGTAGCGAGAGTGATGAATTTAGAAATAGGGCAAAATTAAATCTATTATCATGTTTTAATAAGATGGCACTGAAGAGAGAATTTCCAGACAGCTGGAATAATACAAGAGTAAGGTTACTAATTTTTTTTTTCTTTTTATGAAAAGCTTACTAAATAGGAAAAAAATGCCCAAAAACAGAATATAAATTAATTTTTAATAAGATATTAACAGATTAAAAAAGAGAGTTGAAAGACCAAGAAAAATATGGCAGGATGATCAGTAAAGTAATATAAACATTTAAAGATTCTGACACATTACAGAGACAAGAAATAAATGAATAACATATTTCATAAGTGGAGGCATGGAAAATCACAACAGAAAGTAAATAGAAATTGTTGGTAATATAAATTAAAGAAAATGAGGATTTGAAAAAGGACAAATAAGTTAGAGAGTGTTGTGGAGGGGAAACAAATGTGATAACAGTTATTGAAGAAAATATATTAAGATGGTATTATCATGTTAATAGAATACATATCAATAGAGTATCAGGGATGATTATCAATTGGAAAGTAAAAAGAAAGATCAAAGAACTGATAAAAAGATCTAATAAACAGATTGGGGAATAGTCTGTCAGAGGCAGATGTTATGAATAGAAAGTATTGTAACTGTTAAAATGTACAACTTGCATGCAAATCACCCAAGAGTAATCTGCATATGCATTATTCAGTCTGATGTCACATGATGAACCTCTTCGTTTTATAACCTGCTAAGATCAGTTAGATACATGAGACTCTGTCGTACCCTAATTAATTTATTGATTGCAGAATAATAACATATGCTAAAAATAACGAGACACTACAATTTATTCATCTCTATATATTTTTACAACAACACACGATAGCATAACTTGCCACAATCCATGGAAACAGTAGCTTGTTACTTCTCTTTGATCAGGGATTTAATTTACATGTTTATTTCACTGCCCTGTCAATTATAAGTTATTTATGTATTCTATTGTTAATTTTATGCATAGATATCATAGGGTACACTATATTCTTAATTGTTTCTGAATGGACTATTACATCTACTGATTACTACAGTTTTAAGTTTTAATAAACATACAATTTGAGCATGCACTAAATTTATTAACCATTATAAATCATTTTATAAACTTTCAGGCTATAATACAGGTAAGTAACTAAACAGCGTATAAGTAAATGTAAGAGACAATCGCAAATGGTATCATCCAAGATATGTATATAAACAAAGCATAAATATAAGGTAGGAATTTCCATCTACCACATACTACTTCTCTAAGTAAGATAATGAATGAAAATGACCAGCAATCACAAATGGTATCACTATCATTTATGAATAAAATAAAACATGTGCAAATGAATCTCAGCTAGAGACAAAACAGCTTGAAGTAAAGTTATATCATCTCAATTTCATTATTACACTCAATTACCCTTCCCCAAACCTGAAGGACAGTTTTCTTCCTAAATTATTAAAAGATAATAAAAAGACAATCTTAATTTATTCAGTTTATGCAGCCTCTTTTGAATCCTATTCAGATTCCATCAAGCTACAATTAAATTATTAAAGTGGAAATGACTGGATTGCAATCAAAAGCTTATAAAAATTTACTCTTCTCTTAGATTAACACTGAGTGAATTGTAGTATAACCAAATAAAACCAAGTAGCAATCCCTTGTCATACTCATTTACAAACAGATATATTCTTACACAAAATCAATAACAACAATAAATACTTTTAGTATAATGGAGATAAATACTTAGTGCTAGTACTAAACATTTATCATAATATATATTTGAAATTCATACTACTCCCTTTTATTACTAAGAGTTCAAGCTCATACTTCTGATATTGTTACATTTTTAGCAGACTTTGTCAACCATAGCTATGGCGATGACAGGCTTTAATCATATTCATCTTAATTCAGCGGGCAATATCAGATGGTATTTACTAGTTGATTGACAGCAAGATTCTCCACAAGGCAGTAGACACTTGAAGTCTAGACATATATTCGACACAACTCTCCTTAAGATGTTTCTATTAGTTGATGTCTCTCTTTGATACTTTTCTATTGGACTTTTGGCATGCCCTCTACCAGCTGGCCAGATGAAACAGATAGCAGATTCTCTACTCCTGCATGATATTCAACACCAAGCACAATAAATATAATGGAATTGCAATCAAAGATTAATCAGCAAAACAAACTTCAATTGAATTATTTCAGTGATAATAATTCAGAAATAATCCATCAGAAATAATTAACACAATCATTTACAAGACCCTACATATAGTTCCTGGAGTTGGCTTATCAGCAAAATTGGATCCATCACTGGTTGTTTCAATCCATGATCTATTGGTGGGAGGTAACTCTTGAACTCCATTTTGATCTGCGGCTTTTTTGTCCAATCACAACATTTACAAAATCTTATCTTTGAAAAGGATTACCAGACTAAATTACAACACATTATTATCTCCTTAATTAATTGATCTGCTTATACAAATTTAATTACTTTTTATAAAATAATGACTTTATAACTATTGATATAGTTAAGATTTTACTTCATTAACGCTTAAATAAATTAATATATATATGTGCTCTGCGCACAGTTAATGAAGCTATTAATAAATTGTCAAAATTTTTACTGCCAAGTGCTTTCGGGACAGTCTAGAGTCCCATATTCATGGCGAGTTATTCTGTTAATAACTGTAAAACAGAATAACTCGCCATGAATATGGGACTGTAGACTGTCCCGAAAGCGCTTGGCAGTAAAAATTTTGACAATTTATTAATAGCTTCATTAACTGTGTGCAGAGCACATATATATATACTATTGATAACAAAACGTTTTGTTTTAACATTTTTAAAATAAACCTATAATTAGTAATACTGTATATATTTATCTGTGCATGTACTTATATATATATAGTTTTTATTTATTAAAAATTACTGAAAATATCTAATGTAAACTTCCTATTAAGTTTTTAAAATCATCTATAGAGCATACACCAATCAATATTGCTTCAGTGTGGAAGTGGAAAACATGAAAGACTTTTAACTGAGGAGGTTCTCAGTAGTGAGGAATCCTATAAAAGGTAGAATGAAGATTCAATCTATTATTTAATTGGGATTTAATATAGTAATATGAATTATTAAAACATAGACAAATGATTATAAAATATGCTTACCTGATTTCATTTATTTTTGCCCCACCTTTTCCAATAATACAACCAATCAAATCATTTGGTATAGTCATTTCATGAGTTGATGTTTGAGCATTAGGAGCACTGGTCGCACGTCCAAAATTATTTACAGCTGCTGCAGCTGCTAATGCTATTAAAAACAAACAAATATTTATAACAATTAATATAAATATATTTAAAAATGAAATTAATATATAAATATGCAATATTAAAAAAAAAAAAAAAATCAAGTCAGATGTCACATGACCTAATTTAATAAGCTTGTATTCACAAATGTTATATACAGAGCTCGCAAAATAAGCTCTTAACTGGTCTGGGGTTGGGAATATTCTGTAAAGCTTGTTAAGAGCTTATTTTGCAATCTCTCTATAACAAATATACAATAATATTATTACAAGAATTTAAAAATGATACTCATGACATCCATTTGTGATTTTACGCTGTTTAAATAAAACAATTTTATGTTAAGAAGAGATCTTATATAAATATAAAGATGATTATTTATAATTTGATATTATCAATGAATGCCATTGACAAAAAACATAAATCAGAGACTCTACTTTTCCTATTAAAGGAGAAGACTAATTTTATTACTTTTTTTTACCACCCTTCTCTTTCAACTAAGAATAACCAGATCCATATACCTCAACCAATACAAATGGCTATGGTACAAAATAAATAATGTGAGTCTGCTTACTATTTTAACAAAGGTTCAGGAAAAAAACAGAGTTGAGCTTCAGTCATAGCAGGAAAGATGTATGTGTAAAAGACCTAAAAGGAGACAACATGGGAGATGGATGGTTGAAATAAGAAAGTGTGATGTGAAGAAGAGAAACTATAGACCAGAAAAAATGGATTGAACTTGGGGGAGACAACCATCCTGCAATAGATCGATAATGGTAAAAAATGATGATGATTTCTTGACCGTGAATAAATAATAAAAAAACAGCATACAAAATTGAACTTTGAACAACATATTAATAACAATTTGGTAGAAAAGTGTTAAAAATTGAAAAGAAAACACAATTATGAGATAGTTAAATAATGGAAACTACAAAGATGCTATGCAAAAACTACAACATGAGAAATAGAAGAATTAAAAATTCTTAATATACAGGCATTATTCACTCAAAGAAATGTAATAGCACACAACTAAGTAGTTTTAATATATTTTTAAAATAGCAGTAAGATAATGTATAATGACAATCAACACACAAATTTTAATATGGCCAGAAGATTAGATATTGGTATTTATTAGCGAAGTCATCCACTAAGAAGTACTGAAATATGGCAGAAACAACTGTAAAAGATGAAAGAAAATATTGGATATGATAAAATGTTAAAATGCATAAGATATGAATAACTGAACAGATATTTAAAAAAATATTTATGTAATATTGGAAATCATAAAAGACAATGAAACATATTACTGCAGCCAACTTTTTAAAGACTTCCTGTTCTTTATTCTGCTCCGCAAATACTTTTTTAAAAAAATAATTAATTTCTTTCTTAGTCTTTTCTGTTTACCTTTAGATTCTTTTAGTATTTTTCTACCATTAAGACAAGTCTAATATAGTTTCATTTCCTCTTAATAATTTTGTCAATAGATCTTTTTTCTTTGTCTTTCTATTCCCAATTCTGCCATTCTAACTTAGATTTTCTTTCTTCAAATCTATATTTTTACATCTTCCAGTCATTTTGCTCTTTGACAATATTTCAATAGTTTGTAGAAATATTCTAATTCTTCCTTTTTCTCTCTTGCATTGGTTATTATATATTCAATGCATACATAGTAATAAACATCTTTTCTTATGTATTTACTTATTTATTTTTACATTAATAATTTTAACTAAACAACAGTGAAAAAGGTAAATGATCTCCAATATACATATTTGTGCTGAATCAGCACTCAACAGTTGGTCCAGATGATCATCTCCCACACACTCATATAATCAGTGCTCACTTTATATTAAGAGAACAAATCTTCAAACTTTAATGGACAGGCTTCAATCTTTTCACCCTCCAACTCTCCAGCCATCCATATTATTGAAAATCTGATGACAGAATGCTCAAAGCTACTTTTGATGTCAATATTGTTGTCAAGCCCATACCTTTTCTGTATATTTAAATAGACACATTAAGATCCTATATATTTTGGGTCAGACTAACTTAAAGTCAACATGGACATGACAACAATATTGTCATCAACAAGGGCTCTGAGCATTCTATCATCAGATTTTCAATAATATGGATGCCCGAAGAATTGGAGGGTGCAGAAGACTGATTGTCCTTTAAAGTTTGAAGATTTTCTATCTTAATATAAACTGAGCCCTGGTTTTATATATATATATATATATATATGAGTGGAAGATGATAATCTGGACCAACTGATGACTGCTGATTCAGCATGAAATACGTGTATTGAAGATCATTTATTTGTTTCACATGTAAGTGGATATGTGTATGGGTTACATAAGATGAAGTGAAGAGCTGTAGCTCGAAAGTCTGTGTTCAAATCCTCTCTAATCACTCTTGATATTGTAAATTATTTCCACGCATTTTCTTTTAATTGTATTGAATACAAAAACATCCTTTTTAATAATATTCTTTATACCTTATTTCACAAACATGTACGTACATTCTCTGCTCAATAACAGATTTCAATAACTAGATAATGGAGGATTATGATTATGCCCACCCATACTATTACAATATATGAGTTCAGCATATTTTCAATTTATCAATAAACTAATAGAATATAAAAAAAGTTTTCTAATAAAAATGAAGTGATACCTTATATATAAATACCTCAACGAATTCTTTTCTTTCAATTATTTTAAAAATGAAAAATATAAACAATATTTTGTGGTGGTTTACTGAATAATTCAATAAAGCTTCTATTCGCAGCATCTTGATTTTTCATTCAATTTATTATCAGCGTATTTAATTTTACTGTAAAAATAGAACCCATGAATAATCAAAGTGTAATTTTACTCCCAGCAGGGAATCTGAAAGCCCTAAGCACTAGGAAATTTCTAATAAAACAGAAAAAAAATTTTTTTTTTCTTCAAAATTTATAGTAAAAGTAAACAATATTTGAATATGCTTAGCAAGCAATGCCTTTATATATATATACACACACACACGCACTCTCCAAGCGCAACATACAACAATTCACCGAGCCTTTGAATAGCATTTCTAAACATTTAGTGATCTAATAGTTTGTGTATTAATCTGATATTTCATATGACCTTGGGTTCAAATATACAAAAAAGAATGGCTTTAAAAAAAAAAAAAAACTCTTTTCCGCGAAAGAAGTTCATAATTTTTTCGGATAGTTAGTAAACAGACAATTCGGCTGGTAATCTTAATATTGGTCAGTAAATAGGAATTTAGATAATCATTGCGAAGAAATATTGATTAGACAGAGAAGTACTAATACAATGCCCATGAGTAGTTAGAGAAGTACCAATACAATGGCAATGAGAACAGCATGATCACAATATAACACTGAACATACATTTCTTAACTAATCACGATGTCAATATCAGTTAGAGTTAATACTTGGATAGGTGAACACCTGCAAACCATTCTGCTCTATGTAGCATGGGAAAAGAATAGTGCAATAGATTTAAAAATTAAAGCTGATCTTTCTGGCACCCAAACTCACATGACCTACCAGGCAACTAACTATATGATTATTTGTAGTACTTAGATTCTGTTGATATATAGAGGGTGATTTTCTAGGAATCATGAGTAATGTAATTTATTTAGTAGAGTGATAGACTTATAATTTTTTTAAAGATAAATTCTGATTAAAAAAAGATACATTTGATTAATTAAATAGTACTGTGCTTTGCCTAAACATCATGTGATCTCCTGAACAACACATGATTGTTTATTTACTTATTGCTAATGAATATAGAATTGTACACTGCATCTTTTTCCACACAGTAATGCCACATAGTACAAGATATAGCAATTAATAAATGCTATACGGTTATGGTTATGTATTCAATCGTATGTATTGCATATTCATCCATAGGTTCGAGCAGCTATTGATTATTATAGCTTGAATTGGATCATACTATTGTATGGAAAAAGTTGCTACTGATTCAACAGTTTGTGTAAGTATAAGTAAAAATGATTATGTAATGTTTAATGGGTTGATACCAATCTTACATAAATGAATAACAAGCAGTGTCTGTTCCATCTGAGAAAATACCAGAAAGCCAAAAATGTATTTTAAATCTACTGAAAAATAAAAATCTTGCTCAAATTGTAACAGGACTCAGTAGATTTAACACAGGCAGTAATCATAGACATTGATAAATGCTGGATACATTTTAATATCTGACTGGAAAAAACAACAGGTATTACTCAAAAATTGATTTACATCTTAAAGGTATAAGCAAGTAATCATATTGGAAAACCCTCAAGACTCATAATTTGGCTTCATCTAGATTATTGCAGCTTAGTTCTAACAGATATTTAGCTATGTTTCATATCTAACAAAGTCAGTATTTTTTCTCTCATATTGAAACTGAGCTTGTAGCTTTTGTTAGCTATGAAATTTCTTTTATTTCACGACTAATTAAACATTACATTACTAGTCAGAATTTCCTAAGTTCATTAGCATAGGATTAATAATGGTGGTGTTTTTTTTTTAAGAAGATGAGAATTCTGGCAAAAAATCTGAATAATTCTACTCACAGAAAAGCAAAAATAAATTTCATGTCCAAAAATTTCAGAGTTTCTACTTAAATATACGTTTGAAATAAGTGCTGGATTTTGAGTTTATATTTTAGGTCTAGTGTCCGAATATTCTAGCTCTCCACTGATGTGAGCCATAAGCTCAAAACCAATTGCTCTGGAGATGAGAGTATTCTGGATAGAGATTTTAAATATTTTCTCATTCCGCACTTATTAATTAAGAGCTTGTTTGAGCTATTGGTATGATCTCTGTATTGCATTTTTGTAATTACAACCTTATAAAAGTAATATCACATTATATATGACTTGCTTTATTAATTATTCTCACCATATTATGAGCCATTACATTTTTACTGAATTAGCAAATATTGATGAAGGCTGACAATTTATCAACCTTATTCATTGCAAGAAAGAATCTTTGACTATACACACACACACACAGAATATAAAAAAGCATCTATTAAATTTTTAAAGCTTATTAAATGCAATTTATATAAACTTTAACTCATGTAGAAACTAAATAAAAATGATTTCATGGATAAAATTTTATGAGTTATGCATGGTATGACAAATATCTGGTTAAATAAAAATGTTTTTTTTTTTTTAAAATGAAAATGGTAAGATTAATCAAGAGAATAGCTGTTAGAAATCTCAACATAAATCAGCAGGAATGACCCAAAGAAACAAAAAGAATTCTCATAGACAACATGGGTGGGGCACTTTTTCAGTGATAGTTCGACTCATGAAATTTTTGTAATAAAATAAGTAAAATCAACTGAGAAAACCCAATAGCCAATTTTTATTTTATAATTATCTTACTAAATTATAAAAGCATAAATTAAAGAATATCAATATTAAACTTTTACAATAACAACATAAAAAAATCAATTTTTAATATCCAAAAGCAAATAAAATTTTCTAGCTCAGAAAAATCTAGTTAAAAAAAAACTCTTTGACTATTTCTTTAAAATAAATTAATATGTGTTAACCATTTTGTCAGCGTATATGGGTGGATGTCAGGGTTTGTGGATTCTTTACTTTTCATATGTTCAATGTAACTTTTTGCTGCTACTGTATTGTACCATACATTTAGATCAATGAACCATTTAAAGTATATAGCTTGCAATGATAACTACCTGAGAATTAAAAAAAGACTAAGCAGACTTTTTTTTAGTATCATATGCCAATGTAGAAATCCATTCAATAATTATGAGTAAATGGATGTTTAGATAATTTTGGCTCAAGAATAAAGTCTTTGGACAACTGGATTAAATGTTATTCCAGGTTTCCAACCAACATATCTTAGCACAATAAAGTAAGCCCCAGGGTAAGTAAATCATTTGTACTTTTGCGTATCCATCCAGTATTGATCAGTAGGTGGATATCCAAATGATTGCATTTTAAAAATAAAGCAATGACCTGGACAATAGCATCTGGCAGATGAATCTCAATGCATTAATTAAAAGGTAAATATCACTACAATACTATGAAATTGGCACAAGTGTTAAGTCAAACATTAGGATCATTTTCCCTTGTTTATTGCATGAAAGTGGTACTTGGACATCCTATTGGTACAATATAAAGGCATTAAAAAAGTTTCATTTAAGGATGTTTTATAAAATTTTACAAATATAATGGCAAGATCATAAAACCAATCAGTATGTTCTTCAGATTGCAGGATGTGATACTGTCAAGTCCACTATTGTAAAACCACACCAGCATTAGATTGGACATACCAAACAAATGAATAATGGAAAAATTCCTAAAAGTATGTTTTGTGGTGAATTCAAGCATGATTTTCATGAAAGAGATAGACCCTATCTACAATATAAGGATTATCTCAAAAACATTCAAGTGTGTCAATAGTTCCCATTAGGAAGATATAACAGAGATTAGAATACATTAGAGAGCTACAAGACATGTTATTGAAGTATTTCGGAAAGTAAGGTTTCCTGCTAAGAAATTAAAAGATGACATCATAAAAATCAAGTAAACAGAAAATGGGCAAGCTTGTTCTATATATGGACATATGGTTCACAGATTGGTTTGTGTAATCATCACAAAACTCATCTTTAGAGTAGTTTTTTAGCCTTTCTTTTTTGTTTTGTGGAGTTAGAATGACCATACTTGTTTACAAATGACTGTCTATTATTATTATTGCTGGATTAGTTTAAAAAAGCATAAATTGAATGAGTTTTTAATATGTTACATATACACTTAATTTTATTTAATTACAGGATTCTTACTAAATGTTCTTTAAAACTATTATTTTACTTTATCACAAATTAAACAAAAAAATAGACATCAGAAAAAAAAAATTGATTATCAAAATAAATTCTGGCAGAATTAACACTCTTTAGTAGATGGATATGAAGCTCTCTCAAATTCATCATTATCATTCAATATTTATCTTTCTCACATTACAATATCCAATACCCAAGAACTGTAGTATAAGCATTCAGCAGTGATGAACGCCTTTAGATAAATATATTAATAATTAGAAATTATCATTTATTAGACTAGATGTCATTATATGATTTTTTTTTTTACACAGATCATATTGGTTTGAGAGGTCCCTCTATTGACAAAATAAGATATTGCTTGACTATGATAAATTTCAAGGCACATTTGATACAGGTTAAAGCCTGCCTTAAAAGTATTTACATATACTTCCAGCACACTTAATAAATAATTATAACTCTATGTGTTTTTCATGCAAATCTTTTTACCAAAGCTTGAAGGCAGAATTTTTAAATTACTCAAAAATCTGCCTTTTTAAAAAACCTAGTTTTTAAAATACCATTTGAAATAAAAAAAATTTATTGAAATTGAAAAACAATTTTATTTGAAACTTGAGACAAAAATATATATTTTAATTAATAAGGCTCTTATTCCATAATAGTTAAAATAAAACTACATCCATTCCTGAGGCCTAATATTGAAACCTGTCACGGTAAATTTTTAATTTTTTTTTTTTCCAGTTTCAAGCAGGCTTAAGATTTTTCTTTCAGGTGTTTCTTTTATAGGCAACTGAGCTATTATTGATCAATAAATTAGCATCTATTATGGTTTCATAGAGAATAAAGCAATAAAGACGAAATGTATATACAAATGCTGGTGTGCCTTGCTGACTACTTAGCTATTTACAGATTCTAACTTGGCTGCCGTTCTTATTAATAAAAAAATTATCATTGATTTACATGTTACATTTTGCAACTTATACTACTTTTATTTTAATTAAAAGATATACTGTTACTGAGATGTCTGTCCAGTAGATATATTGCTTACTAGTGAGCAAATATCAAAAAAATTTAAAAACCGTTAATTGGAAAATTAAATAAAAAGTTAACTTTGTAATTAATGACGTGATCAGACAAAAAGCAAAAATTGTTTTAATGATATTTCCATCCATGCATCATTATTATGATTGAAGCTCAAGCCATCACTTGCAGTTCTTAAATGTTGCATGACATCACAAACATCTAATTATCTCAATATTTATTTCATTATTACATGATTAACCTGTTGATGATTTTTTAGGTGTCTACAAAATTAACAACTATAATCATAGGAATAAATAAGTACAATTTTGTAACATTTTGAAATTATAGGAACAAAACTCATATTATAAAGAAAGCAATTATTTTCGCTCTTCTATAGAGTCATATATTATAAGTCTTGACTAATCAATAGACATAAAATAGTATAGTGTTATAAAATTCCACCTTCGGTCCCGCTACTCTGGATTTTGCCTTCATCAGAGAAGACTAGGATTCAAAGTTCCTGGAGATGGGATTTTGTAGCACTATACCATCTGGTATCCACTATTTTCTCAAAGATTACAATTAATTACTTTAAAATAGGATGAAAACAGTTGCTTTTGAGAATCAATTAAGAAATCATGTGATGTTGCTATCATGTTATCTAGAAAGATTAAACTCGGATTATACAAAGCATTCAAGCAAACTATGCTTTTTATGAATATCAAGTGGAAAAATATAACTCTTGTCAAGTGTTGGTGGCCTAGCGGTTAGCATATCTGCCTTCTAATCAGCTGGCCCAGGTTCGCTTCCCGGTCAATGCTTTGACATATAAATAAATATAACTCTTATTAAATGATCAGTTGTGTAATTAATCTTCAGTTTTATATGAAGACATATAATATTTAAAGATTCAAAATAACTGAAATATAAACATAAAATCTAGAAATACTATCTACAACAATATAAAAATGCCATGACAATGTACATCTTGTATTACAACTTTTGTAACAAATAAACCATACATATGTTTGCAATAATGATACTACAAATTCTGTTTTCTGTTATAAGATTTTGATAACCATCTCAAATTTGAGACTAAAACCAAAATGTTAAGATAAAACAGACTTTAAATAATTTACCCTCTTTTGAAAAACTATTAAAGAGAAGTCATTATTCATCATGTGATGTGAGGATTTGAATGATTTTACTCTACTCCCTTATTATGTTTTCTAATTAAGAATAAACGCACATCCATTTACCAACCAATATTGAATACCTAGCTATGTTATTATGAACTAATTACGCCCCCCACCCAATTTTTTTTTACAAGACTTATACTCGGTTTCAATCAGTATTATTACAAGTTTTATCCAGTCTAGATTTAAATCCCAAGTCATGCCAAATGAAATCGCTATACTACAAGGCTCTTATATAACATTATTTACAGTGATTCTTTTTAATAATGAACCGCACATAATTGAGTTTTTCAATTTTTGGTAATTATACCATTGCTAAAAGTCTTTCAGGATTTTAACATCTTATTTCCAAAAAATTTCTAAACATTCAATATACAAAGGTTTTATAATAATTTTTTAAAAAGCTCACCTGTTGGTGTTAGTCCTGATAAAGCGTGACCAGGTATAAGAGGAGAATGCTGCATGGCCAACTGGTGTAACTTTGTGAGCTGTAGAAATGAACAAATATTTACATTAAATAATATAATTCACAATAAATTTAAATATTATTTGCATATAGTTCATTTTATGACAATAATAATAGAGATGATATGACTAAAAAAACAACTAACAATAAAAACAAGATATCATTAATCACATATATTAAAAGATACTAAATGGATGAATATATGTCTCTCTAATTTCTTTATATATCAAATACAAGGCATCATGTGATTATTAACTAGTGTTTTTTTCTATATTATTCAACAATAATCATGGACACTTTCAGTACATTTTTAAAGCACATACTGAAAGCTCACTTGACCTTTAGTAAGGAAGAACTTTTATCTTTGTACAGACTTTTGTTTAAAGTAAAGCAAATCAATAATTGTATCAATAAGCAATCAAAAACAAGAATAGACTCTGTACATATTTTTTTTCTGTCAACTTCTTTCACTTTTCCTAGTCACTTATCCATACTCTACGTTTTCTTATTAATAAATGTGCATCACTTTTTAACTCTTTTACTTCTAGTTAATCATCACTATTTTAACCTTTAATCCCTTCGTCATTTTTCTACATCTTTATTTCTTTTAATTCATTAGTTTTCTAATTCATTTTCTTAGTTATCCATTTTTCTTTTTTATTCTTATCTATTCATCATTTTTCTAACTCTTTTTATTTATTCATCAACTAACTTTTTTTAATTCTTTTATATCCACCCTTTTCATCTTCTTTTTCTGTATCTTTTATTCCTTCTGTTCAGCAGTTTTCTATTTCTATTATTGCTTCCAATTTTTCTATTAAAAGTATTCCTAGATGATTCTAAACTAAGTAAAAAAATATATATATACATGTATCAGCTTGGCTAATAAAAAGAAATGTTCTGCTCTATTCATTGACTATACAATATTTATTTAGGCAATTTTATAATGAAAAAATTTGATTGGGTCACTCATTTCTTATTTATTTTCCACAGCAGTTCGCAATGTTCTATTTACAAAAAATGGAAAATCCTTAATCCTTTACATCCCTGATAGTTTTCCAGATTTTATTTTGACTTTCTGCCTGTTAATACTTCCAATGTGAACAAAAATATGTCTGGATCACTTATAAGCTCATTAGAATGCATAACAATTTAGAATAAAAATCACTTAAACAACTGCTACCTTTATCTAAACTAATTTTTACAAGCTTTAATGAGGTAAGCATTAATTTGTGTCATTTTCTTTTTTTTTTCTAAAAGATTTATTAGACATCGAATTTACATGCTTACATACCATGATAATCTAAATTTATCTATGATTCACAATGCATATTTTGATTTTAATGTAATTTTACACCATAGAACTTCATTATCTTGAAATAAATTTTTAAACGGCCATGCTCACATGCTATGATGTACAATGATATATCTATGAAAGCACACTATGTTACAACCAAATGACATAAAATAATAGTCATTTTCATCAGTCACCCAAATCCATTCAATGATTGACTGCTGACCATAGACCCACATCACAATACAATAAAGAATCCAAGAAACAAGTTATTTCTAACTCAAACCTGGATTCCAATGGCCAAAATTCCCAAAGATTTGCAAGTTCAAACAGTAAGAGTCCATAAAAAATCTGTCCATACATGTTCTGTGGCTGGGCAGTGAAATGCCCACTGTCCAGGCCCTTCTCTGAGATGTATAGACCACTTGGTCATCTCAGGGTAAATTGCATGCTGAAGCTTTCCTTCCATAATTACCCTATCCTTGATTAAAATTCTTAAATAACTTCATTTTCTTTTTCACTGTAAAGCAGCAAATTTCAACCATCTAAAATAGAGGATCCAACTTTCCATATCAGCTTTAATTGCCTCCCTTTCCAATGATTTTTTGAAGCCCTAAGAAATCCACTAATATATGGAAATTTTACATATTCAATATCAAAATACTTTTCTTGTTATTTATACGTATATACCTATTTCTAAGGATGACATTTTATTTTTATATGAACAAAATGTATCTATTTTAATTTTGGTTTCAGTAATTATTTTTTCCCCTCAAATTTATTGTCTATTTTTCATAACATTGTGCTCATCCTTTTACTATTTCATGTTCCCCAAGGGTGATACATCCTACATGTTGAGAATCCCTGCTCTAAAATTACATTTTAGTATTATTATGTAATCTCAATGTCCACATATTTATCTTAATCTAATGATGTCTTTAAATATTTATTTTTTATAGAATGGTAAGACTGCAAACTCTGTCAGACCATCAGTAAATATGATGTCAAAAGTTATTCCTATCAAATCTTTCTCATCTATGTTTATTTATCACTTCTGTATTAACAAATACAACAATTTTTAAATAACTACAATATTTTTCATGACTAATTAACAACTAATAATTATTAGAAGGGATTTGAACTCAGATTTTCAAGTACTCTATAGCTACCACTCCATTTTATACAATCAATACACATGACTACATACATGTGAAAAAGATAAATGATCTCCAATATAGGTAATTTGTATTAAACCAGCACTCATCAGTTGGTCCAGATCACCATCTCTTTCACACACATATATAATCAGTGCTCAGTTATATTAAGATAGCAAATCTTCAAAATTTAATGAATAGGATTCAATTTTCTCTATCCTCCAACTCTTAAGCCATCCATATCATTGAAAATCTGATGATGGAATGTTTAAAATCCTTGTTGATGCCAATATTATTGTCACAACCATGTTGACTTTAAATTAGTTTGACCCCTCAAATATAGGACTTCAACAGCATGAAATATGTATGTTGAAAATCATTTATCTTTTTCACATGTACATGGTCATTTGTATGAGATGGAGTGGTTAGCTATAGAGAGCTTAAAATCTGAATTCAAACTCTTTCTAATTACATTAAGTTCAGTATAAATAATATATTGGTATTTAAATATTAACTAATACTTATGGAAAAAAATAAAACAACCTTATTGCTGCCAAACAAAAGCCATTTTAAATCATTCCTCAAAGAAACAATAAAAAGGAAATCAAACTATGCTACTTACTACCTACTATTTTCTAATTCCAGTTACAAATATTGTTATATATCCCTTTATTGTTCAAGAATTGTATGACTAGCTGTGTTAATTATGAACCAGTTATCTAAAAATGCATTAATATTTCCTAGATGGACTCAAACTAAAGATCCTAAAGGCAGGTGGGCCAACTATTATATCAATATCTTTCCTACTCCCAATAATCCAGTTTCATTGATAAAAAAAAAAGAAGCAAATTTTATTAAAAAACTAATTTAATACATTCATTATTAAGTTTAATGCAAACTTGGACATTTTATCAAAAGGTGCATCAGTAATGTCCTTCTTTTGGCAGATCTACTGTATGGTTTATCCATTGCACTCAAAATGGATTAAACTTGAAAGAGCTAAAGAATAAACATTTGTAATAAAAATTGAATATTCATTTTGCAAATGCACATTATTATTTGTGCAGACTATGTAAAGCAAAGATCTAACAATCCCACAGGAATAATGTAGGAGAAAATAGTATTCACAAAGCTACTTCATAGTTGAATAATTTTCCATATTTTACCTTCTAGCTTAGAATAGCTGGATGTCAAGTTAAAAATTATACTGGATGAATAATCAAATTGATTAACGGATGCATAGTGAAAAAAGAAAATCCCATACCTGCTGACAAAATTTAACCTTTATTAGGCATGAATTATATATAAATCAAGTATCCAGGTACATCCATGTATAATTTATTAATATATATAAGCTGATGTTTATATATATAAATCTAGTCGAAACGTTGGTTTATATATCATCAACCATTATCAATCCTCTGCGGATGAAGGTCTCTCCAAGTTCAACCCATCTTCTCTGATCTTTAGCTTCACTTCTACACATCACCTCTGCATACTTTTTTATTTCATCCATCCATCTCACATGTGGTCTCTTTCTGGGTCTTTTAAATCTCTTGGAATCTAGTTTAAAATTTTAATTGTCCATCTATTATCATCTCTTCTAGCAATATGTCCAGCCCAACTCCACTTCAGTCTTTTAATTTTTTCAATGAGGTCAGTAACACATGTTTATTCTCATACCCATATATTGTGTTTTCGATCTCTTCTTGTTACTCCTAACATGCATCTCTGCGTACTTCTTTGACTGGTCTGAAGTCTCTGTTTTGCTCTTCTATATATATATATTTTAATAAATTATAGATGAATAATATTTCATTAATATCTGTAGCCTGTGAAATTCTTCGATTTAATATATATTATAATCAAGATTAATACTTCCAACACTGGGTTATGTAAATGAAATACTCTCAATCCAAAGCATAATATAAAACTTTTATCTTGTGCTTTGGATTGAGAGTACTTTATTACTCAATAAACCAGTGTTTGAATATTAATCTTGATTATAACATACTATTAGCCACTGCAACTGTATATATATAAAGATTTAAAAACAATTAAATCTTTATATATATATATATATATATATAAAGATTTAAAAACAATTCCCTCTTATAGTTGCAAATTGTATTAGATCTCAATTTATTTTTTTAAGGAGAGAAGAATGTAATTTGGTAATGATTCTATTCTAATAATATTTTAAAATAGCTCCACATTATTATGCTTTATTTTCCTTCATATATATTTATATGACAATTCTCTATTTAACAGTGTAGGAAACAATAAAGGATATCCACTCTTTTATTGCATATGTAGTAAAATGGTATGGTTTTAAGAAAGAAAATCATGTATTAATAATAGCAGTCACTTCAAGAAAATTAATCTGAGCATTATAAACATTACATACACACTATTATTTTTAAAGTCTCGAAAATATCTTACAATGATTCATTCATTGGAAAAAAATTGCATTATGTGAGACTTTTCCATAGCTTTTCATAATAAAATTGAAAAACTATTAAACATAATCTATCACATTTCCCCCAACTTTATAATACTGAATTTATAAAATGACATTTGGCCATGAGACCATAGAACTGACACATTTCCTACGAATATTGTTACCCAACAGTTATTTCTCAAATACTAGACTATGGTTAATTTTTTTTCTTGAAGGTAATAACCCAGTAACATTTGCTCATCAGTAGGCTTCTCTAATGTTGAGACTACTATTTCAATAATATTTCCAATTCATTTGAGTTCATCATATTCTTTACAACATATAAATATGAAGCAGATATCAAAGCTTTAACTTGTATCTGTCATAAAATGTACTAATGTTTAATCTGTCCATTTCTAATATTACATGAATATATATAACTAGTAGAAACCAGTCAACACTTAGATACCAATATGGATACCAATGAACAATCTCAAACTGTTGTCAAGGCAACCTCCTTTTAACAATATACCAATCTCCTATTAAAAAGACAAAATAATAGTTTCATAGTTTCCCACACTTTCATCAGTTATGCTAGGCCAAAATTTAATATTTCAACAGTAAGATTTTAAAACAAGCAAAACTCTCCATACAGGTGCCACTCAGTGCAAGCCAGAGTAATCAATGGATGCCAGGGGTGCAGTGCTCTCAGATTCAAGGCTCCTCATTGATGAAAGCCACAAGCTAGAAACTAGTCTGGGGATATTGGATGAGTAGGCACTAGATAGGGATTTTATGCACAACTCTTCTGGCATACATTTATTACTCTGGCTTGTGCTGAGTGGCACTACTGTATGAAGAGTTCTGCTGTTTTAATAAGTTATGAGCAAGCATAAGAAATGCAAGAGGGATTCATTTCAAGATGTGAAAGTCAATTATATTATACAACTTAGTGTAATTTATAATGCTGTCTGTATAAAGAATATTATATCACATCTTGGATGTTTTTAATAAACTTTATTTTCAATCATTATCAATTCATAGCAGAATGAATGTCTTTCCAAGTTAAATCCAGTTTCTCTGATCCATAGCCTCTACACCACACCAATAAATTTCTTTATTTGATCCATCCATCTCACATTGGCTGCTTTCTAGATCTTTTACAATCTCTTGACATCCAGTTTAAGATTTCATCTGTTCATCTACTATCATTTCTCCTAGAAATATATCCAGGCCAACTCTATTTCAGTATCTTAATTCTTTAAATGACGACAACATTTATTCTCACACCAAAATATTTTGCTTTTGATCCCTTCTTGTTATTTACGACATACATTTCCTTATATTTCCTTACTTTACAGTCCCTTATACTTTATTGAGTGATATGCATCTGCGAATTACTCTTCTATTAAATGTCCAAGTCTGATATTTTTAAGTGAAACCTTGTAAAACAAACCTATTAAACCTTTACTTTTAAACACATAGGAACAATTCATTTTAATATCAACTTAATTCTACCAAAAGAACCAAATCTACATTTAATTCTGTGAGAAATTTCATTCATTATGTTTCTATCTGCATTAATAATCTGACCAAGATTTTGTAATTATTAACTTACTCAGTAATTATCAATCTTTATTTTCTTCTAAAAAAAATCCAATGAGTATTATTACTTTAGTCATTTTAGGATTTATTTTAATTCCTACTTTCTTATTATCACATATACACGCGCGCGCACGCTCACACATATATATACATCAAAATTACCCCAAATTCACATCTCACTAGTTAGGTGAATATTTTTGCCACATTTTTACAAGTATCTGAATATATACGTAATTTTTCAAAAAGGATGCACATGTAACACATTCACTTGTCATTCTCATAATTTAAATTCGGTGTAAAACTTCAAAAAATTTTCACGTTCAATCAGGCTTAAGATTTTTATTTGGATAACTAACCCATAGTTAAACCAACTAACCATTTGGTATTAGTTGGTAAATGGATATCTAAACTAAAGATTAACACAAGAATAAAGGACACCAAAAATTTGACTAGTATAAAATTAGTATCTTCTTCATTCTTCTTCTATGGGGGGGGGGGGGAGCTGTTATAGAAGTCTTTGCTCTTCAATGATTTTAAAAATATTACTTTATCTATATAATTCTTTAATGCTTGTAAAGATTTTAGATAAACTTTGGCATTTTAAATATCTGAATTTCATCAGCCTGTCATAAACAGACGTCATAAAATTTGGGGATTAAGTGCATGGATTATTCAATGGCTTACACTTTGGCTTTCTTGCTAAAATTCAGTGACATTTTTTTGTTTTGTTTATCTAATACTGTTCATTTGATTTATACATAGACAGACTATCTTGGGCTTTGTATTGAGAGTATTACATTTACTTAATATATCAGTGTTGGAGTGTTAATCTATATATATATTCGTGCAACACATCTATAATGAGTTTTTCTGGCATTATACGAAAGGTAAATAAGACCATCTCGGTCACCGTAACTCTGCTGGCAGTAGCCGATTGATTCCCAAATACAATGAATTGTATAAATTTTAGATACCCATTGCTAAAATATATTAACAATAAATCCACATTAATGTAACGAGGTAGCAATGTGCTTCCTCCCCCTCTTTGACAATCAGTAGGCATACTAGGCATTTTCCAGCTAGCTTAGTATAAATATAATTCTTTATATACACATTCATAAGTATTTATATTTATAAAAATAATTGATCGCAAGCTATAAAAAAAAAATGACGTAAAGGAATACAAATATGACCTTTATCGGTGAAAGCTTATTAATTTAATAAAAATTTTAAATGTAAAGCGAGCATTTTCTTTTTGAAGCATTATTAGATAAACTTTAGACAGAATTTAAAATTTCATTCCATTAATTTGAATATTTTTTAAAGTCTTTTATAACTTTAAAAAAAAAAAAAATCAGAAACAAAATTGGATTTTGAAAGCATGATCAATTTCGAGTATAGATAAAAAAAGGAAGTGATTTATAAACTGCAACAATCTCATTTGAATAAGTTGAAGAGAATATGCTTCATTAACTAAATGATATGTTAACAGCCAAGCAAACAGTTATAGCAAATCAGTTTCTTTCAAAGGTATCCCATCCTTAGGTACGCAACATTTAACCAAGTTGAAACAGAGATTTATATAGCAGGCAATATTTTAGGATGATTAAATGAGGAAATATATTAAAAAAAAGTTTTTAATCTCAAGTGTAAAGTCAAAATCAAATGAATTTCTTATTTTTTAGAAAATAGGTGAGTGATGAGTCTAAATATATAAATCATTGATCTATCTCGTAATTCTGTGAAACAATTATTGATTGATGTAATTTTACTGCTTTAATTTTGAAGATTTGCTATATCTACTGTATTATTTATTTTTAATTAAATTTAGTAAAGAAGTTATAAAACAATAAATATATGTAATTAATGGCGAATTTTCTATTTACTCTAACGTTATTGTTAATATTGTAAATATATATATTTTTAAAAAAACCAATTTTTGAAAAATTACTGTTTATTTTAACAACTAAACACTGAATTTCATTTCTTACATCAGTTTATCCATATCCGATTTTTACTTAAATTCCCTTCATGGTTTAGAGCACAGATAAAGTAGTGGTCTTTAGAGTTCAAAGTACAGGAATCGCAACTCAATTGTCAATTCTCCAGTTGCTATCCAAAGGGATTAAATCCTTTACTGGGGTTCACACACCAAATCCATATGTTTCCAGTAAGGTGGGGATCTGCCATTAAATAGTCAACCTTTTGGAGACAATTACTTCTGTCAACCTGAACATGCTTTCCAATAAACCCTCTGTCATCAGCAAGGGTAGCCTCTTCTCATTATCGTGAGGTCCACACAGTGAGGCAAGTCCACCTATGGACTGGAAACTGCTACACTTGAGACAAGTTAAATACATAGCTGGAAGTGAGTTCCGTACTCGGCATGACTACATCAGCATTAACTTGTATAAACCATATATGTATAATATTGTTTAACAAGTGTGTATATTTTCTAGTATTAATACATTGTACATATTAATTGTTGAACAGTTGATCTTTTTGTGTCTATTAATTTGGAACCGAACTTGTAAACCTAACCAACCATAACACCGAGCAACAAATCATTCTATTATTTTATTTATTAAAAAAAAATAAGCATATAATTTTCAACAGCAATTATTGAAGGACTATTAAAAATTATCATAATCATCATCATTTTCAATTATCAATCCACTGCAGAATAAAAATCAACCCAAACTTAAGACAATTTCTCTAATCCAAAAGCTTTATAACATTTTTTTTTGTTTTATACATAAATCTTCTTTGAAAAGCTTATATATCTAATCATCATCATCAGTTATCTAATCAGAGATAAATTCACATGCAGCCATATTGGATTTGCAAACTCTTTCAGCCTCTAACAATACTTCTCAAAAACCATAATTATCTACCCTTTAAAGATCATCAATCATTTTTTCTTCTATATCTTTTCCTTATGCTTTCTACATTACTTTTCAATACATAATTCAAAAATTGCTCTGGCTATAAAACCATTCTCAATCCAATTTCTCTTTTTCTTCATAATTATCTCACATATTTTTTCATTTACTCTTTTCAAGTTTTATATTTTTGGTTTTATCTACCCAACTTCATCACATCCAAATTCACATCTTTAAAGCCACCATTTTATTTTCCTCACTATTTCTAATTGTCCACATTTTTATTCTATATAAAGCTTTATTTCAAACAAATTATTTAATAATGATCTTTCTTAGATCTAATTTCTATGATTCATAAACAACCACAGATTTCATCACTACTTTTGTTATCAGTTATAAATTACTCAGTTTTATTTGCATTTATTTTCATTTTAAACTTTGTATTAAAATCTGTTAATCCTATATAAAGTTGTATTAAGTTCAACCTCATTATATGTGATTGAGAAAACCAAAATATTTTTTGACTTTGACATGATATTTAATAACAAGATTGTTTTTGTATTTTTTTTTAATATACAAATTCATACCATTACTCAAAAAAAAACAACAATTCTGTTGTAAGCTTTGCAACAAAAGAAATATTTTAGAAAGAAGTCCATGATTAATTTGAATTTATTAGTTTTGAATAAAAGAAAAACTAAATTTATTATATGCATCAGATAAATTCGAACACATAATTTTTATTTTGAGAATTTTGTTAAAATTTTCATAAATTTATTTCATGGAAAATACATTAAATTTTAAAATATCTATTTTAACTTGCAACACAGTATAATAATATAAATGCTACAAGCAATATCCCATATTGTTCTTAAGAAAAGTATTTGTTTTAAAGAAATATCATTTCAAATTTGATTTTTTAATAAGCATTATTTACAATAAATAGTAAAATATTTAGATAAAAAAATTTAAAAAATATAGCAATAAAATCACAAAAATGAAAAAATTAAAATATTTTTGTTTAATTGGATTCAGTTGATTGTTTTTTTATAGTCAGTTATTATAATAAAATAAATTTGCTTTTTATTATTGTAAACATTACTTACAATAAGTTTTATAATACTTGTCTTAAAAAGTAGAAAAAAAGGTGATTATTTGCAAAAGAAGAACAAAATTTATAGTATTTAGATTGCAGGCAAAAAGAGGGCATAAACTTTATACAAAGTTAGCTATATTCAAACTAATTTGATTTTTAGCAAAGTAGTGACATACTTAAAAAGTACTGTGAGCCATTTAAAAAATAATATGAAATAAAAGGCTTTGAAAATTTATTCCAATTCCACATACCAATTTTAGCCATGGTGGGCTAATTTAACTCATAACTAAGTGAACATTCATTTATCATATATCATACAAATTTAAAAAAAAATCATTTGCAGGATTATTGATGAAGATTCAAGCCATTTATGCTCTCAGATAATTATCTAATAAGTAGTTTTCATATCTCAAGAAAATGATATTATTAAACAGCAGTGAATGCCACATGATTTCTCGAGCAACTAAAATGTGCTTACATATATCATTTTAACACAATATTTTCAAAAGAATTTAAAAATTGCTTCATACATGTTACAAATTATAGTAGTCACATCTAGATAGAATTTTATTTTCATCAAAACATTAATATTCAAAAAATATATTATATTTATTATGAAAACATTTAAGCACCCACTATTAACTCATTATGAATGTTTTCTTTCATAATGTAAGAAATAGCATTGTAAGTATTAAAATGATAATTAGTTTATATTTATTTAAAAGATTTGGGTTGAAAACATATCACATTGTTGAATTTTTAAAAAATGACAATTTACTAAAAAAAAAAAAATCTCAAACACATAAATTTAGTGTTAAGTGGATAATTTGATAACTATCTAAAATAAATAAACAAAGCTAGTTTTTTTAAAATAATCAGAATTTGCAAGATATCATAGTAGAATCTTCTTCAAAGCATTTGTAATATATATAATTAGAAAAATTTGCTTTTCAAAAAAGATTTTATATTTATTTAATAAACTAACTTATTATATTTAAATTACATACGTACTTTACTATTTAAATTTTAAAGTTTAATTTAAATTGATACACAGAAAATATTCACAATATTGAATTATAATTTTTTTGTAGTGTTTCATTCTTATTATAAACATTATTATGTTACATTAATAATGTAATTTGTTAATACTAATAATATTTTATAGATATAAAACAAAATGTATTTATTAAGTGATTGATTTGACAGAATTAAACTCTTCATATTTATAAATAAAATTGCATTTTTTGTATATGTATTTGAAGATCATCCTTGAGATCTGGATTTAAGTCCAGAAATTTAAGTTTTTAGATAATTCACCCATATCTAACCAACCGATATTGGTTAATACATTTTAAACTAGAATATAAAATAAGAATTAAAAAAACCCAAAGAACACATTTCAATCCAGCAATTAGAAGGTCTGATTAGAATTGTTTTCTCTGTGATGATTATCATGCAGCAGTGGGCTATTTAAAAGTTGTTTTATCATTTAGCCTATACTTTTAGCAGCTTCTGGTTCCTGTTGAAAAGTAACAATGAATATAATGATTGTTGTTTAAAAATATACCTAATTAGTATGAATTAATGTAGTTTTAAAATCTTAATTGATCTATAGAAAGTTCTTTTCCACTATATTAAAGACTCTGATTGTTTGTGTTGCCATTCTTGTTAGTATTATTATTAAAATCAATACTTCTATGCCTAAAGCAATGGTTGTATCTAGAGATAAGGGTTTAGAAATTATAATTAGATAGAAAGTTGGAGGACACATTAATTTAAAAAATTGAATGTTTGATCAGATAAATAACAACATATTAGAATAAAAATTGTAATGGCAAACAAGTCTTACATGAACATTAGAAATTTAGATAAGAAGTAAAAGTATAGCATAAAAGACAGACGAATTGTAAAAGATATATTTTAAGAATCTGTGAAAGGTAAATTAAAAAAATATGAGAAAAATGAAAATAATCTGAAAAAAAAAGTATTTTTGAATGTCTGGTTTAAATTAAGACAGAAAAACTTGAAAAGGATTATGGGATTGATGTGGAAAATCGAACATTTTTAAATAGATAACTAAGGTGACATATAGTATATTTAGATCAAATTATTTGTCAGTAAATAGGTTTTTTTTTTTTTTTAATGAAAGATAAATCTTTTCAGAATTGATTATATTATTATTAAAAGTGGTGCCGTGACAAGAAAAATAAATAAAAATTACTTTTCTCTTATTCATAAAGTGATTTTAAAAAAAGATCTTAAAAATAATAGAGATTTTAATTAAAAATTCCAGTGGAGAAACAAATTGGTTCTTTGCTTCAGTTGCTTTTAAATCAGACTACGTTTTTATTTCAACACTTATTTATTTATTCATTCTTATTAAGGAAGTATTTTTATCATTTCAACAGAGACTTCTATAATAATAAAAACAATTGCAAAAATAATAAAAACTAAGCCCGAAAAAGTTCAGAACTTCCAAAATGACAATGATAATTTACAATTAATTTTTAAATATTATTTTGTTTCTTTTTGCTAAATATATCTAAAAATCCCTTCTCAAAATAAAGCTTTTAGTCCAGTGATAGGCTTGAGAAACGTTTCCTGCGTTTATTTTTAGCAGAGAAAAATAAATCAATTTAGTTAAATTAATAATTTTTATTAGTCATTCATTAAAATAAAGATTATTCAACAATAAATAATATTTCTGTTGTGTAATTTTTACTACACCACTCTCAAGCAAGGTAGGGATCAGTTAAAAGCAAATAGAAACCAGTCCCTACCTTATACAAGAGTGGTATAGTGAAATTATAATACAGAAATATTATTCATTATTGGATAATCTCTAGTCTAATGACGAACTAATAAAAATTACTAATATATTTTCATTAAGTGGTTTGTGCTAAAGTCGTGAGGGCAGCATGTTTAATACATCAATTAAACGGTAGTAATTTGCTATCTATATGTATAATAAACAATAATATAAATGTATGAGATTGTGATCTGGGCGATATTTTTCACATTTTTGGTCAAATATTATGATTACATTCTTCCACAAAGAGTTAAAAGTAGATAGAAACCAGTCCTTGCCTTGCATGAGAGTGGTGTAGTGAAAATTACATGACAGAAATACGGATATTATTATTTTAATTAAATAATTTGAATTCTTGAATTCTGCATTTGATAGTATTGCTAAAATGTTATGTGACTTCTTAAGTGACAGACATTTCTATTTCAATTTCTTTGCCCGAAAGACACTGAGTAACTAACAGTTAACAAATAACAAACAACTTTTGATCATCATCAGTCATACAATAAATAAATTTCATTATAAAAGTGAAATCAAAGTTCATGTGATAATCAAAAACTAATTTTTTTTAGCTATGTTGTGGTTTTTTAATTGCAATTTTCGTTTTCAGTAAGAAATTAGGTATTTCTATTCTATCGTGTCAGCCGCATGATGGCGCTATTTTCTATGTAAATTCCTAGAAATATACCATTTCAGCAGCATCACCCCTTATTCAATACTCAGTAAAAAAGGTACAAACATTTGAAACAGAAATACTTGAGCAGAAATAAATGAAAACAGAAACAGCAAACTTCTTGGCTGAATAAATCTAAATGCTTTAGTTAGAAACATAAATTTAAAAAAACCCCCATAATTTTATAGAAAGCAAAATAAAGCAATTCTTTTCATACAATTCTAAGAGATATCTATTATAAACTTGAATAATCAATAGACACCAGACGGTATACTGCTATAATATCCCCAGGCTAAAACTACATTTCAAAGTTGTGAAACTAATGCTCTTATGCATCCAGCAGCTAGCTTTTATTTTTTGACAATATTCAATCTGAAATGAAAATTAAAAAATTCTAAGATTTTGAATCCAAGCCAAATCATATATTAATATATAACCTGCCATTCAGATCAGCTTCTTTATATATCAAGAGAATTGAGTTTAATGCCAACTATGGTACACATTCTTTGGTAGAGATTAATACCAACATCACATGACTTAATCATATGCTTATTCACAATGGCTCCCAGGGAAGTTTTTTCACTATTCTAGAGCCATCTATTGCAAACTTGAGTAATTAATGAACACTGGATGGTATGAGGAAGCCATGTAATACTGCTGTTGGTATTAAATACCTATCATATTACAGATTCTGAAGAATGTACTTCCTGATGTGATATATGATGAAAAATCAATCATAAAGAAGTGAAATGATAACAGCCACACTGATGTATTTGAAGATATAATTTTAAATATTAAAGCTAATTGTATAACATAATCAGTTATATAATATGTGATGTAAAATGGCTTCTTAAACTGTCAGATATTTCTGTGCATAGACTCTATGCCCAGAACCCTATTATCCAAGCTCAACATTTCCTTCCTCCAAAACTCTCACATATAATAACAAATTCATTTATTTTTTACTCAACTATTTTTTTAGACTTAATTTACTTTTTTCTTTTATCCCATAACTACTGTAACAATATTTATCCTGTTCTCATATTTACCAAATATGAGATAAAGACCTAAAGAAAATAACATTTTTCTCTTTCATTCTTTATATCTTCAAATTTCTCATGCTTTCCATACAATTTATTGTGAGTCTCTTTTAACATCCTACACTCCAAAGGTAAACACTCAATATTCTTCCACATCTACATAAACTACTCACAATCCAAATCCTTACTCCATTCTTGCCTTTTTCACTAATATTTAAAGCTTCTCCTACTTTTGCACCAATTACAATAACCTTCCTTTAATATTATTAAACATTTTCTTTCATATTTTATGCATATTCATTTTTCATAGCTTTTCTTTTTTTCTAACCAATTTATCCTCTTTTCTCATCCTTTGTAATTACATACCTGTAATTAATAATTTTTATTAGCCTAGAGGTAATCCAATAATGAATAATAGTAATTCATTATTCGTAGTGTAATTCATTATTGGATCATCTCTAGACTAATGAATGACTAATAAAAATTAATAATATATTTCCATTAAGTGGTTTGTGTCAAAGAACTTGAGGACAACAAGTTTGTCACTTTTCAATTACACTGTAGTAATTTGCCATCTATATATACTGAACAATGATAAAAATATGCATAAGAGATTGTGATATGAGCAAACTGATGAAAGCTAGTTCAGCATAAAATGTCTTGGGGATCATACAATTTTTTCGTATATATTTAGTCATATGTTTATGATTATATCCATCCATGAGGTGTTAAAAGTGAATAGAAGCTAATCCCTACCTAACATGAGAGTGGTGTAGTGAAAATGACACTACAGAAATGTTCATTAGATACCTATAATGTTTGGATTACACAGTTACTCCATTTCCTATACAAGTATGTGAAATAAAATATTGCAGCATTGTGTAGCTAGCTACAAAATATAAAAGAAAATAATTTAAGCTTAAGGATTAATTTAATTCCTGTAGTATAAATAGGTATTAGTATGCACTCACTTTTTAATACTTTGTCTCTTTATTAAAAGAGTAAAACAATATGTTAATAACCATAACTTATGGACTAAAAATATTGCTCATGATAAAAGAAATTAATCGGAGTTGTCAGAATTAAAAGTAATAAAAAATATTAAAGTTAATAAGTAATTATGGTATGTTTCAAAACAAATTCAATTTTATAAAGAAGCAATATTTTTCCATCTATTTTCTTTTTTCCTGTTTCTTGATTTTAATTATTGTTGAACAATTAACATGTAGTTATAGATAAAGTAAGTTTTGTGAGATGGACAGCTGGAAAGTGTTAAACAACATATTGTTTAATAAATGCTAATATTAGTTATAAAGGACTGTGATAAAAGATTTGATACAGAACATATTTTGTTAGTGGAGAAAATGGATCTAAAATTCTGCTATATTTTAAGAGGAAAGTCATACTTGCTGGTAAAATTAATGTTTTATTATTAAAAATTTATGAAACAGCCAAATAAACTTATGGTTTGTAGTTAGATTTCTCCAGTATGGGTTCATCTCTGCCCTAGCATGTAGCTTCATAAGAGAGAAGTGTAAAAAATCCAGTCCTGGTTTGAAGAGAAAAAGACACTCATTGTTTGAAAGAAATGTGCTTATCTTGTCCATAAATTGGAATCAATGTTGCCGACTTCCTCCAAAATTATAACTGTCAATAAATTGAAAGAATCAAACCAAGGTATTTTTTTATTCATTTGTACCCCAAGCTACTGTTTGGTGCTAATATAATGACCATTTAAGGGATGAAGAGAGTTGATTAATGATCCCAGCTTAACTAAATGAAAATCTCCAGTAAGCGGAGGTGTTTTAATACATAATCTACTTATTTATCATTAGTTGCTCTGCATATGCTAGATGTATCTATGTCAATGAACTATGATGAGCAGAAAATATTACTTTTGCCTGGCTAACGATAGGCTTATAAAGTGATAATGCCCTTCTGTATGCTCATCACCAATTTTTGATTAGAGTTCAAAAGGTGTAATACTGCTACAATATGTATCTATTTGCATATTATAACATCTTTGTCCAGTGTATTTGTTATTTTCTACACATAACTAAATTAAATCCTATTTTTACTAACGTAGTTTCATACACAAGCTGAAATTGCCCAGTAGATGAGAGAATGAAAGCGCCCTCTATAACGCATTTAAATTCTCATAATAAAGAGTAGTTAAAATTGATTTATATAAAACTATTATGATATGGTTATGTAAAGTATTCTAAAAGATTGGCCAGTAAATGGCAAAAGGCAGCGACAATGATCAAGTATGTTGTTTTAGTTACAAGACTCTTTTGGATTTTTATTCCACAAAAAAATCTTCCGCTACTTTGATTTTCACAATAAAATAAGCACCAAGAAAAGTAATTAATTTGGATTAAAAAAGAACAAATTTTCAAGTGAAAGGCTTTCATTATGTATATTTATAAATATAGAATTTTATAATATATATATATAATAGTTTGAACAATAAACCCCAGCACTGGATTAATGCAACATTCTTTAAGATCAACAACATCCAAATTATAGACAGATGATTTTCATATTGCAGAAGTTTGCATTAATATAATCTACATTTGGAGGTTTATCATTCCAAGTATTCTATAAATATTTTGCTGCATTTTGCTTTTCTTCTTAGGATTTTACTAATGTTAGACACCCTTAATGGTAACACCTTATATTTTATCAAAAGCTGATCAACCATTTTAAAAAGATGTTATTTTAATTTTTTCAAAGAAATACCCAACGAATTTTATAGTGTTTTTTAAAAAATTATAATTCTATCTTGTATTATTCTGGGATGTACTTCTTCAAATTAAATTCTTTATTGAGAAAGACAACTGCCAACAATGTCTTCACCTTCATAATAAATTTTGAAGTCAGGTGCTGATTTGTAATCATAAATTTATTTTCTTTATATTTAACCACAGTCCATCTTCATGCTTTCTTTTAACTATTTTGCATTATATTCTGTGTGCATTTTGAATAAAAAAAAACTTAAAATGTAATTGCAATTTCTGCTTTGTATTTTTATACATTAATATATGTTCTCAAGAAAACAAGTGAATATATTTTATTCATTATTTCTTCATGAAGCTGAAATTAGTTAACTGGAATGCATTAGATAAAATGATATTGGTTTAAATTTAGATCTGCAATAAATTTTGACCACTGATTTGATAAAAGGATAACTGCTGGTGTATGTATATAAAAGACATATTTTGCGGGTTCATCCATGTTAAAATATTTTAAATATTGATATACTGACTTTTAGACTTGGTAACACAAGTCATCCACTGAGTGATAAAAAGTAGAAAGATGGTTGTAGAGGCGCTACAATCACTGATTTGAAAAAACGTTAAAGTTCCACCAATAGCAAAAATGTTAAATTAAGAATGTTTTTTAAAAAAATCTTTCCAAATAGGAGGAAGTTTGCATGTATCATCTCGCTTATTGATACAATCTGGCCGTTTAAGTATCTCAATTGCTTCTCTAATTTTGCACTGGTATAGATTATCACATCTGGATATGATCCTAGTGCTAGAAAAATTAATTTTATGACCCGAATCCATAGTATGGAGTGAGAGTGCTGATGATGATGAATGTTGTTTAACTGCATTAGCATGCTCACCTCTCCTAACACTGATGCGACGATTACTCATACCTATGTAAGAAGCCTTACAATTTTCACATGAGATTTGATAAACACCATGAGATTCAAGAGGGATTGAATCCTTAGGCTTGGTTATTATATTGCTGATGTTTTGATGAGTAGAAAATGCTGTATTTATATTATAGCATTTTAATATACGTCCAACACTGTCTGTAGTTCCTTTTACATATGGAACACAAATCCTAATAGCTGACTTATCATCTTTTTGTTTCCTATTTTGTCCATTTTGGGCTTGGAATAAGGCTTTTTTAATAAATTTATAATTGTAACTATTTGCTAATAAAACAATATTAATATGATTTATTTGTTCTTTCAAATGTGACTTATCTGAAAGGTTAATTGCTCTATTTAAAAGAATTTTGGCTACAGAAACGATCTGAGTTGGGTGATGATGAGAATGGAAATGTAAATATCTATCCGTGTGTGTATTCTTTCTACAAATTCAAAAAGATAAAATATTTGGTGTTCTGGTGACTAAAACATCAAAAAAGGGGAGTTTTCCATCAGCCTCTGTCTCCATTGTAAATTTAATATGAGGATGCATATTATTTAAATGTAAGAAAAAATCATCTAATTTATTTTTTCCATGTTGCCATATAACAAAAGTGTCAACTATGTATCTGAGCCAAATGAGAGGTTTTAAAGATTATATATATATATATATATATCATCCTGGTCAAATAATTAAAATGACACCTTCAATTGTTTCTTACCATTCATAGTTTTATCACTTGGAATCCGAAAATTTAAGTTCTAGCAGATTACATAACATACAAACAGATACAAATTTTGCATTCAGTTACAAAATTGCCAGTAATAATCAGTAAATGAGTATCTACCTATTTTTAACTAGAAGAGCAGCAGTGGGTTTCAAAAGTATAGATTTGCTTTGACAACAATAAACAGGGTTGAAAAGAAGACAATACACCAAGAACAATATATTGTTTTCTTGAAAGTCAATCAAAAATCTCTAAAGAAAATGAGATGAAAATAAATTATATAAAAAATGACTACTCATTTACACAGGTGCACCAGTAAAAGAAACCAGTGATTCAGCACCCATAAGGCATGACACCTCAGATAACAAGGATGAAGATTCTATCATTTTATGATCTTTTTCCTTTATGGTTAATCCACAGATACTCATCCAAAAAACTCCAATTGCTTCAAAAATTTTAAATTCTATCTTCTGATCAATAGAATGGCTCAGGTTCAGTTAAAATCTAAAACAAATTCAAGCTTGAATGCTAAATCCCCAGCTATTTTAAAAAAATAATCCAGTCTACCACGAGGGCCTTTATATATAAATAGCTTCTATATATTTCGATTTATAAAGGGTTACTGAAAATATTAAAAGCTATTATAAATAATTTAATCAGTTTCTGATTTTATGTTTTTTAATACCACTTGTTCATTTATTATTTAAAAATTCAGAGGAATTAAAATAAAATTATCAGAAAAAATTCCCTCATAATAATAAATTATATATATTTAAAAAAGATACGTTCTAGTAAGTTTTAAATTTAAATGTATAAACAAAATGCAATTTCCTGTCTCTTCTCCTGAAGCTCTCACTTTAATACAATCTTCAGGTAACTTAGTCTTTTCAAGCATTCTAAAAATAATTCATATCTAAACAACAGACTAAACTTAACAAATTAAGTTTTATGTAATCAGCAGAAAGGAATTTGCTGTTAATTGAAAGGAGGCCCTTTAATTCTTCTTCGAGACCTTAAAGAAACTAAGCAGGGCAAATTTCTAATGTTTACTTCATATGTTCTTGTCAATGCAGCTGTTATTACCACGTGATTTGCATATAGTATATAAACATGGATAGGGTGCTCACCATCAAGCATTAGTCAGTGTAGTGATTTATTGGCTTTTTACCTCTGAATTTAATATCAAGAAACTGTGGTCTTTCTCCTCAGTTGTCAGGTAGCTCTTAACTGAAATATTAGTTGAGTTTTCTTGAAGGCAAAATCAATGTGTGTGAATGATTTTTTTTTCTTTTAATAGGGATTTACAATCATGACAGACATGACCTTTATTCCTAGGAGGGTCAACCAAAGTAGCAGTTGGGAGCAGAAGATGGAGGGTGCTAAGAATCTCCTGATTGCAAACCCAGGTTGCCATTGCTTGTTCAGTGATGGAAGATTGCAAGAGTTGGAAGAACTGTATCATATATTGAATATAAGTGATGAGACAATTGATTTAAAAAGTGGACATGTATTATACTATCAAAGAACAAACATTGAAAGTACAAGTGGAGTAGGATTATTTATAAATCAAAAGTGGAAGAACAACACTGTGGAGATTGGTGATGTGTCAGACAGAGTGGCAAGATTAGTTATCAACTTAATAGTAGATATTAAATGCAGATAATTCAGATTTAAGCCATAACAAGTTCTCATTGTGATGAAGTATAGAGGATTTTTATATGCATGTATAAAATTCTTTTGATCAGACAAAACAACATTTTAAAATTGTTATGGGAGATTTTAATGCTAGAATTGATAAACAGTTGAAAGATGAAAATGCTATAGATAAATTTGATTATGGTGATAGAAATGAGAAAGGTGATAGAAATAAGAAAGGACATAGACTTGTGTAGTTTCCAGAAAACAACAACTTTATATTATGATTCTTTATTTTGAGAAAAATATTAAATAGAAAAGGATATGGAAGCATCCAAATGAAGATACAGCAGAATTGGATTATATTTTGACTAACAGAAAATACATATTTCAAGATGGTAATGTTCTTAATAAATTCAACACAAGAAGTGATCATCAATTAGTAAGATGTAAGACACAGGCTAATGCAAAACTAGAGAGAGAAAAAAATAAGAAAAAAAGGATTCACATTTGACATTCCTAATGATCAGAAACATTCCAATGAATTTAATTTAGAACTTGCAAATCATTTTCAAGTATTAAAAGATTTTGAACATTATTCAGATTTGAAGATATTCAATAGAAAGACTGAAACACTTTTAAAACCTACAATAAAGATAGCTGGTACAAAAAAGCAGCAATTGACCAATAAAATTTTTTCTGAGGCAAGACAATATCTTGGATTTTGTAAAGTGGTGTGAAAGAGTTAATAATGATATAAGAATGTATAATTATGAACTATCTAATAAAGCTATAGATGACAATAAAAGTTTCACTAGTGTAAACCAACATTTTGGTATTAGTAGGCAACTTATTTCTGCAAGAAGAAAAAAAATGGAACTATTACTAAAAAGTTAGATGACATCAGGAAATGTGTAGAAGAGTTTTATCAAGAAAGAACAAGGAAAAGTACCTCCTACAACTTCAATATCTTCTAAATTGCCCAAGATTTTAAACAAAGAAGTGAGATATGCAATTAAATATATGAAGAAGGGAAAAGCTCTAGTTTAATGCTGGAATTATGACTGATATCTTAAAAAAAGCAAATGAAGAAATAAAACAAAATTTGGCAAAATGATAAAGATGTACCAGATGATTGGAAGAATGCAGTATTAATATTTAAAAAAGGTGCTAAAGAAGATATTAAAAATTAGAGACCTATTAGTTTTTTTAACAGTTCTATACAAAATTTTTATAAAAATAATTACAGCGAACTTTGGATTTTAACCAACCAAAAAACAAGCTGAATTTGAAAATGATTTTCGTACAGTGGATCACATCCAAATATTTAAATAAATTATAGAAAGAACCAATGAATATGAGTCACCATTATGCTTTGGATTTGTAGATAATGAAAAGGCATTTGATTCTATAAGCATTTCTTCACTGATTAAATCATTGGATCATCATTCAGGATATTATCATATTCTGAAGAATATTTATAAAAATGCAACTGCAACAAATAGATTATGTAATGATACTAGGAAGGTTAAAATTAAGAAGAGTGTAGGATAGGGTGACTCCATATTTCCAAAACTTTTCACTGTAGAGCTACAAGAAGTATTTTGTGGATTAAAATGAGAAGCTAAAGGAATAAAAGTAAATAAAGATCATTTAAGTCATTTAGATTTTGCAGAGGATGTAGTTGTTTTTGCAAATAATGTTTCAGATCTTCAGGAAATGTTGCAAGAGTTATCAGATGAAAGTAAAAAAAGTAGGACTAAATGTAAATATTAAAAAGGCTAAAGTAATGTTCAGTGGATTTGCTCAAAAAGATGAAAATAAAGATGGATAATGATGAGTTAGAAGAAGTTAACAACTACAAATACTCTGGTCAGATTATTATTGCAGAGGGAAACATAATGAATGAAACTAATAGAATTAAACTTGAAGTGCTTTTGGTAGAAATAACTTAATATTAAAAGGAAATATGTCTGTCTGTTTGGTTTTTAATAAATGTGCTTTATCAGTTCTTACTTATGGATCTGAGACTTGGACACTCAACAGAAGAGCAATACAAAGACATCAGACCACTCAAAGAAGTATGGAAAGATGCATGTTATGAGTAACAAGAAGAGATCAAAACACAATATATGGGTAAGACAATAAACAGGTGTTACTAACATTGTTGAAAGAATTAAAAGACTGAAGTGGAGTTGAGCTGGATATATTTCTAGAAAAGATGATAATAGATGAACAATTGAAATCTTAAACTGTAATCCAAGAGATTGTAAAAGACTCAGAAAGAGACCATACATGAAATGGATGGCTGAAAAAAAAGTGTGCAGGAGTGATGTGGACAAGAGAGGCTAGCGATTAGAGAAGATGGATTGAACTTGGAATGGTCTACAACCTGCAATGGGTCAATAATGGTTGACAATAATAAATGATGCAATTGTTTGATTTTAAAATGTGAATAAATTCATTTATAATCACAATCATATATTGTCTTTAATCAAGATCTACATATAGCATATCTGAACAGTCTAGATTATAATCGAAAAAGCTATTGAATGAGAGTTCAGTCTGTTTATTCTATAATGGATAATAAGTTAAAGATATTAACTTCTGCATTTCAATGTTTTTTCACCCTTTCCCTAAAGACAATTTGAGTTAATAATTTAATATTTTATTTCATTATTAAAACCTTTATTCAATAATATGAACCAATAAAGTATAATTGATTTATTAGAAATATATGTTTACAAATGAATAACATCCTAAAAATCATATTTAACTTTCCAAATATGAAAAAAAGAGTAAAATATATGAGGACAATTACTTTTTCCTTATTGACTTTTTAGTATAATGCTATTGAAAAAAAAAAGAGATCTTTCCTGAATGAATTTTACTTTTTAAACATGAATGAATTATTATAAAGTTTCATCATAAAGCTATAAAATACTACTCTAAAATTTAAAATTGCATCTATAATTAGTAAAATATCCCACAAGTTATATATTATGGTATTTGACGAGTGTAACAATCATTTTCTTTTTTCTTAAGGTGTATTTTTAAAAATGAAACATATTTTTAAAAAATCTAAGTATAAATAAGATTAATTTTTTTAAAAAATAATTATTGTATAAATATTTTGTAAGAATAACCATAAATATTTATTAAATAAACTATACAATTATAAATATTTTTTTGTCATTGTTAACAACAATCAAAGCAGACTTAGATTTTTGTTAGTTTGTTTGTAGTTTTCCTTTGTGCACTAGTGACATCTTCAGATGTTTTTGAACTAGTAAATCTATATTTTTTCCCAATTTTCCCACACTCAAATGAATGTAAAACTAGCAAAATAATACTAAAAATAACCACAAGAGAATGATTTAAAGTTGAAGCACAGCAACGCTATAAGAGTTTTCCACAATGCATTGGATCTTAGAATCACTGATTTAAAATTAGATTTATATGAAAGATCTGAAATTCATTGATTTTTCAAATGATGATGATCAGATGATTTTTATAACTCAGTAAAGCCTTCTGTCATTAAGTACTTTGAAGATATAGTAAAACATATATCAGTGCATGCATGCATATATACATACACACAATCTGGACATAATATGATAATTTAAAATGTGAATAAAGTATTTTATTGGAATGCACAGATATACATTATTTTTATAAACCTTTTCAATTAGATTAGTTTAAAATTTTTAAGATAATTCAAACATTTAAAAGACTATTTTTTATATGTGATGTATAACTAATAAAATGATTAGTACAAAATTCAAACCTATGTACATTAAAGTGTAATCAATTCTATACAAAGAAATAGACATAGAAGGATTCAAATACAAGATTTCTTCATGCATGCAACATAATATATATGTTATCAAGATTTTAAAATGTTTAAAAGTAATAATAGCTGAAGTTAATATGTTTCAGTATCTGAAATGCTTTCATTGTTGATTATATTAAAAAATTATTTATGTTACAAATTACATATATTCTTTACTTTATAGACAATGGATTAGTATACCAACATGCCATGATCATGACCTGCAATTCAAATCCGGGTAAAACATCATTTTTTTTTTCAAATTGCTGAGAATTTTCAAGCAAATTTAGAGGATTTCTGGCCCATGGCCAATTCAATGTAGTCATCCACTTATTGCTTACAATAAGGTAGCAAGATAAAACAAAACAAAAAAATAAAAAGAAACTTGTAAAAAATAGAACCTACTGGCAGGAGAATATGTCTTCCATAACTAACTCTTTTAAGAAAAGTCACTGTGGAATGAATCTTACTTTTTAAAAATTGATCAGGAATAGAGGCAATAAAAGCTTTTACTTATAAGTGGAATAATTTAGGGACTGTTTTTTAGCTATATAGTGAAAGTGTGGAAAATGTTAGCCATTTGTTATTTGATCATCTATGCTTACAATATGAAGGAATGCAAATGTCTTGGTGGAAAAATAGGTAGATTAGGTGAATGTTGTGACTTTAAAACCAAAATCATTGAAGAAACAAAAACAATACTTTGGAAATGGGCAGAATATAAATAGATTTGATGTTTAAAGAATAAGTAAATTAAAAATGTTAAAGGATAAAATGCGATAACTGAATAGGTTTCTCTGGGATTGTTTCAGAGATTACCACCTTCAATAAAAGAAAAACCACATCTCACCACATCATATCATCAACACGTTATAACTAATAAAAGACTTGCATCAATATTGTAAATCACATTTAAAAAGAAGTATAAAAACAAAGCTTTTAAAAGAAGGATATTGACATTGCTGGATGATATAAGATATGGGAAGAGTTATGTGAAATTGAAGAGCTGGGCAATGAAAAGAACAAAGTGGAGTAATGGATGGTGATGTGATTGCACTCTGATCCATTGGACATAATACTATTGACTGATTAAAAATTTCAAAAACAGAACAATTAGATACATAACAAATTGAAACATGTGTATTATACATTGTTATTATTGTTTACTTTTATCATGATAGTTGTCTTTGTTTTGCCTTTTGGGAAAAACAAACTGATATTGCGTACCAATATTTGTCTAAATATAATTAAAAACTCTTTCTTCACTTTTGTTTTTAAAACCTTGTTTATTATGAATTATAGAAGTTTTTATAAAATTTTGTACACTGTTTCATCTTATGCTCTTTGACAAGAGTTATAAACTATTAAATTACTTATCTAAAAATATAACAAATTCTTTATATGAATAAGAACATTTGGTACTGATATAGTAGATATCCTATTTAACAGATTGGAGTTTTACATACTAGGATGAACTACCAAAACGATTGGCATTTTCAGTATAGTTTTGGTAGTTCAAACTAGTATGTAAAAAATTCAAACAAACCATTGAATCAAACTATTTTCATTTTTGAAATAAGCAATTTATTTTCAATAAAAACCCAAAAATTTTCAATATGAATTAAAATCAACAATTTATATTCAAAATGACTGTTTACAACTAATATGCATATTTTTACAAAGACACTGCACGTTGCTCATAAAAAAAGATCTTGTGATATCAAAAGTCTGTGTTCTATTGCTTGTTACTTTGCAAGTTCTGTCCAAGAAATTTCCATTGCTTTTCTTAAAATATATTTTCTCAATTATTTTGCCATATATTTGAATTTTTCCAGGCTTCTTAAAAAATTCTATAAAAAAATAATTGCCAGTGAAGATGCTACAATAACATTTTTGTGGCAGCATAATCTGCTGAATAAAATAGATTGTGAAATGTCTTGCACTAACTATGGATCATTTATGTGATAGAAATAAAAGAAGAATGTTAAGGATAAATGGCTTTCTAGTTTACATGGGCCACCAAGATCAGCAAACTATTAGATCAATCATAAGTGGTAATATGGTCTTTCACCACTTCAACATAATGGCAAAATAACTATGAGATTGCACTTGTGTGACATTTGGAATTGCTATTTCTTCTTTGATATAAACCTTTCTATAAGGACATTTACAAAGTTTATAGAAAAATCTTTTAATACAGTAGTGGGTTGGTATGGCATGTATTTATGAAGACCCAATCCAAATACTTGCAGCAAGGTTGGTGGGAGGATGCTACAAGGTGATAATTCATCATCATTGCAAGTGCAAACAATTCTTGTCAATAACTGTACTTGAATAGATGGAGATTGCTTGATTTGATGAGGATCTGATGGACATTCACATGACTTATGATTGGTAACAATGTTTGAACCACTTTTTAAAAACAAAAACAGGTCTTGATTAGTTTTTTAATATTTGTAGCAAATGATATGCTAAAAAATAACACAAGTTTGCTTTATTCCTCAATATACTACTTTTTGTGTGTGCCAATTTACTCAAGATTTTATAATTTATATTTTGTTATTATTATAAAATAAGCAAAAAAATTTTTTTAATATTTTTGTATACTTTTCTTTTTTTTTTGTTTTATTTAAAAAAAAAAACATTTTACATTCCATGCTCACATTATGGACTAGTATTTTCAATACACCTTTGGTGGCTCTACCTTAGATGTAAAACTCTAATCTGTTATGTAATATACCTACCATATCAATACCAAAATTGTAATTGTCATAAGCAATTTAAACTGTCAATCATTAACAGTTCAGTAAGATATTGTAATGTTTGAGTATAATCATTTCTTTAAGTAGAAACTACATTTGGATTATCACAACTGTCGTTTGAATTAGTATCTGAATCTACCTAAATATCAATTCAGCTACAATATAAATGATTGCACATTTACATCACAGAACAATGTTGAATTTTCAAATACACATCACAATGTTTAAGAATTATCTATCTTTCATAAATTTAATAATGTGTAACTCTTGATAAAACCATAAAATATAGTTGAAGCAAAGAGTAGAAAATTTTGAATAAAGGAATCAAGCAAAATGGAGGAATCATTTTGAAAAAAAAAAGTAAACAAATGGCCAATTTTTATTAATTTATTAATAAAACATTGTCTTTAATTGTATTTCAAATATTTCACTCAAAATTCTTCACTTCCATGAGTTTTAAAATGGGTAAGTAATGAACTCCTGACGAAATTTAGATTAATATAAAAGAGTGTTTATATCTGTTAAATAAGGGACTTCACCCTTGTTTGGCCACTTATTAGGTCCTGCAAAGTCCTATATATATATAACAGGGAAAGCTAATAGCACTATATAGGTCCTGCAAAGTCCTATATATATATAACAGGGAAAGCTAATGCAAATTATCACTTTGCGTTGTACACCAATCTGGAAAATACAGGAGTGCTGAAAAGTTTATTAACAGCAATTGATTGATTGATCAAAAACTGGAAATTATACATATTAGAATGTTAATAAATAATCATATTTTTTTAAAATATCTGTAATTGAAAAACAGAACTATCCCCCACTGAGTTATGTAATATCAAAAACCATGAAAAAATAAAATACCTTTTTATTGTTAGGCTCTGCTGTTATATAAGCTTAGTTTTTGATTTGGTTTTTAAATTATAGAGTGAATTTTGTCTATTGTTTTAATTTATGCACAGACTGAATGATTTGAAATCACTATCAATAGATTCAGAGGAAGAAGAACGAGTAATACTTGTATCATTCTATCTTTTCAGGATTTTTAACTTAAATATCTGTAATTGAAAAGCAAAAGTAATTACCTCCTATTGAGTTATCAAAAATTACAAAAAAGCTACAACGATACCATTCTATCTTTGTGTTCTGTTGTTATATAAGCTTAGTTTTTGACTTGGTTTTTAAATTATAAAGTGAATTTTGTCCATTGTTTTTAATTTATGTACAGAATAAATGGTTTAAAATTACCATTAATATATTCAGAATGAAGAACAGACTTATTTTTAACAACTTCTGAACATTGAATGACAGTTTTAATAAATGTAATAATAAATTATCATAACTTTTTTAAATATCTAAAAATTAAAATAACAGAACTACCTGCCACTGAGCTATGCAAGGTCAAAAACCATGAAAAGATAGAATGATGCAAAGTGAGACTCGTTCGTTATCTCCTGAATATATTAATGGTGATTACAGATCATTTAGATAGAACATAAATTAAAACAATAGACAAAATTCACCTTATGATTTAAAAACCAAATCAAAATGTAAATTTATATAACAATAAAGCCTAAAGATTTTAACTTTTATAGTTTTAACTCAAGTAGTTACTTCTGCTTTTCAATTATATACAAGTGCATGTATGTGTGTGTGTTTAAAGAATTAATGTATATAAGTTGTAATTAAGTAAGGGATACTTTTTTGGTTAAATGTGAACAACTTTAAATCTATGGTTAAATAATATGAATTGTAATAACATTGTGGTTGATAGTCTTGTATTGCATCAAGAAGCCTTAAGTCCATATGAAGAATCTAGCAGAAGATCTGGATGACAATTCTGAGGCATTCCCTTCAAATAGAGGATAGTTGTATAGATTCAGAAATGGTTAGTCTTAAAAATATTAAAATAACCAATGAAGCTGCATTTACTAGTAACAAAAGTGCCACTACATTTTCATTAGCATTTTTAAGTTACTGAAGGTAAAAAAATGTCGAAAAGAGGTATTTAACCCATTTATTAATAGGTTCAGCAACTAACATTTGTTTACTTCAGATCGACAACATAATTCTGCTGCTTTAGATCTTCTTTTCTGATGCTTTAGATCTTCTTTTATGGCTATCATAGTGATATTTCCTTTTTTTAATGCTAAAACTGCAAAGTAGCAAATAATGATTTATTAATTAAAAACACCTGAAGAGGTCAGCATTATCGAGGCAGTTTGGTAAAAATTAAAGTCCATGTCCATTTATTTAAACGTGTCTTCACTTTTTGGCAACTTTTATTCCTTGTAATGTGGTTTATGCAGCATTTGTGAGATTACTTTGAAAATATTTTTTGGAATAACAAAAAGTGTGAATTTTTTTGTAGTTCATTAAATATTTTTACACAATAATTATTTAAAAAAATACAGTATATATTTTGATTTTATTTGGATGTTGCATTTCTAAAAATAGAAGTTAATAAATCTGACTGAAACATTAGCAAAAAAAATTACAGCATAAAAGTGACTATGCCTTGTGATATTGATCATGTAACATTACCTATCAATACCAATACTGTGTTGTAATCTTTTAAAATATTCTAAAATTATAAAGCAATTTTAATATTTTAAAGCAGAAGTTGATAGATTTATCAGAGATTAACATTTATTCATATGCATTTTAAAAATAAATTTAAATCAAAGATTTTGATTTTCTGAAGTTGTTCATTTATAATGTTTTCCTGCTTTAAAATATCCTTTGTTCTCATTATGAACTCAGTTTTTCAATATTTGCAATTTTCAAGTAAGACTTTTTAGAATGTTTTTCATTTGTAAATGTAATTTTTTTAAAAAAAATCAAGTCCAACTTTTTGAGTAAAAAAATTATACTCAAATCTAAAGTTGAATATTGACAAAAACTGCCACCAGAAATAACAATAGAAAATGTTAATTTGTTAAAGAGTCTAATTTTGATGAAACAGAATTGTGAATAATTGAACACATGCACAGCATTGTAAATATATATATAAATGCTTTTTCAGTTTACTATTCATGACATTATTATTTAATTTTTTTTTACATTACAATCTTAAATTATATATGCATATTATACACAAAAAAATCTGTTTTATATGTGTGTGTAGAAAAGCACTGTACTGTACACTTAAAGTACAATAAGCAATATTGATTGTATTATAATAAAGACATCAACAAAACATGAGATATTATATGCTATATATATATATATATATTGTATGAGAAAAGAAAAAGAAATATAATGTAGTTTGTAGCTCCATTGTATCTATTAAGCATATTAAAATCATATAAATATTATATAAACTTAAAAAATATATTTACAATTTTTGATAGGGATAACAATTAAAGCAAGATTGGGATGAACCAGCAATTTATATATTTCAAATAGAGTAGTATTGTTTAGAGTAATAGTTCCCATAGTTATTTCATCTGCAGACCCTTTTACCAAAAACTTTTAAAACCATCAATTCCCTAGTCATTTATTTTACTTACTCAAATTAAAAAGTAGTAATTAATTTATAGAGTGCACAGAGAGCTTTTGTAAATAGTCTGAACAGGCACTAACCTGTATTTAATGTGCTTTAAAATTTGCAATAATCAAATATATTTTGCCGATAGAGGGATCTTCCAAACCACGACACAAGTTAGCGACTTTTATAAAGATAAGAGTGGCCATCTTATCTTTATAAAAGTCGCTAGTGTGTCGGGGTTTGAAAGTTCCCTATATCAGCAAAATATGCTTGATTATTGCGAATTTTAAAGCGCATTGAATACAGGTTAGTGCCTGTTCAGACTACTTACTCAAATTAAGAAATTTGTATAGTACTCAATATTAAATATTTCACTAGATATCAAACTTTTCATTTTAATCACTTGTAATTAATGATTGAAAAAGATAAAAGAACTATGGAATATGGTATTATCATGCAATGTTTAATATTGAAACCTGGACAAATGAAAAAAAAAATGCAAATTCAAAGTAAGTACAAATATTGAAATCACTTTATTAAACATAAAAATGGAGTGAAAATATCAACATATTCAGAGAGAATTAAACATTAACAAAATTACAACAATGAAAGATTTTAATCAGAATTATAAAAATAATAATACCAAATAAATTAGCTTGGGAAACTGAATTTAATGAAATGGAAGCACCTAGTGATCTGTCAACAATGTATCTATGTCAAGTTTTAAATTAGTGAATTGCATTTTCAAATTTCCATGTACAGTGATATGCAATCGATGTCTGTTCTGAAGCAGGTTTAAAACTACACTGAAGCCGCTCTTTACAAGACATGATGATGAAAATGCCAGCAAATACTTTTGTACAATAATCCATAGAGCTAGATACAGAAGTGGAATATCTTGTTACAGCCAAAACTTTTGATGACCCTGTTTGAATTATACCTTGAGATCCTCATTCGTGCTGATGGTTATCAGCACACATTGCAAAATTATATTTGGTTCTGCACTAGTAGTGAATAGGTTTATTATTCAGTCAGGTATTTCCAATGATAGAATATCTTTGAACCTAGTTCTGAAATCTAAGTGAAGAGCCTTTAAGTGCTTGATGTACATAAAGATATTTTCTTCTTGGATTATACCTATCTGGGAAAGCTTAGATCTTGCTATATTTTGCTTAAAAAACAATCTGCAACAAAAGCTGATATGATCGATTTTGCTTTAATGAGATTCAAATTGTCTCCATACAGTTGTAAATTAACCATTAAATTCACCAAATAAGTCAAAATAAGCAATATCTGTTTTATTCTTAAGTAAATTTTATTTGAACTGGAATCCTCATCTTCCAAAAACTATAAAGTAGATTGAAAAAATGCAAAAAATTTCACCAAACATAAGCCTTTTGAAAAACAGCAAACTTCGGTATGGAGAACAAATCAATAAAAATCTTCATCACTTTCCTCGCATAATCAAATGAACAGTCTAGAGTTCAAAACATTACTTTAAATTTTGTTCACAGCCGTTATAACAACTGAAGTGATTGATGCAATTTGTTGATAAGGTTCTTAGCTATTAAATGTTGCCTATGGATTATGTAGTGAACTGCAAGAAATTTAAGTGCCTGATGGTTCAGGTAACTTGTGAACTGTGCTCCATCTGTCACACAACAGATATTATATTTGTCAATGGAATCACTTTCTCCTTTCTAAAGTTCTAGAAAAAAGTCAGCTCTTCATGCCTTTCCTGATCTTGAATAAAGCAAACGTATGCTAGCAACAAAGCTTCATTACTGGGTAATGTTGACTCATCCAATTGGAGGGGGAAATGTTTTTTGCAAATGATTACACAAACAGTTTTCCTCACCATGACTCCTTTCGTAGATACCTCTTTGAACTGTATTACTGCTCAAAGAAATCCTTTTTGTGGAGTGCAGTGTTCAATACCTCCAGGATGGCTGATAGAATCAATTATGTGACTCGTCAAATTTTGTGATGAGCAGAAATTTGTTGTTTCATGCCTTTAATCCATCATCATTTTGCTTCGATATTATGTATTATAGTTCACTTTAGAATTTTATCTTTAAGTGATTGAAAGTATGATCTTTTCCTTTTTTATCAGGATGAATTCTGCATCATTACTAAAGACTTTTTCAAATATGAAGCCCATTGGTAAATGTTTGTTTGACAATGATAGGACAAATCCTAGTCTCAAATAGTTTTTGGTTGTCATATTATTATCATACGAAATAAAAACTTATTAACAAACAATTTCAACAGCCCGTTATAAAAAAAAACAAGATTTTTATTCAAACTCAAATAAATAAACCATGTCCTTTGATGTTCTTTTTCATAATACTGCTCCTCAATAAATAATTATATTCAAAGTTCAAGTCAGAAGTAAATTCATGTCACATCAAACAAATCAATTTATAGTGTTTTATGAAAGCACAATCATACAAGATTGGTAGATTCAGCTAATATTGAATATTGTCTCAGTCCACCATGAGCAAGTGTGGACATGCAATGGTTTTTCATGTTTGCACTTGCTTTGATATGTCCAGTAAGATGATGCACAGATATGTTTGTGCTACATGTATTTTATACATTCTTACTCTTTTAATGACACATTTTATCTTTTCATTTGCAAGTTAGATATGTAATGTGTTTTTATCAAAAAAGTGTTTTTATGAATTATTTTACTTCTTAATTAGGTATCTATTGGAATCATAGAACTTTGAGGGAATCTACTTTTGCTGTCATTGACCCTCAAAATTTATTTTATTGAAACTATTGACCCCTAGAAAGTTCAAATCGACCACTCTGACAACTCATGGGTTAGAGTAATTGTTGTGTTTGGTCTGGATTGCAGACTCAAATCAACAATAACAAAAATAAGAACACTTGAAGTTTAATTAATATGATTTATTAGAGATAAAATATATTTACATAATATAAAATCAATGAATATGCTACCAGGTATATAGTCTCAATTAATGCAGAGCCGGCTGTGCCTGAAGGACTCGGCTCACTTTCAGCGGTATGTAACAGCCTGCATCTTGAGTTTGTCTAATGACTCTTCCGGCTATACCAGACAGCTTGCCTCAAATCAGCTCTTCCAGACCTATTGTGGATTTGCCTCACTGCAGAGACTGATAGCATAATGGCTAGAAGGGAAATGATTACTGTTAGCAGAGGTTTCAAAGGAATGTCTACCATCATTTAGGTTAGAGAGAGGTTCTCTGCCTTACTTCCAAAAAGACTGACTATTTATTGCCAAATCTTCCACTTCACTGGAAGCAATTGGATTCAGAGAGCATCAATGCCTATTAGCTCATACCAGCCATTGGCTGATTTTTATCTATCTGTTGCTCATTGGCCAATGGCAATGAATGCTTAATCCGATCAGAATCGGAAGAAATCCGGACTAGTTCATTTCTGAAGGCAAGGTGAGATATAACAGTGATAATCATTAAGCTTTCAGCTATCTTGAAATCGTCTATGTATTAAAATATATGTCACTTAATGCATTTTTTGAAATAATAATAATATATCTTTAAGATATACTCTTTCTCAATATCAGAACAAATAATGCGAGTCAAATAGAAAATCTAAATAATTATAAAGCCATGTGATGTTATTATTATAATTAAAAAAAATATTGAAATCTTTTGATAATTTTTTTTGATGTTACGTCTATTGTTTGTTATGGTCTTTCAATTTTTTCTGAAGGTAGAATAGCGTTAGTCAGTTACAAGCGGCTGCTAGAAGATGAATGTAATCACGTGATGTGCTAATACTCTCTATATTACCGTACTTTTATAAACTTTTTAAACTTCAATATAAAGTTATCAAATTGCATGTACAGATTGTTCTTTTCATTAAAAGTTATTTAAAAATTTTTTTCTTTCTTTCTCGTTCTCTGTTCCAAGCCATTCATAATTAGATAACTCTTTTTAATGAAAAGAGTTTTTTTAAAAAAAAAAATGTTAAAAAAAAAAAAGAAAATATTTTTTAAAAGGATATTTTTCAAATGTTTACTGGAATGGTAATTATAAAATATCTGTTAAGAAGGACAGACTAACCCATGTGAATGACCTTAAGCAAAAGAAAAAAAAAGTTAATTGAAATTAAAAAATTATTATATTTCAATCATTTTCTTTTTTTAAAAAACCATAGAAAATTTTGTATACAGTTGACCTTCATTACAAAGGTTTAGTAAAAAAAAAATGGCGAGATGATTATTATCCGAATCCATTAGAAACAGTCATTATACATTTTTTCACCTCATCTCAACCTCAATATGTTATGTTAGTAATACTGGCATTATTGAGATCTAACCCACAAATAATTATGTTTATTTTCTTTTGTACATCACTTGATTCAGTTTTTAAATAGTTATGCCAAGCTCTGCTATGATTCTGAATATTCTTCCTGTTTTCATTAGGATACTTCCTGTCTAAAAGCACTTTATTTTATCAAACATGGCAAGTGAATGAAATAGTAAAAGGAAAAAAAAAAGGTACACAGTGTTCTCAGAGAAACCTAAGAGTTACACATCTTACCCCATAATGCCAACGTTATTGGAATCAAGTACTTACCATGAGTTCAGCAGTTTTGTTTTTAGATATTTGGGCAAAGATTTGTTTTATTTTTGAATACTCAAATCTTTTTCTATTGTAATATTAGACATCTAATATTTTACCAGACATAATATCTATTATTATGTTAAGATTGTTTTCATTCCTGATAATTATTAAGCTGAAATGTATTATTAATAATCACAAAAGCTCATCAAATCCTCAAAATCACAAAAGCTCATCAAATCCTCAGACTTCATCCCCAAAAGAGAACATTTATCATTATAATACTGACAGTAATTTTCTGCTATGAATAATAATAAAAATAATAAACAAAAATGAAGACCCAGTGGAAATCTTAGTGGATGACACATCTTGAAATTGCCAAGTTAGAAGTTATTGTTTATGTAAAATAGTGAGATTTTAGCATAATCTCAGACACAATGCAGTCTTACATATTTTAAATAACTAATTATAATTTAATATACAAATGAAGTATTTGTTATGAAAATGAATAATTTCTATTTTGATTTGTCTATTGATATCTAGAGTAAGCAATTGCACAATGGTAATGATTTTAAATATTATAAGTGTATATGTTTATAATGTTAAGCAAAATTCGTTTTTAATACTGCTAATTTGATACACATAAACCCACTTAAAATATTGACCTCCTAGGCTCTAATCTAAAGTTAGATTCTTACTAAAGAAAGGATAAATAACAAGGAAATATAAATATGATAAAATTTTTTGATAACAAAAGAAAATAATCATCCTTGTATTTTCATATAAATAAAAATATTTTTTCCAGAATTATTTTAAGCCATATTACTGATTTAATCTTTAAAAATATGACTCATTGTTTAATAAAAGACAATATTTGAGCGCTGGTTCAGTATGAAATGCACATCTTGGAGGATCATTTATCTTTTTTACATATCTTTGATCATATGTTTCAGTAATGTGTCATGGAATAAAGTTTGAAATATACTTAATTAAATATTATATGAAGTTAAGTTTAAGTATTTCTAAAAAAATAATGTATATAAGAAGTTACATTGTAACATGTGCTATGTGGTTTGCTTGAAGAACTGTATATTTCAAATGTATCTGTAGAATGAGAGGTTGGTTTGACCCGTGGATGATTGTGATAGGATGAAGCTAAAGATGAAAGCTGCACTGATAAAAACAAAAAAACTTGCAAATATATATATTATAGTGCAACAATTGTGCCTATAGTAAGGGAGGTGGTTTGAATGCTGGGCTGATGGCTAAAGGCAAAAGATGCATTAATAAAAAATAAAAACAATTTTAGTATGTTGTATTTTTATATTGGACTATTTCCATCATCTAATATGTGTGTTCAATGTCTTTAGAAAAGTTTAATTTTATTTAAATATTCCAAATACATTCACAGCAAACAGCATGGCTCAGTTGGTTAGAGCATTACCTTAAAATTCAATAATCAAGAATCTAAAGACCCAGGTTCGAATCCCAACACTTGAAGAAGAGGGGAGAAAATACCTCTCAAAACATTATGCATATACTAACCTGTTTGTTGTGATATTACTAACAGTTGCATGTATTTGGAATATTTAAATAAAATTAAACTTTTCTAAAGACATTCAATACACATATTAGATGATGGAAATAGTCCAATATAAAAATAAAGCTAGAACACCATCATCACAAAACTTCAGGAAAACAATTTTAGTATGTGTTTATTTTTTTAAAAAAATATATAATCAACTCAGTACTTTTAAATATACAGAATGTGTCTCATTGAAAAGGTCAATGATTCTATCTCAAAGCTAATCATGTGTCATTTCCGAATCAATGTAGCAACATAGTTGAGCTGTTTGCCATACAAACATTTTAAAGAGCTAGCATGTCTCTGTCACATGTGACAAGGTATTCCATACCTTGATAGATTATCTTCACTGCTCTCTCTGCTAGCATGAAATATTATTTAACATTTGATAATGATTTTGTAATTTGTGGTTTCACTGCCATGTTTCAATAGTATTTTTTCCCAATTTAAAATAAAATTTATTGTTAGTATATTGTTCTATTGTGGATTAAGACATGAAATACAGTGTCACATTTCATATTACACCTCCTGATCTAGACATTCTAGTACTTGAAAATTTTTGTAATGAATAGGTGAACAATGTCTTTATATAACATGTGTGGCATTCTAGGCAACTTAAACAGAGAACCAATTACTAATCATCTATTCTCTAGATTACACTGTATATAATATATCGGTAATATTTTCTGTTTTATTAATGCTAAAATTTCTTCTGTTATTTATTATTAAAATAATTGTATAAAAGATCTTTATTCTCATAATTAAAAAAAACATAATAATAATATAATGATATATTGGAAAATTCAAGAACTAAAGCTCTATGGAATTCTCAATTGAATGAAGTTAAAAAAAGTCGTGGGTCAACTGAATGGAAACTATTGTGATTAATCTGAACACTTTGGTGCTTGAACACCATATGAATTCCCATATATGATTATTCTATATTTAATAGAATGATCTAGAAAGCATCATATTTTATTAAACATGTTTAGTTATTATTAACCTATGATAAACATTGACCAAACTTGTTACTACAGTTGCTAGAGTTTTGCTATACTCCCCCCCTCCACAAAGTGTAACAAAAAATGTATGCACATTTTAAGAACGAAAAAAAAAAAAGTATATTAAAATTGTAATATTCAATATTTCCAATAGAAAAAGATGAATAAAAATCACATGACTTTTGTAATTATGAGAGTGCTCAAAGTGGTAATCATCATCTTCCAGATCCTTATGATTAATGATAAACTACTGCTTGAGCAACATTGATCAAAATGTTCACTTGTATTGCTGTGTGGGCCATTTCAATAACTTCCCGAAGAAGTGCCAGTATAGTGAATTTCTATGATAATCACATCTTTTAAGATTCTCCACAGATGGAAGATAAGGTGTGCTAAATCAGGAGAACATGAAAAAAATTCAGCTCCACCTCTTCATCATATCCATTGACCTGGCAAATTCTCATTGAAGTAACCTATCATATTTTGGTGAAAGTACAATGAGGCACTATCTTGCTGGAAGTAAAATCAATCATTCACAAAGTGTACAAATTACAGATAAAGTGTAAGGGTGTAGCCTGTCTATATAAACTTAATCAGCAACAATAACTTTAAAAAATGATTAAATTAGTCCTCTTAATGATAGTCCACACAATATCGGGGGCTGATAAGTTGACTTATTTTTCCACATGAATGTGTGGAATAGCTGGAGGCCAGTGTACACAACTATACCGGTCCACTGTTCCATTCAATTTAAACTGGTTTTATCAAATCAAATAATTTCCCCTACAAACTCCTCATTCTCTTATACCATATTTTGGAACCATTCACAATACTACACCTTCAATCAAGATCATCTTAATTCATTGCATATAATAATCTTGGGCTAAACAATTTCCATTTTGCTGTTTTAAGAATGTTTTGTATGCTTGTTCTGATAATTTCTGGTATGTGTGTATATCATTTGGTAGACTTCTGTAATGAGTGTGAAAACTATTCAATCCTATAATCAAAGATGCAGGACTTGTTGCAGTGCAAAGGTCCTGGATCTTCCCTTATGCATATCACATACAGTATTGTTTCCCAAACTTATTTCAAATGTGTGCATTGTTAGGCATGTTATGTTTTGTTGCACACTCATGCTCATTGTCAGGTATTTAAAAAATATATATATATTTAGGATAAAATATTGTGTGTTTTAATAGTGCTAAATCTATAGCATTTCTGTTTGATACAATTAATGATATAAATTTTACTGATGTGTTAAGTTAGAGAATGAGTCTTTTGAAATAAAAGCCATTGCTTTATTGCTTGGGCGTTCATAAGAAGTTCGAGTGACAGACCTGTGTGCCAGAATAGATCCTGGAACCTCTCAATCCTAAGTTGGATATTCTGCCAACTATGCCAAACTGCACAAGGTGTTTTATATTATGATAGCAATTGGTAGTGTTCAATTTACATCGTACTTTAAATTTAATGTTATAAAGAATGATTAGTATATTTTCATTGTTGTTTTAAATATATAATTTAAGCAATAGCCGTAAGTAAAGAAAGCACAATAGTAAAAACTACAAAAGGAATTAGAGCATTAAGTAATCTTTTACCCCTTTTTTCTGGTTTAGTAATTGGCCTCAGAGCTAAAGGCTGTTCAATTAAAATTCAATATATCATTTCTTAAATGTGCAACTGACAAATAAAATATTAAGCCAATAAACATCACATGACCACCACTTCTTATGCTTGTGTATAACTGTTGTTAAAACAGGCAAAACTCACTATACGTATTGCTACACACAGCAACAAGCCAGAAACTAGTCTGGGGATATTGGATGAGTAGGCACTAGATGGGGATTTTATGCACAAGCCTTCTGGCATCCATTGATTACTCTAGCTTGCTGTGTGTGGCAATACATATAGTGAGTTTTGCCTGTTTTAAATAAAATATTAGATTAAGAATTTTCAGTAAATAAAATGTTTGCTTCTAATTTGTTTGTGTAAGCATAAAGGTAAGGTGATGTGTTATGTTTTAGTGATTTAATTCTGAATTCTCAATAACAAAATATGATGTTGCATGAAAAGAGATTAAAAAAAAGAGAAAGAACAAATATCATAAAATGTATAAGACAATTATAATGATAATAAATTAGCAGTCTATTGTCATTATAATAGGTGTCTATTATAAAAGTATATAAATCTTAATCTCTAAATATATATTATAAATTGAAAATAAAAAAATAAAATTATCAACAACAATAATAAAAAAAATTAAAAACAAAATCATTAAAACTACCCTAGCCCTAATGATATGATAAATTCACAAACCGTACATCATCTCCCGCCTTAGAGCCATCCCAATAGAAAGGAATCCTTGTCACCGATGTCAGCATACCTCCGCTCCCTGTAACCGCCTGCAACAAATGAAATGATGCTGCATGTCAGCAGCCCCACAGCATACTGCATAGGAGACGGGAAAGGCAGGGAACAGGTGACGGATCCTCCAATCACTTGGGGCTCCTGGGCAGGGATGGGACAGGTTAGGCTTAATATGGATAGGACAGGCGGTAAACAGCAGTAGCCATAGCAATAACAAATAATAAAGAAAAACAAGAAGACAGAAAAGTATAGAAAAGAGTATTAAGTAAATCAAAGTTATTAGGGAAAAAAGTAGAAAAGATAAACATTTTATTAAAAAGATAAATATATAAAATTAGTTATAAAAATTAAAGGTAATTGCATATTATCCTGTCAACCAAGCTCGGCAGCTATTTTTTTTAAAAAATATATTTTTAGAGCACCTGCAAGTATTGTTTATGTTTTTTTCCCCATATGTCATAGCATCGGCCAGAAGGTGACCCGCAACAACCGTCTGCAACCAACTGCTTGCTTGCAAGGCGGCTGCGCTGACCTCTCGGCTAACAATGCTTGACTTGTTTATGTTTTTTTTTGTTAAATTTTATTTTACCAAATGTGTGTTACTTGTTAAATTTAAAAATATTAATAAATCGATTATAAATTCCGTTCATAAGGTTTACTTCAATTTTTTATATTTTATTTATATTATATCTGTTTAGCTGAATTTATGTGAAGTCCATTACACCAACAATAAGATTTATTTGTGGTGATTCTGCAAGCCATTACCAGCCAGATGTCAGGCTGCTGACATGAATATTTCTCAATTACCCTTCTATAAATAATGAATAAAAGGCTTTATATAGTTTTTTTTATTTAAGTTTGTTATATTATTTTCATTTTTATATTATTAATAAGTTGACTTAATAATAAATAAAGTGGAAATATTAAATATGATTGTTTCTTTTCAGCCATTTTGATTTAAAATTTTTTTGTATGTCCCTGAAATATATGTTTAAAAAAAATGCTCGCAGAGCTTGGTTGACATATTAATACACAACTACAAATTTAAATCCTTTAAACACAAATTGAAATAAAGTATTACTAAAGTTGAAAATGATTTCATGCTATAAGTTAATATTTACTAAACAATGACATTTAACAGTACCATTTTACAACTCTAACCCAAAACACTTTTTTCTTTACTTAATAATAGGTAGTAGTAATACCTATTCCATCACTAGACAATTTAAACTTAAATTACTACACAGCTTGATACTTTTTTTGTATCACTTAGATATGCATAAAATTTGTATATAAAAAAGCCAGATAGCATAGAAAAGATGAAATATTTTCTTACCCGTAGAATTTTTGAATTTCAGATTTTTAAGTAGTTCGTAGATAAATAATTAAAAATAGTTTTCAGATACATAACTGTTATTACTTCCAGCATTTAATCCAAGATTAAAGTCAAAAATCTACTACTCTGATAGAGATTTATTAATGCTCAACCATTTGACAATTATGTATTATTCAAAATTATTATAAATAACATTAAAGCAGAGACCTACATTTATTTATATATAGATAACATTACAAATTATCCTAGTCAATTTCTTCTAATACACATAGTGAAAAAACATTAGCACAAAGTGTAGAAATTTGGAAATTTCCACTTCTTATTACCTGCGCAAAATCTAAAAACTCATCTTTCACTTAATAAGAATGAATAGTCAAATTATTAGTTATACTGAGCAACCATATGATGTTTGAGCACCAAAAGTGTTAGATTGAGTTTTGATATAGAAACCTTAACTTCTTGACTCCACTGTGTGAAAAGTTTAAACACTCAATAACATTAGGGCATTGAACTATAAATACCATCAAGTGACATAAACTTCTATCCCGATGAAGTGAACATTGCAATTTTATTTAAAAACCTAACAATCACCCACTCATGTCAATACATGTTAACCTGTTTATATATCCAAAAATGTAACAGGGGAGCATATATGAAATTTAATATAAAATAATAATGCAGATTATTGTTACAAAGTTCCCACTTTAGTAATAACCACTAAAAAATCAAATAAAACTTGTCCCATAAAACATGAAATTAGAAAGCACCATATCTCTACCAATAAAAAATAATCTAAGCTACATGCTTAATAAGTACAGAATGATGATACCATTTCTATCAATAATGAAATCCATATCAAATAATGCTAACAAATATCTGACTAATCCAGATTGTCCTGGGACTACTACTTTTCTAATTAATAATGGTTAGATATTCATTTCCAATATGAATATCGAGCTGAATGTCTAAATAAAACATAAATATATATCCCATCTACAGAAAAAAAAAATCTAAAGTTCACCAAACCCAGATTCTAAAAGTCTAGTCACAGATATGATAAGATGCATTATTCAGCACACCATAAATGTCTTCTCATAGATATGCTAAGTCCCAAAATTGAATTTTACTTAACAACTTAATACAAAATTATTTTTTATATAAAATTATATTCAAGAATATGAAGACAACTGTCAACAATTATGATAATAAAATTTCAAAATATTGCTAAGCCAGGTTTTCAATAGAGAGAATCTTTCTCATTAAACTTAGCAAATCTATATGCATCTAAAAAATAAATTGAATATTCATTATCAAAAAGAAGAATGCCATTGGCTACAACATATTTATACACTTATGGACTTATGGGTTTGTTAAATTTGTTATAGTCTAGCTTATAAAGCATGGCTTAGCAATTTTTTGAAATTTTATTACCATATTTGTTCATAATTGCATTCATATCCTTTATATACTGCTATAGTTTATATATATATATATTATTTTACATATTTTTTATATATATATATATTATTTTACATATTTTGCATATATAATAAAAAATTATTAATTTCCCAAGATGTGAAAAATTTTAACTACCCATAATCACATAAAATGCTGTTGACTTCCAAATAATGATTTGAATAATTATGCATGATTAAAATCTTTCACACTTTTAAATAAACAACGACAATTTTATTGCATCACCATTAGCATAGGATTAGTTGCTTGGGAGGTAAAGTGATATTTTAAACATCAAAGTATTAGGCTAAGCTTAAATTTGTTCAATTAATGAAATGAGTTAATGAGTTGTTGTTTTTCTTTAATTATTCTAGCTAGAAATCAATTTACAAACCTTTGACTCCTCCATTTTTAACTCAAAGCTAATTTGTGCCATGAAAAAAATGATTTGATCAGTCATTTACAAAATTCAGATATTTGAATATCAAAATGATAAGCTGAGTACAATTATATTCATTTAAACATGCTGATATTGTTTTTATTTTAACATTTCTCAACAGGGATTAAACTTGTTCAGTAAAGCATTAAGAATAGTGGATTCAGAAATTGAAGTTTATGGATTCATTCCCAGTTGATGAAAGTAAGATTTTGGTTAAGTAAAATAAAAGCATTCAATTCATACTCATGAATATTTGATTTTCTGAGTAATAAATATGATTATATATATTGAGATGATTTTATGTCTCATGGCATACAACAATGTAGTAGTGTGTGTTACACACACATATATATATATATAAAGTTGAAAGAAAAAATAGAAATAAACACAAATATTTTTTGTAGATATTTTCTATATTACATTAGATAATATTTAAACAGCATTAAACTGTTGCACATGCGCTTTGGATTTTAAATATAAAATGAATGAATACTAACACTTCAATCACATGATAGTCTTTGGAAAAGATAGAATGGCCAAAGACTTTATCATGCGGTTGAAGTGTTAGTATTCATTCATTTTATATTTAAAATCCAAAGTGCATATGCAACAGTTTAATGCTGTTTAAATATTTTTGTTTATAAAAAACATCGCGCTATATAAAATAATTGACTTATTTATATTACATTAGAATAACAGTTAGAGATTAAATAATTTTGAATTGAAAAAATAAATAAATCAAGCATTTAAAAAAGGACATAATTAATATTTTATTCATTCTGATTTAAAATTAAAACAAACATGTTTTATGTTACAATAGATATACTGATAATTATAAATTTCCACTATTTTGATTAAATTTTTTTAAATCAAAGCATGAATAATTAATTTTGATAATAATCCTACAATGTTGTTTTTGAAAGGATTAAGGTAAATTAAAAAGAGTCATCAATTTTTGTGAATGAAGATAAAGAAACTTACTTTTAATTATTGTTTTTTTTTAAAAATTCCACCCTGACTATAAAGAGGTTGAAAAATGATGAGAAGGAGCGTTACAGATTACGATTCTCAAGATTACTACTAGTATGAGGTTATAAGTGAAGGCAAGAGAGTACAAATGAGCTGCTGTTGCTAGGGTCACACTGGTAGTTTTTATTCACATGAAGTAAAGGGCCTGCTTTTCTGTGTTCCATAGCCCATAATGTGTACTAGTCAGCTTATTTGCCTGAAGTCCATCAAATGATAGACAAAATAGAGCTTATTGAATGTCAGCAGTAACCAGATTATACCTTTACCAAAGATGACAATTAGCCAGACTATGGTTTTATAAGGAACTAGCTTCCCAAGAGATTACCATGCTTTATACATAGTTTTATCATTATGCAAACAAGTACAGACAAATGTACTGTGTTGTGCATATAAAGTACTTACAAATATCACTTGGTTGTTAAAGATAATTTTTTAGCTAAATTATTCAATTAAAGTAAAATAAAAAAATAAATAAATGATCAATTCCAGTTTTTATTTATTAAAAGTGAAACTCAGACACTTTCTTTTCTAAAAAAGGTGATTGTTAAAATCTCTAATTTAAAAATAAAACAAATAATTTTTGCTTGAATTATTAGTCTAAAAACAAAGGAGTGATTCACAAATCATTTTATTTTGAAATGAAAAAAAAAGTAAAGTCCAAAAATCTTATTGTAAATGAAGAAACAAAAAGCCAAATGTTTTTTTTTTAAGTGGAAAAAAAACATTCCAAGCTGGTTCTAATGAGCAATTATTTATTAAAAAAGAAAAAAAAATGTTTATGAAAGACTGTCAAAGAAGTAATATTGTTTTTTGAAAGATAAAACAACTTATTTACAATTGGAAATAGTTAACCAATAACTTAGAATAGTAAGAACATATATACACACATATGTGTGCATTGGTTATGTATATGTTTTTGAGTGAATTAATTATGTTTGGTAAAAATATAATATTTTTAATAAGTTTATTTGTTAACTAATGAAATATCATTAGGATATAAATGTCTGTGTACTCAAATCTGAATGGGTACCCAAAATACATTAAATCAATCATTATTTATGAATCATTAGATTTTTATACAGTATGTCTGTACTTATTTGTATAGATATTTATCATATAAACATCTAAAATTCTCTGTAAATTGTTAAATTAATTATTATGTATTCTAAAAATGAATTTTTAAAATAAGTCTATGACAATTTGAACATGTTAATTTTTAAATTATTATATAGCACAGCTGGTGCTTATATATAGGTGTAATTTATATAAACCTATTATGAGGTATTTGTAAATCACAATGTGATAGCTTATTGTATTAATCAAAATCAGCATGCTGAATTTATATTTATAGCATATTCAGTAGATCTTAATTTCATTTTATTGTTTTAATTAATAAATGTCTATTTCATTGTTTAAGTTATTCCAATGAATTTAATTAATCCTAGAATAGATTTAAAACATTATATGTTAGGATTATACTCTTGCTCACAGTTACAATTATAGATTTTTCTCAATGAGCTGGATTCATACATATTGGTCTTTTATAAAAGGGGTTTATGTTTAATGTGACAAGTATCCAGATGATGATAATGCTGAATGATCATGCACTACATTTTTATTTTCATTATTTATTTATAGTTGTCCAGTACATTAATGGTATTAAGTGGCTAGAGAATTGATGATGATCAGCATTTTTTAGTATCCCGACATTATTTTTTTTACCTGTTATATTCATAAGGGTTAGCACTTAAGTTGGTCAATCCAAATTATTGTTTAAATAATCTACTCCAAACTGACATGGACTAAATAATTAGCCAGTCTATAATAGACCCATTTCAAATCCAGTCACAAGATTGAGTGTTGACTTTATTGTTGTTCATTCATTATTATTTTTGGATAATGTTGATGAACTTAGTTAGTTCTGTGCTGCTATCTCATGCTCATTCCTTTTATATTTGGTTTATTTAGGGGTGATGATTTCCCATCACTCCAAGTTCACCCCATGACATTGCAACCATTACAATATATAAGGTAATATTAATTTTTAAATAAATTGTAAGACTTTAGATCTAGTCCACTCAATGAGAATATGACTTTTCAAAACACAATCCTATATAATTGAGTTTTGCTTTACCTTTCTGATAAATGAATAAAACGCTTTCAGCACCATAATTTTTTTTTAATATTATAGTCTATTTTGGAATAAAGGCCTCATCAACAGTTTCTCATAATGAAAGATGGAAAATTTATTGACACGATACTGCTAAATGATGAGGATTTTTCACCCTTTTCTTCCTAGCCAAACACTGCTAGAAAAGCATTTGATGACTAATATCAAATGATTAGCCATATTTCTACTGGATAGCTATTTGAAAGCAAAATCCTAAGCCTGATTATAACCTGAAAAATATTTTAAGTTTTACATACTCAGGATTTGAATGCAGATGGATAAGCTTTCACCATTACAAGCGCCATCTAGCATAAAGTATACAAATCTTTTGAAACAAATGTAGTTCATGAATGGGGAAATAATATAATCGGTAAAGATAAAACTGTCATGCTAAAAACTAAACAATGTGGACTTTATATAACTTGAAGAAAGCAACGTGTACATATAAAAAACAGACATAAATTTTAAAGCATAAAAGTTATTATGAACTATACAATCACTACAATTATTGCATATAGACAGAAAAATGCCTACAAATTTAGTTAAGAAAGTAAGATAATTAAAATGAGTCTAATATAATTCTAATGAGAAAGCAGTTCAAGAAAGAAAGAAGAATAATCTATAGTAGTCTCTAAAATAAATACAGTATGAATACTTTATACAGGTTTTATAATCATAATAATAATGAAATACTGTAAATAGTTTATAATGTAATGACATAAATAAATACTATATTGTAATAATAATTCCTCTATGGCTTTATACCACAAGAAACAGCTAAACAAAAATAACTTCAGGAAGCATTTAAATTATCTACTTCACATAAATAATTGACATTTTAATTAAATCAAATATAATTTTTTGTGAACTTAAAATTGGAAATAACAGTATATGAACATTTTAAACTCTGACTTAAGAAATGTGCTTTCGTCCAGTAAAAACAGACTCATACCATTCATGAACTGCAGGAAAAATTATCGAATTTAATTTGAACACAAATTATGTAGGTCAAGGAGGCATGATTTATTTCTAACAATCTCTATGCAATCAACAAAAAAGAAAATAGTTAGCAGTTATTTTAAAAGTGGAATATTTAATTCAGCAAATTACATAATTTGATTATCATTAAATATTCCACTTTTTAGATAACTGCACACTATTTTCTTTTTTGTTGATTGCATTGAGATTGTTATAAATAAATCATGCCTTCTTGACCTTTCGCCTTCTGTCATCACTTTCGATCAAAAATGTAGCCAGATTCCTGCTTGTGCTCTAGAAGAACTGATTTTTAAATGCAGAATCATTTTTTGTACATCTATATAAATACTTATGTTGTGCAACTCTCGAGTGATATTAGCATGAGACTGGCCGAATATACCAATCTACAAAAAGCATTGTTGCATCTGATTTTATACACTATTTGAGGAGTTTGATCTTAAGATAACTTGTTCTTTATGAAGTTTAATCTTCTGTTGAGATTAGGGGAGGGATTCTCAAACTGATATTGTATATGTTAGCATAAATATTTTTCACTTTTTATTAAAGTTTTGAGGCTCATGATTCTGTTTTAACAGGCCAAAAGTATGCTGAGCATGATGCCTTAGGAAATCAATGTAGATTAACATTTTCTTAAGCCGATGTACAAAACGTATACTGTTATTATCATTAGCATAAGGGAAGATACAAAAAACTGTTTCAAATAAAAATTGAAAATAATAACTTATTGGAAAAAGATTATTTAAAATTAATGTGTTTTGATTCAGTCAGGATAAGATGATAATCCTCAATGTATCCTATTCTTCATTCCCATTTCTCTAATTGGAGAGATTGTCCATTGAAAACACCGAAGATCAAAAGTAAATTAAACGCAATAAGCCTTTGCTAAAATATGAGAGTAGTAGTAGAACAATCATCAGAGAGGGAGCTTAGCTAAGCTTGTCCCTGAAGATACAAAGGCCGGCCAGACTGGCTTTTGTTATATGTTTAAATATATCTATCAGCAACATCAAACTCTAATTTAGCTTTAATTATTTTATATGTAAATTATTATATATTCATATCAGTATATACTGACTTAGTTGTATTAGAAATTATCAAATAATATATTAATCATGAAGAATTATTTCTCTACAAATTTGCCATTCATTCATCATTTCGCAAGTGGATGTATAAAATCACTCTTAGACAGGACGAAACAATAATATGAACAAATATAAATAATAAAATGCAAAAAACAATGTAGAATGACTTTTATTAAAAAGATTGAATAAAAATGAGGGAAACACATACTACATAAACCAAAAATGGGAAAATATTAAATAATATTGGATGAAAAAGAAAAGAATGTGGATAAAAGATGAATATAATTTAAATCAGTTGAAAGAATAAAACATCAGAAGAAAAATAAAAATATATAGAGACAATCAAGTCTTTAGACTTGTGATGAAATATTCCAAAAGCTTATTAAACGGCGGGAACTCATCCAGTGTAACATTTTCCATAACAGTCTTTAAGTATAACTATCAATAAAAATAAAAAAAAAACAAAATTTTATCACATATTTAAAATCATCTCATTTTCCTTACAAAATTTTCATTGGTTCTAAACTAATCCTTTTATATATTATATCTAACGTTAAAATAGCTAAAATTACATTTAAGTATTTTCATTAAGACGTCAATTGATTTTAATGTTGTTTTAATACAGTGATGATATTTTTTATTTTATGACAATGAATAAATTTGAAATTCATGAAAAATTAAAAGGGACGGGGGCTAGACAGGCGAAATAAAAAGAAAAATTGACATTCCAACAATCTTGAATTTTGAGAAGAAAAATATTTAAACTTAATGATTATTTGAATTCTTTCAAAAAAAGACTTTCAGATTTAAAATTAAATAATCATTTGAATTATTCTCATGATTAGCATAACTCTAAGGAAATTAAATTTAGTTTCATATACAATTGATTATTGTGGTCTGATTATATTTGACAAGAAAAAGACGATAACAGGAAACAGCTTAGTGAAACATAATATTAGTGCCCAAGGCTTTAAATATACAAATATGAAATTCAAAATGATGGGCCGCTCGTAACTAATCATTAAAATGAAGAAATGAAAAAATACAAATTTATGATGTATTTTTTGCCATAAAAAATACGAATCAATCAAAAGATTCAGTTTACTTACAAGATGATTATAAAAAAGAAAGGTTATACATTATTATTATGTAAATAATAATAAATATTTAAGAATGCTTATGGAATTCCAAATAACTTTTGTAAATCTTGAAAAAAATAGGAAGATAATCAGGAATGATATATTAAATATTTATCAACCACACCACTAAATTCACACACCCCTCCCATTATATAAGTCAAAAAAACAAAAACCATATGAATTATTGAGATTTTGAAATACAAAATGTGAGAGAAAAACAATATATATATATAAACTATGTTAATTTAAATTAACTAGTTAGCTTTTTTCTCTCAATGGATTTAATAGCATTATGATGTCATATATTGGTTTAAAAAAGTCAAATGAAGATTTAAAGTGTTGTGAATAATTGTATTTCCTTTGCACTTTTAATTAACTGATCATTTTCATTTGTTGAACTCTGTTACTATTTATTAATATGCAAGTTACTTTTTAATCAAGTCATTAAAAATAAAAATGCTAGTTGCTCCTTTTATAGAACTCATGAATAGATTCATTGGTGCTGATTTAGTTTGCACTCACAGCCATTTTGAAATCTAAAGATCAGCTAAATCCACCAGTGACACATCCAACTGATAAATGACATAAATATTGAATAAAAGTAATTTAAATTCATATTTTAGAAATTATAAGTTAGTATTTTAGTATTTGAAAATTATAAGCTTGGTTTGATCAGACATCTACAATTTTTGGATGATACTTCATATCGACCAAACCATTCTTCTCCCTCCCAGCAAATTCCACCATTATATTTCAAATATTTTATGAAGGTATTTTTTTTTTTAAATCCTAATAAAATAAGGCTTATTATTTTTACTAGCTTATAATTTCTAAAATATAAATTTAAAGTACTTTTATTCAATATTTATGTCATTTATCAGTTGGATGTGCTAACAGTGATTTTTAGATAAATCAGGACCGATTTATTTATATCCACAATACATCTCTTAAAAAATTAGGTCAATAACATGACAACCTTGGACTATTAATAATTTTACTACTTAATAATTGTCTGAAAATTAACATGCGTAGCATGTTTTCTAAAGAGCAAACACCAAATTATATATGAATATGCTTTTGAATAGGACATTTTAAATTCATTTAACATTTAAAATTTGATAGTCTATGAATTGCCCAACAGTTTTCACAAGTAATTATTTAAATAAGGTGAACTTCCTTCTACTAACTATAATGTAATATATTAGCCACTGTTTTGAGTGTGGATGCATTCAAACCTCTTTAAGCTGATTTTTTTCTGCCTGAACAAAATGTTTCAAGGGTAGTATTATGACACTATCCAACAAAAAATAATATAACCAGTTATTACTGTGATATTTTTAAAAAGACAGGAAGCATATATAAATGATGAATATATAATTAAATACTGACATCAAGACTAAAAATTAGATAAATTAATTACCTCCCCCTCCTCAAGTCAAATGGTTGGTTAATTAAACTGTTAAATAAACAGCCAATTTTCCATGTCAATTCATGAGGAGGGAGTCAAATACTTTGTCACAATATATTTCATTCCAAACTGAATGCAAGTGCAGATATATATGGATGATTATAAATATATATTGTCAAGTGATCGAACAAATATAAAGTTTATATTACAACTATTCACCATTATAAAAGATCCAGATAACCTTCTCTCAGTTTTTAATTTGCAAAGAGTCTTTGTTTTCAGATGAGTTAGAAATATGAAACAAATGAATTTCTCCATACATGTTATTAATTCTATGTTTGTATTTACATACTGCAAGTACAACTTGTTTAAATTTAAAGTGTGAATGTGTTTTCAATCAAATATATCTTACTGATAAGTGCATTTCTATACAACTTGTGCTAAATTTGTATTGCTGCTATATTGAAATGTTAAATTAAATGGCAAATAAATTCAAATTTTAAATTACAAACAATTATAGATATATATATTTATACTAGAATATAAACACAGGTTTGAAAATTGAGATGTATTTCTAGTTTTCTGATAAGCAATGATTGTGTGCAAAATACAAGGAATTGTTACATCTTCAATTCAATGAGTTTTCACATCCCCATAAAAATACTTGAATAGCTTTATTGCTTCAAAGTTCTCAACAAGTTCAAATGATGGAAGTACCAGAACCATAACTGAACCTTAGATCGCGCATTCCAGAATCTAATACTCTGCCATTGCAGTAAAACTTCATAGGAATCACATTCTCATTTAATCCACTGTAGGAATGTGATAAAATCTCTCTCTCATACATAAAATAGAAATTTCCTAGCCTGAAAATTTATAAAATATATTTTAAATTGCAAAATAAAAAACATGCTCACGTAAAAAAATATGAGAATGATTTTAAAATATCATCCATATTACAATACCATATGAGATGCTGCTATTAGTCCATATGGTAAAAAGTAACCCACAATTACATAAAAGCAAATGGCTTTACGATAAAATTTTAAACCCAAACTTTAAAAAAAAATCCTTCATATGCTTAAAAAAGACAGTTTTTCTTCATTTTAAACCATGTTTCTTTGTATTTCATTATTCAAGTTAATTAATAAACAATTTGTAAATGTTGCTCACAAATACAAAACTTCTTACTTTAAAAAAAAAAGAAGAGTATTTGTTAATTCATAGCTAATTTTTTAATTTTATTTCCATACAAAACTTTTGTTCTTACAATTTCTGAGATATATACAGTTTGGTACCAAATTAGCAGTGCCTTGCCCATTCCATGTCTTCAATGCATGATGGTATGGTTGTTACTTTTGGATTTTTTGATCTCTTATGACTATCCATAGTGATATTTTTCCAGTTTTACATTCATTTAAAAACAATAACTGAAATTAAAATTTATATTGATTTATTTGATTAAAAAATCTGAAGATGTCAGTATCATACAGATATCAAAATTCAAAGAAGCTAGTAATATCGTTGACTGGCAGTATCATATTACAGAAGAACTAACAATAATAATAATGGCAAGATTCTTTGTTCTCAGGCTTTAAAGAACATTTTTCTTTTGTTACTTTGGTCAGAAAAAATATATTTTTTATAATTTATCTAAATACATATATTATTTATGCAACATAATTGTTCTAAACCAAAAATATTCATAATTATACTAGATTTTATTTGAAAAGGAGTTTTTTAAGATAATTCAAATGAAACTACTTACAGAAAAAAAGTGATTGATTTGCTGAAAAGAAACACTTTCATAAATGCTACTGTAAACATTTTTTGTAATATTTTAAAAACAATAGAATTCAAATAAACAATTCATTCAATACTTTTTTCAATTGGTAAAGGCAAATTTCCAAGGAAAAAAAGGTATTGTTCTCCTTGTGTATTTCACATTAAGCATCTTTTTTTTGTATATTTGCAAAGTTAAAATATTATCTTTTAGAATGGTTTTTATTTAATTTTATTTGTAATAAATAATGTAATGATAATCAAAATAAATAAAGGTTTAATTGTAAAAATAAAATATTGCAAATATATCTGAAATTGCCATTAGAGGTTTGTCAAAATGCAAATGGCAGTGAATGAGTTAACTTAACCTCTAGATTACTAAGCAATTTAGTATATTTTTTAAGACTCACATATACACATTAAGCATTCGATTTATTAGTTATTAAAACACTAATAATCCCATAACAGCTTCATTTTTTTCTATCATAATGAAAAAGTTATAAAATTATAAGTATTCAAACTAAACACTCTAAAAAATTCAGTCAAACATATATGTAGACTAACATCAAAACTAAAAAAAAAACAGTGTTGTATGCCAGATCAATAAACCAGATCAATAGATATGTTTGACAAGACACAAAATAATGATGTAATCTCAAATCAGTCATTAGGTGACCAACTGTAGGAACAAAATTAAAACTTCAAGAAATAATTGTTTTAGTCCAATTTCTATAAATAAAATCTACAACAGTAGGAAATCATATCAATATATAAGAAAATGCAAGATACAACATACCAACAGTCACAAATGAATTAATCTCATTTTCAAACTGAATATTGTATAAAAATAATTCGAATCTTCATCCTTTTTTTCTTTTCAAAATAATGCTTTCACTAAATAAAAGTCAACTTCGCTATATTTAGATTTAGAATGCTATAAAATGGACATATATATTTGAAATAAAATAGATTTTGAATAGCACTGAAATAATTAAAAAGCTAAACCAGCAATTAGATTCAAAGTTAATAAGTAAACCATTCAATTTAAAGAAGTAAGTAATTTTTTTTCCTTATTTTATTTTAAGAAACATTAACTCTATTCCTGCGCACGAGGAGAAAGAAAGTAAATAGTCATTAATAACTGAGGAAAAGAAGCAAAATAATTCTTATACATATATCACTATTAAATGCTAACCTGGAATTTCATAAAATTCATATATGACATAGATCACTATACAATGTTTTCCAGCTAAAGTAACGAAGCCATAGGGGTGAATGTCATTTCTGGAACCATGAAAGCATAGTGACTTCACTCATATATTGCCACAAAGCCTAAAAAAACATCTACTGTCTTTGGAGAAATACCTGCATATGAACCATAAGAAATCAACTGGAGAAGAGCATTGTCCTATTGTTCCAAGCACGAGTATACCATTTTCCAAAGGAGCAATGTGTTATCATTATCCAAGGAGATTGGTCTTAAAAAGGATGGACTGATAATATGAAGGACATTCCCAATAAACTCATCAGACTTTAACCAACATGATTAGAAATTTTGATTTTTGTTTTCTATTATTGTTTTTTTGTTTTTCGTTTCTACACTTGGAAAGCAGAAGTGTCTAGATCTCAGAAAAGTTCATTTTAAGAATAAGAAGGTGGGGAGCAGTTAAGGTTTAATTAAGCATTTTTCTTTGTTATTCAATAAAATTTAGGTCAGTTTGTCTTCCCATCACCAATATGACTGACATACTAATGGGAAATGAAAGAAGTAAGATTTTGATAATATGTCACATTAAGTACTACATTAAATGCAGGATAGAATTTTTTGTTAGTTGTTGATCGTTAACTCATATATTTTGTTGTGTTCCTTTTTCGGTACAATTGACTAACATTCTTGTATGGAAGTTCTTTTTTTTAATATTAGAGACATCTGTTTATAGATAAGGAAGGGTCCTCAAGAAGTTTGTTAACCATCAACATGAAGTGGGCAAGAGTAGTCATTTAAATATGACTGTAAATAGTATTGATTTAGCCAGTCAGATTCTGGCTTCTAAAATTAGTCGTTTAAATGATTTAGCCAGTCAGATTCTGGCTTCTAAAATTTTTTTTTTTTTTATCTATATGCATTTGTAAATAATTGGAAACAAGTACATAAATTTCTACCATGGAATTAGGGATAAGGATTTTCATTATTTTAAATAACAATATGGTAAAAGCTCATTCTTGATATAACTGATTATATAACTCACTATTGTTAAATTATTATTTTTTTGTTGTCATTCAATAAATGTTATAGAATTTATTATTTTAATCCGGTCTCTAGCTCATTATTATTATGTAGCCCATCATCATTAATACTACTGGTCTTATCACAAATAGGCATTCGCACCAATTAGTATAATGACCTTGAATATGTATACACACACACACATCTTATTCTATGTGCAGTGATACTAGATAATATTTAGAGTTTGGATAATCAATTGTCATCTATATAGAGATGCAACTGTCACTAACCAATGTAATTTTGTCTTGTTAAGAGAGACTATACCAATTACTCCCTGAGTTTGAATACTGTGGTATAACGGAGCCAGCAAGGAGTGAAAACTGGATGAACTAATTCAAATTGTGTCTAAGTTAATAAAAATATAGAGAGCTAGTCTATTGGAAGTAGATAAAATCATAGATTATATATTTCATCATGTAATCATTTGCATCCTTTCCGAAGACCAAAGTCCGACCATACTAAGATGAATTCCCCCCTCTCTCTCTCCTGAAAGAATCCCCGGCCTGTTACAATATATATATATATGAACTTTGTCATGACTTGCCATGGTTATAAAATATTTGTATTTTTAGTTATTAAAGAATTCACAGTAGTTCTTAAAAATATTATTCACAATGCTTTTACTTAAATGTAAATGTGCAAAGAGAAAAATTATTATGCTATGGATATGTTTAAATTCTAAAATATTGGGATCATTTTTGATTGTTCGAAATACGATTTGTATCTACTAATCAAAACAATAAATAGGCAGAAATAATATATTGATATATCCAAAAATGAAATAGTTTTGGAGATGTTAACATAAAAGGCAAAAATGGAGATTGGCAATATTAAAACACAAATACAATGAATTGCAAATCTACAATTATTTCAAGACAGCAGAAGTAAAAATAAGTTAAAAGAGAATATCATTCGTTTCTAACTGCATACGCCACACATACTTATAAATACATGCATTTACAGGGAACAAATTACTATTAATTATATTTTTGATCATAATTACAGACTATTATAATTATCATAATATTAATACATATATATATAATGGATTTTTTTTTGTTGTAAGAATTTAGATAAAATTTCCACTTTGATGTAACTGGGTAATATACAATTAAAAATGACTATATATATATATCATTACTGAAATTTATCTAGAAACAACCTCTTGAATTTTCAATACTTATTTCTTAAAATCTTCAAAGTATTACATAATTAAAATACATATATATTATTTCCTGAAGCTTCAATGATGATTCAGTGCAATAACAAGTATTTTCCTCAGAGCTTCTTCTTTTTCAAATCTCACCACACACATTCTTATGATTTGAGAAAAAAGAAGCTCTGAGGAAAGTACTTGTTATTGTACTGAAATGTCAGCTACTTAGCTATTATATTTTTAATACATGGAAGCTCCATAAATAATACTATGAATTCATCATTTATCTGTGAGAATATTAGAATATATATATCAATCTTAGGAAAACTTCATTTAACACAAAAGGCAAGTGCAGGAAAATTTTGATGATAGATAGTTACATAAAATACATGTTTGGATACATGGTAGTTTTGGATTACAAATAATTTTTACATTTATTTAAGATAGTATATGTGTTTTTTACCCTTGCTCTAAATTGTGTTTAGGGAAAATTAGTCTTGTTGTGTCAGTATTGTTACTACCAATTTTGTGATTATATGTATATAATCAACCATATTGTTCAGATTTATTATATATTCCTTCAAAGTTTGTTAAATTTCTAAAATCAAATTCTCTCACTATACATGCACGTCACAGGAAGTGTGATATCTACAAATAAATGACAGATTTGTCTATTTATATGCCTTAAGTACAACCAATGTGATTTTGGGAATTGAAGATTTTTAACAATTGGTTCTATACATATATGGTATTAAATACAGTAAAGCTTCAATATTCATATCTCATAATAGGTGGGGATAATTAATAACTTATTAAAATACCCAATGAAATAACATGATATATTATATAAAATTTATTTATAATAAATTGCTAATGCAATTAACAACTATCTATATGTTGTTATTCAGGTGTTTCAGGTCTGTAGCACACCTGACGAACAGGGATTTCTAAGAAAAAGCACATACATTGGGAGAGATTGGTTTGGAACATTTTACATTGAGCGTCAATTTAAGATCTATACTAAGCTTGGGAGGAGAGTGTCAAACAACTGAAAGATTTATCAGGTCCACTGGTGAATTTATTACTCAAGGGCGCACACACACACACATATGCACAGTAATAAAATTAAATATATAATAATAATATATGTTTTTTTTTTTTTAAAAAAATTCCATTAATTTGTTTACATCCATTTCACAAATTGATTCAGGTGATATGAATTTGCAAAAATCCCAGCATCCAAGATGGCTACAATTTCCTCCGAGATGAAGACAAAAGATCAAAAGGAGGGAAGACAGAACAAACTGCTGAGTTGTAAAAATAAATCTTTCTTTTTATTTAAAAAGGAAAGAAAGGTATTCACTGCATCAAGGCTCAATAACAGGATATGATTAAAAAAATCACCTGAGCAAAGAATAAAAGAGAAAGATAAAAACATGTCTTGGAGATTCATGATTTAAATTTAGAAAAAAATTCTTATAAAAATTTATAATTCTTAGAACTCCAAGATGTAAATATTGAGTAAACTATAATAAGTAGGTAAGAGCAAACAATTAGAGGCAGCAGGTCTTATAAACGAGGGAGAAAAAAATCATTTATAGAAGTAAACAGTTTAATTAAATATTAACGGGAAACTAACACACACATATAAGTTGCAATATCATTAATCCCACATCAGATCAAAAGAACATGTACTAACATCTAAACAAAACATCTTTTAACACCCACGCTGCAGATATCCCGTGACTTTAAAGCAAAAATTCTCCTAAAAATTTAAGCACATATCGGTGTAAATATTAAGCAAGAAAGATATACATTTATAGTATGTTCTGCATACTAAACATATTATTTTATACTAAACACATTATTTTATAATTAAAAACAAATGTCCTGTGTGGTTTAATGCAAGTAGACTGTTTAAATCAAAAGCTAAAAATTCTGGTTTTAGCTCAACTCTGTCTTGTATGGTGCTCGAACACCACATGATCTCCCAAGTGATGAACCATTTAACAATTTTTATTATATATATATATATAAATATGGGCTGTTTTATTTCCCTGGCTTTTTCAGATATCACTAACTTATCAGCAATTGTAATTTTTTTAAAAAATTCTTTTCACTAGCGTACACCACGTAATTCCTTAGATTATATTATACAATATGATAAAGAAAGAACAACTTCTTTAGCACTATCTACAGTAGTTAGAGTCAGTGATAGGTTTTTCACTTCGAATGGCAAATCCGCATAAAGGCGGAGTCAAAAACTGATCTGGGAATGGAAATTTAAATCCATTGCCATCTGATAATTTCTGATTACTCAAGCTTAATAAAGTCAGGGATTGCCAACCTATAACACTTGCATCAGATGTGGTGCATTGTGGGATTAAATATTGTGCATATCTGACTATTGATTAAAAAAATAAAAAGGAAATAGATCTTGTAAAGTAATACTAAGTAATATATATTAATGCTATAACCTTTAGACTATGCACTTAGATGCGACAGTAGGGACCTCTACAAATCTTAAATACAAGATTAACAACTTTAAAAGACAAGAACAGCTCTTATCTTTGACCTACTTTTTAATTACATAGGCGAATCTAAAGCATTTTAATTTCAGAGTGTGAAGTTATTAACTACTTCACTGATTAAGTCCACAATTTTTATACAAGTTAAGTAGGCAAAATCTTTTGATTTACAGTGAGTCAGTGTGAAGCTCTTACAATTAGAAATCTTTTAAAACAATTTTAAGTTGTAATTAATAATTTAAGCGCATACTCGTTAATCTTGTGTTTAAGATTTGCAGAGGTCCCAACTGTTGCATCTAACCGCATAGTCTTAAGGTTAAAGCCTTAATATATATTACTTAGGTAATGAGAATATGTTTAACAAATTATTAATGACAACTTTAAATTGTCTTAAAAGATTTCTAATTATAAGATCTTCACACTGACTCGCTGTAAATCAAAAGATTTTGCATACGTTAGTTTATATAGAAATTATGGACTTAATCAGTGAAGTAGTTAATAGCTCCACGCTCTCAAATCAAAATGCTTTAGATTTGCATATATAATTAAAAAGTAGGTCAAAGATAAGAGCCGCTCTTCTCTTTTAAAGTCGTTAATCTTGTGTTTAAGATTTGTATAGGTCCTTACTGTCATATCTAGGTGCATAGTCTTAAGGTTTTAATCTTAATATATATTACGGAGGTAATGAGTTTGTGCTTAACAAATTATTAATTACAACCGTAAAATAATACTGTAATCAAAAACCAATCGTAATTAGGATTTCGAATATATATATATTCATATAATGAATATTCAAATTCAATGTATTAAAAAAACGAGATCAGTGAGATTTTTGTTCTGTGATTTATTGTATAAATACATATCTGACACTTGTCTAATCTTGATCTGCCTAATTCAGAGTAATCTATAATACATATTTAACTTTGATTTGGGAATAGATATTCTTTCTTTAGCAAGTTCATTCTTTGTAAGCCTTGTAGTTTTTTTCCTTTATAAAATTACTTTCATTTATAAAATTGATAAAAAACAAAATGAGTTTGTGACTGATTTTTTTCAAATTTAAAAATGTAGTTTTCAGCAACAAATTTAATTCAAAATACTACAAATCTAGTAAAAGCAAAATGGATTTACAAGTCTCATTAAAATAAGAAATGGGTTTAAATTTTAGTTTTCAAAGGTCCTTTATTAACATTTAGGATAATTCTATCCATGTATATTACTGTATTATAAATATTATTTATCTATATTAACAAATTTTATATCAAAGTTGAACCGTAGCATAAAATTTGTAAAGCATATCTGACAACATGCATAAACAAATGGATGCATGGATTGCAAAATATTAACCATACTGCTATGGTAGTTGATTTTGCATTACTCCTATAATCTTCATAACTCTTAACAATTAAAGTTTTTTTTCATATAGTAGGATTTATACTGTAGTTTTTTAATTACTACTGAAAAAAAGAAATATTTAAAAAAAAAAAATTAATGATTAAAATTTTTAATCCATTATCTGGAAAAATATGGAAATAGTAACATAAACTATTTGTTTATTTATTGCTCGGGAGTTCATAAAAAGCTCAACAATCAGAATCATGATTGGTGGATTTTAAGATCAAGAATCTGCTACTGTGTCATGGTACTAAAACACTGAAGGCATGGACAAATGAAGAGTATAAATATAACCCTAAGTTGGCTAAATAATTATTAAACTGAAAATGATAAATTCTGTTTTCAGTTTTATTTTAAAATTTATATTATTTTATTTATTGTATTGCATTTAGCTACTTGTGAGTTTTTAAGTAAACCAAGATGGCAGCCAATATTTTTTGCTAAATCTAGCTTGAGAAAGTTCTTCAAAAATGTTTATATAAAAAAAATGCCTGTTAGGAAAGGTTATATTTAATATTTGCATTTTATTACTGTTATTTTTAAAAAATAAATTCTTTTTTTTTTGGATTAACTTATTAACAGAAAAAAAAAATACAATATTTACAGCAATCATATCGTGACCATTAATGCACAGTTTTTGGGAGGGCAGGATCCTTATCTTTGGAAATAGTCCACTGCATCATGTTCAGTGACCCAAAGATTCCAAATTTTTATCATTATGACAAATAAAAACTCCTGACAAAAAAAAAACATACTAAATTGAACCAAAATATGACAATGTTAAGCGCATCTCATTGCTTCATGTTATAAGAAAGAAAAAAATAAAGCTTCTAAATGAAATTTATAGAATTTATTCCTTTTTAAAAATTTAACAATAAATTTATTAATTTTGTTTTAATTTAACAACCAACACATCTTTGGTAGATTATAGGCCTGTGCATTTATTAAAAATATTGAAAGCCATCTTGGTTTACTTGAAAACTCACAAATACCTGTATGTATATTCGAAATTAAAAGAAAATATTTTTACTTAAAAAGTAAATCATAACTCATGCTAAAATAAAAAAAGATTGGAATAATGAAAATTTAAATATTTTTCTGCATTTAAAAAGTTTCTGAAATATCAGACCCACCCATCTATCCATCTAATACTTTCTAAGATTTTAATAATGAAATAAATATATAATTCCATTTTTCAAGAATATTGTATTAAAAACTTTATTTGTAATAGTCATATGGAAATCACCCCAATACATGTGCTGTATAAATTTATAATGCTAAAGAATATTCTCACTTTTAAACACACTAAAAAGTCTTTGAAAAGATAAGAATGAATCCACCTTATCTTTTTTATCTAAATGTGTGTGTGTATATATATAGGCCAATCTTAAGCATTTAAAAATGAGAGCTTGAATGTCTTAATCAATCACTTTTAATTCCATTCATCACATATTAATGACTATTACAAATAAAACATTACGATAGATAAATAATTAGACATATATAAAAACTTTATTATATTTTAATTTACAACCACCAAAATAACATCCACTATTACTAAAGCCATTGAGAATTATGAATCATTTATTAGGCTGAAGATTATTATATTATTTGTACTACAAATAAAAACTTTAAACGTAACTCAAATATTAGCATAGCTATTCTATTAAATATTTATTCCATGACATCATTAATTCATCTCAGACCTTTTTTCAAACATTTCCATTTCATCAAATATATTTTATCCTTGTCATTATCTAGCCATACTATATTGAATATCTATACCTTTATTCATGATGCAATTTTTTACAATAACTTTATATTACATCATAAAAAAGAAATGTTCTATAAAGATAATATGCCATAAAAATAATGAAGTTACTAAAATATAATAATTTTCAAAAAAAAAAAAAGGATTTAAATATTTTTTAATTTTAACTTTATTCATAATTTATGTACTCTAATATATTACTTTTAAAAATAACCATACTTAATGTTTTAAAATTATTCTACATCTATTTATGAAAAGAATAAGTATAAAAGTCGCCATCAGTCACTACTAATAACATTCTTTTTTTATACGGAAATTCAAATCTTTAAAGCAACATATATTAGAGGATCATTTTTATCATAACAAAGTAAATATTATTTTTGATATAATTTGTTATGAAATATTTATTTTATTAACTTGACAATTCTCATAATCAATGGGAATTGTTGGTGCTTCTCTCAGAAAGTGTTGACACTTTAGTTTGTCGTTTTAACATTATTGCAATATTAATGTAAGGATTTTTTATAACAGCGATTTTCCCATAATGCTTTTAATGATTTTTTAATTGGAAAAAAATCTGAATATGTTAGTATTTTACAGACAGCTGTTATTTTCTAAGGCTTTACTCTATTGTCTATGACAGATAAAAACACGGAGAACACTCACTTCTTTCGATCTAGCTTTCATGCAAAGTTTTTGGAATAAAAATATGATTTTTTGTTTGTTTATTAAAATATTTTTTATTATTTCTATACACTAATTGATTATTATTTAAAAGAAACAAATACCCATGTTCACTTTTAATTTATCATTTATTTTTAAAAATAGAAGTTAATAAACTTGACCATAATATAAAGAAAGAAAACAACATCATCTATAATGCCATTATTTATTAGAATTAACATGGTGTTAAAATCTTTTCAAATATTGTAATAATTATAAAGCAACTATTATTAGATTTATCAAAAATATACATTTGTTTGTTCATGTTTAAAAAAAAACTTAAAATAAAAACAATGTAGCTTACTATCACATCAATATATGACTGTGTGAAATAATTATATCTTTTGTTCATATTTATGAGTCAGTTTTTAAATATTTAAAAAGATCTAAAGTGATTTTTTCAATTTATTGAGTTTTAGAACAAAATGAAGATTTTTTACAGAAGTGATAGATTAATCATGTTGAAAAATGTTCACCAGATGAAACAAAAGAAAATGTTAAAAATAGTAAGGATTAATAACACTGATGAAGAAAAAAAAAACAAATAAGATAGTACCCGAATTTGATTAAGTGATACACAAACATACAAATATATAATATATCCATATCATTAAATTCTAAATTATTCCAGCAATGCTCCTTGTGAGACATCACAAAGTCTGAATAAGACAAAAAGTTAAGTGTAGTGAAATTTAGAACTGCGTAAACAAAAAGCATGAAACTAAATCAGCAAAGATCTTAATAGCTAACAAAGTATTGTAATTTTATACTACCTATGATAGCGAAATTAATAGAATAATCATTTTTAAGCATTGAAAACTCAGAACAATAATTATATAATAAATAACACCAGTTGCAACTGCTAGATGAGATTCAATTATGAAACATCCACATTGCTTTGATGCATAATATAAAATTATATCAGTTTACTAGCTATTAATTTTTTGCTTGATTTATTTTCATGCTTTTTGTTTAAATAGGTCTAAATTTCAATACACTTTGGAGATTATAGGTAAGAGGTTGACCTTTCAACTAGGCAGCTTTATCTAGACTTTATGTTTATCTCACTGGGGATAATGCTGGAATAATTGATGGTTTAGTGATATGAATATTTTATATTTGAATTTCAGTTAGTGATTGAAACTGGTTTTATTTATGTAGATATATATATATACACGGGAAGCAAATACAAATATAGTATTGATATTATTATTTGACCTATTTCTTTAACAAACTAATAGTTAAAAATATAATTAATAAAAGTTATTGTTTCGATAAAAATAAATAATTAGATTTGTATAATGATAACCATATATTTATGTTAAAAATATATTCTAAGTAGAAAAACTGAACTTATGTATATCTAAATCCATTAAATTTATTATAAGTCATTCACATTATTAGATATTTCTTCTGCCTTTTTTTAAATATACTATAGAATGTACAACCATGTTTTATTTGCTAAACTCTACAGAAAATTATTTATAACATGTATGTATACTTATCATGAAAAGATTTTTTAACTTTTATGAAGATGGATAAGAAAAAAATTGTCAATACTGTATACTCTGCTGAAATGCTACAAGGAAGAAACACATGAATAAAATCATTTACTTTTTTCACATGTGTTTATTATGTCTTTAATTTGTATGCTGTGAATGGAAGTTTTAAATATATTAAAAAGTTTTGTGCTCTAAAAATAACAACCCTTACTAAAAAAAAAAGTGAATATTAAGTAGAACAATATTGCAACTAATGCTATAAATATACTTTAAAAAAACCAATAACAAAATTAATAATATTGCCCATAAAGAACAGAAACTCTTCATTCCGAGTGATTCCAGAAAACTGTGCAAAGCTCATTTTTTACTCAATAGCAGTGAAATTTCTGTAAAAATAACGTTAATAACATTTAATTGATACAGTAGTATTATAAATTATATTTATTTATAAAGATTAGTAATAACACATATATTCAAGGTAATATTATTACTTTGTTATACTGTACATACATTTAATTAAAAACATAAATACATAATTTATTTTAAAAACGTTTATGAGCTTTCCATATAGATTAAAATGCATTATGTAAACATTAATTAAAAAAAAAAAGTTTATTATAGTCTAAAGTTTTTTTTATTTTATTTATTTATTTATTTATTAGCAATTCAATTTTTTATTTTTTAATTACCTAGTCAAAATATTTAGTAAATAAAGTTTAATGTCCGTTTGCTTTATATAATAATATACATAGATATTTATATAAAATTACACATCTATAATCGTACATTTCAAGATATGGATCAATATGTACATATATTAGTGTCACAATTATCTCATTATGATTTAAAATTTAATTCTGAGCAGAAATGGAAAATTTTCACCTAATTGAAAAATTTTCTTACTTCAATTTAACTGCACCATCATCAAAGTTTATGGTGTAACCAAGAATACCAAGATGCTAGAATAAATTGTTAAATGACACTTCAAAACAATAACAAACTACTATTTACAGTGATCAGCGAAAGTACTCTATTGCCAAGTTACATAACCATAGTGTTAATACAGCAAATTGCCTAGAAAACATAATGTTGTCATATTATGCTGATATAAATTTATTTAAACCATTTTGAATTTATTTTACTAATGACTGCTTATAATTATAATTATCTATTCATTATATTGGAAACCAATCAGCTACTGCCTATTTGATTTGATAGGGGCAAATGAGTTCATTATGGTTCTGCCTAGTCAATTCGATCTACCTGCTGGCAGAAGCCCCAACATACAACAAAACAGCTATACACCTGAAACAGATTGTTAAATGGAAATATAATTTTTCATAGTAGAGATTAAAGTTTAAAAGAAAACATCACCGAACAATAGCTAACTCGCCTGATTAGAATCTAATCTAAACTCTTAATCTCTATTAAATCTGGAGATAAAAATCCTTTACTATCAAAATCTGTAATTAATCTCTATATCTGAACTTAAACTATGCATTCAATAAGAACGATCATTTGCATTTATTTGTAAATTTTGATCAAAATATATAATTTTTATTTTTAAATTTTTTTTAATGTTTACATGCTAATATGAGGATTAATGCATTGTAACAAATTTTAATAACTGCCCTAAAAGTTTTTGTTAAAAAATAATGGAAGCAATAAAAAATAATTAAATTAATTCTAATTTTGAACTCATGATTAATAAAGACACAAGGCAAACACACCACTAAATGGATAGTGATTTATAAAATTCCCTCTTCTACCTTTCTAAAAAAAAAAATCCCACACGTGTGTCTATCTATCTTTAATATTCTTTTTAGAGTTATAAAAATAAAAGTGAAAGAAATAAAATCTAATTTCTTTCTAACACTTATCCCCCCCCCCCTCACTCCCTATAAAATATTTTCTTCTTGTCCATATCTATCAAAACTAAATAGTAGTAAATCAATAATAATTTCTCAGGTGAAGAGTTCCCAAGATTTTTCCAATTTTTTTTCTTTCTAAATGTTCAACCCCTGCATTTCCTCATTTCATTTTTCTTAGCATGGTATAACAAAAAAAAAAAAGACAGAGAGGAGAAAATTGGATCAACTTTAAAATTTCATAGAAATTTGACATGAAAAGGTCCGTCTACTTTCCTCCATGTTTATAGATAGTAGGTTATTTAAAAGATGTATTGATTCTTTTTATTATTATTTAAAATGAGTCATAGAACAATTTGCACAATCACATTTGTTTGACGTGAAATCAGAGTTCATTAAAATAGTAAAACTTCATGTTATAATATAAAAGTGTGAACAGTGCCATCTGTCTTTTTAATTTTAAAAAACGTAAGTTTAATGCATATATAGATATCAAAATGACAAATTTGAATTTCAGTCTAAATAAAACTTGAACATTTTCAAAGTTCCAGTCCATTCTAATATTCTTTTATAATCCATAGACAATTTCGCTACTCATCTGTTATTGGTCAGTAAATGGGTGTCTAGATATTCTTAACTAAACGATAAAATAAGGATAGGGGATAAAACTAAACAAATCTCATCACTTGGCAAGCCAGATCATTATTGAATTTTCTACTGTTTCCTATGGGGGACTATTAGAGAGATATTTGCATTGCAGCAATAATATTTATCTAATAGCTTTTTATCTACATAAAATAAAATCATTATTATTTTTAGTTTTCATATAATAAAATATCATTTGAATTATCTGAAACAAAACAATTTTTTTTGAAAAGAATACATTTATGTTTTTATTATAAAAATTAGTTCTAAAATCAATTTTTCCAATTAATTTTTGAATAATTGTGTAATTATCTTCAATGTAATATTTGTTTTCTGTAAATTGTATAAGTGCTTTTTAAAAAATAAAAACCAAACTAAAATAACTACAGATTAAATAAAATTTAACAAAATAATCAAGTAGTTTACTGCTCAGGAGTTCATAAAAAGTTTGAGCATTGGAAGTGGGAACTAAAGTCACAATTTGTAAATTTTGAGCCACAAAAACCACCACACTAAAACAAGTAAAGTGATGAAATTCAATGTATGTTATTAAAAAAAAATATTATGGCCATATATGCAAAAATTCAGAATAATCCAGAATATAAGATTTGCTCATATAACAAACTTATTAATCACTTACTACATAAAAATTTGCATACTTTATCATCATTCTTAGCAAGTAACCATAATTGAGTATTGCCATTACAACTCCAGAAGAAAAAAATAAGTCAGAATTGCTATGCACTTTATTAAAAGTGAGCATGTTGTGATACACAAACAGACAATCATGCTACCATAGCAAATACAGAGAAATATGACTGAAGACATGAGAGGTTTATGACAGCTGGGCCATATATTAACTTAAGTAGTGAAGAGAGTTAATTAAAGTGGAGAGAAAATGAACAAGGTTGTTTTTTAGATATGGAACTATTAATAATTATTAGTGAATTAAAATGATAACTTTCATCCATATTTCATTCAATCATACAATTTATAGTACACTATGTTATAAATATTTTTAAATCCAGCTTTCTTGTTTTGTTAATATGAATTCATAGCTCTTATATAAGCAAATTGTAATGATTTTCATAAATATCTTAAATATAAATGATAGAAAAGTGAGACATATCTTTCTTTTTCATTTTTCTTAAAAGTCAAGATCACAGTTGCATTCTCATGGTATATTCTGACCAATTACAAACAGTATACAAATTTGTCTATTTTTACTCCATTTATTTTGAAAAGTCTATAATAATTCCATTGTTTTTCCATACACCTCACTGCATGAATCACCCATTTTTTACCATATGTAGTGATATAATGAATTATTCTTGAGTTAAATTTGCTTAGGAAATCACGTGATGCTCAGCACACATATGACAAGTTGAGTTTTAACTCAAATATGTTTACCTCTTTGGCTTTCAATTATTTGAGGCATCAATTCCTAGCAGCAATAAATTCAAATCTAAACAAAACTTAACATTTTTGCTTTGTGTAGTTTAACACAATAATAGAATGAAAACCTAGAGAGCTAAAGATTTATGAATCAAAGCTCAGTCTATCTATTTGTCAACTTAATCATCACATGATTTTCCAAATGAATAGCAATTTAATTATTATTTTTTAATTATGCCAATAATTATTACTTCAAAGGTTCAGTAGTCATATGTATTCTAAAGATATTAAAAAGCATATAAATAATTTTACAGGTTATTAATGTAATGCTAAGAATATAAACCCATTCACAGAACAAACAAATCAGAATATATTATTAAAATAATTCACAAACAACATTCCTAAAAAAATCATTTAGATAAACTTGTAAACAACATCCACATTTTGTTACATAAATGCCAGTATATTTTGTCAGATAAAAGATTTTATCCGAGTTTTGGTTTGTTATATAGTAATAAATCAAGCATTGATACTTGAAAAGGCTGAACCATTCTATAAGCGCTGATTTTGGTTTATATATTAATCAATCCTGTTTACAATTTTAAACATTAATCTAGATAAAATTCCAATGACTTCAATGAGCATGGAAATAATTGTATGTCTTATCAAATATATACCATTAAAAAATATAAACACATTCAAGGAACAAACAAGATCCAAATATGCAACTAAGATAATTCACAAAGAAGATGCCTAAAGAACCATTTAAATAAACTTCTAAATATCACCAATCTTTTGTTATATCCATGCCAATATATCTGTGGAATGATATAACCAAAAGTGAATGTTGTTTTCAAGTTCATTTAAATGATTCTTTGTGAATATTGTTTGTGAATTATCTTAGTAACATATTTAGACTTCTTTGTCCCATGAATTGGTTTAAATATCCACAAACTTATTGATTTAGAATATAGATTTCTTTGATAACTTTACTATTATCAAAATATCTTAAAGAAACCTATGGAGATTCCAAGAATGCTACAGATTCACTTTTGGTTTCATAAAGTTTTTCAATTTTGCCACTTCAGGTATGCTAGTCCATAGCTTCATAGATTACTAAATATTAAATTCCATTTAAATATAATGAAGAAGTCATTGAACAAATAGTTCAGAACAGCTTGATGCTAAATGCTATCAATGAACCTTAAAAAATCATTTCAGATTATAAATTAACAAAGTCTTTATACAGAATTCAAAATTTCTTCATAATTGATGTAACAAACCCAGTATGATAGCTAGAATTTATACAACTTCACAATATAACAACGCAGAGCAACTAAAATGTGTACTGACAGTCTAAGTTAATTATTTTAATTGTTTGTGCAATGATGATTCACATATTACAAATTGTCTTTTAGATATTGTATATGCATGTATACATGCATTGAATGTTTATGGTAAAATGTTATTTTAAAATGAAATAATTATACATAATTAAATGTTGTGTTTTATATTTGTTTAAACAGCATTTGTGTTGTAGTCTTTTTTAAAAACATCTTTACATATACACAAAGCACTAAAAATTGTAGTCTATATGAGGTTTGTTACAGTTATCAGATTGAAAAATGACAGAGCCTGATTCATAGCTGATGAAGCTATCCAGGAAGAAATCCTTTGTGAAGGTTTGCCATTAGGTTGAAATGGCTGTTAAACATATACATATATTGACAACATTTAGCTATTTGTTAATTGTAATTTTCTCATTATACATTCTCTTCAGCATTTTCAATTATTATCAATTCACTGCAGAATGAAGATCTCTCCAACTTTAATCCAATTATTCCAATCCCTAGGGTCTCTTTTCCAAAACACACCATTATACATTATTTAATTTTTTTTTTACATATTATCATTTGAAATTGCAAAGAATACTCTTTGTTAAAAATGTAGTGAATAAGTGATGAAACAGATGATAGGTCATCCTGAGTTTAAAAACAGGCTGCACACAGCGTGAATAGATACGGTAAAAGTTTCCTGAAGTGATATGAAGAAGTGAAGCTATGGATCAGAGAAACTGGACTGATTTTGGAAAGACCATTTTCCATAGAATGTTTGGAATATACATATATATATATTATTTAAAGATAATTTCTGTGTATACATAGTTTAAATTATTCCGATTAGATTTACGAAATGCCTAAAACAGTCTGCTTTGCTTAAAAGTCTGACCAACATCTTCCCCATCAAAGTACATGTTGGCACTCAAGTTTTAGGGGGGGGGGGAATAAATTGAAAAGTAACTATCAGTCATATTATCACAATCATACTTTTTTAATTAAATAATAAAAAAATCATTATTTGAAATTCTTCCTCAATGATCTTTTAGAATTGAGAGAAAGGCCCGGATAAAGAATTAAAAAAAAGTAACACATTTCAATAAAAAGTTCTGAAAAAGGTGAATTTGTGATTACATATTTAAAAAAGGTTAACTACTTTTAATTTTTTTTATAAAATAATTTTATTAGATCTACCAATATGTATTTCAATGGAAAAGTTTCCATTTCATATATATAATAAGAAAAAATAAATATAATAAACAAAATATTCTGGAATAAACTTTACAATATTCAATATATTTATTTTACAAAGCGCAAACGTTACTGCAAGTTATAACATCTAAAAACTACTGTGTAGTAAATCGTAGGATTTCACGCTGTATGTTTGTAATATAGACTCCATGAGTTAAAGGTGAATATACTTAAAGCTTCACGCTTTAAGATCTAAATACTTCAGACTGGCTTGGATATATAGAAAGACAAGTAAAGAGGAGGGTGGACCGCCCTCTTCTTGTTAAATTCTCTGTCTTGTAATATGATCTGATTGGCTGTTAAGTGCGTGAGAGGTTTGCAGTCTCTCAATTTAATTTCAATATACTAATATAAAAAAATAAATAATAGCTCTATAACTAGCTTATGGTAATATAGACCATCGTGAGTGGCATTTAAAAGTAAAAAATTCTTATTCAGGTCACACAACTACCAACATGTGTTTAGATACAAAGCAAAACTCTCCATACAGTATTGCCACACTGTGCCAACCAGAGTTATCAATGAATGCCAAAAGGCTTGTGCATAAAATCCCTATCTAATGCCTACTTATCCAATATCCCCAGACTACTGTATGGAGAGTTTTGCTTTGTTAAACAATTATGTGCTAGTATAAGATAGTGATATGTGATGCTTAATGGTTTAACACCAATTCTGCCTAATAGGATAGTGGTGGCTATGATTATTAAAGAGCCAAAGACACCAAAATGTATGGGTGCTGAACTGAGTTCAGACCCATATGACTATATAAGCTATTGAGCTTAGATTGAAAATATTTTTGCGTTTTCAATTTCATTCTCATAGTTTTGTAGTTAAGTAGAGATAAAGGGTGGGTGCGGGAGAGTTGCATTAGATCCTAAGGTCTAGGTGCAGTGCTCTCAGATCCAAAGCTACTCACTGACGATGGCCACAAGCCAGAAACTAGTCTGGGGATATTGGATGAATACGCATTAGTTCGGGATTTTATGCATAAGCCTTCTGGCATTCATTGATTACTCTGGTTGGCACAGGGAGGCAATACTGTATGGAGAGTTTTGCTTTGTTTATAACAATTATGCGCTAGTATAATATAGTGATCATGTGATGCTTAATGTGTTTAGATGGAAAAGTTTTCCAATGGAAAGACAATTAGTAAAGCTAATCAAGAAAGTTTTAAACGATATACATATAATTTTCTGTCAAATAAATACAATTGTTTCCATCATCTAATTTTTAATTCTTAAATTTTTTTGTAACAAAAATTTAAACTTTATTTAAATATTTCAACCACAACCATTTTCTTCTTTCAAGTTTTGCTATCCTAACCAGTGACACAGTATTAGCATAAGAATTAAATCAATGATCATTTAATTGATATATCCTGAATTTAAAGTGATGCTTTAACTGACTAGGCTATTCTGTCAAAACCTAGTTAGTTAGTCATCATCATCATCATCAACCATTATCAATCCACTGCAGGATGAAGGTCTCTCCAAGTTTAATCCATCTTCTCCGATCTTTAGCTTCTCTTTTCCACAACACCCCTGCACATTTTCTTATTTCATCCATCCATCTCACATGTGGTCTCTTTCTGGGTCTTTTACAATCTCTTGGAATCCAGTTTAAAATTTCAATTGTCCATCTATTATCATTTCTTCTAGCAATATGTCCAGCCCAACTCCATTTCAATCTTTTATTTTTTTCAATAAGGTCAGTAACACCTGTTTGTTGTCTTACCCATACATTGCATTTTCGATCTCTTCTTGTTACTCCCAACATACATCTCTCCATACTCCTTTGAGTGGTCTGAAGTCTCTGTATTGCTCTTCTATTAAGTGTCCAAGTCTCAGATTCATAAGTAAGAACTGGTAAAACACATTTGTTAAAAACCATTCTTTTCAAACACATAGGCATATTTCCTTTTAGTATCAAGTTATTTCTACCAAAAGCACTCCAACCAAGTTTAATTCTATGATTAATTTCCTCCATCATATTAAATTCAATATTCATAAATCCAAAGTTCATAGATTTGATTTTCATGTTTCATTATTGTAGGTTAGTCCAGCAATTCTTGAAGAAGAGAGGAGAGTAATATCACTCAAAACATTCTGTTATGTTTAATTAACAGTTTAATGTATTGGAAAGTTTAAATAAAAGTTTGACTTTTTTCTTAAAAACATTTAACAATTGATCATCTAATATATAATTATAAATAAAATGGTATCATCACAAACATAAAAAACTATATATATACATGTACATACACAAATGATATAAGTTATGTTCAAGGTGGAGCTTTGTGAAGTGTTTTGTTTGAAGCTAATTTTTTATGAAATATGTACTTAAAAAAAAAAAAAGTAAATAAAAGCTGGAAGTTGAAGAGATGTGAAGAAGATTAATAAAGAGGAAATTTTGAAGGAAGAATAAATAAATAAAAAAGATTATTAACCAAACTAGTACACTAATTTATGCACTTAATAGACTAATGAAATCATTAATGTTTTCAGTGTAGTTTTAATTTGTATAAAGTGGTAAACAATACTAAACCATCAATAGTGATACTCAAATGGTATCACTCGCTCAAGAACATATTTTCTTAATCTGTCTAACATATGTCTGTAAGTTAACAAGACAAATATATTACATTGGATACTCACTGACTCACGTAACTTTGCTTGGGAGTATATGTGACATTAAAATGACAGGTTGAACACAATTTTTTCATTCAACTGATTTTTTAAATTTTATTTCAATTGAAAATCAATTCAGGAGCATTTAACTCTTGGATTTAGAAACTAAGCCTAATACCATATACAAAGATTTCACTGTTAATCTGCTATTAGATAACTACTAAATCAATATACATATTGGATGTGAGTCATAAGAATAAAAATAGGACAGGTGCCATAAAAGCAATTTAACTTTAACAGGATAAAAAAATCATTATGCATAAAAACTACTTGTATATTATGTAAGTCTTCTTTTAAGATGGTCATGTGATTTTCAAGCAGCAGAGGTGACAGTTTGAACTTTGGGCCAGGAAACTTTTGTGCTTGAATTCATCAATCCTTCACTGTGCACACAGTCATTTATATTAAATAAGAAAAAGAAACAAACATCGTTTAGTCTCTCCATACAAATAAATAATAAAAAATAATAATTAAGTCTTTATGTTTCATACTATTTTATATGTGATACCACTGTGATCAATAAGTTATTAAAAGTAAAAGCAGTTGAAACTCTTCTTAATGGAATTAGGACTCTAAAGTTCAACGATATCACTCTAAAACTGAGATATCGGAATAGATTGCGTTGGATGAGTAGAAAAATAACAGCGAATATAATTGACGATGAGAAAGTGGTCACATGATCAACACAGTCTATGGTTACTGATTCCACCTGCCTCTAGCAAAGAATTTCACGTTCACATTTTAAATAAGAAAAATTATGAAAGGAATTGCAAAAGATGGAAGGTAAAAAAAAAGATCATTCTAAAAGTTATTACGTACAGATGTTTAAATGTAGAAAAAGAACACGAAGATATGGAGAGGGTGGGTCTGTGATGATGTGTGAACTTTTCTTTTGATAGATGATAACTAATGGTGTTGACGACATACAAAAAATCTTTTTTATATAAATGTTTTGTATCATATAATTCTTATTATTATAAAGTTTTTAAAATGTTATCGTAGCAATAACATATACTGTATGTGCATATATGCTTTCCAAATTATTCAAAAGACAATAATTCGCATACTGAGTAATCTTCTTTACTTGCTAACTGCCTTCACGAATGTGATTTTAAATCAGCAACTTCTCTCGGATTCTAATCAGTGGGATAAGAGAAAGATGATTAGTGAGTTGTTCTTTAACATGTTTACAAAATTGTTTGTCACCTCCCTCCTCTTTTTATTTATTTTTTTAATAAAAAATATTACAGTATTTAAAGTTTTTTTAAACGTAACGATTATAATAATCTAATTTTTAATACTAAGTGTAGCGTATATGGGGGAGTATCCAAGTCTGTAATATCTTTATGAATTATTCAGTTTTCAAACGGTGTTGAGAATTGTTATTTTTAAACAAATTTGGATGTGTAAGAAAAAAAAATAGCGAAAAATATTGCAATCCATCAAATTTCTCATTTATCATATTTCCTCTTCTCTTAAAATTTTAAATTGTTCATTTTTTTATATGTTCGTTTTATATTATGCTTATTATTCCGTTATCTTCAGTTGAAATCTCCCACTTTTCTCTGAGTTACATATGTTATAACACCTTTCTGTGGCTCTCAAGAGAATTTGGGTAATCTGTTTGTGACAAATGCCATTTTCTTATATTTCCCCACAGGCAGTGTATTACAAATATAGTTAGATGGCTTACTTGGTAAGACTGGAGCGCCACCAACAACTGTTACTTGCACTAGATGTTAACTGCTATAAGACTGAGTAAGTATGGGTTGAAAAATATTAGTTGCAGCTAAAATGCCTTAGGAATAATTTATAAATGGTCCTAATAATTATAATTAAGACTACTTTTACACAGCAAAATATATAAAAAGCAATAATTCTATCAAATGTTAATAAACAGACATAGAATTTTGATAATCATATATATAAATGTGGCAGAATAGAATTTTTCAGGATTGCCCTGGTTTTAGTTTATTTTATATTGGGCAGTGTTTTCAGAACCATCTGATTTTTTTTTTTAAAGATAATTTTTTAATCTTAGACAAATAGTTTCTTTTTCTACTCTCTATATATTGCACATAATTTTACATTATGGTTTTGATAACTTACTATATCTATGTGTTTTCCTGGAGGTTAGTGATGATGGTGTTTTAGTTGCATTTATATGTTGAACTATTTCCATCATATACTAACCTGCATATACTATCAGTTGAATGTATTTGGAATATTTAAATAAATTTAATTTTTTCTAAAGACATTCAATACTCATATTAGATGATGGAAATAGCCCAACATATAAATATTACTATATGCTCTTTATGATTCTTGTCAATATATTATGAATAAGTCACATTGACCATGCATGAATAAACATTTATTGAAGTCAGATCTAGATGCATTAAAATTATATGTAGACCAGCTTCTTAGACAAATAAATTTTTGTACAGAAAAGCTATATGCTTAGAAACCCCATTAGCCAAGTTAAATTTCTCTCCCAAATTTCTTTTCATACTGTTGAAAATTCTATTCTTTATCTTATTGAATTTATTACTGTATATTGATACATTTCCCATTCATCTCTCATCATATTTTAAAAATAACTATTTCATCAGCTTTTTACTTTCATTATAATCTTTATTCGCACCATAAAAACTTAAAAAAAAAATGTATGTTTTAATTCTCACACCTCTAATGTTTCAGTTCCCATGAAACCTATCATTTCTTTTCAATGACCTGTACTTCAAAAATATATGCTCTATATTCTGTCTTCAAATCACAAGTATGCTCTATATTTTGTCTTCAAATCAAAGTACCTTCTAAACTATTACCATTGCCTTCAAATAAGTCAAGCCCTTTAGTATTAATATGTTCTTTTGTAATTAATATATATTTGATTTTATATAACTCCAATTATTATTTTTCATACTCATTCTCCATAACTACCCCCCCACTTATCTGTTCTTTTTTCCCCCATCCCTCATTAATTTTGATTAGGGAATATATTTTCTACACATCTATTCCATTTCATACAAAATAAAATAAAAAATTCTATCTCCTATTCTACACATATAAATCATCTTGGCTAGCCATGATCATTGTTTCTCCACAGAATTCAATTCAACGCTGCTTGTTACACACATCAGTAGCATAATCTACTAGCAAATGATTCACACATTTTTATTTAAGCTAATTTAAAGCTTAAGTCTGTGATAATATGTTGGGTTATATCTGTCATCTATCATTAAATATTGAATGTATAGAAAATTTTAGACAATTTAAACTTTTCAAATATAAGTAACTTGTTAGTAATAACATACAAATAGACAACACAGGTTAGTACTAACAAGGTTATTATTAACAAGTTGTTTGTATTTGAAAAGTTTAAAATTTTCTATATATATATTTAATGATAGATAATAGAAATAATCCAACATATTATCACATCTAATATACAATCATCACAAACCTTCAGGTAAATATGAAGATTGTCTGTTTTAAAATTCAACAGAAGTTATTTTAAAACATTAGGTTAATGTTATTATTTACTTAAGACATGAAGAATAAAACTCATAATTATTAGATATTAAAGTAAAAAAATTTTAAAGTACGATGTCTACAAATTCCTCTTTCTCTCTGATACACACATAAGCAAAATAATTAAAATAGCTGGCACAAACCTAAATCTACTCTAGGGTGCATATAAATAGTTAAAAAAATAAATAAATAACAGGAACTATTTCTAATAGCAGTAAAATAATATATAAAATTAAATAAATATTATTAATTGAAACAAAATGAGAAATTATTAATCGACAATCTTTTGAAAAGTATTTTTACTTGAATTAGTAATTCTAGTTTTACTTAAAAGCTAATCAGTTGTTTCCAGCATACTATTTTCAGGAGGGAAAATGCAGATGTAAAAAAAAATATGCATCTTATATACAGAACCTAATTAGTCTTTAAAAAGATGATACTTTTGATTAAAGTTTAGTTTTCTTATTTTTTTAAATGCATCTATCATCATCTTTATCTATCAGTGTTAATATCATCAGGATGAAAATCCGAGTTTAACACTATCCAATCATACTTCTTTACCCCATCCATTTATCTCACATGTGGACCCTTTCTAGATCTAAAAAATAATGGTATCAAACTTTAATTTCAATTAACCATCTGTTGTCATCTTTTGTAGTGGCACATCTAGTGAGGTTCGATTTCTGTCACTTAATTCTTTCAACAATGTAGTATTATCGGTTTCTGCTCTCTTCTACATATATATATATTTATTTATTCTTCCTTGTAAACAATCATATATTGCATTGCTTAATTTTTTTCTTGTCCCTGGTGAGATGTCTCATGATAATTCTGTTGTGCCACCAAAGACACTCCATGATTCCTTGTTACTAATACAGTTACTTGAAATTTTCCCAAATTATTCAAATGTAGCATTTTATACTTTAATTATAACTTTGGTTTATAGATGGAATCTCTTGACTTACAAAAAACCCCAACTAATTGCATGATGGCAAAAACAAATATCAATGGAAAGCTAGGTAACTTCAATGAATACCATTATTAGATACTGTAAGCAAAAGAAGCTAAATAAATATATATTTTCTGTTTTTTAAGATTGTAATGTATGTAATATTAAATAAATATGTAATATATATGATTACATTTTTATATGCAATGTGCAATGGAAAACATTCAATCATAGTATTACCTTTGTTCAGATATATATTTTTAGTGCTAAATTGTTATAATAGTTTTTAGAATTTTTTTTAATTATTATTTCTGAAGGTAAATATATAAAAAAATTATGATAAAATATTTTCCCTCTATAAATATATACAAATTACTTTATTAAAAAGCTATATATATATATATAGGAAAAATACATAGTATAAAAACTGAAAAGGTTAATGCTATGTTAAAGAGATAGATTCAATACATAAAGGTTCCTATTGGACTGAAACCTAACTCTATTTCTTCTAATTTATTAAATATTATATGACCTTCTGAGTGACAGATTCTCTATATTATTTGTTAAAAACATTTCATGAACCTTAACTTTTAGATGTGCTCTGAAATATTAATTATATGAAGATGTTTAAAACCAAAGAAATTCAAAAAGAAATATACTTTTGACTTTTTGAGTTGTTACTGTTCCTAATTTGTGAGATTATGAAGATAATTGAAAGCAGATTGTATTGTGCATTAATTCAAAACATATTTAATTAGTAAAAAAAAACACCTGAAATATAGATGTTAACAAAAGATGTTAATGTTATTTACTTACTGGGAATGCCAGGTGAATATTCAATTTAAGTTCACGAAAATGCTTTTATATAAATAGTCTGATAATCAGAAACAATACAAATTTTTTTAAGCTGAGTAAAAGAAAAGGTTTAAAAAGTGAAAAAATTAACAAGTAGAACATTTTAATATGACTTCCTAATTTGCAAGAAATAATAGATCATGAAAATAACTTGAAGCAGATTGTATTGCATCTTAATTTAAAACTTTATTTAATAAGTAAAAATAACCCTGGACAATAGTTGATAATGAAAGATGAACACATTACTTCCCTATTGCAGGTGATGGGTGAATAATCAATTTATCTTCCCAAAAATGCTTTTATATAGATGGTCTGAAAACTGTCTCAGATAAAAAAATTTAAAGCTGATTAAAAGAAACAAAACATATTTGTAAGCATACAACTACTGAAAATTCTACACGTGGGCCCTTAGAAAACAAGAGCACAGAAAAAAAAAATTAGTAAATTTTGGTGACTTGATGTTGCCATTATTATTGAAATTTTTTTAATCAATTCCACAATTTTTTAAGAAGACTAAAATAAACAACTATTTATAAGCCTATAACAATACAAAATACCACACAGGGAGCCCCTAGAGAAGAATATGGAGAGGGGGAAAAGGGGGTTTGTTAGGTTGATATTTAATATTTTTCAAATTTTTTTTTTATCAATTCTACTTCAACTAATTTTTAGAATTGAAAATATGTTTTCCTCTCATAAATCATAACCCTTCTCCATTTTAATGTTCTTCCACACCCCCTAGAAACAATATAAGTTAATGATTCAACATTCCAATTTTAGTGTTAAAATCTTTATTCAATCATATTTGAACTTTCCAAATATGCAAACAAATAACAATAATGTGGAATACATAATGAGAGCAATTACTTTTTTCTTACTAGCTAACTCAGGGATCCCCAACCCTATGCCTACGGGCACCATGGCACTCGCAGACCATTTTAAGTGTGCCCGCTGCTATCCAAACACGACAAAAAATTATTTATCTGTTACAAATAAATTTAATTTTTAAAATTTCTTATAAATTATTGTATTATATTGTAATCAAATTGTAGGGCATACTATTATATGTTAAAATTTTATTTTTGAAATAAATATTTTTTTGTACATTATGTGTATTATTAACAATATCCAACTATAAATTTACATTGAAAAAATAAATGGTGCCCACCACCTGGTTAAAAAAATAAATGGTGCCCGCCACCTGGCAGGTATTATAGAATGTGCTCTTAAGTGCAAAAAGGTTGGGGACCTCTGAGCTAACTAGTAATTCTACCAAAAAAAAAAATCTTTATTGAATGAATTCCATTTTTTAAATGTGAATGAATAAATATAAAATCATCATAAAGCTATGAAATTATTAAAAATTTAAAATTGCATTTATAATTATTAAATTATCACACAAAAAAAAAAGCTAAAGAGTTTGAGAGATTCCGTGATCATAATTTTAAAAAAATGAGTATAAACATAAATATACTTGTCAAGCATTGGTGGTCGAGTAAAAAGTACAGCTGCCTTACAAGCAGTTGTCCCAGCTTTGCTTCCTGGCTGATGCTTTGACATATGAAAGAAAAAAAAACAAATATACTTCTTTAATATTTTAAAAGAGAGGTTGACAAACTTATTTACATGCCCAATATCAAAGAATCTACAAATCAGGAATCTATTGGATTTTTGTCAGCTCATCTGTTTTTTCTGTGAATTACTGACATCTTCAGATATTTTTTGAAGTAATAAATCAATATTTATTTTGTCTTCAAGTTTTATCATGAAATAAAAATAATGCTCTGAAGAAAGCCACAAAACAGTAATTTATAGTTAAAGAACAGTAGACTTATTATAGTATTCTACAAAGTATCAATTATAATTGCAGAGTTAAAATAATTAAATTTTTAAGGACTTACTATTGGAATGTCTATCACAATTAAAATTATTACACAGGATCTCATTTTAATTCAATATATATCTTTCCACTCAGCAAAACCTTGTTGGCATCATTATCATTTCACTATATCTTTTGCCTAATCTTTTTAGCAATTCCTAATTGCAACTATCATAAAAATCATGTTCTTGCATTAATTTGAAACAATGTACTGGGCTTTATTCTTTGTTTTGTCTAAGAAAAGACATGGAAGCAATATTGTCAAGAATAGTGCTTCTCAAGAATGATCATTCCCTTTGTAAATACTTCTCTATTCATGACAATCATTTTCATCTATTATTCCAGTTTATTAGATTTTATTTCTGTTACAGAATATGGTATTCATTTTGTTTTTAAACTGTGATGAATTTTGGAAAATTTGTTAAGTGTTGATAAAAGTTTTCAAGGTGCAACTGCAATGCATCCATATTTGACAAGCACACAGCACAATAAGTGAAAGTTAGAGCATTCAATTATAAACAGATCATACTTTGATTCAAGGCAAATACCAATAAAATATTTTTTCTAATAATGGTTTTAAAAATCTGGGTAGATGGAGTGGACATTAGTGAATAGAGATCTAATAAACACCATTTACTCAATATTACACTAGGTGGCTCGAACAAGATCTTTAGCTACAAGAGAATATACATGTAAATGGAAAAATAAGGGTGATTTATTTTGTAAATTATGTAAAGAATAGAAAATATTAGGCATTTGTTAATTGAATGTAAATGCTTGAAAACAGAAACGGTACATATAATGAAGTTATGGAAGAATAAATATAAAAAAAGTGATTATACAGAAAGTGAATTATTGGTTTTTATGCTGGATTTGGGAAAAGATAAGGGGATTTAGATATAAAGGTTATAGAGTTGACAAAGATTACGTTGTGGAAATGGGATGGAGCAGAATATGGGAAAATTTAGAGTGGGGAATAGAAAATAAAGTGGCTAACAGGTTTATCTGGACATAATTGCCGAGATATTCTTGACTTTGTTTAAGGAGAAGCCACAATACATCACATCACAAACATGCTCCTCAAAGTATTATGTACTCGAAGTCATGTGATGTTTGTTTGGTTTTAATGTACATACTGTAATATTAGAATTATATATTCACACACTCTGAAAATAATAGATGAGGAATATTTTGAAAATAGGGTGGAACTGTTGGGAAAAAATTATCTTAAAATAAAATAACTATCAGAAACCATCAATATGAATTAAAAGCATTCTATAAAACTTTAAGAAAAAATGGAACAGGCATTTATGACTGATGATATATGTGTATTATATATATATCACCATCACTAGATATATATATATAAAAATTTCAAAATTTGTGTAATTTTTAATAAATGGTAAAATAAACTATAATTTAAAAAGACTACTATTTATTCTTAGATAACTTTACCAGCTAGAGGGAAATGTGTTAACATGGATATGAAACTTTGTGATGACAAAGTAAAAGCAAGGGAAAATTGAAATATATCTCCAAGCAGTATGAAGAAATAAAATTGATATCATACAATGCAAACATTTGCAACTTTTATTTGCCATCAATCTACTATGAAAAGCCAGTAAGATCAAATAATATAAAAATTACTCAAAAAATTGTCAACAAACTCATGATGAAAGAAATATATCAAAAACAAAAGCCTAATGCTTTAAAATAAAACATTCTTTTTAAGAGTTAACAGTGACAACTTTCTTTACGGCAGTCATAAATGCATGCACTGATTTAATTAACCATCAATCAATGTTACTACCATGCAAATACCTCATAAACAGAAAAGAAATGAATCAGGACTAGAAACATAACTGAATAGTAAGGAGTAAGAAGTAAATGAGTATTTTGTGGTACATAAAAGCTTTTAAAGGGAGAGAATGTTTAAATTGAGTAATAGCAATTATGTGTATATATCCTATGCACAGACACTTTTGAATTCATTTAAAAAAAGACATATAATGTCTAGGGTTCTTTAGCTACATAGACATATTATTTTACTCATTTGACTATCAAAAAGTGAATTTGAACAACTTTAACTTTTTTATGTTAGACAACTTTGTTATCTAACTCTATAAATATGAAACTAATCATAATGCAAATTATTAGTGATGATGATTATGTATGTTTATGTGTATCCATGACAGTCTCTATAGTAAAGACTATTTCAAATTCAATGAATATATACACTATACCTGGCGAAAATATGAAACTAATCATAATGCAAGTTATTAGTGATGATGATTATGTATGTTTATGTGTATCCATGACAGTCTCTAAAATAAAGATTATTTCAAATTCAACGAATATATACACTACACCTGGTGAATAGGCAAATACACATTTATATATGTGGAGATGACCATGATGGAACAATGCATTCAAATTTAATTGTTTTAAATTGATTGAAGTTACTATGCCAACCTTTGAAGTGATTCAAATATTGGTAGTAAAGCCATGAGTCATAAACATATTTTCAAATGGCAGAAAGGGCATGTTGATCCAGAAATAATAGTGCTTTCAAATTTTTGTAATGAATAAATAAACTACAATACAACTATTAACCTGTAGAGAAAATGAATATATATCCACACAAAAATACTAAGGCTTAACAGTCTTTGTAGAGTTCAGGTGATGCAGTCAGAAAACTATAGAAACTTCAATCATATATGTGGACATTCTTATCTGTTTCTGATTAATTATCCTTCTCAGGAAGTGCTACTACAACAAAATAACTGATGGCCAACACTGAAGATTTTAATGCTATCTCCTGAAATGTCAAACACCCTAAGAATTTGGCTCAATAAAGTAATAAATCATATTATAGATGTAGATCTAGTTCAGAATTAAAAAACCCTAATTAGATTTTCTTTCAATACAAGAAATATGTAGGAATAATTGTTGCTCTCAGAAAATGAGTATTGTATGAAATGAATAGTATGATAGGAAAAATTAAAAAAGATAGTATAATGCTAATTCTAATAACATTTTGAATCAGAGGTTTAGTAGGTTGTACCCGCTCTGAAATTTTGTTGTTAATGAATGATTTTTGTTTCATTTTCAACAGTTGGATGCTATGAATCTAGCATATACTACAGAAAGAAGACTTAAGATGATAATCTATGTTATATTTACTATAATTCATACACTGATATAAGACCAAGTATTGACTGGATTTTAATGATATAAATCATTAAAAGCATAAAGCTAAAATAGTCAATAAGATATTCAAAATTACCCCAAATTCACAACTCAACAGACTAGCCAAAAAAAAACACACAATAATTTTAAAACATAACCAATCATCTCACTGATACAAACAGATTTCTCAAGTGTAAAAAAACTACAAAATAACATATTTAAATTAAGCATCACCCACAATTCCATTTAGAAATCCATACATCCTTTATATTAAAATAATTTTTAAATAAGTTAATTGCTTCAGAATCAAAAATTTTTAATAATAAAGATTCTTTAATTCTTCTTTTTATTTCATTTCTCTCAAAGAAGACAACCACTGCCTCATCAAAATTAAGGGTGGCCTGTATCTTTTTCATGGATAAAATATAAAACAATTAAGATATTTATTTCAAACCCTACTTTTATGTATATCTATATCCTTTCATTTAAGTTCAACTACTTTGACCTATATATATCATTTTACAAAAACAAGGGATAATATACACTATTCCAGAAATAGTCTTTCTATCAAAAATTTCCTTTATATTATTTAGCATATAAAAACGATTTTCCTGCTGACAAAGAAGCTACAGAATTGTATGTAAAAATAGCAATTTGGAAATAAAAAAATTGCTTGGAAAAGAGGTATTACTTTGAATAATTTATTAAATAATACAAAAGAAATTTTTGATAGAAAGATTATCCTTGCTTTTATATGTTTTCCTAGCCCTACTTGCTCTCTATATAATAAAGATCTTTTAAGATTAAAAATTTAATACAAGAAATCATGTATATAGAGAGAGGGAGCAAGTGTTTTATTTTGGTGCTGCCTACATATTATTATCACAACTTAATGTGTTCAAAATTAATTAGTTAAAATTCTATGCAAAAGCTTTTGCTTTCCATGACAATAAAAGAATTGACATTATTTAGAATGCAAACGATTTTAGATAATTTTGAACTATATAAAAAGTAATTTTTCAATATTTTCACAATTAATGATATCAAAAGAGTCATGAAATGTTAGAAAATTAGTTAAATAAAATTTTTTTTTTTTTAAATTAATATTTTAATTAGTGATTTCTTAAAAAAATAATTGAAAGATATGTTGTTCAGGTGTACTTAAGTTCCAAATATTATTGTAGGTAGTCAGGGCAGAGCTGTTGATACTGAAATCATTAGTTGTGCTAAATGAAGTTTTCTGTATATATAATAATTTTTATTTTCATTTTAAACTAAAGTAGAATTTAACCTTTGATTGACTCCCAATATGTTTCTTTTATTACAGCATTGTAGTCAAATTAATTTCGTTGTTTATAAGCTGTCATAGAAAAGTGTATTTTTGTTCTTAAAGAGGGGAGAAAAAAACTCTTTATTTGTGTCATGATTTTTAAAAGTCATAACAAGATCAAAGCGAACATTTGTTTTTCAAAAAAAAAAAAAAGCGTTTTCAAATAGAATTTTATATTCATTTATTGATAAAATAACTTACAAAGAATTGTCAGTCTATAATTAGCTATTGCTTGAAAAAAAAAAAAATTCTCACTTCAAACAAATTATAAAACTAAAAAAACATATATATCTATTTTATTAAAAAAGTATTTTTTTTTTTTTTAAAAAAAGTGAATTACTGCAACAGAAATATCACTATATTTGTCTTAAGAAGATAGACCAATATTATATACCAGGAGGGTGTACAATAGTATCCCCTCACCTTAAGTTCATCAACAACACATTCTAATTTATGTGTGTATGGTGCTATAATGCCTCGGTTGATAGCAATTATAATTGGCATACAGGACTGACAGATTACCATCAATCCAAAAGATTGAGTTTAAACCCATTTTGGACTCAGAAATTTTTTGGAAATGCACATACTCACTGACATACAACCCATTATTACTGTAAAATGCAATTATAATAAGTTAATGGAACTTATTAGTGAATATTCCTTAAAAAAAAAAAAAAAATTAAGGAAAAATAAAATAAATACATTTAAATTTATTAATTATATTTATTTGATTATGAAATAATTTTGCATTAGTAAATAGCAGAAATTTGAATTTAGGACTAAATCTAATAAAAATTGCACAATTTTTAGTATATCATAAAGGTAATGATAAAAAAAAAAACATTTAAATTTATTACCCACTAAGTGATAAAATAATTCATAATAAAAGTTGAAGATTTTGTATATTTTATCAATACTAATTTAACAAAAAAAAAATCGCTTCATAATTATTTATTTTTAACAGATGTTTAAAGTTTATATTTGTGCTAGAGACAATCTCTAGTTTAAATAGAGGATATATGAACTCAGACTTTTAAGCTCTCTTTAGTTATCCTCTCCATCCTATATAACCTACACACATGATCACGTCATATGGAAAACATAAATGATCTTTAATATAGGTATTTCATGCTGAACCAGTACCTATCAATTGGTCCAGATTGTTATCTCTCATACACACATATATAAGTGATCGGTTTATATTAAGATAGTAAATCTTAAACTTTAATGGACAGGTTTCAATCTTCTCCATTATTCAGCCATTCACATTGATTCACTGATACGGATGGCTGAAGAGTGGAGAAGATTGAAACCTGTTGATTAAAGTTTAAGATTATCTTTATTAATATAAACCAAGCATTGATATGGATGGCTGAAGAGTGGAGAAAACTGAAGCCTGTCCGTTAAATTTTTAAGATTTGCTATAAACCGAGCACTGATTATATATATGTATGGGAGATGACAATCCAAATTAAGTGCTGGTTCAGCAAGAAATACACATATTGGAGATCATTTATCTTTTCATGTTTATGTGGTCAAGTGTGTTGGTTGTACAGGATAGAGAGAATGACTAAAGAAAGCTAGAAAATCTGAGTTCAAATACCCTCTAATTACATCTAGCTTAAAGTATATATACTATACTTGTGTTTAAAATATTAAAAATCTCTAGTTTAGTAAATGATTAGTGATAAGCATTACTGTATTTATCTGAAGTGGGTGGTGTGGTAGATTAAGTTTGGTACTTGTAATTCAAAATGTAACAATTTATTTTTCTGTGTTCTGAGGATAAAAAATTATCTTTGTAATTATACACTATTTTTAATTTCTATGTGAAAATGAACTTTTAGCATAAGATTAATAATGTTTTCATTTCAGCTGTTATATAGAATAATTACATAATCCTATAGATTAATTACAAACTATATCATAAAGAAGTTTATTATTATATAAATTATATTAATTTATCATATATTATATTGAGAAGATGATGAAAATATATTTGGATATTAAAACTATCACTATTTTTTTTGAAAATGAATTTTACTTGTAGGTTTAATAATGTTTTGATTTTAGATGCCATTCAAATTGTAAATTAACTATATATTCATATTCTTTTTAAAATATATGTACACAATATTGTTTTACCATGTTATGTTATACCAAATGGTTGTTGTAATTCTACTCAGACATTAAAACTATCACAATTTTGCTTTAATTTGTTTTTTTTTTTTTAAAATTATGGCAATGTTTTAGATTTGGGGTATTAGATTGTGAATAATATATCCTAGTCTTTTTGAATATATATTAAAAATAGTTCAGTGATCTTAGAAGTTGCCACTAAATTTTTACGGATGTTTTTCATTATGAAAATGAAATTTTAATATAGAATTATTAATCTTTTGTTCTTATACATTGAACATAGTTGAAAATTAATCTGTACTATAGATACATTATATAAAAATGAACACAATTTGGCCTGCTGTTTTAACTATTCATTTTTTTCACACATGTATGCACTGTGAAAAATACTGTCTTTGCAAATATCTTTGGGACACTTTGTTAGTTGAGCTAAAAGTGTTTGTAAAATAGAAGGGTTCAAATTCATGCAATTCAGATTAATGGTAGTCTATTTGTACAACCAATTATATAATTAAGGACTCAATAGTATCTTACAATATTATGAAAGAGAGTATTTAAATGCTTTCTATTAATTCATTAAAACAATGGAGAATGCTGAAATGTTTATATATAAAAAATTGGTAAATAATTATTACTCAAACAGTTTTTTATATGTTAAAATTTTATCATTAAAATCCAGTCAACACTTAGATAATCCCAATATTAATAACAATAAGCAAATTCAACATGTTGTTAAAGCAACCTCCTTTTAACAATAAAGGTGGAATCCCTTAATTATTAAAAGGAGGTTGCCTTGACAACAGGTTGAATTTGTTGATTGTTATTAATATTGAGATTGTTTAAGTATTGACTGACTTTTAATGATTACTTACAAACCCATTTAGCCTTGAACATTATTACACTTATTATTAAAATTTTAGTATTCCATTAATCTCATCAGAGGCTAAGTAAGAGCTTCTGAATATGAGTATAGGAAACCTGAGAGGTAGATATAATTTTTTTATCTATTGATTATATTTTTCTTCTCACACTGACATCTATATTGAGTTTTATTTACATTCTCTCCTCTGACAATCTTCTTAAATGAATCTATATATTTTTATCTTACTATTACTTCATTTTTGTATACTCTTTATTTTGTGAATTTTTTAATACTTAATTATTAATATCTATCTATACGGGCAGAAGCAAAATAGATGATACTTGTGATAATTAATCACAATCACATCAATAGTAATTAGCATTTAAAACTATTTTGAGAGAAGAAAACAATCACAAACCTTACTTATATATTATGCCGACATTAATGAACAATATCACTGATAAAGGTAGAAAATAAAGTGATACTTTTAAAGAGTGATGATAATGAAGATATTGATAATGTTTTGGACAACAAGGAAAGCAAATGAGTAATCAATCAGAATCAGACTGAAACCATTGCCTTAATGAAGTCCAAAGGACTAGATTGAAATTTTTTCTATTAAGCTTATATGTAAGCATTTTAATTCATTACAAAACTATATAATCATCAATGGGTACACATATTCAATTACAACAATAAAGAATAAACCTTTAAAATAAAATAATAGTTTTTACTTCACCTGAATGCAATGATGTGAAACGAAAAATTAAAGAGGCGTGTTTTATTGCAAATGACAATTGTGCAATAAACCGGCGGGAATCGTGCTTTGCAATCTTCAGAAAATGGTCGTTATAAAATTTGCATAAAAATTTTACATAAACCACAGCTAAACTTCAGTTAAAAGTAGGCTATGATTATGGAGACTCAGGTCCCTGAAAGCGCTAAGCCATATAACTTTATAATAAGATTTAGACAAGCTTCACTTTTTTGCGTAAAGCGCAATCTCACTTAATAAACCTTTAAGTGGCTTGAAAAGTCAAGTCAGTGATATTGCTTTAGTGAAATGCACTTAGATAGTCACAAGAAGTTTTCTAAACTTGTACCTAATAATAATACTAAATTTTATTAACAATCAGCAAACACTGAACCATCTTGTTATATTTTAAAAATAATTATTTACTTTCTATTGCCAGTAAAAGTAATTAATAAACTTAACACTAAGTCACATTATATAAATAACAATCACTACATGACATATAAAGAAATAAAATTGTGTCAGATTTTTAGTATTTATTCACATAATATGAAATGCATTGTTGTTGTTACTGGAAAAGAAAACTGTATATGCAACATTTGTCTCATGCAAATACAAACAATAAATATATTTTTCTTTAATTAATAATCTTTTAACCCTAATAAATTATGTGTAATTTTGTTCAACAGAAAGAATTGTATAAGGAATAGTTGTATCAAGTAATTGTAAACAATAAATTTATTTTATCTTTAGTTCACAGATTTTTTTAAAGCAATATGTACAGGTATGCTTTTTATGCATTTTCCTTTTTATCACTGTTCGACCTTTGAGAGACTTTTTTGAAATCTATATAATTTTCTAATCATAAAACAAGGCAAAACTCTCCATACTGTAGTGCCACCCTACGCCAACCAGAGTAATCAATGGCTGCCAGAAGACTTGTGCATAAAATCCCTATCTAGTGCCTAATAATCCAATATCCCCAAGACTAGTTTCTGGTTTGTGGCCTTAGTCAGTGAGGAGCCTTGGATCTGAGAGCACTGCACCTAGATCTTAGGATCTAATGCAACCTTCCAGCAGCCACCTTTTATCTCTACTTAACTACAAAACTATGAGAATGAAATTGAAAAAACAATAATATTTTCAATCTAAGTTCAATAGCTTATATAGTCATATGGGTCATACTAGTATAAGAGATAGTGATCATGTGATGTTTAGTGGTTTAATCATAAAACAACAACAAACAACAAGAATTTCAGAATAACAATATTCTTTCTACACATTTTCTACCTTTAAGTAGTGTGAATTTTTGCTTTATTTTAAAATTCTAATTCTATATTTATAATCATAAATTAAAACTGATTATCTATTGAGTAAACAATTTTTGTTTTTAAATAACAAAGAAAAATAAGTAATTAGGAAGGCTTTAAAATATGAAATTGATTTGGTGTCATGTAGGAAGTGACATAATTGAAATTGATTTGAGGACTTAAGCTTTAGAATCTGATACTCTTACACTGAACCAAATCATACAGGACAATAACAAAAAATATAAATACTATCATAGGTTATATAATCCAAATTATTCTGATCAGTTTCAAATTTGTTTAAACCCTCTGATTTGAGTAAACTTAATCATCTACTTCTGAAACTCTCCATTTTCTAAACATAGCAAAATTTGTTTTTACATTTAATTTTAAACTGGTCATTTTCTGTTGTAATTACACAAACATACCTAATATTTAATATTATCATGAGGAACTCCATAAAAAATATGGAAGCATTTAAAAAAATATTTGTCAACTTTTTATTATATTTGCTGCTAAAATTTCACCAAAAAAAATCTGCACATTTTCTTATTACTTTCAAATTTGCATAAAAACTGAATGCAAAAGAAAGAATTTCAATGCTAACTTCTTATATCAAAATGGCAATATCCGAGTTAACATAACAAAATATGGCATAATATGTTAAAATTTAATTGAGATTCACTGAGTGCTTTAAATTTCAACAGTGTTTGTGAATCTGAAAATAATACTGCTAAGCATTGTATTTATTGAAATGAATATTTTCATAAGTTAAATATGTCAAATATTGTTTCAGGTTTTCCTGCATATAAGAATAGAGAAATGGACAATCTTACTCATCCCTATTACTGGAAATGATATCTAAACTGCTTTGTCAATATTATTTTCTATAGGATAACCATGATTAAATTAAAAAAGAGAATTCTGGGTATACTTAGATCCAATTAAGAAGATTATCACTTTTTTTTATTAAATTTGATTTAGTGTTTTATCAAAATAATTTTCAATCACCACTCCACCCTCATCTTTTTCTTTAAAGTCCTTATTTTGTTATTTCTGAATCATTTATATGCAAATATTTCCTAAGTAATTTCACCTCCAACCTTTTTTTATATTCATTTTCAAGGTCGTATTTACATATTTTTAGTACTGATATATGCATATACATTAGTAAGATGTAAACCCTATCTTTTTTCACTTTCCAAGCATTTTTGTAAAAAAATAAAGAATTGCAAAGGTGAAAATAACCACAATAAGCAGTTAAAATATTGGGAAATGAAAATATATAGAAAATATTTAGCTAATAAATAATTAAAAGGTAATAGTTTTTTTATTAAAAAAAACATTGCTTTTATTGTTGATATATATAGTATCTAAAATTGCTTACACTTATTTAAATAATATTCCAATTTCTTCAGGGTAATAATAATAAATTTCCAAAAAAGAGATCTGCATGTGATATATTATAGCATACTTTGTGACAATGATAATTAGAAATATTCATTTATTAATCTTTTTCATACATTCAGACCCATGTTTAAGATGCAGACCCTACAGTCTTAAAAGATAGTAGCTAAAATATTATTGAAACATAATTAATCAATTTAGATACCATCAGGAATCATGCCGCCCAAGCTGCACTACCCACAATCTAAGATTCAATTATTTGTCAGAAAAACATTGATTTTTTTCAATTCGGAAATAATCTTATGATTCTGTTTTTATGTATCTGGGCCAGAACTCAGTGAGACCATCCAATAATGGTCAGCAAATGAGCATCTAGAAATTCTTAGATAGATGGCAAAGATCATAGGTCAATCTGGGTTCCCAATGATAAAGGATGTGTTATATTCTTATGGACATTGACCTATAGTATTCTTTTCCTTTAATTTTAGATATCATGAACAAGACTGTCCACTTTTTATATGAATGATCTCTTGTTTATTTTTAGCCACAGGAAAAAACCCAAAAATATTTGCCATATATATATGAATTTTGTAGGTGCTATGAACTATAAATATTAAACAAAAATCTTTTAAAAATGATTAACTATTATGCTTCTAAATTCTTAATATCAATACAATATTAATATTAAAGGATAATTTTGGCAATATTTATAAACTAAGGAATATTTAGACACTATTTTGTGTATAAAAGTAATGGAATAAGTATATAGTCAAAGACAAGTTCTAAGTCTAACAGCAAAAAAGAATCCAGTGATTTAGAGACTGTTACTAATAATAAAGTAAAAAAATAAGACGACTTGAAAAACTTATCCTTTATGCTTTGATAAAAAAATAAACAAATCCACCTTTCTTAATACTTTTATAATGCTTATTTTGATTAAAATTGAAGAATATATATATTTGATATGTGTATGTATGGGATTCCATCTTTATTGTAAAAAGGAGGTTGCCTTGACAACTGATTGAGATTGTTATTACCTGAGTGTTGACTGATTTTAATGATATATCTATATATGTAACAAGATATAAAAAAAATGAGTCATTTACAAGGAGATATAATGTTTGATTATATGATTAACTATTTTTGTATTCATGTATTTACATATATCTTATAGCTCTGAAGAAGACTGCTAATTAATCTAACCTCTCAGATTCATCAATTTTAATAATAAAAAAAAGCATTGTAAAAATAATAATAAAGGCGGATTTGTTTAATTTTTTTTACTTAAAAAACAGATTATTTACATTACCTTGCCTCAAAGACAACTCTCAATATTTATTTGATTATTAATGTTTGAAGTGAAGAGAATAATAGGAAATGGAAAATATGATACTTAGTTTATCAATAGTTGTAGACTAGTGATGAATGTTTGGATCATGTGACAAATAAATTAAAACTTCAAATATTTTTTGCAACAGACTAATATATATTTTTAGCCAACATTTTTCATTTGAGAGTGACTACATTAAAAAGACTTTTAAGACTCTAAACTTTCAATCCACGCAAGAATCATTTACATTAATGCACAAAATTATGTTATAAGTGTTTATTTTGAAGAATACTGATATACTATTATTTTTGTATTTTGGTGTAATATATGCTAATAACCAGTTTCACATTTTTTTTTTTTCCATTTATCTTGTGATATGTTTTGTAGACTTGTTTATATTGTTAAAAATCTTAAATTTTTAAAAGTTAGTTAAATTCTAAATACAGTAGCTTGTTAATGGTTTATTATCAAATAAATACCTACAAATTCTATGTCAATCATGGTTTATTTTTCATTATTATTTGATAACTATAGTTAACATACTTGTAGGTCTTCTAAGAATTTTAGCTTGGGGTATCAAGTTTGAAGTTACACCCTGGATTGCCCTTTTTCTAAACCTGTTCCAGTAGGCAGAATGATAACCATCATGGAAATAGTTATCAGCACTTCTTAAAACATCACAAAAGCTTCAAATTGTATATAATTGAATATTTAAAATTAATTAAACTAAAAGTGTTGTTTTTTCAAATGATAAATATTATATGGTTTTAAATATTAACATAACAAATAAACTAAACTTTGACATTTCCGTTATAAACATGGAATATTAAATTTCATAAATTTTTAGATAGAACTTTAAATTTAACAAATGTATAATTATTTAAATATACTGAGCAAATTCTCAGGAATATTTGAGATATAATTAATGCATCGGTTTGAAACATGTCATAGGGGCAGCTGTACATTTTCTGATAAAAGGTTTATTCTTGGTAGAAAAGTAATTGATTTGGATTTAATATGATATAATATGACACTGAAACAATATTTAAACTCTCAATATATATTTTGGGACTTTATGGAGAAAATAAATGCTTTCCTTTCATTGTTGTCTCACTCTTTCTTGCATTAAATAATTTATATTATAGAACTAAATTGTCATTTTTAGTTTTAAAAGATTATTAATTTTGTAAGGGATTTAAAATGAAAACAACTTATCATTTAATAGCTGTATTAGTAGAAATATAATGTTCTTTATCCTAAATATGTGTAAAAATACAGCAGGAGCAACATAACAGCTAGCATGAGAGCTATGATTATGGTATTCATCATGAAAAGTGTACTTACCTTTATGATATAAAGATAAGACACATATACATACTTAGATTAAAGAATTATATATGCAAGCAAAGGAAAAAATTATATATATATATAGACAAATAAATAAGTAAGAACATAATCATACTTTCACTCTGTGGCATGATTTGGACTTAAAATTCTGTTTATGGTATGCGATTGGTCAGAATTCAAAATAAATGTCAGAACATAGATTAACTTAGAATTGAGAATAGTTTATATGCATCAAGTATCACATGATCTCTGCTTTATTTTGATCTATATTGCTTTTCCAAATGATCGAAAGTGCTAACACTTAGTTTAAAACTGAATTTACTAAAATATATAATTGCGGACTTAGTTTAAGATTTATATAACAATAAACATGAGATTAGGTTCAAACACTTAGGATATTTGAATTTCTAGTTACCAGCTTGAATAGTATTTAAAAAGTAAATTTAATTTAAGGTGTATAAAAAAATAAAATGGTTTACCACTAGAGATCATGTGACTTTTAAGCACAGGAAGTGACATGATTCCTAGATTTTTAGCTTTCTGAGTCTGCCACTACACTAAACTATGCTGGGCAATCTTTACTATTCATGAAAGTTAGTTGCCAGAATGTAGTATAAGATTTGGATAAAGCACTGTTCTGATGATTAATCAAGCTTGCAATAGGTGGCACTGGAGTAGAACAAATAAAATTTATTTATATATATATATACTTGTGAATTCATTATACCAAAAGTTTCCTACTTCAAAAATAAGTATGAAATAAAGCATGGAGCTGAACAAAATATATTAAGTTTTCTTTAAATTTCCAAAATTAATGTGAAATACTGTTAATGTATACATTTATTATTCAAAAACTTCTTTTATCCAATCAAAAATAAATAAATCACTAAATATTTATAAGTTAATAAGCTTAATTGCAATGAGTGCACCCCCGCCCCATTTTAGCAGAAAGAATTTATTCTCAAATTAAAAAAGCCTTAAACCAGGGGATTTGGAATCAATAGTGTTTTTCTTTACATACAACTCAGAAATACGATATTCGTTATATAAGCTCTAAATATGTAATATTTTAATGCCTTTCTTTAATTCATTCTCCTTTCCTATAATAAATGAATATTATAATATTGTGATTTTTGGTGATGAATATAAAGTATTTAAAATGAAAGTAATTATTTAAGAATATTGAAGTATGCCAATAATGATGATAAATAATTAACAAAGTTAACCACTAATATTTCAGATATATTTTAAAGACTGATAAAAAATTATAAATTTTTGTATATAGATGTAGACATAAT